>JAWZYV010006937.1:0-1235310 GCA_038373885.1 Cheiracanthium punctorium | reverse complement strand
ATCATGAAAATTTCAGCATAGTGTTACCAGGCGAAATACACGAAAGATGAGAGATAAAATGGCATAGTCAGTTAATATCGTTTTAATATGACAATAATGAAACTAAATAATTATGGGGGGTTCAGGGGGTCTCCCCCTGACGAGGCTCGAACAGCCGAGTTTTATCTTTATAATCAAAAATATTATGACAATAACTTTGCTTTGCTGTGATTATACACTGCTCAAAACAATTAAAGGATATTGCGGTTTTAGGTGGATCTTGTGGCTGGGAAACTCTTTAGCTGATGGATACATGGTCGACAGACGTAGTAGGTTATATGAGAATAAATTACACATGTTGGGCAGAAAAAAATGCATTTTATTGCGCATTTAGGTAGAAAAGGAAAATTTGTGCATATGAGAAAAAAAGAATAAGAAAAGGTGTTTTCTTCAAAGGAAATCATTTTCAGTAGGGGGTATGGATTCCACGGACGGCCAGCAAAGTTGAACACCTTTGAGGCATGCAGTCATCGAGGCTGTTAATCACGAGTTGGGGTATTCTGTCCCTCTCTTCCAGAAGAGCTCTTTCCAGTTCTTATAGAGTTTTTGGGGGTGGTTGGTGGCCAGCAACTCGTCTTCCTATAGCGTCACAAACTTGCTCTATTGGACACATGTCTGGAGAATACGCTGGCCATTCCATTCGTACGATTCCTTCCTCGAAAAGGAAATCCTCCAGCAGGTTAGCACGATTGTAAAGAAGGTTATTTGCTTGGGGTATTTTAAACTATTGAATTGCGTTGTGACATGAAAATCCAGGTTCGATACACTTAAGTGCAATATAATAAAAGACGTTAAATACAAAAAAACTATTTTATTAAACATATACTATTGAAACATTATTATAACGGGCGGTGGTGGCTCAGCGAGAATAAAATGACGCCCTATATGGACAGTGCAATTAAGATGGAATGATTTAAAAATTACGCCAGCACAGAATTACATATTGGCGAGAACAATAACATGGCTGAGATTAATAGCGCCGATTCCAGAGCAACCCTAACAGTTAATCCAATAAAATTACAATGACGTAATCGCGAGCAAATAATTTTAAAGTCGTCGCAGGGGAACAACTAAATAACTTACGCCAGCAGGATGCCAAGAGGAAACTCAAAAAGGCCGTTGATTTTGCAAACGGACGCAATATAAGCTATTTTTAGCACACCGGTCTGAAGAGACGCAGAACAAAAAGAATAGTGCATACAGGGAAAAGTAAATATACAGATTTAAAAGCCGAAATGGCAGAAAAATGAAAGACAGAAGTGATTTAGAATTCTTGAATTTTGGATAGATTACATTAAAGACAGCCAAAGTAAATGATTATTAAATTAGATATGTGATCTTCATCACAACGATGTGGCCTGTGGTCATCGTCCATTAAAATGAAGTCATCTCCAATTGCTGCAGCGTAAGGGACTTCAATAGGTCTGAGAATCTCATCCCTATATCGGCGACCAGTCAGAGGTCCATCTCGAATGATGTAGAGGTCTGTGCGCCCGTCAATGGAGATGCCACCATACACCAACACTCCCCCACCGCCAAAGCTGACACTTTCGTGCACGAAAGCAGGATTATTCCTACTGCCACGGTCTCTCCAGATGAAAATACGCCTATTATCAGGATGAACTGAAAAACGGGACTCGTCAGAAAAAAGAACATTGCTCCATTCATTTGTCCTCCAGTTCACATGCTCTGTTGCCCACACCCTGCGGTCGCGACGATGCCTTGATGTTAGTCTAACACATGCCATCGGTCGGCGAGCATACAGACCTACACCATGGAGCCGGTTTCGGACAGTCTGAGTTGAAACCGCGGTGCCAGTAGCCGAGCGAAGGTGTTGTTGGAGAAGAGTAGCGTTCATATTCCGGTGTCTCCGAGCCGTTAACACTAAATAACGATCTTCATTGGGCGTTGTTGCCCATCTACGACCTTGCCCTGGTCTTCGGCCTGCACTTCCTGTCGCCAAAAATCGTTTCCAGATCCTGGAAACCACACTTTGTGACACTCCAATGGCTTGCGCTACTTCGGCTTGAGTTTGGCCCCCTTCTAACCTACCGACAACTCTCCAAGCTTCTGAATCGGTTAAATGACTTCGCTGAGACATCGTACTCATCGAAACAAAGCAGTCACTGAATGACGAACATCCTTGTCTTCATTGTCTTTTATTCAGTTGAAAGTCCAATTTCATGCGCTGCCGCTGAAGCGACGTTTTTGACGTCGAACTCAAAATTAGCATACTCCACAGTTTGAAAATCAGAAAAATTTGCATTTGTGATTCTCTTCTTCCATTTTCGGCAAAAAAATTCTCTTATATCTTTATTTTATATAAAACTTACAATATCCGTTAATTGTTTTGAGCAGTCTATTTTAAAAAGATTTTTTTTTTAGTAATCAGCCATCGTTAGTGAGGCAGTGGCGGCTGGTTCTTGATATGAATCACTGATTGTCTTTGATTTTTTTTCCTAATAGATGTATTTTCTTGTACACACTCAGCAAATTTGACACTCGCACTACCAAAGAGTACGAAGAACTAAATGGGGTATTAGAAATAATTTATGTGACCGAAAATTGTTTCATTTTCTTCCATGGCTCAGGGAGGAAAATACAAGATTATACATCATACACATTAGAGAAAGGGTTTGTTGGCTTTTAAAATCAAATTACTATTGCTCGTTTCTTTGTTTTTAGTTACCTTTCATTTCTACAGGTCGTGACAATGGCTACTTACGCTTTCTACGTTGCTTGCATGTTCGGTCGGCAGAACGTGAATTCGATCTCCAATAATGGGGCGCCTGTTGTTCACCGTTACGACTATTACATACCAATTTTTACGATACTGCAGCTCATGTTCTACATGGGACTGTTGAAGGTGAGAGCTTTGACCTCTATTCTATTTTAACATGCTGCAGCTGTATAGAAATTCGATGCATTTATATATACGAAGGCCATTCTAAAAGTAAAGAACGGTTTGATCTGACGAGCAGCATAATTCTCTACCACCCTCACTGCCGTGACATTGATTTACCTGAGCGCGACTAAAAATATTGGGGAGGGGGAGAAGCACATAATGAATTTAAGAGTGGAAAAGTTAAGTTTCTTTTGAATTTTCATACAAATGCTGAAAATCACAAGATTTTGAGACAAAGTTTGGTGCCCCGACGATACGGCTATGGTTCCCGCTAGTTTGACGCTAACAACGAGCAGCTACGATCGCTTAATGTTTATTTTTTAATTTTAAAATATAGAACAAAATTAGCAATCCGGCCAAGCGGCATTGTGCTGCTTCACGATAACGTTCGTTTTCATGCTGCTGCGTTGACGAAGGAATTGCTCCATATGTTTAACTGGACAGTTTTGGGACATTCACCTTTTAGGCCGGACTTAGTCCCAAGTGATTAGTTTCTTTTTCCTAAACTGAATGACTGTTAGGGCAGAAATCTCTATGGAAATCATGACGAACTGAAAGAAATTAGCAAATGTTTCAAAAACTTGGTGGCAAGCAAGTAAGTAGAAGTCACAGGAAAGCTGATTTTGACAAACATTTTTAATTTCAGCGACTATTGCGTAGATAAAAATAACTAAAGATATTTAACTATGTTGTAAAATAAGTTTTCTTTCATTATCTTGCATAGAAATGTCTAGAGAAACAAATGTTCTCTACTTTTAGAATGGCCCTCGTAATTCAAAATTGTGTTGCTCTGAAGTTGAGCAATAGTTAATGAGACCTACCAAGCTTTCATTAGCATTATGCCTTGGATGAATAATTAAATTTCAATATTTTAAACATAGATATAATGTATGTAAACGTGAAGGATTTTTCCTCAGGTAGCTGAACAACTTATCAATCCATTTGGAGATGACGATGAAGATTTCGAACTCAATTGGATAATTGACAGGCATATGAAGGTAAGTTCAGAAAGAATAAAAGATCGCTTTCACTAGTTTTATTTGAATTAAAATGTATTTTATTTTACTATTTACGAAGGAATTTTTCAAAACTCACTTAAAATTAGTTGTCGGACGTAATTAAGTTTCCAATATTTTATTTTGTTGAGTAATTTCATTCGATAATTTTTTTTTTTTTGCTCGTATTTTTAAGATTTATTTCTTGGGTATACAGCACGATTTTATTCAATCAAAGAAGTTTAATCTAAATAAGTGCTTTCCCCCTCAAAATACATCTATTACTAGTTCACGTTTTAATGGGACATCGACATACATACCTAATCTAGAAGTTGCCCGAATCGAGAAGGGTTTAGAACCCTCCTACATGAAAAATGTCTCAGTCGTTTTAAATACACAGCCCAGTCATATTAACCCTTTGAGGCGCAGTGTTCCCGCTCTGGGAACACCAAACTACGTTTTGGCTGTTGCCAGTCACGAAGAATAGATTTGATTTCTATAAAAATAGTTGCGGGTGACATAGCTCCACGAGAATCCTTTACTTTTTAGCACGTCATTTCCCGAAAAAAATGATTCCACGATTCTTTTTAACAGCACTGACATCTGCTGAAAAATGGAAGAATGGGAGAACAGCTGGATAGATTGCCCAATACTTAAAGAGGGCAGGCGTTGCCATCGCTCGACTTAACTACCAGCAAGATGGCGGACGATTGAAACGTTCATCGCGTGCCACAGATCTAGAGACCCTTTTTGGCTGTGCCGCACAGCCAGCTGTCGTCAAAAAAGGGTCTCTAGATCTGTAGCACGCGATGAACGTTTCGATCGTCCACCATCTTGCTGGTAGTTAAGTCGAGCAATGGCAACGTCTGCCCTTTTTCCAGTATTGGGAAAGGGTTGAGCCTCAAAGGGTTAATGTGAGCGCTTGTCGAAAGCCACAATAACCACCTTTCGCAGAACGGACTGCTACGAGACGTGCAGGAAGTGGAGTCAGTGAGGATCGTGAAAGTGTTCACTGGTATGTTGAGCCATGGCAACTCAAGTACCGTGGCCAGTTGCGCTAGGTTACGCAGTTGAGAATCCATGGCGCGATCGAGGTAGTCTCACAGATTCTCGATTGGATTTAAGTCCTGGGAGTTTGCTCGCTAGGCGAGTACGGCAAACTCATCCTAGTACTCTTCGAAGCACGCTCGTACACTGCGAGATGTATGACACTTCGCGTTGTCCTGGTGGTAGATGCCGTCATCCTGAGGAAAAACAATTCGCATGTAATGGTGGACATTATCCGCAAGGATAGATGCATTCAGAGGTGTGCGCTGGCTCTTTTTAATACTTCGCCAATTCATTCGCTAAATTAGATTTTTCCGGACATCATTAAAAAAAGGAATTGTCAATATTTTCGCCAGAACGTATTTTCTTTCGCCAAACTAATTTTATTTTCGCAATTTGCGACGTTGGCGATCGACAGCGCGACCCCTGCATACTTGTGTTGATGCATCATGCCTTCCGCAATGTTGAGTGCACCCAGGGAATGGCACGAAAACATTCCCCAGACTATGATGCTCCCATCTCCATCTTGTGCTCTTCTGGCAATTGTTGCAAGGTTTTTGCTTTCAGACGTTTCACGCCGTATTCGCCAACATCCATCTGCCCGATAGAGCATAAAACGCTGAGAGATATACTATTGGTAGCCCCCTTGGTCTATCTGGGCGGCCAGTTGCTCAACGGTTGCACATCTATTCGCCCGAACGCATCTCAGCAGCCGTAGTTCACCTCTGTAATGTATGGCTCGTGGAGTACCATAATTGCCATGTCACTGATTTTGGATAGTGTCATTTTGTGATGCACGGTATACTTTTACCACGGCTGCACGCGAACAGTTTACAAAATTAGCTGTTTCGGAAATGCTTCCATCCTTGGCGCAAAAGCCCATGATCATGCTCTTTTGGGCGTCGAATAAATCACTCCATTTCTACATTACGCCAACGCAATTTTTCTGATTCCCTCGGACACCCTTTATATACGCTCCACTGCGATGTGCCACCTACCTTCTGTGATTGGTTATTTCACTATGATATAAAAAGTAGGAGGTTGTCACATTAACTGGACTGTGTATTTATTCATGAAAACAAGTATTTTTTAAGTATCTTCCATGGCTCAGCAGAAAAAAATAGTTTATTTACAGTAGCGTAGCCAGAAAAAAGTTTTAGGGGGGGTTAGGCACTGATGTAACGGATAATCTACATTATGGATAGCATTCTTCATGTCAATAATAGAACTCAGCTAAATTTTAGGGGGGGTTCTGACACCCAAACCCCCCCCTCGCTACGCCACTGTTTATTTATTTTAATCTCGTGAAAAATGTCAAACAGTGTCATCTCGAGAATCTATTTAGAATCGCGCAAATTGTGAATTTACTTTAATATGACGTAAATTTCTCGAGAGAGTTTATCAGTCCCAAGCAATTTTTAATTTATGAAGTCACGTTCTTGATTCTCTTTAAAGAAATCCCAGCTAGTTCACCGTTTTAGTTTCTTAATGGAGTAAAATAACTTATAATGACGTTGATTTTTTTTCTTTGCATAGACCGTTGTTGAAGAACGTAATCTGATGCTAAAACTATTGGTGCTCTGGACCGTGCATTGGATTGAGGGTCGATTTTGCTAGGTCCCCGGGGACTCTAATGAACTCTACATTATATATAATCCAGTGATGATTAATTTATTTATGTAAAGATATAGAGAGGGAAGCATAATTCAGTTTATTTGCATTACTACACTACCTGAAAAATGATTACTAGCATTGCAAGCGAAAAATGAAACATTATACCTCTCCTGACTTTTTGCAGGTATCATATTTGGGAGTTGATACTCTGAATTCGGAGCCCCCTCCATTGATCAAGGATACTTATTACAATGAATTGGATGTAAAAATTCCATACACAGAAGCATCTAAAAGTTATAAGAAAAAAACGTATCGAGGATCAGTGGCCTACATGCAGTAAGTATACTGAAATAGATGAAATATATATAGTTGAACAAATTCTTTATGGTAATGCAGTTTAAAAAAATAGTGACACATAATTTCGGATATTTTAGATAATTGTAGATATTTAAGCTAAACTTGATATCACTTTAGAGAAGAAATATAAGAAATTAATACAGTTAACTCCGGATAGGGATGGACGCGAGACGCGAGAATTCTCGCATTGTCTCGCGTTCTCGCATTGTCTCGCGAGACGAGACGCGAGACGAGAAAGAAAATATTTTGCGGGACGAGACGCGAGACGAGACAGAGTCTTGTCTCGCGCGAGATTTCTCGCGAGAATTCTCGCATTTTTTTCCGTCTCGCATAAATACGATCTGAAAAGCGACAATTTGCCTGAAGTCTCTACCGTTTAACTTGCGTCTCCTTCGTTTTCGGTCCTGGTATACTATCAGCACTCTACAATACGCACAAACACGTAACATTTAAAATTAGAACAGATGAGAGATATACAAAACACACAAAGGAGAGGATAAAGAAAGAGGCGGTAAAAAAAGTAAACAGAGAAGAGTTGAAAGAAAAATAATAACTAAATAGGAAAGGCGGTACGGTATGTTCAAATCTGACCACTTTTAGACGGGGGCCGGGTCATTAAGTTTGGGGCCCCCCTTACTATCCCCTTTTTTACGCATTAAGCCCCTTTACTGAGCCCCCCTTTTTTAAGCATTTTAACCCAGTTTTGACCGCTGTTGTACTCGAAAATTGCATTTCAGTTAACTGTAGTTTTTTTACTTTAATCAAATCGTATTTATCACCCCAAAAAAATATCTCTAACTTGATCTAGTGATAGACAATTAGGTAATACCTATATTATAGAGGAAATTCAGTTTTCCCCCACAATTACTATTTCAGTACACATGAATTTATAATTTAGATAATCGGGATATATATGGGCCCCCTTTTTCTTCAGGGGCACCGGACTACCGCCCCCCCCCTTGCCCCTGTGATAATCGGGTTTCGGTTATATCAGAGAGAGATTAGAAGTAGAGCAACTTGCATTCGCATTGATGCTTAGTCTGAGTAGGTTGAAATATGGTTGAATATCCTTGGTTGAAATATCCTTGTACCGATATTATCCTCAAACTTTCCCGCACGTTGCGGCGTGCGTAGTGGGGGGGGGCGCCCACCCTGGTAACACTTTCTAGGGGCGGTTAAATCCCTATTGTTGGCCTATTTTAAAGAGATTAAAATGACATTTTTTATTCTTATATATTAATATCGGACGGAAAGAAATGCAAGCAATTTTTTTAAAAACTATTTCTCTTTTCATTTATATTATCATGTTTTCCCTTCCTTCGGCTGGCAAAACTTTTATAATTTTTTTTCCTCCCCATTATTTTATCTTGCAGTTGGGTTCCTATTCTAAAATTATCTTCGCCTGTTAGATGTCTTTTCATTTTTTTTAAAAATCCACACTGGATATACATTAGGGGGATTATGGTTTAATTTTTCTGTAAACAGGGCGACCATAACGACTGTAGTACTATCGCTAAAAATTATTGTGGAAAAGAACAAACGGATAGTCGTCAACAAATTAACTGTTCAGTAATTTAAAATATAAACAAAAAATAAGACGTCTATTAACCAACTGAGATACTATAATGAAATCTAAAAATGCACACACGGTAATGTTATTGGAAATATTAGGCAAATAATTATAATTATCGTTAATATAATCTTGTTTTCATTAATATAAAAATTACACATAGAGACTTGAAATTGACGTTAAAGTAAATAGTAGAGATTTAATAAAGACTAAAAGTGTTCTGTTTATAATTTTTCAAGGGTTATCTTACAACCAACTGAACGATAAGTAATTCTAATTTGTGTTAATATATCCCGCAGTAATTTCAACAGAGGAGATTACTTGAACTTTAAAAAAAAAATCTGTTTTGTCTCATGCAGATATGATTTTAGTAAAATATTCGCTACTTCTCGTATGAAGAGCGGGTGCGCAGCTATTTTAAAACAAACGGTTGTCCCTTTCATGTAGTGTCTGAGGTATTTAATGCTACAACTTGAACAGTATGATGTAGAACTACAGTATGATGTAGAAATAACACATTTTGAAAGTCGGGAGTTCTCTGCAAACCGCTAAGCTTTTCACTTTTCTGATCGCGAATGACACTGACGTAGTTTTTTGAGTCATTATATTGCAGTGATGCCAGGTTAATACTCATGACGCAAACTTTACACCAAGAGTCAAATAATTTTGCTTTTATTTTAGATTCCACATCACTGGAATTAATTGAAATTACTCATGTTAGGAAAATTTTCGTTTACTACAGTGCGAAGAACGGGCACGCAGCTAGTAAATAAAAATAAATACTATATTTTCGGTGTGACATTATATATACGGATTAAATCACTTCAAATGCCGATATATGCTGATATAGTTATTAATATATCTACTAATGTGGCTATATGTAAGTAATTGTTATTATTAATATTAATTTTCAATAAAATCCCAATAATAAGTTAGTATAAAATGGTAACGAAATCGCAGTCCTTAATTTTGCGAGACGAGACAGCAATTTCTTTGCGAGACGCGAGACGAGACACAGTGTTTGCAAGACGAGACGAGACGCGAGACGAGACAGAGGTTTACCACTGCGAGACGAGACGAGACAGCCCCGATTCTCGTCTCGCACGTCTCGGATATTTTAGATAATTGTAGATATTTAAGCTAAGCTTGATATCACTTTAGAGAAGAAATATAAGAAATTAATACAGTCAACTCCGGATATAGAAAACTTTAGGCTATAGTGAACGCATTTCCTTAGTCTTGATTCACATACATTAGAAATGTACATAGCATTTTTGGGTTTTAGTGAACCTTGACTTATAGTGAACGTAAAAATGTCAGGACGGTAGAGGTAATGCTGTTCGATTCCTTCGAAAAGTGTCTCTTTTGTGTTCGAGTAGAGAGAAAGATTATCAAGCACCTGTCCCGGAATACAGATGAATTGCCAGTGTCTAGGCTAACTTATACTAAACAAGGGGGAAGGGCGGGACGCGGGAGGAGGTCATAATTTAATTTTTTCAGTGCTGTAATGCACCCTATCCTTTAAAAGCATTCATTAACAAAAGCAGGGTACTTTCGAAAGTGAACCTGAAGCGGAAATTTCTTGACTTGGGACGATTTCATTTGCCATTCTCAATGCAATTTCACAGGTTAAAAGCGACAGTACCTTTTGCCATTTGAATGGAATGTGCATTCTTTCTATGAATGTGATTAATCGTAATTATTTTACTTAACAAATAGCCCTAGAGCCATAAATTCGATCCGTCATGTTTAATTTACTTAATAAACATTCAGTATTTGTATAAAATTCTATTTTCTAGTTTTGTATCGTTTTATTGTTCCTGGACATTGGAACATCGGTTTTAGTGAACTTCGGATATAGCGAGCGAAATTGGCCGGTCCCCAGAGGTTCACTATAACCGGAGTTGAGAGGTATATTAAAAAGATGTAAAAATGCACAGTTTAAAGATTTTGTTTAACATATGCTAAATTTAACCGACTAAAGTGATAAAAATAGTTTATGAATGCTGTGTGACATACTTTAATTAACTGATGAATTAAGAATGGAACATGCTTGCGGAATTCGCCTCCACCGAATTAATTGGAGAGGCCAACAACCCAATCAAAGTTATTGCTTGATTTATGAATAAATTTAAATTGCTGCAAATACATCTTTTATTTTTGCTTTCATGAGTATAAAATCATTATTTTAACATTTTCGCGATGTCGTAATCAACCGGCAAATCACATAGTATTTACTTATCGGAAATATGTTACCTACTGGTGAGTGATATAGAGAAGAGAAGGATATTATGGAATATAGTCGGGAAATACGGAATAGCGAGTTTTCGGCTATGTTAGGTGGTGTTGTCACGTGGGGTATACCATGCAAGAGCGGCGCGAAACTGAATTCTCGGAGGGGATCATTGAAATTTTTGCAATCTGTAAATTGGTCCAAAATGGAGATTGAAAGTGTGAAAGAGTGAAGGTGAAGTATGCAATTCTACCTACAGATCTACCTCTAATCTAAAGTTGTAAAACAAAATTTTGGAGGGCGCCATAGCCCCCCCCCCATAGCTTTCTCACTGGAGCTGCCCTTGATATCATGAACTACTCAAGAAAGACTCATATGTTACAATATAGTAAGAATTAGCGGCTTATTGTAGCCGTACCACTTGCTACAGAACGAAATTTGTTTTGTGATTTTCAAGAGTTATTTTAAGTTTTCAAACATTTTAACCTATTAGTACACACGTGATTTGAACATTGTCATTACACCATGATGTGCACTAAAAGAATTGTAGTGGGTTAATTTTTAGGCGACAATGTTTCGTTCATCAGATTAAAGGTTCATTTTCTTCGATGGCGTGTCGGGTATTATGAAACTATGTAATATTGTAATGGATTTCATGCAATCAACTAAAAAAATGGAAAAATGTATACTAAATGGATACTAAATGTATCTTCTGTAACGGAAAATTCTCCGAAGATTATCGAGGAGATATTTGGATTCAATGTGCTTCAGCTGTTTTCTGTGGGCTCACCTTGACTGGTACCGGAGCAGAGTAAAAAGACAGTATTTGCAACTGCAACTTTTGTAAGTAGACACGAAGCAGAAATGACTTGAACATAATCTTAAAACGAAACGGGTCCGCCCTACTGGACTTAAGAACGACGAACCCAGGAAAGTAGCAGAGTTTTCTGCAACAGTATTTTTTCTCTCTATTCTAAAAAAAAGTAAAGGCCGCTGGCGCTGGCGCTGTCAAAAGCTTGTTCGTTTATCTTCTCCTAAACCGTGGGGATTTGAATTTCGAGAAACATGTCCACGTATTCGGAAAATTCCGAGAAAACTGCTAAGCTAAGTTAAATTTCGAAAATCGAATTATTTTAGAAGATATTAATAAAAAACTGAAAAAATAAACATAATGGTTGCCAGATTTGGCATAAAATCATTCATTCCTTTTCAACAAAGCGTTTCCAAGTATCTAGAATCGCGTGAAATTTACAAACATGAGTTAGAATTACGCCCATTTTACGCCAAAATAAAAACTATATGAAATAAGTAACTCAAAATGTGTTACACAAAGTTGACAATTTTCAAATAGTAATTTCGTTTAGACAACAGGAGTTTAGAATTAGCGATTATTCGTTTTTCTAAAAGAGAATAACTAACATCTTGAAAATGAAAAATAATTAAAATGCAGATTATTTTAAAGCCGGTTTGGTCCAGCTGGATTATTTGCTACCAGTAGAAATATTTGGCGGCGTTAACTATGCCATTATAGCAGTTATAGTACACTTTGGATATTTGCTAGCGCGACGAGATGGTATAATTCATGGTGTTAAGTACGCCAATCTGCAAACGATTATGTAAATGAAAATATGGATAACGTTTTTCCGGTAACCTTAAAAGAACAGTAATTATAGGTTGTGAGCGTGTAAATCGCCAAATAATGAAAAGTCGCCATTGGTGGCAGGCCATTCTATCTGTTCCGTAGCTTTTATTAACTTTACATGTACGAAAGTCGCCAAATAATGAAAAATCGCCATGGGTGGCAGATTCGCAAGGTGTCCAATAGGTTTTACATTATTAAAAATACAGCTGAAACAGATGTTCTGATTTTATTACGCTTTAGCCCCTAATTAATATAACTTTTGAATGGCAACATTAAATATCGTTGTGTTTCTGAGGAGTGCAAATAATTTTTCCAGCGATTATAAGCAGAGTCTTCACTCCAAGTGGAGTATAGCTCAGGACCCGTACAACACGGATTCCCATAACAAAATATCTTCCGTGTTATGAGGGGAGGGGGTCTACTGTAGTGTGAAGTTTAAATTTTTATGTACCAATGAACATGCAAGAACCAAGCAATGCGTAGCTCAGTAACATTCTATCTGATCCAATCTTCGGGTTTTGTCTGTTGAAATTATGTCTTTTTTACGAATAAGCCGAAGGCCGAATAAGGGGCCGAATGCCTCATACGAAAAGCGAGCGTAGCGAGTCTGGGGGCCTTGGCCCCTAGTATATATTAAAAATTATACCATGTTAAATTATGATTACAATTGCGAATCTTTTTAAATTCTATAATTCTCCTTTTTAATTAAATAGCTCTTAACATGCAAAGTAATAAGAATAAAATTCTTCCATATAGTGAATAATAGTATTTTTTCATGAAAAACTTATGTTATCTGTATAGTTATTTCAAATATTTATAAAGTTCCAATCAAAATATTAAAAAAAAATTTAGAGGGAAAATTATGGTACAGGGGCCGAATGCCTCATACGAAAAGTGAGCGTAGCGAGTCTGGGGGCCTTGGCGCCTAGTTAATGTAAAAATATATAAATATTTTTCTCTCTCTAGTCGTAAGCGGAAGGCGAAACAGTTCTTATGGCTCTCGACCTCAACTGCCAAAGACGTGACGTAACGCGATGCTGGTTGAACAGTTTTTTCTATTGTTTCTAACGAATTAAACGCTATTTTTTTCGGTAGCTGCATTACATTAAGAGTTTTCACCACCCCTATAATGCATACTCCAGTGGCGGCTCGTGGGATACAGCAAGTACAGCCGGGCTGCACTTGAAATTATCAGCACATATTTTAAAATAATTTATTCTACTAATTTTCCTAACTTCAGTTTAGAATTATGGAATTCCTACGGTAAATTAAAAAAAATCTCCAAAAAAAAAAAAACCAAACAAAAAAACCGTATTTTGCCGGATCGCTCCTTCAGAAAAAAAGCACTTTGAATCTTCCCGCAATTCAATTGGGAAAATCTCTGGTCAGCCCAGAGCGCTGATAGGAAAATTGGCAGCACCGTTGCCATGACAACGGTTACGTAAGCATTTCCTCCGGCATAGGCTATAATGGGGGTACGCAGCTAAGACTCAGCTCATGAAAGATTTTGAAAGGTCGGCAGCACTTATGAATTCGACTCACTGATTGGCTCGAGAAGTGAGGGAGGAAGGTAAGGAGAATATATGTTCGGCAAACTCTAACAGCTCGACTTTATATTGCTGAATTTATCAAGAAGGTAAGCCTGAATAGACGCTTATGAATGGACAATTACCCATCAAAGCAGTATTGTTTTTTAGTAAGCAAGAACTGGCATTTAGAGGACATGGAGAGCGAGAAAATTCTTTAAACATGGGAAATTTTAAAGAGCTTTTAAAATTATTGATATCTACTATTGATTAAAACAACGCCTTTTTATGGGGACATCACTGACCGATTCGCATGTTTAAAAGAAAGGAGGATTGATTTGAATATAAAAAATAAGTAAGTTTTCTTTTTTTTTTTCTTTTCTTCTCAAGTTATCGTTACAAAAGAAAATTCTAAGGAAACTTCGAATCAGACACGGATTAATGCAATTTTGAGGATAAGAGCGGCTGGTTGAAATTTATGTCCATTTTATGGAAGTAAAATAGGATCTCTTACATTTTTTTATGTAATTTCTTTTTTTTTTTTCCTCGGTAAGGGCTTAATCCAGCTTTCCAATTCAATAACAAAGATTTTCCATTCCTGTCCGGAAGAAGGGGGGGGGGCTCATATGCTTCCGGCTGCACTAACAGTTTTGACCACGGGCCGCCACTGGCATACTCTCTTTATGCATTATAGGGGTGGTGAAAACAAGCCTTTGGAGGTTTGCCTTTCAAGTGCCGGGGTAGGCAAACCAAATTCTACTTGTTCCTTTCATATTTAAAAAAACCTTTTCCTTTCAGAGTTCCGATGGAACAGCAAGGTATGGTTGTTCCAGAGATGTCTGAGGACGAGAATGACGGGGAAACTGCAAGCGAAACCATGGGCCCGCGGCGTCCTTCCATGTACTCTCTGTTCGGGGGCAAGAGCAAGGCTGGTAGCTTCACTCACCTAGACACCCGGTCGATGGGATCTGTAGAATCGCTGTGGAAGTCCTCCTTGCCCAACTTGTCGGCGGCCAAAAATGCTTCAGGTACCTTGGGGTAAGATCATGCCCCTTTCAATTCTTTTGATTAAGAGCAGCTGAGCATGTAAAATCTCGGTACAACGAATTACAAGGAGCGGAACATCAAATTCGTTTTTCTGAAAAATTAGTTAAAGTAAAATGTTGGTGTTATCTTTGACATAGTAGTATTTTATTCGTTAATGCGAAATATTCGTAAAAGTGAAGTTCGTTGTAACGAGATTTTACTGTAATTTGTAGTGTGTGCGATCGCAGACTCAGAAATTAGAGATTAAGGTTAATCACCTCCGCCACACATCTTTTTGTATAATATCTCCAAGAGCGTATTTAGGCTATTAGAGCACGTACAAACGAACTCATAGACATACGGATAATCAAACTGAAATCATAAATATTTTGCAACTTCGTTGGAAGTTGTTAAAAAAGTTACCTTATGTATCTATACACAAAACAGGAAATCTTAATGTCCTTTATTTGGATTGTTTTTGTCAAATAAGTTATTCTGAGAGAGTTGAGTTACTTAAAATAAAAAGTAGTTTTGGATTACGCAAAATGTAAACCAGCCAGTTCGAATACATACAAAATATTTCGATTTATAGAAAAGTTTCCTTATTTTTTTTAATAAGTTTATATTTTGTTTTATTTTTATTTAGTTAAAACATTATATTTACTTATAAATTTTACTTATAATAAAGTTTTTAATTCATAGTGTTTTATAATTTATTGTTTGGATAAAAAACAAACAAATAATACGAGTATTAACAACAACAAGGGGAAGGGGTATAATTTGTGGAAAAGGTATAATTTCTCAAAAAGAGTCTTCTAGTTTTGATTTTGAATTCAAATTTTGGAGATGCAGGTCCCCGGCCCATTCTTAAGCTACTTCAACATATAATTAAGGAAATTAGCACTATGAAAACAATTCTATATTTTAACAATGGCTGGCCTTGAAAAAAAAAATCGTTTCGTTCGATTTGATTACAGATATTACAGAGATGAATTTATCATTTTACAAATTAAATTAAAATTTCTACAGATTTTGTAAAAATAAATTTATTATTTAATGTCAACATTTTACTTATTACAAATATATATCTAATACAGTTTTTATGAAAAATCAAGTTCAATTTTTCGTTCTGACCCCGCCTCACCTTTTTTCTTTTTCTTTTTTTAACACTGAGCATGGAGCGATTAGTTTCGAAAAATTAAAGGAAAATCACAAAAATAGCAATGACTTGTTTTAAAATAAACCAATACGTGTGAAATTTACATGGTGTTAAATAGAAAATGCTGACTGAAATAGAAATATGCAAATTCACGGTGCTCCAATCAGGCCTGGCTTTGGAAATTTGGCGGCCCTAGGCAAAATTAAGACAGGCGGCCCTGTACACATTTTCACATTGATGCATCCATACACATCTATATAAATTAAACAAACTGTAAAATGTTAGTTGGTTAGTTAGTTAGTTAGTTTGTCTGTGTCTCGCCTAGCTCCTAGGCAGGTGATCCTAGACCTACCAAATTTTGTATGGAAATTCTCCAGGACCGGTCCCGACGTACCTCGAAGCGTTTTTTTCAAAATTCGAATTATTTTAAGAGATATCGATAAAAAACGTATCGCAAAAGGCTCATTTTTTCTCTCCTCTATTTCGCAGTTGTAACCCTGCAGTGGAAAGAGTGAGAATTAATCATATCGAAGTTGCCATATTTGGGAAGTTTATAAAATGATTAAGACTCTTGAAGTAAAAATAAAAGAATAACGATTTTTTTAGATTATTTGTAAGGTTACTTTTTAATTAAAATATTGTATGCATGTGAAGTAAGGGCAGGAATCAAATGTTTTATACTCAAAAGCAAAATAGGATTTGGAAATTTTCCGAGACTAAAATGTGTGACTTTTTAATTTGGCGAAAAATAAAATGGTTGATATGCGATTTTGAGATTCTAGCGCTTTGCTCAATTTATCGTCTGCTTCTGCTACTTGGATTATGAATACACTTGAATGAGTTTTTGAAAATTTCATTCAGTTCGAATTGTGAATTTTTCTGTGCAGCTTTTCCCATCTATTTCTAATGTATTACATCCAGAAAAAGGATGTTAGTTAGAAATATCCGTTTTAATTTTCTTTAATCGCAATCATGAATAATGATATACTTTCCAACTTAATGGAAAAAGGAAAGAAAATAGGGAATATCCATGGATTGTAATACGCTTTTAATATATTGCACTTTAGTGCGTATTTAAAGTCTAAAAGTATTTCAGATTTTTTTTACTTTTTTTTTTTTTTCCTTTCCGTTTTTTGACAAAGGCCAATATATCCAGAAGCTCTTCAGAATTAATATAGGACAAAAATAATGTGTACCTTTTTATAGTTTTTATCATTTAACCATCTTATTTTTGTAACCAGGGGCGGCCCGACACGGTAAGCATCTCATCTGAGTTCGGCTTCGAAAGGGCGTGATTTCGAACTCAAAAACTAAGTAGAGCATAAAAGGGGGCGTCTATTTTACGTTAGCAGGGGGCGCCACTTACCCTAGGGCAGCTCCTGTTTGTAACCATCTTAATTTTAAATTCCATTCAGAATCTGAGAGATTTCAGTGCCAAGGAAGCCGGTAAGGAACAGGATTCTCTCCGAATAAGATTTATTAAGATGGCGAACCAACTGGTCGCCGGAGGCGGCTAGTATACATATATATACATAGATGCATTCATACATAGGTAATATTGTTCACTCATTATGAAAAAAATATTTGTTACATTTAGAAAGTTTAACTGATAAAAAAGAAAATTTCCGACGATACTCAAATCTTTTAAACTTTACATAGTAGTTCGTTCTTTAATATTGCATATTAGAGAGAGGAAATCATATACCTTTTTGTATCATTTATCATTTTACTCAAAAACTGAGAGTTGTTTTAGAAAAATTTTATGTATGAAGTAATAATTTAAAATCGTTCAAAACGTATCAAATTTAACTCATAAAAATTACGTAGGTCACATTTATAGAATAAACATTTTCGCTTGCTTGTTTAATTTATCTTAGTTAGGGCCAATATAAACAGTAGCGGATCCTGGGGAGGGGCTAGAGGGCTTCAGCCTCCTCCCCCCCAAAAAAAAATTGCTAATGGATAACATTCTGCTTTATTATACATTTTAAATAGCTAAAATGATCAAATTTTATTACTTAGCTCCTCCCAAAAGCATGCGCATTGGTTTAGATTAAAATTTTGATTTATAGTACATTTTAATTGGGTGTAATAAGCTTTCTTTTTAAATTTAGCCCCTCCCAAAAAAAATTTCTGGATCCGCCACTGAATATAAAGTACAATTGTTAAGCTTTAGTTTAATAAACCAGTTCTTCATCCCATCAGACACATTAAAATAACGCAAACGAAACAAAGTTCAAAGAAGATATGAATAAGAAATTATTAAAATCATTGGCAAAAATGTTTATTCATCAGTTTGGTCTATTAATTCATACGCTTCTAGAGACAATCTTCTACTGGCGGAGACTATCCCAGAAACATTTATATATTTGAAATATTTACTTTATTGAGTTGTTCACTTAAATTGTGCTATTTATTTCCTATACTTACTTAGAATGTATACTTACTTAGAATGTATTGTCATTTAGTGCGTATAAAAATATTTATAAAAATCCATTAAAAATTCATGTGATGCTACAAAATAAAATTCAAGAATGTGGAGGGGAAAAAGATGCTTATGAAAAAGACTAAATAATAATAATAATAATAATAATACTTCAACAAATAAATGCAGTGGGTAAAAGTAGCTTAACTTAAATTTACGAGTGAAATACGAGCTTAGTATTTTGTTTAAATGTTTTTGTCCCTTCTTTGATAACTTTTTCTTTGGGGATACATATTTAAAATCCTTATATAATTTCACTTTATAAACAGGCTTTTACTGGCTTATTAGCCTGATACCTGGAGTTTCATCTCATAGCTTCTTCATTCAGTCTTTTTGTTTGTTTTTTTAAATCCAGGTAGTACGAGCTTCTTCCCTGAACTGAACTGAAGAATCAAAAAACAAATAATGCATTAAATCTTCGTTTGGAGATGTTTAATGCCATATCTTATAGCTGAATTCTTTGTTAATATCTTTTTATTTGTTGATGATTTGTTAATATGTTGCAAGGATATCGCTTTTTGTTAGTAAATTCATCACTTAAATTAGTGTAATTGAGTGAACGCGCAGTATAATTTTCTACTGATATAGACAGTCGAACCACTCCGTTCTTGGAACTAATTTTTCTTGATCTTTAACATGTTTTATTTAGTAGTGTGTTCTGTGTAGGAGATGCACCGACACACACACACAAAAAAAAAAAACAGAGTAGAAAAAATTATGAAGGTTGCAAATTTTTTAGAGATCGTTAAAGAGGTTTCTTTCAAGAATCAGTCATTAGCAGCCGTAGTCTAAAACTGTGAAATGGAAAAATTGGGGGGGGGGTGGAGGAGGGGAGGGGGAAAGCATTTAGATTTTTATTAAAGATTATTTTATTGGCGTACTCCTTTAATCGGCCGCCCTAGGTGGTCGCCTAGTGGTAAAGCCGGCTCTGGCCCCAATTAGATTGCGTCATTTGTGAGGACCATAAAAAATGTACACGCTTAAAAGAAAGAAAAAAGAAAAATAGAGAACTAAATTTGCTCCGAAGGAACAAAAATAACTGGGATTTAAAACCGGGACAAGTTTGTCTCGGTTTTAAATCCTTCAGTGCAATTTCACTTCCTTCGGAGCGAATTTATTTATTTTTAAGCGTGAAGCCTGTAGCTATAGCCAGGCCCGTCGAGAGACAAACTCGGGCCCGGGGGGTAGATCTTCCGGGCCCTCCCCCTGCCGCCACCCCCTACCATAAAAGCAGCTTAACCTCAAAAGTTTGCTGTGAGAAATTAAATCTATTCATGAAGCACTGACGAAATAAACATACTTTATAACTAATAATTATAAAAAAATTAAATAAATAATCACTGTAATAATAAGAAGTGTAAAAGCGTAAGTAAACTCACCGCAAACAACTGAAAAATCCACATTCTGAACAATTTTATTCCAAAAAACATTTTGGGGATGAATGAATTTTCTCGCGCTTGGAAATTATCAAGTTTGTACTTGCCGGTCTGGAGTTGTCATTGTGATTCCCTGCGTATGAGAGCACAAAGGTTGGTGCGTTTGCCCCCCCCCCCCGAAAAAAATAAATAAATAAATAAAAGAGCTTACATGACGTCAGCAATCCAGTTTCGTTTAGGACCTCGTCTCGTCTTTACTTATTCCAGTCGGTGTTGGTTTTCGCGGATTCTATTTCTATCTATGCAGAATTTTTTTTTTTTGAATGTTTAGCTCGGGCCCCCAGAAAACACGTGCCCGGGGGGAATCCCCTCTTTCCCCCCACCTCTCGACAGGCCTAGGCCTGGCTATAGCTGTGATAATGAGATAAGATTCTCAAGTATAGCAAGTACGTCTCAGATTTATTTATTCGGCATTGTGGAAAAAATATTTAAGTGTTTGGTGAAAGTCTACTATCATGAAGAGTACCTTCACTTCACAGAAGATATTAGTGCATCATTTTTACATTTTAAGTTGTGGAACTTGGTCTATTTTGTTTGTTTGTTAACTCATTTGCAATAGTGTGGTATTTCTTTTTTCCCCCCCAATATGATCGAAAAGTGTCTATAATTTAGATATTAATACATTGGGAAATTAAAAAGGAAATTCTGGAGTAAAATTAATTATTTTTAAAGAGGAAGATAATGCATCGTCATAAGTTCAAATAAATCTGAAAGGAAGCTAAAAAAAAACAACCTTGCCCCGACATATGAGCCTTGAAGTGGCTTATCCAATTAACCAATTGGAAAGACAGTTTAGATCAGATATTGTAATTTGAAGATGTGAACTGGAGATGGTGACTATGAATGGAACTCGAGCCGTCACAGTGAAAATAAATAAATTTTAGAATGGAAAAACTTATTTTTTCCTTCCGAAATTTGATTAGCACATTGAAAAAGCATAAATGGCGATGAAACAATACATTGATGAAAATTGGCGGAGTAGAACATTTGCAAAGAAAAGCATTGTAAAAGACCAATCACAACAGACGAAAGGATCGTTTTGTAAAAACTATATTGTTAGTTTGACATTTCTACGGCGCATCCTTGTGAATAATGCAAATTGTATAAATGCCCCAACTCTTCTGGTGTCCTTAGTTCTTTACGAAACTTCCCCCGCCCCAAATGTTTCACGCTTTTAATTTTTGCTAAAGTAATTTTACTCAATTCAATAAAAATTCTTGATACAGAATCATACATTCATCCGTTAGCATTGACGGATGCTAACTGCTATGATTAGCCTTCGGAATAAAGTTAAGGTTTGGCGAAACTAGATTGCATAGTCACTATTTTAGAGTGGCGACACCCAAAACTATTAAAAAATAGCTATAATTATCCAATAGAAATCGTACCAGTAGAATAAGTATGTTCGTCTATCCATCGCAGTAAATATTGCATCACTTTTTTTTCTCATAATTATAAGATTGTGGCTTAACTTTTAACTTCTAGTAAAGTTATGAAAATAAGGAATCGCATATAAGAAGAAACTAATAAATTCTCCATTGTTAATATTAATTCTCAGACAATTTATTTTTATTTTTTATTTATTATTTTTTCCTCCCGAACTTCGTGGTTCTGTTGCCATCTTAAAATTTGTAATTACTTTATTTTTTCATTTTACGCAAATAAAACATGAAATTTATATAACTTGACAATTTGTGAAGCATTTAATATTTGAATAGTTTATTTTCCAAAATACACCAATTTTATATTTCCTTATTACACAAATTACTTCTTTGGTTTTTTTTATAGATTTAATCAAGCTGCTCCTTGTGTCGTGGATATGGCTCAGGCAGAAGACGATGAAATCGTTTTGCAAGAGGTGATAATAGATCGAACAAGCACTTATACACCTTTCGTTCAACGATCTGATAGTCTGCAAATCCCTGGTACAAGTAGTTCAAGGGTAAAAGAGCCGACACTGAGCAGATTATTACGACTGAGTCCGAAAATTGCTCCGAAATTTCCAAGAGAGAAACTAAAGAGCATGTTTAGAAAACGACGACTATCTTCAGCTTTCCCGTTCTATAAGTTAAAAGGGGTCAGATTTACCAAAGACACTAAAGAAGTTGAATCCATAAAACAATCGCTTCTCGACATCAGTGATATTGAGCCAGTAGATGTTGAAATAACACTGTCAACTCCAGAACTAACAGAAATTGAGAAGGAAACAGGCGTGCATCCCTATTACTATACACAACAAACAATAACATCGGGGAAACAGCTGGTTACAGGAGAAGCAATTGCTATGAGGCAGACTAATTTAGCAAGAAGTGAATCTGAAGAACAGAATTTCAAAGGCCATAGAATGGGAAGGTATCTGGTCCGATCAAATAGCTTACCAAACATATCTCAACCAGATGAGTTCGCTCGTTACTTACAAGATCCAATAATTGAGTCTTCGCTGAAAAAGATTTCGCAGGTTATGAAACATAAAGGAAAATTTAAAAAGGCAAAGTTAAGAAGAAAGTCTCCGTCACCAAAACCGATTAAAAAAAGCGATAATGTTTCATCAGGCGATGAAGCACAGTCTTCTTCGTATTCTGAAGAAGAAGGTGCAGCATCAAGAAGAAGTACACTACCACAAATAACTGTCACAAGATATGTTCAAAATGTATCGGAACATTTAGGATCATCTCCATCTGAACAATCTACTGATCAAGATAAAGATTCAAGCACGAGAGAGGGAAGCCCAAAGCTGCGAAACTCAGAAAAACAAGATAGCAAACCTGAACCATCTAGAACACCGCAGCAGAGGCCCTCGAGAGCCCCGCCAGTCAAAGAAACCGATAAAACAACAGCCGAATTACATTCCACATCCAAGATGCCAAGACAGTCATTGCCTCATTGCACCAAATTTGTGAAAGAAACTAAAGACGACGTGAGAAAAGAACCCTTAAGAAGAAAATCTCCACCTCCAAAACGACCAGAAAAACTTACCTTTACAAAAGAAACTCCGACCAAAAAAATAGCAGGAATAGAAATAAAAAGTATGACTCCGACTTCACCTTCTTCTCCAGAAAGCGCTCCGTCAAGTCCAGTTTCAGACATTCCCAGTACGTCTTTCATTCAGCGTACGCAATCTATTCCTAAATCTACAGAGCACATGGAAAAAACATCATCCAGTAGTCCCAAGCGATCCTCCACAACAGAAATCCCTAGGTCTGCTATTCAGTATCCCACAGCTCAAGCAGACACTACAATAACGATTAGAGACTCGAAAGAAGATCTGACACAAATATCGTCTCAAGAACGACCACCAGCTCCTCCTCAACGTCATGTACCTCGCGGAAGTGGAAAAGGAAAGAAATGATTATTTCAACGCAAATGGTACCATAACTACAAAAGAAGGTGCTTCCCAGTCGCCAGACGGAAGAATGCAAAGTCCTCTCACTAAGTTTTATCCTGAAAGAAAGTTAGTCATCAACGACAAAGAAGTTGCAAAGAATGACCACCAGGAAGACCATTCGAGTCTTGTGAGACCATTCGAGTCTTCGTCGTGTGAGATGAATCAGATACCTTCTTTAAATATAGAACGAAGGTAAAAGATAAGCCAACTCAAATATGAAACTGGGAAACCTTTGTTAAAAATACAGATCTTGGACACAAAGATCTGGCTATCACAGCCTCGTTTGAATCAAGAAGAGGTTTTATTTTGATCGTGGCATCCAGACCAAACAACATAGCAAGAGCAATTATTTCGTTTGTTAACGATTTGGTCTGATGAAAACTTTAAGCATGCAGAATAGTTACATTACAAGATGAGCATTACATTCGCATGCATGTACATCAGGGATCTTATTCATTCCTCAAGGTTTGAGTGACTCCTCCTAGTTTAGTTTAAAAAAAAGTCACACAATGTCTAGATCTCAAAAGAACAGATGATTCCCAAAGAATCAAGGGAAGTTTCTGGTTTGTTGCTGAAAGGGAATTGTTATCAATTGTTTCTTTTGTGACTAAATTTTTTTATTATATTTATGGCTAAAAAATAAATCAAATGATCGAAAAAATTACTTCCTCAGACTTCCTTATTTTAGATATACTGAACCCACACCTATTAACGGCATATTTCGAAAAAAAAAAAAAAAAACCCACGCGATTTTGTTAAAAATAAATAAACTATGTCAAGTCCTTCAGAATTTTTAGAATACCCCTTTACAAGATGCACTATACACACTAACAGATGATAACTCGTATGAAGTACGAAACTTTCAGATTTTTCTTTTCTTTTTAAATGGAAAATTTAGCAGGATGTTTCATTTTTCGAAAATTTTTTTGCTGTGCAACTCTATGTAGAATTTTTTCTAGAATTCCATAAACGACACTGCTGTGCCACTTATTACAGTGTATAGTGCAGCTTATGAAGAACAATTCTGAATTTTTCCCTGAATTAGTTTATTTTCAATTGTGCATACGTCTGTGACGGTGATTTCGTTCCTTTGAATAACCTTAAGCACTTGCTATTATTTACGGTTGATATCGTTAGCCATTTTATTATGATGCGGAAATTGGTTTCCTGATCTATAACACTAAGTATTTTGCGTCATCCAAAAATCAAAGTAGAATGCTGCTAGCATATAAGAGGGGGTTCCCTATTAATTCTAAAGGGTGCTGCCATTCTAATGATGCCCCACCAGTGGCATAGTGCATTGCGCAATGAACTGGGAGACGGAAGGTGCCTTGTTCGAAACCAGATCACGTCTGCCGACCTAACCGTTCGGAGTTTTTCGTGGTTTTCTCCGAAACTTTGCGTAAATACGGGTTAGGATTCAGAAATACTCCCACGGAGCGCACCCCACCCAGGACTAGATCCTCGTGTAGATAATTGGCCTTAATCCCACAACAACATTCTTTTTAAGCACTGCTTAAAAACTTGAAAAATGTGTATTCATATTTAAACAGAGGGATTCTTTATGAGGGGAAAAAAAGAAAAATCTTACAATGCATCATATTGCAAAAATGGCCAGAGACACAAATTACCTTTTCTTAAATTAAAAAAAAAGTAACCACATGGCAACATTATGTATTTCGTAGCAAAATAAAATTTAACTAAAAAGGCTATGAAAATGCATGGCTTGATTTTTAAAAATATTTTTTTAACAATTTAGTGCTATTAATTTCAGACATGGATTTTTGTCTCCTCAAAAAACAGTATATTACTTTTCAAGGGTTACCAGGGAGAAGGGATAGTGAAATGTCAAAAATCAAAACGGTTGTTATTTTTTGCGATTCATCGGAAAGTTTGGCACCAAAAATAAGTCCCCTAAGGTAATCCCAGATTGGCAGTATCTTCTATGTTTAGCGAGAAATTTTCAAATCGTATTGTTTAATGGGTTACTGTTAGTGTGAATATTAATTAGTGTTTATAAAGGTGTCAATATTGGTGTAAATAAAGTAGAAGTATATTTGGAATATACCTGGCGAAGATTAAATAACAGTTTTATTAGGCGATTTGAATATAGATTTCAATTTCAAAGAAATGTTTTATTGAACAAGGGAGACAAATACTGCACACTCATAGATTATGATGTACCAGGGGCGTAGCCAGAAATTTTTCATGGGGGGGGGTTTATGACTACTACAACTCATACATATGTATACGTGCGTGTGATAATGTAGTGAAGAATATACATTTTGTATGGCAAAAAATTCCTCATGGGGGGGGGTTATGACCCCCCTAGGCTACGCCCCTGTGATGCACATTCCAACATAATGCAACAAGGAAGACCAATACAGCCTACACATGGATTAAGGTACATTTCCAACATAATGAAGCAAGAAAGACAAACAGGGTTAACGCATGTATTATGGTATGCTTTTAATATATAGCACTTGTATTTAAAATATGAGACTTTCAAATTTTTAGAACTAGAGTGATTTCGTTCATGCTGGTACTTTCTGTCGACATAATTTGTATAATGTTTTTGCTGCATTTTTCGACAGGACTGCCAGATAGCGGGGTAGGGGAGAATAAAATGTTTAAAGTCGCCAAGGTTTGCTAATTTTGATGATTTATCGCATTAACAACACAGTTTCAACACAGAGTCATGAAGACAATACTTACCCCTTACATCCCACACTTTTATTAGCACTTCTTAAGCCTGGCAAAAATTTCATGTTACAGGGGAGGAGTCTGAGTTAGTTCTGAGATATGTTACTCATGAAAAATTTGCGTAATATCCCATTGCGTAAAATAGATCACATTATAGCGCGAGTCCACTGCATAGCACTTTGGTGCTTATTTAAAATATGAAAGTGTTTGAAGATTTCTTTTTCAAATAAATGTAACATTTATTTTGTTTTTGCAGTTTTTAGAAAGCCATAATATTTTGGAGAAGCAAAATGTTTAATGAAAAATTATATTTATCTAATTATTAGCACTGAAATGCTGTTTCATTCATGCTGGTATTTTCTGTCGACATAACTTGTGCCGACACATTTCTGTTACATTTTACAATAGGTTTGCCAGATAGCGGAGAGGGGAGAATAAAATAGGTTGGCAATATCTTCTACATTTGGCAAGAAACTAGCAAACCCTACAGTTTATTACAAAGGAGAAGCATAGTTCAAATATGGCTAACGAAGGTTGTTGAACAGTTTTAGTGAGCGATTTTAATACAGATTTCAATTACAAAGTGTTTTATGGAACAAGGAAGACAAACACAGTACACTTATGGATTATGATACACTTTCCAAACAGTATATTATACGTAGTTAAACTATGCCTGACGAAGATTGTTAAGCAGTTTTAGTAGGCTATGTGAATACGGATTTCAATTTTGGAAAGTGTTTTATGGAACCAGGAAGATAAACACAACACACTTATAAATTATGATGCCAATCCAAACAGTATTTATAAAAGTGAAGTATAGGTAGAATATGCCTGATGAAGAATGTTAAACAATTGAGCAGCAAATTTAATATAGATTTCAATTTCAAATAAGAGTTTCATGGTAACAAGAAAGACAAACTCGGCACACTCATGGATTACAATACACATTCCAAACGGTATTTATAAAGGTGAAGTGAAGTTTAGTTAAAATATGTTTGGCAAAGATTGTAAAACAGTTTTAGTAGACAAATGTAATATATATTTCAAAGAATTGTTACCAAAGAAGTGTTTCAGGAAAAAAGGAAGAAAAATATGGCACACTCATTAATAATGATACACTTTCCAATTTAATGTAATAAGGAAGAAAAATAGGGTCGATGCATGGATTATGATATGTTTCGCATATATAGTGCTTTAGTACATATTTAAATTGTGAAAGCTTTGTGTTTTGTGATTGCTTGAGATTTCAAATCAAATTCTCGATTTTTTTTAATTTAATCACTAGCAGGTTTTTCTTCAGTAGCATTAAATCATCAAAGTCATAGCAAAACATCAAACTTGTACAGAAGTTAACTCATTAAAAGGACCTTGTTTGTGTATGACATAAACAGAGGCTTGTAATCTCAGACCACAAATGCAGTTGATGTGGTGGTAGATATGTGTGCCGATGGGGTTCTCTCTCTTATATCTATATGAAACAATACCATACTATCTTACACCTTCGAAAAATCAAGAGGTTTGTTTATGAAATGAATGAAGAATGAGAAATGTGCAATGTGTCGGAGCAAATAAATATAACAAACCTGGATTCTGTAGCAAAAATCTTTATTACTTATTAATAGGCACTTAGTTATTTTCATCTCAAAACAGTAATAAATCATTGTTACAAAATATCACACAGAATAATGAATATGATGTTATTGCATAAAAATATAAAGAGGGAAATAAGATGAATAATATATATAAAAATTCATGCAAATATTTGTAAACTATTTTAGGTTCTACTTATTAGGATTTAAACAAAACTCTAAAAATAAGTTATTACCCAAGATATTATTTTCTCCTACAGAGTTGAAAAATCGTAAACCATTTGGGTTAGTTATCTCCAGAAAGTACTCAACTCAAGATATTAAATAAGGTTAACTCCTTATTCAACATACATCATCAAACAATTACATGAACAAGTGAAGATTTCGTATATTTATTTTTTGAATAAACAACTTGAGCAATGTTTCTGTACAGACAAATAAAAATAAGTTTGTGCTCGAGTAAATGGAAAGGTTTGAATCCCTGAGACCCTTTTCTTAATATGTAATAATAAGTAAGAACATAAATGCAGATTCTTAAAGCTAAACTTTAAAAAAAAAACCTGTAAAATCTCATTACAATTAAAAAATATATTAAAGAATTAAAAATTTGATCTTTGGTCCTTTGAAATTCATTACACTCATATTTTCTTATACTCTCCGATTTCAGTAACTGCATGCTTTAAATAATTACACAGTCACATAATGGTTTCACATCAGAAATATAAATTTGATTTACACAATTTTGGACAGGAAGTTCTTTTTTCAATTTAAAATAATTTTTATGCCACATATTTGTTTCCATAAAAAAAAAAATCTCAATTTACAGCACAGTTAGGATGAGAAAATGCTGTTAAACTTATTTAAACAATTAATATTTTTATTTTTTAATAGATAATTAGAGCGTTATACATGCACTTAATGATATAAGTACATGCAAATATCAAGGAAATCTATATCATTAATTTTTCATGCCTTTTACAAGATGTATTCCTTTTTGCTTTAACAAAATATATCATTCTAAAATTCCAATGGCTAAACAAAATTAAACCTAGAATTACATAAACAAGGAAATATTTTAAAAACTTTTATAGATACATATCTTGATCTCATAATTATACATATTGTAAAAATGAACAAGTAACCTTCTTTTTTCTTTTTTTTTTTTTAGTAATTGATTTATATTTTTCTCTAAAAAAAATTAATACAAAAGTAGCAAACTTTATCCCTGAATTTCTTTACCATAAAATAAGATACTAAAATTAACAAGTAAACTTATTTTTCTTTTCTTCAGTAATTGATTTATATTGTTTCCCTAAAAAAAAAAAAAAAAAAAAAAAAAAAAAAGCAAACGTTATCCCTGAATTTTTTTACCATAAAATAAGGTAATAATATCAACTTTGAAATTTCGTGAACACACTACAAAAAAAAAAAAAAAAAAGAATGTTTCAGTAAGATTTAAAATTTTTATTTAAGCATCATCACTTTTTCACAAAGATTACATTTAAGAATTTTAGAGGTAAGAAATCAATTAAAAAAGAAAAGGAACCCAACATTTATGGCATTTGTAGAAAAAATACACATAAATTAATATAAAACACACAAACAAAAACAGCATAATTTAAGTTCTAAATTTCTAGAATACTTGCTTTGTCAAATGCACTCTACTTGCTTATTATAGCTGACAAGCATATTTTAGAAGCAATCTCAAAAATACGATATAAAACTAACACAAAACTGAGAAATTTCTTAACTGAGTCAAATGTAAAAAGATGTGTAAAAACATGTAAAAAATAAAAAAGGAGATCTAATAGAAAGAAAAAAAAAGAAAGATTAATAAGAAAACAAATCAAATAGAAAAGGGTAAAAAGCTCTACTTTGACAAACTAACATGAAAAAGAAAGGAAAAACAGCATGCAACTACACAATAAAGCTGCCTTAACCCAGATGAAGGCATGCAGATTGCAGAGTCCTCCCAGGCTTAGGAAAAAAAAAAACACCAGTACATTAAATATAATAGTTCTAAAATTTTAATTTAGCTTACTTTAAAATTAATTTTTCTTTGCCCTTTGAGAAAAAAAAACTTTTTTTTTTTAACTCTCTCAAAATTTTAATCATGTTTTGCCACAATTAGACACAATCTGTTTTTTAAATGTTTTGTAATATTTTTTTTAAAAATGACTAATTTTTTAAACTTTCAGTATGGAGGAAACTGTAATAGACATTCTATTTTTCCAGGATTTCAGTTCTATTGCCTCTTAATAGCTTAAGTGAGTGGATCCTTTGAGAGCTGCTTGTTTGTTAACATAGCTAAAGAATATACACATGCACATCATGTGTGTGAATATTCGTGGAGAATTAAAAGATTTTGCAGAAATTTTTTTAAAAGACAGATTTTGCCTCACCCTATAATTTGAAAACTTTTCTCATTTTATAACATACTAATGCATGAATTTTATACTATTTGATGATTATCAACTGGAAAATCACTTATAAGAATGCCAGTTATGTGTCGTCCACCCCCCCCCCCCTCCCTAGATCATACATTGTCCAGCTCATCATCATGCTTAGTATCTTACTCCGTGATCTGAGTCGGCATTTCAGGCTACTTAGCACAAAAGATATGTTCAAATGCAGTGATTTAGCTTTAGAGTGATTTACTTTGTGCAGTCTTTGACCAAGCCATAGAACAATGCTCTTCACTACTGAGTGGGGAAATTTTACCAATGATTGTTTTGAAAATTTTACCAATTCTGTAGTTAGTAGCAACCATATACCAGCTCAGAAACATAATCATTTTCTGTTTGAAAAATCTTTGTAGTCAGATATTTTACAATATATTTTTCTGCTTTCTTTTTCTGATTTATGAAATTCAGTGTGTAAGAGCATTTTATTTCAATAAAAATGATTTTAAAATAAATAGCATGTTTTAGAATTGTGAAATAATGGCTTTTTGATTAATATGAGAAAATATTTCCTGAATTTAACATGTTTAGATTATTAGACAGGCAAAAATTATAAAATATCTCTGATAATCGTTTCTTGTTCGAAAAATTTTAAATATCTTTTGTTCCTGAGATATAAAGTATTCTATATATTTCCATATGGGGTGTGCATATATTTTTCACTAATTCGAACTCAGACTATATTTTTTTGGTCCATACTACTAATATTTTTTTATATATGTAGATAAAATATATTTTTTATGCCAGAGCGGAAATCAAAATTTTGCATTTCTTAACCATTTCATTCTTTCTTTTTTTTTTAAATTTTGCACATCCAAAAAAATCAGAAATCAATTTTCACATTCTGTAGAGAGATGAATTGTCTATGAACAAGATCATGATTATTTCTTTGTTAATCTAAATGCAATTGTAATTGTAGGGTATAATTTTAAAGAAATCTGAAGTACCTGCTTAAAATGAATATTACAGTGAAATTATGTGTATATTTTTATTTTTGGTGCAATTTTACAAGTGGTTTTGTTTTAAAATACTTACATTATAATTTACTGCCTTGTTAAGTCCAATGAGAGTACATTATAACTGGTATTTACAGCATTTAATAATAATGTCTTATATAAGGGTTTTTTTTCCTGCTTCTATCAAAATGCTCTTTTCAACACAGAATTTCGGTTTTTGATTACAATTTATACACAAACTTTTCAAACAAACAAACAAGGAACAGATAAATGAACTCATATAATAAACAGAAACAAATGGACTTTTTGATTTTACTTTAGGATTCACCGGGTTTCAAATAAACCGTCATCAAATTGTAAAATGAAAAGTTTTCACTCCTAAACAGTTTTCTGCATTATATAATATGATAGAAAACTAGGAAACCTTTTTAGAATTTTCCTTTAAATTCTTAAAAATCAAAATTCATTTCAGTGAAAATGAAGAATAAAATTCAAGTGCAAATTAAACAATAATGATAAAACATATATAAAAGAAAGAAGAATAAAATATTAAAAAAGCAATGCTTAGTTGCATAAAACGTTGTTTTTAAAATTGCTATAACAGTATAACACATATAAAATATATTTTTAATTTTTTTAAGTATATACAGTTGAAACCTGTTAATTGTAAAATATATACACATATATGTTAAGCAGCATCAAATACTTCTTCAGATGAAAAAATGAAGAATAATATTTTAGAGTTTTCAGAAAGAAGAAACTTTTTTAGACATGGCCAGGGATTTACAAAATTTGTAAAATTTTAGGAGACTGCAAAAATATTTAGGAGCCATATACATATTGTATTATATTAATGAAAAGGAAAAAAAAGCTAATCATCAAGGGATTTTTGTCGAATCCTGGGCACGCAATTTGAACAGAAAAATTAGAGTAAAATCTGTTCAATTTAATTACATATTGAAATGGCAAATTAGTAACATTGTAAAGGTAATGATTTTAATGGAAATGTTAAGGAAACAAACAAAATTTACAGAAACAGTCAGGTGCTTAAGTTTTCAAGATGGACACTTTTCTAGGTTTTACTGCATTTAACAAAAATTAACTACAGTTCAAATAAAATGCAATGAATGTTAATAAATAGATAAATGCTTTCAGAATCAGACAGAATCACAGATTGAAATCTTTAGTTAAAAATATCGCCAGGAACCCACACACTTATGGAATCATCCACATTAGCAGAAGCAAGAATGTTGTTACAAAGAGAAATCTAAAAAAAAAAAAAAAAAAAAAAAAAAAAGCCCATTAGTAGTACTGCATAAAATCACACATTTAACAAAGAAATCAGAGTTAGCCAATTTGCTAATAGCATCTTTTGGTAAGATAATCATAAAAACTATTAAAATCCAAACAAAATTGGAAAATGTTAAAACATTTTCAACTTTTGTGTACTAATAAATTCAATATATCAAGTGATTACAATGAAATAGTTCTCATACAATTTATTAATTTGTCAGTATTTTTATTTAACATTCTAATTAAACTAGATTGAAATAAAGTAGCTAATAGATTTTAAGTATTCAAACAAGTTTTAACCTACAAATATCTATATTAACATTCCAGGACTTACTACTTTTAGAAACACAAGTGTGCGCACCAGGCCTGTCAGGCCAGTGTTTACAGTATTTTTAAAACTATTTGGATCTTTTGATTATCTAATCAGCTAGTAAACTTACACTAAAGCATAAAACATACAATAACTAGACTTACAACTGGTATTTTAAAAGTAAGTGGAATTATTTTTAATCATGATCATTTAAAAATTGCTCAGAATAGAGAAAAATTAAATATGACTTCCAGAATGGTTTATCAAAAGGAAAATACATATTTATTATTTTTAAAAATGCAACATTTTTATCAAGTCAAGAATGGCATTAATAATTATTACAACACATTAAAATAAAATTCACATTTCATACACGTTTTTAGCATATAATATTGCTAATGGGATAAACTACTCTACTTTGAGGTGCGCTGGGCCTCAAAGGCCAAAAATCTTGTTTTATACAAAAAAGGGGAAAGGTGGATTCTGGAAATGCCTCTGGTAGTCAAGTATGTGACTTCAAATGCAGTTATACAAAATCTATAAAAAATTCACCAAATAGTTTATTCTTTACAATAATTCTTTTTAACGGCCGGGCCTGAAGGGCCAGGGCTTTAAATTAAAAAAAAAAAAAAAAAAAAAAAGAAAGAAAGAATAAATACTGCAAGTAAGTTGAAACACTAGTCGTTACAGTATCTCATAACACATCTATTTTTCAATAAAATCAAACATGCTGTTGAAATATTAAATTATTATTAGCATATCTATATTAAACTTTTGGAAAAGTAAATTCTTTTTCTGAAATGATAAATCTGTCAATGTATATTTATTGTTTACATCAAATTGTTTTATAGTCACTGTTTTTGCTATGAACAATTTTTTAGGTAATGATACTTACCCTAGAAACCTCATGAGTTGATTCAATAACAGCAATAGTTCCAGGCTCAAAATTTGGCTCTAGTATTCTTATAGTTTTATCAGTTGAGCAAGTGATGATGGAACCAAGGGAATGTTGAACACCAGTGACTTTTTTGGAATGACCAGAAGAGAATGTCTAAGAAAAAAAAGAAAAGAATGTTTTTACAGAAAATGAGTTCTTATGAGCTATTAAGTCCCTGGCAATACTTCAGCTCCACATATGTGAAATACACAGTTATTGGAAGTCTATTGCATATTTACTGAAATGACACAAACCTCTAACAAATTTAATACATTTATTATTAAGTCATAATTTTTTGAATTTAAAAAGGAATCTTTTTTTTTTCATTTTATATATAACCTATCAATGAATACTTTTATTTATATTTATTTTTTATTTATAAAAGCTTCTTTCTAATAAGTTAAATCATAAAATTTGCTTCTGCTTGTGATGCAAACATTTTCACATGATGTTGCTTTTAGATAAGGGGCATTCCATAAAATGAATCACAATGCACAGTCGCCTGCTTCTTCCAAACTAGACCATCAACATGGCAATATTTAAATTAGTTATGAGTCCATATATTTTTTAAAATGTGACATTTAAAACATAAATGTCAAGACGTATCATATTGATGTGCTTACTTAAACAACGATAATGATAAATATATAAAAACTAAATTAGTATTACTTTTTATTCATATTCTTATTAGATCTTGTATAACTAACCTAAAAAATAGTCACTCATCTACTTTAAACGTATCATTAGATTCATGCAGAAAATTCATTTGAAAAAAAGGAAGATGAGACCTGTTCAGCCATAATTTAACATAAAATTAACATTTAAATGCATTCATAGTCAGAGAAATATAAAAATAACTTTTTAAAACACCAAATTCTTGAAACATGAACATGGTTTGCTGGCAACCTTCTGAAAGCAAATTCCCTGATTTTACCAGAACTATGTATAAAATTCAAGCTGACATTTTACATGTAATTTACAATTGTGAGATTACAGCAAATTATCTATGTATCTAATTATATTAGGAAAATTTCAGACATATAACAAATATTTTTTTTTATTTATAAATATGGACTTCTGATAATTTTCCATGCCACATTTTGAGATTTTAGATTTTTAAGCCAAAACTTGCAATTAGACTTGCAGCAAACTGACTTTTCAATTACCTTTTACTTCCTTGTACAAAGTATAATGATTTTGACTACCTCTAAATTTACCTTTAAGAATTTTTGCAATGCACCTCTCAAACACTATTAGTCATATGCTGAAAATTTATATTTAGGATTGTTGTAACATCTAGTTATGCTCCTCCCCTTTTGGTCTCAATTAACAGGATAGTTTATTGCAGGGCCACCCAAAAGATTTTAAATGCATTTCTCTCTATGGGCAGAAATTCATTAAATGCATTTTAGAGATTTTAGGCAATTTAAAACGACTCTGAAGTGATATATGTTGTTAAGGGTTACAAAATGAATCTCTCCATCGAAAATAGTGTCTTTATCACTTTTAGTTCTACAGGAACACTAAAAAATATTTCAACACATTATGGTCAATGATAGGCTGTAAATAAGAGAATTACAGCCAATGAGACGTTCATTCATTTCAAGCACAATACCGTCCTACCATATAGTTAGGTAATGGTCCGACCTCTCTCTTTCCCTTGCAACATCTCTTTTTTGATTGCAATCGACTGGGTAATTTATTTAAAGGGTCACCAAAATGTCTTTAAATACATTGAAAGTCTGCTTTTCGAACTAGCTGCAATTATTAATTAAAAAAAAAAAAAAAATTGAGAGCAGCATTTTAAAGCTTTTTGCCAATTTTCACCTCTTGAAACTTGTATCGAAAAAGCTATAGATTATTAAAAGGTTAAAAGGTAATACGGAGGATTCCCATAGTTAACTTAATTAAAAGCACTACCATTTTCCTCCGGAGATATATTTCGGTCGCCGGCCCACAACCATGCTCAGTCCGATTTCTCCCTCGCGGGAATGATGTGGCTTCCTACCTCCTCTTCTCTCTCGCCTCTCTTTCTGCGCATGACATCATTCCAGGTTTCGTCTATTGTTGCATGAGTCGTATCACATGGGTCAGAGGGCAGCATCATAGATACGACCCATGCAACAATAGACGAAACCTGGAATGACATCATGTGCAGAAAGAGCGGCGAGATAGAAGAGGAGGCAGGAAGCCACATCATTCCCGCGAGGGAGAAGTCGGACTGAGGATGGTCGTGGGCCGGCAACCGAAATATATCGCCGGAGGAAAATGGTAGTGTTTTTAATTAAGTTAACAAAGCTATAGATTATTTCAACTAAAACTATATATATGATCAAGGACAAACGATTCAGCTTTTGTTTTTAAAAAATCAACCATCTGGCATAATTTTTTGGTCAGTTAAAAAATTAATTAGTAAAACTGATATAATGATTTCGCTGCCAACTGAAAAAGTGAAGAACCAAGAGAATTTAAGATTTTTTCAACTATGTCACATCGGTTCCTATGACAATGGGGAAGGGCCCGGTTGGCGAACCAGCAGGTTGCTGAAGGCAGCCGCTCAACATAACGTGTAAAAGCTGCCCGTAGGTTGCACAGACTGGTTGTGAAGTGGTCTGTTGTCAGACTAGATGGTTGTCGAAGGCGGCCACTCACTGTATCATGTAAATGGGGTTTGTAGGTTGCACAGGCCAGTTGTGAAAGGGGCCTGTGAGCTGTAGGTTGTACATTTCGGTTGTGAAACAGCCCACTGTCGGACCAGCTGGTTGCTGAAGGCGGGCAGCCTGTAAGGTAAACAAGCCGGTCGCGAAGTGGCCTGTGTACTGTAGGCTGCACATTTCGTTCTCTAAGCAGCATTGGGGGACCAGCTGCTCCCCTTCGGCGACCAGCCTGTAGGTTGCACAGACTGTTTGCAAAGCAGTCTGTGGGTGGACCAGATGGTTGCTGAAGGCAACCGCTTAATGTGTAAAAGTAGCCCGTAGGTTGCACAGGCTGGTTAGGAGGGGGACCACGAGCTGTAGGTTACACAGCAGCCTGTTAGCAGACTAGCTGGTCACCAAAGATGGACGGCCCACAGGTTGCATAAGAAGGTAGCGAAATGGCTCATGAGCCATAATTTGCACATTCAGTCATGAAGTGGCCTGTGTGCCATAGGTTGCACATTTTGGTCATGAAGTGGCCAGTGGCGGACCAGCTGGTTGCTGAAGATAGCTAGTAATACATACATTAAAAAAAAAAAAAAAAACACTTAAAACACAAACACAACTTTTTTTTTTTTTTTTTTTTTTTTTTCCAAGATATTATTATTATTGAAAAGAATTTACAGTTTTCAACTACGAGTATTCTTGATACTACCAGCTTAAAAATTAAAACATAGCAAGCAGAAATAGGGAATACTAACATGTAGCAATTCAAATTCTCCATATCTGGGGTCAATAACATGCACAAAATTATTCACATCTCCAGCAATAAGTTGTCCTTCTCCATATGACATACTTAATGGAAAGCACTCAAACTGTTAAAAAGAAAACAAATGAATTCAGTTTAAAATGGAAGTAAATAAACTAGAAATCTAAAGGAAAACCTGATTTTTCAATTGAAATTTTTTAAAAATAAATTTCAATTGAATTACAGTATTTCCATTTATTACATAACATAAGAAAGTGCTGCCCTGGTGGGTAAATCTGTAAACAAAAAGTATGCCGCCTTTTCTAATCAGAAATGGCTGCTAGAAATCATTCAGCAATTGACAGAGTGTACATTCTGGATGATTTTTGAGATTCTGAAAGAGGTTTTAGTTTTGATAGTAATAGTGATTTAGATTTTTTGGACTGCTCTTCAGACGGCGATGAATCTGACCATGATTCAATAAACCTGCAAAACGTTAGGCGGTGGTGCATTTTCTTATGTTATGTAATAAACGAAAATTAACTGTAATTCAATTGAAATTTATTAAAAAAATTTTTTTTTAATGTAACAACATTTGAAATTTATTTTTCTGAAGCTTAGTTTCTCATGATAAAAATCTATATAAAAAATCTTTTCTAGAAAGAAAAAATGAAAATTTCAATTCTCCAATGTATATAGATTTGTAATATGAAAAAAAAAACACTATTTTTGAAGTGATTTTGGTCCACAAATTGAGCAGTCAGAGGGTTAAAATTTCTGCACCAAAAAGGCAACATGCTACAGACACAAAATTTAAGTGACAGGAAGAAGATGCTGTGATATGCAAATGATTAGCTTTTCAGCACATTCAGACAAAGGAGGTGTCAGTAGCAACACTTACAATGTGTTTAAATGAGGAAATTGTACAGCTGGTTTCTCATACACAAATTGAATTTGAATGTTGTTGCCTGGTAAAAAGTTGTTTTGATGCCTTGTGTAAGAAGGAGAAATGCATATCAGCACCTTTCTGACTTTGATAAAGGTCGAATCGTAAACTACAGGATTGCCGTTTATCCTATCGCAGTATTGCTGCTCGTGTCAGTCGAGATCCAATGACTGCTAGCAGAATATGGAATTGATGGGTTTGGGATGATAATACATAATGCCATGCTGGATCTCAATGGCCCGCTATCACTAGCAGCCAAGAAGACAGGCATGTCACCTGCATGGCCTAAAGAGATTGTGCTGCCACGTCACGAGTCTCGAGTCAAGAAATGGGGTCATTTGCAAGACAACAAGTGTCTGCATGAACAGTTCAACATTTGCAGCAGCATGGACTTTCAGTGCAGAGACTATGGCTCTGGCTACCCTTGACACTGCATCACAGACAGGAAGCGCCTTCAATGGTGTGATCAACGATGAACCTGGCCGCACAAATGGCAAGACATCATTTTTTCAGATGAATCCAGGTTTTGTTTACAGCATCATGATGGTCGCATCTGTGTTTGGCGCCATCGTGGTGAATGCACATTGGCAGCATACATTCACCATTGTCATACTAGCCCATCACTTGGCGTGATGGTATGAGATGCTATTGGATACACGTCTCAGTCACTTCTTGTTTGCATTATTGGCACTTTGACCAGTAGATGTTACATTTCTGATGTGTTATGACCCGTGGCTCTACACTTCATTCGAGCCCTGCAAAACCCTACAATTCAGCAGGATAATGCATGACCACATGTTACCAATATTGTATGGACCTTCCAAGATATAGAAAATGTTTGGCTGCTGACCAGGCCAGCACATCCTCCAGATTTCTCACTAATAGAAAACGTCTGGTCAATGGTTGCCGAGCAACTTGTTTGTCACCATACACCAGCCAGTATGGTTGATGAACTGTGGCATCATGTTGAAGCTGCATGGGCTTCAACATGATGTACCTGTACATGTCATCCAATCTCTGTTTGACTCTATGCTTAGGCATATAAGTACTGTCATTACTGCCACAGGTGGTTGTTCTGGGTACTGATTTCTCAGGATCTAAATTTCTTGAAAATTTAATCACTTGTTATTTCCAGTATAATGTATTTGTCCAATAAATATCATTTTGTTATCTACATTTCTTCCTAATGTAGCAATTTTAATCGCCAGTAGTGTACTTTATTTAAAATATTAGACTGAAGATCCTAATGCAATACTAATTTTGTTAATTAAAGAGAACCACTTGATGAATTTTTATACTATTTTTGAAGATAGTAAACACAAACACTTTTGCAATTTGTTTAACTAACAAATTAACTAACATTTGTTTTCCTCCCTACTGTTGTCTCACCTTAACTGAATTTAAACTTTTACTGACTTCCTACATATTTACACCATTGCCTACCCATGAGCAAATAAAAATAATTAGAACTTCAGTCATGTGTCTTTAATTTATAAATTTACATTTAACTGCAACATATATACTACAGCATTATTGTATTTAATTATTTATTTATTTACAAATGAAAAGAAATGAAAAATATAAATAAATAAAATAAATAAATAATAAAACACAAAGAACAATTATGATTTGAAGTATGCAATTGATACACAGATAACTATAAATTAGAAATACGCTATCTACCAATAAGTATTGGGACACTCATGCAAAATGAGGATATTTACAGTCCTTATTCGTCACATCTTCTGTACTTAAATATCATGTAGGAAACAGCATTAACATTAGTTGCAAGCAAGATGCCACAAAATTCAGAACTTTCCAACTTCAAGAAATGTGTAATTGTTGAATATCATAAAAATGGCTGATCCTTAAGGAATATATCTACCCAGTTAAACAGTTCAAAATTGACAGTGGCTTTTGTTATTAAGAAGTGGAATGTGAGTGGTGATTGTCAGAATGTACTTCAACCCAGCAGACACATGAAAGATAAAGAAATAAATACCAGCGAGTGTTGTCCAAAGAAATTTGGAAAAACCACACCAAATCGATGGCCTACGTATTCCAGGAGTTCCAATAAGATTCAGGAACTATTGTTTCAATAAATACCATCCACAAGGAATCAGATTTTTTTGGTTTCCATGGTCATGCTGCTACCCATAAACATTTGATTAAAAAATCCAACTGTACTGCTCAGTTAAGAAGGTGCAAGGCATGTTGAAATTGGACTGTAGAAGAGAGGAAACAGATTCTCTGGCGAGATGAATCAAGGTTTATTCTCTAGCAGTCAGATGGCAGAATCCTGGATTGGCATATGCTTGGAGAACACCTTTTGCTAGAATGCATTGCATCTACAGTAAAGTTTGGCAGAGGTGGAATTATAGTCTGGGGATGTTTCTCGTGGTACAGACTGAGACCCTTGATCCTATTTCATGGTAAGTTCAACACTGACTAATACTCCACTATTCTAGACAACAATGTGCTTCCTATGTTGTAGCAATTTTACAAGTTGAATCATTGTCACTTCCAGAATCACAATGACACTTGTGCTGTTGCAAGGTCTACCATGGATTAGCACGATGACAATAGGGTGAACCAACTGGACTGCCTGTCCAGAAAACAGACTTGAATCCTATAGAAAACCTCTGGAGCAAGTTGAATTACCGAATTAAGGGGTGCAGCAACCCTCCAAAAATCGATGAAAGAACTCACATGTCTTCTCCAAGCCAAGTGGAAGAAAATACTGCTATCCATCATCCAAGCACTTGTGGAAAGTATGCCCCAGGTGTGCAATTACTTAAGGTAGATAGGGTAGCTACATCATCTAATACACAAAATTCCTAAGTTTGGGAAACACTACACTAAGGTTCGAGTAAATAACTGGAAGTATAAGACAGGAATACCTACTATTTTAGAGCATCTGTTCTGAACAGTGAACATCATGAATATTTGACATTTCTACTAATAGCGAACTAGTTTCTTTGTTCAAATACATTAAAGAAAAAATAGGCTACATGAAAATTTCTTTAGTATTTTTGTTAATTAGACAAACAGACAGATAACATATAAATACCTTGAACTTTAGCAAAATGTTAAGTAAATAGACAGCAAAATATGAATAATGTTCAAATACCACAAAAATAACAAAACAAATTTTAGGAAAGGTACCAATTTTGAAAAACTATTGGATGGGTGCGAAAGTTCTACCCATTTTTGGAAATGCAAAATTTGCAATGAACTTGACACCACACATGACATTGTAATAATGCAAATCGTCAGCCAATCAAACATGTGGATGCCTCACATATAAATGCATTGTGTCTCTCAAAGTTAATCATTTCAAAAAAAAAAAAATCGGAATGTGTAACATGAAAAGCGAGAAGGAGCATATAAAACATTGTTTATCATACAAGTTCCATAAAAAGAGTATGGCAGGCACAGCATGTTGCAATGTTTGTTAAGTTTATGTTTGTTACTCTATGGGTTAGTTGTCAAGATGCAATAGACAAAAACACATGTCATCAATGGTTTCATAAATTTAAGGAAGGAGACAGAAGCTGCCATGACCAGACTAGAAGTAGATGACCATCACACATTGGAGAGGACGATATTGACCAAGCCATAAGGAGCAATCCAAACCCAATCATGCAAGAATTAGCAGAAACCTTCAATGTACACTGGGCAACAGTTGAGAGGCGGCTGGTTAAGTTGGGTTTTACGAGAAAGTTGGCTTGTTGGGTTCCACATAACCCGACAGCTAATCAATGAGATGACCGAACTGTCACCTGTGTTTCTTGCTTTCCCGGGACAAAAATGACCCATTCTTGAAATGAATTGTGACAGGAGATGAGACGTGGTTATGCACTGTAAGTTCTGATCAGCCTGCATTGACTTCGAAAGCTGAACTTCATCCCAATGTGTTACTGAGAGTGTGGTAGGATGTGCAGGGAATAATTCACTGGGAGGTCCTGCCACTCAACTTAACCATCAATGCTGCCATCTACTGCCTACAGTTACACAGGCTGCATTCAAATTCAGTATCAAAGCAGCCAGGTATAATCAATCATTGAGGTGTTATCCTTCATCACGATAATACTAGGCCACATGAAGCTGTCATCACTTGCCAAAAGTTACTGGGCTTGGTTGGGAGGTTTTACCCCACCCTCCCTATTCTCCTAACTCTGCACCAACTGACTATGATTGAACAATTTCTTCAGGCAGAAAATCTTTAATAATCTTGATGCTGTGAAAACTGCCATCCAAGACCTTTTTGACTCGAAACCGCTGGATTTTTACCACTGAGGGATTCATCTTCTACCACAAAGATGGCAAGAGGCCATAGATAGTAATGGGGATTATGCACAATAATAGGTGCTGTTAATTTTGCATTTAATTGCTCTTCCTTATAGGTAATAAAAACGGGTAGAACTTTTGCTCTCACCCGATATATTAAAACTACTGTATCATAAATTATAAACTTTTAGCACAGATATTTAATGTTGTAATTAAAACTTTGTATTAGATAACTATTTTTTTCTTTCTTCACATGCTTAGCCTCTAAAAAAAAAAAATTAGGTTTTTTGCACATATCCAACAAAATTTAAAAACTTAATTTTTCTTACTTCAAGTTTTTTTAGAACTTTCCTGGCAGCTTTGTCATAAACAATAATAGATTTGTCTTCACTACAAGAAATAATATATTTATCATCTGTGGCAACACACAATACAGGTTTTTTGTGTGTTATGTGTTTTAGAATAGGCTCATCTGTTCTTGTATCAAAAATAGTAACTGTACGTCCAAAACAACCTGTAGTTAATTGATTTTCTTTGTAGTCAAGGCACAAAATTGGTGACGTAAGTCTAAAAAGTAAACAAAACATAACATTACACCAGTCACAAAATTTTTATGGCAGTAGATAAATATTTACAGCAATAAAAACATAGACAAACTGAAATCAAACAATTTTCATCTTTACAAACATGCATTAAGAAAAGATGCTAAAATCAATTAAATAACTTTATATGAAACACACATTAAACAGGGTGTCCAACAGAAGTGTTGGTAAAAATTCAAGCACATTTCAAGGACTTCAAGGCTCATCTCTAAATTGTTTAAGAACCCTCATATAACCAATTAGCATCATATTTTTTCAAAAGACTTTTCATCCCCACTTAACAAAAATATCCATCTTTCCAAGCATGAAAAGAAAATCTGTGTGCTTCAGACTTTAGCATACATACTTAAGGCTGATAACCTAAATCATGATCTCCATTTTTTGGTGAAAAGCACTGCATGACAACTGCTACAGATTAAATCTACCTTTGAAAAGAAAATGAAAAAAAAACTAAAATTCTAACCATACTTGCAATTCATAGTTTGGAATTTGGTAAAGCCCATTTAAAAGCATTAGCTTAGGAAAAGTTTTATGAAAAAGTAAAAAAAAAAAAAAAAAAAACTATCCATCCTGTGCGCCTGTGCGCAGGTTAACATGAATTTTGAACAAAACATAAGTTAACTGTAATAAATAAGTAATATAGTAGTTGTAAGAAAAATTTAAGTAAAAAAAATATATACAAAGTAATGGGGAAAAAAAAAACCTAGGTACATCTACCAATATGTGTGTTTTAGGAGATGCCTAACCAAGCTTATCTGTCTAGTCTTTGATGGATTGAGCCTCACCTAGAATTCTGACACTGGAAAAGTCTAAATGTGTAAAAAACAGTGTGGGAGCAATGATTTATAGGTTTTTTCACCATACAACATGTGATTATTATTTTTAATCATTTAACTATAAAACGTAAAATGACAGTCTTCATGAATTTCATATTAATACAGTTATCAAATAGTATGTTAATAAATACATAAGCAATCAAGACATACAATGTGAGTTAATTAAAAGAATGAAAAATAAAGGTTTGTGTGGAAAACTTCAGAGTAAACTTAAAAATAAATATGTGAATGGCCCTTCAAAAAGATAAAATTCTTTAAAAAGATGGAAAACATTAAACTATAAACATAGATAAAAACAGCTCGTCTCTGTGGTGATCAGAGCAGAATACTGCGCATAATTTTAGGGTGTGTGTGTACGAGTACAATACATGTAGTTCTTACTACCATTTTGCACGCAGTAATAAAGTTAATCATTTTATTTTAACAAACCCATTTACCATAAATATTAACCTAATGAGAACAATTATACTTACTCAAGAGTCTTGAGAGGTTCTGAAGCATTTTCAAGGTCCCAAGTTTTTATGCTGCAATCAAAACCACCAGTGTATATACATTTATTATCACTATCATAGGTTAATGCCCAAATCCATGCCTACAAATAAAACGTAGCCCATTTAATAACATTGTAAACTATATGCAGTCCAGCTAAAAAGTTTTATGAATGAGCTCATAAAAACAACAATAAGTGCAGTAAAAAAATATATATACAGTGGAACCCCGATTTTACGTAACCCGTTTCGTACGTTATCCCGCTTCGTACGTTATTTTTTGTCGGTCCCGAGAAATTCCTATTCTGATAATGTTGAAAATACCTCGATTCTACATCATTTACTCTTAATGTTTCCCGCTTGGTACGTCATACTAGACGAATTACCTTCAGAAATTTTGTCTTCTTTCACCCATAAAAAAAAAAAAATCAGAAGAACAAAAATACTTTCCATATGTTCAACTAGTTGTTTGTTACCAAAACCATTTCTTCCAGTCACCCCCTCCCTGTGAATGCCAGTAAATGTGTGTCTTCTATTGTGTGTCGTGACGAATGGACCCGTCCACCCACAATACCTTGGGTTGGGTTCAACTCAACCCACAGTGGAATGGACTGCCCCTCGTAAAGTTGCTACCTGCTCCCCTTTCTTGTTCTCAGAATTATCGCAGTACCACTGAGGAAAAAACGTCTGCCATTAGCTATATCCTACTCCCGTGAATCAAAAGTAGGATGTCGAAAAGAAAATGTTTCTCTGTGGTCGAAAAGGCAGAAATAATTGAAAAAGCAAGAGTTTTCAAAGGAAGTAAAGTTGATCTCGCAAAATCACTCGGTATCGCATATTCTACGTTACAAGGCATCCTAAAACAAGAGGTCTCAGTGGAATTAAACTCTGAAAAACTGGGAAATTTTTCAAAAAAAAAAAAAAAAAAAAAAGAAAAACATTGAAAATCTCTCCTTTTGAGGAACTTGAAAAGATTTTGTATGAGTGGTTCAAACAAGCCCGTACAGCCAAGATTCCAATCAATGGCTCAATTTTGAAAGGAAAGGCGCTTGAAATTTCTTCTCGTCTTGAAATACAGAATTTTACGGCATCCAATGGTTGGATCGACCGATTCAAAAAGAGGCATAGTTTATCGTACAGGTTTATTTGTGGTGAGACAAATGGAGTAAATACTGCTGTCGTTGAGGAGTGGATGGAAAAAACATTACCTTCTATTTGGTGTAATTATTCACCAAATGACATCTTTAACGCCGATGAAACCGGACTGTTTTTTAATCTATTCCCTGATAGAACATACACGGTGAAAGGAGAAAACTGTCACGGTGGGAAGCTATCAAAAGTGCGATAAAGTGTTTTGTTATGTACCAATGTGGATGGAACTGAGAAGCTAACACCATTTGTGATTGGTAAATCCAAGAAGCCCCGATGCTTCAAAAATGTCAAAAGTTTGCCAACAGATTACAATACCAACCAAAAAGCTTGGATGACGCAATATCTTTTTGAAGATTTCGTAAGAAAATTGGACACGAAAATGCGCTTACAAAAGCGAAAAATAATTTTATTCGTGGATCAGTGCACTGCTCATGTTAATCAAAACTTAAAGAACGTGCGTATGGAATTTTTCCCACCCAACTGTACCAGCTTACTTCAGCCTTGTGACTTGGGAATAATTCGATCCTTCAAAATGCATTATAGGAAGCAACTGGTAAGAAAAGCCCTTTCTGGACTTCATTCTGGTGAGTTTCAGGATGCTTGGAAAACGAAAATAAACGTGCTAGAAGCTCTTCATTTGATCTCATCAGCGTGGAATAGTGTCGATAAAAAATGCATTTCAAGTGCTTTTTTGAAGGGAGGATTTCCCAAATCTCACGTCGACGGTGAAGTGCCACCGGAAGAGCCCACTATGGAAGACTATAATAAAGAGGATGAATTTAAACTTGCAGACATCAATTTTGACGAGTACATTGATTGTGATAAGGATGTTACCGCTACTACAGACATTCAGAGTATTTCCGATTTGATTTCGCAGTATGAAAGTGAGGACGATATTGATGAAGACTCAGATAGTGAAGATCCAGAAGAAATCATGCCTTCTTCGGCAGAGGCCATTGCGAGTTTAAATACCTTAAAGAAATTTTTAACCGGACATGAAAATCAAGAAACAAATTTGCAAAAACTTGCATGTATTGAAAAAAGTATATGTGAAATTACACTTGAAAGGAAAAAGCAGTCAAAAATAACAGATTTTTTAAAATAATATGGCATTGGTCAGTTTTTTTGTGTGTTTGTTTACTTCATTTTTTTTTCTATTGGACCCCGATTATACGTTTTCCCGCTTCGTACGTTTTTTACCTCTGGTCCCGTGAAAAACGTAAAATCGAGGTTCCACTGTATATACCAGTTATTCTACCTATATTCCTTGCAAAGTTACACATTGATTAGCACAATCTGTATGCTATTCCATAATGGAAATCTTAAAATTTACTAAACCACAAAATCACATGTAATATGATAAACACTCTTCATGTAAGTGTCCCGCTTGCGGTAAAGTGTAAAGGGGTCGTACCCAACTTCTTTGTTTGTATAGAGCCTTTTCCCAAGCGATGTTATCAATCCATCCAAATAATTGATATTTTGAACTACTCTTTTGATTCTGTTTTAATTTCAGAATTAGATCTGCAAACTTGGTTACGAACTGTAAAAGGACACCTCAGTTCAAAATCATGAGCTTCCGCTATTTCTTTAGCAAATGCAAAGAGAGTAACAAGTTTTTAGAGAGAACCACTCATCTGGGGATTAAACTAGTCTAAAATTCCCATCCTACGTACCAAATAATTAAATTTTGCATTTTGTTGCATGAAAAATGGTTAACTAGAAACGAAATAGGGAATTTTTAGTGTACTCATTGTTTAACATAGGGTTTTCGAATTCTCGAGAAATATTGGCATTGCTTAGTTGACTTCAATTTTGGAATCTTATTTTTGGCACCAAATTTGGTGGTAATTTTTTGACAAAAAATCGCAAAGCTTGGTGACATTTGATGTGCTTATTTGAATGGGGCCTGTAATGTTTGCTTCCCTGCATAAGTGTTGTGCAATAGCAGGGTGTCTACCACAAAAAGTAATCTTGATTTCTTGACCTTTTCTTGACTTTTTCTTGACCATAACAAATACGAAACTAATATCAAAAATACATCGAGCCAGGGATCGTACGATTGGAGGAAATTTTAGCCATCTGGGGAAATTTTGCAGGAAAATATACAACTGATTTTGATTTTAAGAATGAATTAAAAAATTCTTCGAGTTTTTCTTTTCCCTGCCCATTTTTAAAGCGATTTTTTTTTCAACTTTTTTACTGATCAGCCGTTTGCTTTCAGTTAACTTGGACCAATTGCTATTTAAGTAAAAGAAGATTTACCATTGATCGCCGTAAAAAGATTTGCAATGTAGCTTGTACATTGCAAATCTTTTTACATCTATGGTAACACAGAACTTATGGAAGTCTATAATATATCATAAAACTTTGGGGAAATTGAAGTTATTAGCTATGAAACACATGGGGATCAGTGATAATTATAATTAGAATCCAAGTTATTGTTTTTAAAAAAGAAAATAATCAAAACACTGATTTTAACAGGGAATGAAGGGAGAAAAAAAATTACTCTTAAATCCAACAATTTTAACCTTTTTTTGAGGAGGGAAGGTGGATAACTTATATACTTTTCTCAAGGTTTGAAGATACATACTTGCCAACTTTTGAAATTCCCAAGGTGTAAAACAACACGCAGCTGACATATAGAACTATTGTCAGTTCACTATACAACTATTTGGCAGACATCATTTTTGGTGATTTCTGCTAAATAACATGTAAATGGCATTTTAAATGAATTTTATAAATAGCAAACGAACAGTATTTTAAAGTTTTCTTATGAAATAAACACATGAAAAACTGTTAAGTTTGTCTGTTTGCATAGTTTAAATAGTATAAAATAATAAAATTTACATAACACACTTAATATATATTTCTTAAACAAAAAAGGAAAAAAAGAAGCTACAGCGAACGGTTTTAATCCTTGCCTCAGGTCGGGAGGGAGAAGAGTGGACACTCAGCAGATGCCCCCCTCCACACACACACACCATTGATAAGAGGATAAACAAATCAACTTCCTTTCTCCCAGGAAATCACTCTTGCAATCAAAATACAAATTAAGGAAGTTAAGAAAAGATACATAAAATAATTTCTCTGACTGACTTAGCAGAAAAAATTAGAAACTAAGAATTTGAACGAAATGGAAAAAACGTAGTTGAGTCGCATATCGTGACCTAGTGCTTCATTTCTTGACCTTTTCTTGACTTTCGTGACCTTTTTCCCATTTCTTGACATTTCTGTGACTTTCGTGACCTTTGCATGATGGTAGACACCCTGAATAGGGTTATGCATGTATTACTCAATTGCATTTCAAATTATGTAATCAAAGTCCACAATTGATTGAGATTTCTCTAGAGAGGGAATCTCTGGAATGTTCATGCAATGTCAGCTTGTGATATAAAATAGTAGGATCACTCCCGAGTTCAGAGCGATTCAATCAGCTGTTGCCAGCAGACATTATTCTGCTGAGCATAAGACTCTGATTGTGTGCTTTTTAAGCGATGTGTTGCTTGTTTTGAGAAGCTTACTTTTGAAAACAGTTTTTGCTTGGTGAATTCTGATTAACTGCTGATAATTTCCCTCAAGAATTCCCCCTGATTTTCAGCCCATTGAAATTTTTATTGCATATGAAATGCAGCATCACAGAAAGCTTCTGTGTTAAACTGGCCATTATAAAACATGTTATTCCTTATTTATTCCTGTGATTTGTGTAGATTGTTCATCCACTTTCTAATAAAATTTGCGTTTCATCTTGTCAAATAGACTGTTCACTAGAACTTTCCATCTACACTATATTTTTAAGCGACGAATCCGGAAACTAAGCAGAGTTTTCTGCAACAATAATTTTGAATGTACTTTATGAACTATTGCAATTACATATGAATATATATTTTTTTTAACCTCTCAATATGCTCTCTATCATCATCAACATGACAACCCTTTGTGGGCCCTCACCTTCTTCAGAAGTCTTTCCATTCCACCCTATTTCCTATAATGGACCTTCAGTATCCTATATGCTCTCTAAAAGAAAGCAAATAGATGTCAATACTTTACTATGATGCATATTGCAACAATGAACTTTGGCGAGGTTGAAGCACAGTACCTTTATTTGCATATTACTGAAAACTGTTGATTTTTGTGAATTTCAATATCTGCTTTGGCCCACCAATGGCTGAGTGCATAGCGCTCTGAACTGGGAGATGGAAGGTGGCTGGTTTAAAACCAGGTCGCATCCGCCGACCTAACTGTTTGGAGATTTCCTTGGTTTCTGCCAAAACTTAGCTTAAATACAGCTTATGACCCTTTAGAAAGACCCTCCCACAGAAGATACCCCACCCCTCCGCCTGCAGTCCATACGCAGCTAATTGACAGTAGTCCCACAACAACATGAATACCTATTTTTGTGAATTTTCAGAACAGTTTTTGTAAAAGTCACCTTTTCCCTTAAAATAATTTATAAAGTAAATTAAAACTAGCTTCCAAACCTTACTGTTCTTTATGATTAGTGTAGTATTGGCCAAATTATTGGACTCATTTCAACGAAAATCTTGTTTCTTTGTTTTAATGATTTTTGACATTAAATTTATTTAGGTTAGGGTTACTACAAATTTTGGGTGTGATCATAAAAGCCAGTGATAGCAATGCCAAGTACTGACATTGCAAAATGCACAAAAAAGACATAATTGGTGACATTTCCATTCATAAAATGATTACAAAAAGACTGCATTGGGTAATACGTTGTACAAATTCCTACAGAAATACCTCTTAATTTCAGAAACTGTAGGCTTCCTCAAACTAGTATTTAATGTGGTGCCTTCCATTCACTGGTTCCACTAATAGGTACTTTTCTTTTTGAATAACACTAGTGTTGTGTCCAAGTTAGCAACCTGATGTTTTTGTTTTTATAGTATAGTTGCATTATTTTATACCTATCCCTAGTTACAATAATATGAAAGAAACAGGAAATGGCTAAAATGTGCTCTAGCCCACTGCATGGTGAAGTTTTTAGATGAGCGATAAATGCACCAAGTATTGTAAATTAGATATTTTAAATCTGGGAGAAGATCTGAAAGATCTTGCAATTTCACGTGTCCATTATATTGTTATTTTATAATCTAGCTACTGCATGAAATATGCTTGCTCCATTTGACGTCATTAAACTGTTAATTTGGATTTTTGCACATGCATTTTTGTTACTACTCTAATGTTTACTATGTTAGCGTATTATATAAGTAGATATACGATAAAATGCCAATGAAGGGTTGTTTTAATCAGATGTATTTTTGTCTTTGTAATCAATTATAATTTTGTGAAGGGACCGTAAAACATGTATATAGTGTATATACAGTTGACTCCAGTTATAGTGAACCTATGGGGACCAGCCAATTTCGTGCACTATAAGCGAAGTGTCCCCCATATGAGCATTATATACTTAAGTAAAAAATCTGATGTGTCCAACACATGACTTCCTTGCACGTCCATTAGATCAAAAATATTTTCGACGCACTTCCTCTAAATTTATTTGTTTGAAAGAGATAAAATATCAATAATAGTAAGGTTTAGCGATTTCCAGCCAAATAGTTCGATATCGCCAAGCTGAGTTCAATTTGAAAGATTTCCTTCTGACACTTTATTTGGCGATATTTCACCAAAAGCCGACAAACTTGAGATAGTCTGCGAGATTTTGGGGATAGCCAAAGTAGTCATTGACCACAGGCTTCCAATGAATTGAATGCATCCATACACCTCAATGTATTCAAAGTCATTTGGCTCACCCTGTAAATAAATTCTCAGTCGATTGCTGTCAAAAAAGATATTGAAAACAGTTAGATATTACAATAGTTCTAAATACAAAAGTTAAAAAATCTACGGGTTAAAGTTTTAGAGTTATACAAAATACGAAATAATTTTTAGCGCCAAATTTGGCAATATTTCGGCGAAACTCGTCAATATCGACAACATTTGGCGAGATTTTAAGAATGAACCAAACAATGACAGATTATCGCCAAATTTGGCGATATTTCGCCAAAACTCGCCAAGAACGATGACAAATAGCGATACTTTGGGCATGGACCAAATGACTGACTATCGCCAAATTTGGCGATATTTCGCCAAAACTCGCCAAGGTCGAGGACAGACGGCGAGATTTTGGGCATGTACCAAACAATGACTATCTACAGTAGTATTATATTGAAGATGTCCATAGACAATAAAGTACTGAAATTCTTTCCGGTGGTCCTGTAAATTGGGTAGATTGGAACCAAAAATCGACATGCACAACTAGATGTTACAACATTCTTATATATGAAATTTCATAATAGTTTTTGAGATTTGAGAGTTAAATATGCACACACGTACACCAAAAGTCGCCAAGCTTGGCGACTTTTGGCATAGTTCTTGAGGAAGGCACGTGACCGTGGTCGGACCATTACCTAACTTATGTGGTAGGACGGTATTGTGCTTGAAATGGATGAATGCCCCTAAAATTGCCATTGACCGTAATGTATTGGAAATCTTTTGAGTGTTCCTGTAGCAGAACTAAAACTGATAAAGACACTTTTTTTAATGGTGAAATTCATATTCTAACTCTTTACAGCACATATCACTTCTGAGTCGTTTGAAATAGCCCAATACCTCTAAAAAACGCTTTGATGAATTTCGGCCCTTAGAGCGTAATGTATTTCGAATCTTTTGGGCGGTCCTGTAGATAAACTATTCAGTCGAATGGAAACGAAAGGGGAGGTGCACAACTAGATGTTACAACAATCCTCAATATAAAGTTTCAACATTGTACGCCTAACAGTTTTTGAGATATGCGAGTTTAATGAATTTCGGCCCATTGAGCGTAATGTATTTCGAATGTTTTGGGCAGTCCTGTAGATAAACTATCCAGTCGAATGGAACCAAAAGGGGAGGTGCACTACTAGATGTTACAACTATCCAAAATATGAAGTTTCGACATTCTACGCCTAATAGCTTTTGAGTTAGGCGAGTTTAATGAATTTCGGTCCATAGAGCATAATGTATTTCGAATCTTTTGGGCGGTCCTGTACATAAACTATCCATTCGATTGCCACCAAAAGGGGAGGTGCACAACTAGATCATAGAACAATCCTAAATATCAAATCTCAACATTTTACGACCAATACTTTTTTAGATATGCGAGTTACATACATACGTACGTACGTACGTACGTACGTACAGACGGCATGGAAAAACTGGCCACAGTAGACTCGCCACTGGTCAAAATGAGTTGCAGACGCTTTAATATGATCGTGCATGCTAGCCTACGATGAGATGCATCGAAAAAAATTTTAAAATTAAATTTAGAGGTAGTCAAAATCGGTTTTTTTGTCGAAATTTGGCCCCCAAAATTTTTCGGGATCACATTACTTCCTTATACTACGTACAAGGAAGTAAAAATAGTGTTTTATACCACACTGAATATTTGTGTAAATCAAATATAATTAATCGTATTTATGTCTTATTACTCCTAAGTGCTACAATAATTTGGGAGATTCCATTCAATTGGCTAGAAAGTGCTATAGCCAATCAAGCAATAGCGAGCAGCGGTAATCCTTAACCTGTGCTAATGCACCGGGAATGGAAAATGCAATCGTTCAAGGACAAGAGATATGTCCATTTTTGTTCACAGTGAAATGTATCCTACTTTTTGTTAAGTGCTTATTAGCTGAAAAATGCCATTGATTTTAACCAAATAAGTATTTAATCCCCTTTTATCAGACATCCCCGGATAGCAAGCATGAATACAATTAGGAGGGGCACAGTTTGATGAATTGGATTGAAGCCCTTGTGGTCTTTTCTTTCTGGTCAAGAATGAGAATGAAAAAAATTGCATGTTTCGTTTAAAAATTGTCATTGCTACCTTCTTCATGTAGAAGTGTGAGTGTCGGGTTTCACAGGGCCTTTCCATATGCAGAGCTGGAAAAGATGAAGCTTATTCGTTTTTCAAGCACTATCTGGGGTGATATTCGATTTGTAAGATAAAAGGAGTATCCGTGAAGTGAGAAATACACCACGAAGACTGTGGGCTAGTTTTGCAAGAGAATTGAAGAGCTAAAGATTAGTAAGCATCACTGCAATGAATAAATTCCTGGTTTCACAGCGGTCAAGAGTCTAAAAGCCCTTTCTCTAGTGCGCAATTGTTCCCTCTCCCCTTCGCCATGTTAGCCCTCAGACCTCAGATTAGCCATTGACAATTCCCCTGTATTTCGGATCAGATGCTTGATAATCTTTTTGTGTATTTATCGAATGCTATATAGACAACCTTTGAGAATGTAGACATCGAAAAACTTAATCTCCGCCATTTCCAGAATTTTCGAAGTTCAGATTTTTGGTTCACTAAAACCGAAAAATGGTATGAATATTTCTAATGTAAGTGAATCGGGACTAACGATTTGAGTTCACTATATTCGGGCTCACTATAACCGGAGTTGACTGTATATGTATGAATATATATTATAATGCATGTGTATGCACAAAAGCGTGTTTCACTCGAACATTTTTTGGAACCCTTGAAAAAAATCCTGTATGCACCTATGTATATATTTCTGTTTATTGCAAACAGATAAAACTATTCATTAATAATATTTAATCTTTACTTTTAAAACCTTTTAGCTAGAAAGTATATTTATAGTAAAAACTGATTTAAGCAAACGGACTTTTGATTGGAAATTTTGAGATATGCATTATCTATTATATCAAGGTGAAAACAACATAAGTCATCTAAAACTAACTTACTAGGGGGGAAAAATGGTATGATGTATTAAAAATTTGTAATAATAATAATAATATTTCCTAGTGCCTATTTTAATTAAAGATTAAATTTAAATGTGAACAAAGATCAAGAAAAATGCATTACAGATTACATCAGGGTAAAAATAATGTTATTAATTAAACACAAACTCATAAGAAAAATCTATATTAAAAGTTATAATAATAACTGGAAATGAACCAATATTTGCTGTAACGGATACTTCTTTTATCAAAGAATTCAATAACTTTATGAACATTTAAACAACTATATAAATATATAACTTACGTTTGCATGTTGACTAGAACTTAACAAGCAGGAAGAAAGGTTAATATTTTCAGAGTTAAAAGGTTGGTCAGCTAAATATTCTGGATCTAAATTCCATGATTTTATAAATCCATCTCGTCCACCAGACAAACAGATTTTACCTTGCTAAGAGTGTTTATAAAATAAAATAAATGCAGAAAGATAAGTGGCAATGTTATAGTAATTAACATGCAAACATATTATAAAATGGACACAATTCAAAGACTAATCCTTTCCTTAGTAGAGTAAGGAAACACAAACATTATATCAAAAATATGGCATCTGGATCAGGCCTGTAGCCATGTGTGGGCCTGCAAGGGCAATGCCAATCTGCTAAATTCCATACCCAGCCTGCCTCTGATACGTGCAAGATGCATTCAAAAAAATTCACATGGTTACAGAATTGTCTTGCAGTTTACTTTCCTTTGATATTATTTTCTTTGGCTGCCTTGAAACTATAATTAGTGGGTAACATTTTTTAATGTTTAATTATTGATTTAGTCAGAGTTAAACAACAGATGTAATTTACTTTTGTTTCAGTTAAAAGTTCTTCAAAAGAGGCAGATTTTCCAAAAGTTGTGCCCATCATGGGTATTTTTGGGCCAACTCATTTTTCAACCTTGGCTACAAGTCTGATCCAGATTCCCTTAAAACATATTTGAGATTTTTAAGTAAATAATGACACATGTAGCCTTTGCCATTGACAAGATGCGCTGAAATACTTCGTTGATAATGTTAATCGCAAATTTTAATCACTGTTACAGTCGACTCATTATGCCATATTGTTTTCTGGATTTTCAAGCTACTCAATGCTACGTGATTAAATATCAGGGTGTCTACCAAATTTCTGAAAGTCAATTTCCTGACTTTTGGGAGGTCCAGGGGAAAAAATTCCTGACCAGTGCATTTTAGTTTGGGAAATTGCACAATGCCCCCTCCCTTAAAAGTTTTTGCATATCTTTTTTGCCCTCTTTATATTTGCATATTTTGTACAACTTCTTGAAATCAATTTTAACTGAAGTATACAGGATTAAGCTTTCATCAATTGATAAACAGAAGTAGTAGCACTTTCTGATAGATTTAACTAACTGTTCTTGGAAATACGGTCCTAAGCCATAAGTTACCAAGTAAGCTAATTTGTCTTTTACTCTCCCGTCACGATTGATGAGCCCCCATTTTTCCCTCCTTATACAAACACATCGCTAGATGCTTTCATGGTCCGAAAAATGTGTTACAGTTGCTTTTGTTTTCCAGTCTGACAATTAGAGAGAAAGCATTAAAAAAAAAAAGACACGAAACAAAAAAAAAATTGATTCTTTTGGTGAATTTTCCGGACCCATTATCCAATTTCCTGGTTTTTTCCAGACTTTACGGACCCATTTTGCAATTTCCCGGCTTTCTACAGACTTTCCGGAGCGGTAGACACCCTGAATATGTTAAGGAAGAACCAATTTACCTTTTTTTGTATTATTTCACATATAAATAATCATCATCATTATTATTTAGAATAAATTCTCAAGTGTTTCAACATAAAAATAACTTTTTGTTATCTTGTGTTTGGCATGTACATATAGAAATTTACTTTCACTGAAAGACTGCTAAAGCAACACAAAGTTAAATATGCACCAATTTTCAAAATTTAAAAGTTTAAAAACACTAATAGAAGTGCAGCAATTTAATTTTTTATTTTTTAACAGCAGTGTATAAGAATATTTTTGTAGCCCTATAAAAACTGTTAGTCCAATAAACAACAAAATCTATACAGTATGTAGGACAGCAACCTATAATATGTGTACCTAATTTGAGCTCAGCCGAATAAGCCATGTAGACATTAGCACACTTTATACAGTTTGGATCAATAAGCCAAAATGTATAAGAACTTTTGGTAGTTCTTTTTGTAGCCCTATACAAAAACAATAAGTTTTACATACACCAAAACCTATACAAGCTGTGCGAGAGAGACACATTTTATGCCATGATCTCCAGATGTAACATGAATACACATTAGAACCCCTTTTAAGGTTCATCATTCAAGGCACCTCCCCTTTGACAGAGAGCCCTCATATAGTTTTGACTTAACAAAATAACTTAACTCATTCATGCACATTGGGAGATCAGAATTAGTACTAAATAGATGCTAGAACATCAACTTATGAGATTAGATGATCAGCTATCATTCTAAACACTTATGAAGACTGATAATATGAATTAGGGTTTAAGCTGAGTTCAAAAGTTCTTTAGCAAAAAAGCTAAAATCAGAAAAAAAGCTTTAGCAAAATGCTAAAATACCTATAAATACAAGTTCACATAGCATTTTCGATGCCTTAATAGTGTTTCAGTATTTACATTTGTAAATTAAATATGAAATGTAGGCATGGCATCTTTAACAAATTAATACACAGCAGTAAAAAAACATTTTTTTAAAAATTGAAATTAAAATTAATAATTGTACTTATCATTAAGAGAAAACAAGTTGAATTTTAAGACAGTACAAGCCCAACATAACACATACTGAATATTGTTGAAATTTATAGTAAATTAAATGTCTTGGTAGTGGTTTATATTCTTTTTCAATAAATATTATTCACTATATAAAACTGCATTATATCAAGCTTATACTATATCGGTCTTCCAATAGCAAAATTTCAAGAATAAAGAAAATAACAAATAAAATATGTTTTTTTATTATTAAAAGCAAAGGCTTTAGCAAAATAGCAAAAATGTCTTATTTCATTTGTTAAAATTTTTTATTTGGGAATACCTTATTCCCCCGTACACAATATATATTTCGGTTACACACATAACCATCATCAGTCGTTTCTTGAACTCACACTAATGGCGGCTTCCTTTTTTATCTCTTCGTTCTTCTTCTTCCGGAAATTTCATGAAGACTTAATGAAGACGATATTATGGTAAGTTTCGATGTTGTAAATCTATACCCGTCAATAGATATTAAAGAAATAAACCAAATTATTAACAAACAAATTCAAAGTAGTTTTAAAGATATAGACATAATTAACACCCTAACTAGTGCAATAAATCTAATCTTAAATAATTCATATTTTCAATATAATAATCACTTCTACCAACAAATAAAAGGAGTCCCCATGGGCTCCCCCATATCCGGAATAATTGCCGCCTGGAAAATGAGAATCCTTGAGGAACAAATTAAACAGACACACAATAGTACCATCAAACTTTGGCTTTGCTATGTCGACGATATCTTCGCTATACTTACCACCCATAATAATGAAGAAAATAATTTGATCAATCAACTTAATGCCATAGACCCGAACATTAAATTTACCTACGAAAAAGAAATCAATAATAGCCTCAATTACTTAGATGTGAACATAACCAGAAACAATAATCTCATTGAGACCACCGTTTTTCGAAAATCTACTTGTAATACTAATATAGTAAATTTTAAATCTAAAACCCCTTTCAACTATAAAATTGCTGCCATTCGTTCATATATCGACCGCGCTTTCAAAGTTTGTTCTAACAACGACCTCCTTCAAAAAGAAATTGCTTTCATAAGGAAACGATGTCAAGACGCCCACTACCCTCGAGAAATTTTTGATAAAGTTTTCAAAGCAAGGCAACGTAAATTAAATATTATAGACAACCGTCAAAAAGATAAACCACGTTATACTACCGCTATCCCCTTTAGCCGGGGGATAGCCAATAAACTATCTAATATCGCCAGTAAAAAGAACTTCCGTATTCCAATTAAACCTAATAAAACAATTTTTCAGCGCATTAGATCGGAAAAAGACCCAATCAACCCCATCGAAACCGCAGGGATCTATAAAATTAACTTTATGTCAAACGACACTAATAAAGAAAATTGCTACATCGGCGTTACAAAAAGGAAAATTAAAGAGCGAAAAAAACGAACATTTTCAAGACATTAACCTCCAGAAACAAAGTACCGCTCTGGCACGTTTTGCTTTGGAAGAGCCCATTACCATTGATTTTAAAAATATTAAAAAAATAGCCAACTTTAAAAGTAGTATATATGCCTACATTCGTGAGAGCTTAGAAATAATGACGACAGATGGCAGCATCAACGATGCGCTTCATACAATCGACCAATCATGGGATGACGTCATTCATCGAAATTTCCGGAAGAAGAAGAACGAAGAGATAAAAAAGGAAGCCGCCATTAGTGTGAGTCCAAGAAACGACTGATGATGGTTATGTGTGTAACCGAAATATATATCGTGTACGGGGGAATAAGGTATTCCCAAATAAAAAATTTTAACTAATTAATCCGCCGTATTAAATAATGTTTTATATGTTTATTTCATTTTTGCATTTTTGTATAGTCTTTTCGCATTTTTAGCAAAATGCAACCATAGCGGAAATCCTGATTTGAATGATTACTTTCATTTTTTCTTGCACCCTAAACATAAATATATTTTTAGTGAACTTTAGAAAGTACAGTAGAAGACCCAAAATCTGCCGACCCGAAATCCGCAAGGTTCTAAAATCCACACTGTCTGTTCAATATAAACAATGAAATCTGCCCTGCCTGCTGCAAGTTCAGAAAACTACACTATAACCACAAAGTAAAACGAAATAAGCTATTCCCACTTGAAAAAAATGTTTTAAGAGTTTGTGAGCTCTGATGGTAGCATTGATATCCTTCAAATAAGTGACAGTGACATAATTAAAACTCAATTATGGTCACATGACACAGACTGCCACAGTAACAAGTGAGGATGATCAAAAAGTTGATAAAATAACATTTAATGAAGGTTAGGCTCTGAGAAAGAAATATCTCAGATTTGTAGAGCAGCAAAGCTGTGTTACAAAACAGAAAATTATAAAAAAAAAAAAAAAAAAAAAAAAAACTATAATTAGAATATCCCAAAGTCCTAAATTACTATTCAACATACATGGTTAAAAAAGTTATACTATAATCTCATAATTTTGTATATTGTATTATCCCTCTGTATTTTTATATCATGATTCTGATTATAAGTAACATGATTTGTTTCTCTTAATCTTTATTGTTTCTTTTTTTCTGGGTGGGGTGGAGGGAAATAGAATAAATTTCCTATTATGACCCAAAATCAGCAAAATTCTAAAATCCGCACAAGGTCTGGAACCAAGCTGTGCGGATTTTGGGTCTTCTACTGTAGTAGTCATCATAATTTACATTATTTTTTATCTTAACAAGCCGTTATTTAATAATGCCTGTATGGTGATGCCTATTTAAATAATAATAATTTAAAAATATAACATATAATAATAGCTATTTGACAATACTCACTTCTATCAGATGAACTACATTAACACTCCCAAAATGAGCTCCATACAAATGATATTTTCTCATGTTTTCTAGGGGATCTGTCCATAGACGATATTGCTCCTCTCTTGCAATGCAAGCAGCTTTCCAATCGATATCTTCTACAGCTAAAATAGAAATTGAGAATGACGTGTTACAAAGATTTAAATGAAAACAGATTTGATGATTGTCAAGGACTTTTACTATCTGTTAATCAAGAAATACTATCTACTAATAAGCTGAAAAGAAAAAAATAAGACACCTTAGTGGCTGATAAAGTCAATTATGCATAAAAAAGAGTTGATCAGCATAGAAAGTATGAAACTGGGGACAAAAACGCCCAAACAACTAAGAAAAAAAGAAATTGAATGATGAAATAAATGATGAATGATGAAAAAAAAAAAAAAATTATTTATATATATATTTATTGTGCTGTCCTGTTCGTGGTTTTTATTTTATTATTAAAAAAAAAAATACGTGTGCTATTTGTTTTTTGTTTGTTTGTTCTGTTTTCTCTTTTTTGTGTGTGTGTTTGTACTTGTGTGTTCCCTTTTTTATTATTTTTCTTTATTCCTTTTTATTTCTGTATTTTTTGTGCTTCTTTCCTTTCCTTTTTATCCCCCTTTTTTAATTTTTTTTTTCTCCCCTCTCCGTGGTTTTGTTCGACTTTTCTTTGCCCCTTGTGGCAACATCTTGCTTGTTTTTCTCTTTTCAGTTCCCTGCGTTCTTTTCGACGAAGGGCTTGGACTGAAGAAGTTCAAAACAATTTTTGAACGAAACGTGCGTATTCTCTTTCCTTTTACTTCTTATGAGTGTTTTTTACAAAGTTTTTTAATTACTTTATCGTTTAACACCAGTATTTTGAGTGTTTTTTCACAAAGTCATCACAAGTAAAAATGACAAAAAAGAAAAATGTTATTAACAATTTTGAATTATTAACAAATCGCATTTTCGGGACGGACAATATATTTTTTTTTTCGCGTTTTCATGCAATTCATCGCATTTTGCAAAAAATGTGACTACAGCTTGATCCCTGATTTCAACTTTAAATGCTTATCAATTTTTTCAAATGGACAGCTATGTATGAAAAATCCTAATTTATATATAGCAATTAAATTTTTTAAATAAATTATTAATTATCTTTAATTATATAACTAAACTTAAGTTTCAATACATTAATACAGTGTTAATAAATTCATTCTGTGTTAATTTCAGTTCACAATTCCTTAGAGTAATGCTATTTAAAATCTTTGTCCTGTATGTAACAAGCAGCCTCTTGTCCTGTACATAACATAAGTGATTAGCTTTCATTAATTAATGATACAGTTTAAAAAATAATTTCTGAGTTAATTAATAAATGTATATTTCTTCTTCTACCCATTAAATTTTTTTATGAAAATGCCTCATAAATTGAGAAAAATCCAAATTGCTCAAGGTACTTTAAAAACAACTTTTTATTATGTCCCATACATAACAAAACTTTATTAATTAACTAGCTGCCTCCGGCAACCAGTTGGTTCGCCATCTTGTTCGGAGAGAATCCCATTCCTCACCAGCTTCCTTGGCACAGAAATCTCTCAGATTCTGAATGGAATTTAAAATTAAGATAGTTACAAACAGGAGCAGCCCTACGGTAAGTGTCGCCCCCTGCTAATATAAAAAAGACACTCCCTTTTATGCTCTACTTAGTTTTTGAGTTTGAAATTAAGCCCCTTCGAAGCCGGCACCCAGATGCGATGCTTACTGTGTCAGGCTGCCCCTGGTTACAAAAATAAGATGGTTAAATGATAAAAACCTACAAAAAGGAACATATTATTTTTGTCCTATATTAATTCTGAAGAGCTTCTGGATATATTGGCCTTTGTCAAAAAACAGAAAGGAAAAAAAAAAAAAAAAAAAAAAAAAATCTGAAACATTTTTAGACTTTAAATATGCACTAAAGTGCTATATATTAAAAGCGTATTATAATCCATGGGTCTTCCCTATTTTCGTTCCTCATTTCATTAACCTTTACCTTGCGGCTCAATCTGAAAAATTTTCAACCCAGATAGCGGCGGTACCTGTGAGATTTCTTCCCCCTACTTTTCAGCTGATGCACGTGCCTTCTCTTTTGTTTGGTAGGTGGGCGGAGAGAAGAGAGAGCGTGGGAAACTCGAGGTTATTGTACATTCATGGGGGTTGCCACATTTGCTAAAATAGTGCCATGCACTGGTGTATATTTTAATTTATGTTTTATTCTTTTATTATTTAATTGCAAAAATTTTAGAATCTTGCTTTTTAGTACGCGATAACTAATACTATTTCTTTATGAAGTACCGTTTCTTAGTTTTTAAAATTAACAGAAAAAATTGAGTTTAAATTTCAAATTGAAAAAATCTTAAGACTGAAGTGTTTCATTTCTTGCAAGTAATTAATTGGATATTTCGGTAATACATCAAAAGCGTTTATTATTTTTAATAGCCAATTTTGAAATTTACTTAGCTAAAAAAGCATTTTACATGTCGACACTTGTTTTTATGGACCTCTTTTTTTAGCAACGAGTGCAATTTTACGCACTAGCGATCAGTCCCGAATACACTCCCGTAGACTATTATACCAAACATTTGTGTGGCTCTTACGGGTTAATGAAAACAAGCATCGACTGATCGTGATAGACATATTGGCCTGTATACACAACAGCATTTCATTTTACTAATTTACTGAAAATAGCCGGAATTTTGAAAAATAGCCGGAAACAAGTAGAAAAAAATCGTAAGAAACACTTTCCACACGATTTTATTTGTTATTGTTTAATACATAGTTGACCTCTTTGCTCCAGCCGCCGATAGAACGTGACGAAAGTGTTTATTCCTTCTGTACCGATCGTTGCTTCCTGACATGGGTCTTTAAATGCATTTGTTGTGGGCCAGTATATGCACTCGTGCTTAAATTCAGGTCCACACCAGGACCATTCAAAGATCCATGCCAGGAAAGAACGTAGGCAGAATCGCTGTCCTTACATCCTTACAATTATGTGTGCGACCCAGGTTAAAATCAATGACTCTAAAATATTGGTTTTAAATCACTGTTTTTAAAACCTTTACTCTATGAGAGCTGTAGCCGATTGCATAATGTGTGTATTTTTGTTGTATGTCAAGGGCACTTGTTTGATTTAGATACGCCGCTGGTGCTAGTATTTGTTTAAGCAGCATCAGAATGTTAGTATGCCATATTTACTCACGTAATGGTCGCGCTTTTTTTTTGGGGGGGGGGGCAATTTTTCATGGTGAAACTCTAAATACGACTATTATGCGGGAAAATCTACGACATAATATTCTGAACTCTAATGATGAAACGAGTTACTGGTATTATAATAAAATAAATAATTTACCAGATTAAAATTTTCCAGTTTATCTGCCATATATAAAATTAATTTTTCTTCAATTGTACACACAAAAAAAAGCATTTTTCTTTTTATAGTAATATTTTTATAAACTTAAATGAAAGTCAAATACGTGACTGCGACTTTTATTAGGGGAAAATATTTTGACGATTTTTTCTGCTTCAACGATTATTATGCCAGAGCGACTATTACGCGAGTAAACATGGTAAAATTTAGTTTAAAAAGGAATTTTTAAATAAATATAAATGAATTTAATACTATTAATAGATGTTTGAAAAGCTATTTTAACGTCTAGTGTGTATGCAGCGGTGTAGCGAAAGTTGTTGGCGCCCGGGGTGGAACCTCGACCGTCCCGCTTTTGGTAGGCCCCTGTATGTATGAAGAATAATTTGTTATGTTGTGCTTAGGTGCATTCTTTCTTTTTTATTTTTGGCTCTCAAAAGAGAGCCTTAGCTCTAAAAAGAACTTTTTTTTTAGGAGGGGGGAGGGGGGGAAGGTTTCTTTTTATTTAATTATTTATTTTTTTAATAGTAAGGCTGATTTTGTCTGTAATATACATATATATATATATATCATTCTTTCATTTTATTTTTGGAATTTGTTTATGGAACTGTGGTACTCTTCAAAACAATTTCTGTCGATACATAGGCCAACATTACAAAATTTACATATAACGAATGATCGTCTTTCTTTTCCATTTTTCGAACAAACAGCGCATCTTCTCTTCTTCTTTTCCTTCAAAGGCCAATGTCCAGAATTTTCTGGATGCTGGTGGTTACTATTTTCTGCAATTGGTCTAGATATCATGACTTCGTTTTTCTCTGTCATACTTCGGATTAATTCCATTCGGAAATTTCGTTGGCTTCCTTTATATTTTGACAAGAGATAAGCATTTAATAATGAAATGTCAAGTAAATGGAAAAAGAATTTTTTTGTCCATTTCATTGTACGTCTCTGAAAAGAATAGCTGTTTGCCATTCTGTCACTCAGATCAACGTAGCCCATGTTTTTGTTGTAATCTGATATGACAACTGGCTTTTTGTCTTGAGAAGTAGTTTGGTTTGCAGCATTGTGCATATTCGAAAGCACGTATACATCACGCTTATCTTTCCAGCGCAGTGCTAACAGACCATTCGAATATCTGGAAACTATTTCACCTCGTTTTAGTTTCACTTGTGACATTTCTTTAGGATAATTTTTTCTATTGCAGCGGACAGTACCACATGAATTTATAGATTTTTCTTTAAACAGATCACTATATAGTTGAGGCGAAGAAAAAAAATTATCCATGTATAATTTATGTCCTTTACCTTTAATGCATTCCGTCATTGTTGTGACAACATTATACGAAGCCGAATTATTTGCACTTTTATCATTCCCAAGATAAACTTTCATCTCGTACGTATAGCCTGTTTCATCAGCCAATTTATAGAGTTTGATACCCCATTGTTTTCTCTTTTTGGGTATATATTGTCTAAATGCAAAACGCCCTTTAAATTTTATCATTACTTCGTCAATAGCAATAACTTCTGTTGGATTGTAGATGTCCTTGAAAGTTGCATTTGCAATTTCAAAAAGTTGCCTGATCTTCCATAATCTGTCATAATCTTCTGAATCTTTTCGTGGTTTTTCATGATTATTTGAAAAATGTAAATATTTTAAAATAGCAAAAAATCTGTCTCTCGACATAATCCTTCTAAAAATTGGCGTTTCTAAAAACTTATCTGTTGTCCAGTAGTCTCTGATATTATCTTTTTCAATGTGTCCCATTAACATAATTAGCCCGAGAAACTTCTCAAACTCATCTGAGTTTATTTCGATCCATTCTGGAGAATGTTTCCGTTTTCCTGAACTGTCTGGTTTTACTTCCATGACTTGTTCTGCATATCTATTTGTTTCCTTGCAGATTACATTTACAATATCATTCGTAAATATCATTTTAAAATAATCATATGCATTATTTCCTATAGCACACGTGATTCCTGGATTTCCAGTAAAAGGTAAAACATGAACTGTATCATTTTCATCAGGAACTTTCCACTTAAAGCTTTCTTTATCATCGTTTTTTTCGTCTTCATTTTTCGTCTCATTATTTTTATCTGAATTTCTTGAAATGCTAAGAGAATTATTTTCTACTATTTCGGCTTCATCCATTTCACAATCCGAATCGCTATCTGCATAATTTTCATCAAATTCATTCATCAATTTTTCAATTTCACTCTGTGTTAGACCTTTGAATCGCGGAGCCATGCTTTATCACTAGAAATGTTTGTCAAACAAAACGTACTGCAAGCAAGCGAGCACTCTCAATATTTGTCAAAGAATGAATAAAAATCGTCACTTGCAAGCCTAAACCAGTCCAGTTAGTCGCCAATAGTAAATCCAGTTTTTCCTTTATTCGAAGCCAACTTTTCTTTGTACTTTTCTCCCTCCGCGGACAAAGGATTAGTCGGGAGAGGAAACGTACTCAAAGGGTCACCTGTCTTGAAGTAGAGAAATGGGGGGAAAGAACTACCGGGTCGACAGTATTCCCGCGCGCCGACGTCTGGTCTAAAACATTTCTTGGGATGACTGTCGTCCCAGCCGGAGCCTAAAGGTTAAGTTGGAAAGTATATCATTATTCATGAATGTGATTAAACAAAATTAAAATTGATATTTCTAACATTCTTTTCTGGATATAATATATTAGAAATCGATGGGGAAAAGCTGAGCAGGAAAATGCACAATTCCAACTGAATGAAAATTTCAAAAACTTATTCTCAGGTGTATTCATAATCCAAGTAGCAGACGATGAAATTACGATAAATTGCACCAAGCCTTAGAATCATCTCCTTAAAATCGCACATCAACCATTTTATTTTTTGCCAAACTAAAAAGTTGCACACTTTAGTCTCGGAAAATTTCCAAATCCTATTTTTCTTTTGAGTATAAAACATTTCATTCCTGCTCTGATTTCAGATGCACACAATACTTTATTTAAAAAAACAACCTTACAAAAAATTTAATCTAAAAAAAAAATCATTATTCTTTTATTTTTACTTCAAGAGTCTGAATCATTTAATAACTTTCCAAATATGGCAACCTAGATATGCTATATTCTCTCTTTTTCTACTGCGGGGTTACAATTTCGAAATGGCGGAGCAAAAATTAGCCTTTTGCGACATGTTTTTTATCAATATCTCCTAAAATGATTCGAATTTCGAAAAAATTGCTTCGAGGTATGTCGTGACCCGTCATGGAGAATTTCTATACAAAATTTTGTAGGTCTACGATCACCCGTTTCGGAGCTATGCGAGGTGCAGACAAACTCAAGGCCGTACCCAGGGGGGTGGTCCTATGGGTCTGTACCACCCCCGAAATTGTCAGATTATATATGTATTTATATGTGTGTGAGAGTATATTTATATATAATATGAAGATATTCAATAAGTCGGACACCCCCCTCCCAAAAAAAAAAAAAAAATTTTCTGGGTACAGCTCTGGACAAACTAATAAACTAACCAACTAACGGGCATTTTACACTTTGTTTTATATATATAGATTTAAAGAAAAAGCTATTCGGTCCAACAAAAAGCAACTTCATAGGAATCTGCTAAAGTGGTGTGTAAAACATTAAAAAATAGTTGCAAACTTTCTCATTTATATTTTGACATCGAAAAATGTACAAATTTATCAGAATTTTGCTGTAACATGTGAATACTGTAGAAATACTCCTGATATTGCTTCCCAAAAGGGTTCTTTGAACACTCTGCTGGAACCCAGTGATTGTGGGAGCATGATGCTGGGCTCCAGCAGAACATACACAGAGCCTTTCTGGAAAGCAATATCAATGGAAGAAGTCTTCTCTGTTGCATCTTTTTAATGATGAGAGTAAATAGGCTATAACACGGGTTCAAAATTAAAATGGTAATAAAAAGAAGAAAAAAAGAGAGTGACCACCTATAATATGCTTTGTGTCAGGGTTGGCAAGTTTTTGACGGTTTTAACCATGGTTTAAACTGTCACACCAAAAACATTTTGTCAAAAACCTCAAATATTGCACTTGTAGTATTACAAATATTAATTGATGTCTTTAACATTGCATGCATTGTATAAGCTATGAATATGTGTAAAATGTTAATACTAATTTTTAAGAAATATGGTCATCTTTTATAGATTTTTTTAATAAAACATTGTCTAGAAAAAGGAAAAGAAAGTGGAAAGAAATTTAATTATGTATCCAATATAGTCAAAACAATACTGTTGCTAATATAATATTAAAATTATACACTATCAATTTCAGTAAAAAGTTAGTTATGCTTTATAGAATGCTCCATGGAAAAAATTGAATGAAACTAATAAGTATTATTTTATTGTAAAATATTTTGTTCTTTGTATCTGTAATTCATTAATAAACCAATATTTAGAAAAATAAAATGTGTGCTTTTTTACGCATTACATTTAAGTACTGAAATTTTTACTAATTCTATTTTGAATGCAAAGCTTTAGTATACTGATAATTAATGGGGTGTTGATCTTTATTTTACTTAAATGACTGAAATTACTAGGTTATTGCCTGTTGCTTAGAACCCTTTCAATTTAGGTTTTTGGATTTAATAAAAAATAAACTTAATATTTGCTTTTAGGAAATGTTTAGCTGCACCTTAATTTAAAAAGTTTAAAAAACTGCAGACCATTATTTATATAACTATATACAGTACCATGTGCTCTATTGAAAATGATTTATATGTACCATTTATAATTCTTTTACAGGAGAAAAAAAAAATCCAATACATTACACTCTATGGGCAGTCATATTTATTAATGAGCTCAACTTTTGTGTTAGCACCAATTGATATTTTTAAATATAATTAATTTTAATTATGTATTTAGTTTCATGCAAAATGAAAATATACTGCATACTTACTTTGACATTTTGTTCTCTTTCTTTAATAGTTTAGTTTTTGACAGTTTAAACCAGTTTTTGACATAAAAAACCCAGCCCTGCTTTGTGTCCTATTTATCCTCTCTCCTTTGAAATTTTTCTATATTCACTACTATGGCAAATGCTGCTAAAAAACTGTTTCATTCATTACTAAACAGTTAAATATGTCTTTCATCCTTTCTCATCTTTTCTTCTGGCCCTTTTTGGGGGTTTGTAAGTTGTGAACAGACTTTGGCTGTTGGCTCCCCCAGTGGGAGGAGAAAGGAATCTCCTCCTGCACTGCAATACCAGGGTGAGTAGTCAACTTTCAATTGAAAAATCAAGCACTTTTAAGCACTTTATAAGCACACTTTTAAGAAAAATCAAGCACGTCATCATCAATTTTTTTTAAGCAACAGATCAGTAGTGAAGTCAGGAATATTTTGCAGGGGGTGGCTAACTCAAAACTTAGAATGCAGTATAGCTTATAAAAATCAATAATATATATAGTCAACACATATATATTCTTTCTTTTTGAGGGGGGGGGTTGCCCCCCCCCATTTTGGCCTAAAAAAGTTTGCATATAAAAATGAGTAAGAAAAGGAAGAAAAATTTTTAAAAACCGTAAACCAAGTTTAAAATCTTTGAAGTTGGAAAAACACACTTCAGAAAAAATAAATAAATTGGCTTGGGTCTTCATTTGAACCTCAAATTCCTGAAATCAAGAGGAACTTTCAAATACACTATCATAGGAATCTCAAAAAGCTTTCGAAATTATTCACGAATACGTAATTTTCTCCAAATCCTATGTTCACTCATTTCGGGGATGGCCGCAGCCCCATCAGCAACACTCTCGCTACACCCCTGCAACAGATGAAAACAATTTAAGCTTACTTCAGGGATGCTACAGCTGAAACCCCAGTTTGTCTCAATCAAAATCCCTTTTTGTCTCAATTAAAATTTTTTTTTTGTCTCAGTATGTCTCAACTGAAATTCGTTTTTTTCTTTCAAGTCTGTCTCTCTCAACTAATTTAATTTATTTTATCTCTCTCTACTTATCTCTAGAAGAAAATTTTTTAATCTGTTTCCCTCTTCAGCTTCTCCAAGCTCTTTTGCAATGGCCTGAATTTTTTGGGTGGCCACCTCATTTTTTAGTGGAACAAGCCTGAAATCATAACAATTGCAACTGCATTTTACACATTATTGGTTTCTATGAAATTATTATTAAGATGCCAAATTTAAAAAGTCTTGCATAAAATCGTAAAAAACGGTGGAAATGTAAAAAAACGGGAGTTTCACGTAAAATCGTAAAAAACGACAGTTTCACGTAAAATTGTAAAAATCGGTGAAAAAGTGCAAATTTCAAACTGAAAGCACATAAATTGGCAAGTATGAATAGGTAAATTTCAAAATTACTACTATAATTTATGGAAGAAATGCCGAATCCACGATCTCTTCCCCTCCCCCTACCGCTGAAAAAAAAAAAAAAAAGCATCGACCTGGGATATATTTCAGGGGGGGGGGGGGGAATAAATGGTGAAAATATCTCCTTTTATCCCCTTCCCATATAATGTTTTAAAGTATTTACCGCTATTTTACGAAGCTTACGATTTCCATTTTCGAATTAATCAGTGTCCGATTTCATATAAAACATATCAATTTTTATATTCACAAAGGCAAATTCCTAGAAATAAATAAATAACTTGTAAAAAAACTTCTTGCATTCGCTAAAAGTTCGGAAGCGAACCAACCGATGAGAAGGCTCCAGTCAAATGTAAACATTTTTTTTTTTCTTTTTTTCGTGGACGGCCAGCTGTTGATTATGTAGTGAGCGTGCTTCAGCAAATTGTTTGTTTTAAGCTTTGTATGTTTCTATTCATTTATTACTTTTGATATTTATAACATAGGGATTTATTTTAAAAGCACTCAGCGCTTCCAGAGCTTGCCAGTTACTCATAGTTGATTTTTTACCGTAATAATATCATAAGGCAATGTTTATTCGGTACAGTGCTCCTTCACAAGACGCAAAGCCACATGGCGAAAAAACATAAATAACTTATAGATAAACTTTTTTTTTTCTTTGGGGGAGGAGTAGAATGATTAAACTTGCATCAGGCGCAACAGACTAGTTTTGGTTGATATTCAGTATTTTAAGAACAACTAGGTCCGGACTGGCTCTTATGGCTGCAAGTGTGAGTCAGCATTACTATTGTCATGATCAACAGGGAACCACCTGCACCTGCTTTTAGGCATGCTCTTCCGGTTTCAAGATGAATAAGCGATGGGATGGGAGGGAAAAAGTTGTTCTCGTTATCGGCGTAGTGTTTATAAAGGTTTCTGCCGGAAGCTGAGAAAAAAATAAGCACTTCCTTGCAAATTCAAGCACCTTAAGGGAATTTACGTAAAAAATAAGCACTTTCAAGAGTGCTTGAAAACAATTTTTAAAATCAAGCACCTTTTAAGCACTTTTCAAGGCGCTACGCACCCTGAATACATAGCTGAAATGCACAAGTTTCTCATGAAACCTGAAAAATACCTGGATTCTACAGCTCAACATAAAAAATGCATAGGCTTAAATATTTAGTTTATGTACTGTTCTTGCATTGGTGAGGGATCTCACCTTACTCCAACAAGAAAATTTGCTCGCAGGGTTCTCGTTTACTCAGATTTCTGAGTCATTTACCCAAATTTTCTTGACTGTGATGCAAAAAATTACGCACATAATGGGTTTTGCATATGCAAAAACCCGTATCTCTCAAGATAATAGGCCTTTGTGACCCACTTTTTTCAGATGTCAGCGCGATCCCTGCGTGAGCTGTCCATAATAAAGTGAGTTCAGTGGCTCTTAGCCCATCAAGTGTGCTAAACTTGTATAGTTAATTTGGCAACTAAATAAATTTCATACATTAAAAATGTAAATGGCTGTTTAATATAAAGAAATATACAAAGTAAACAAGAAATTTGGAACTGCATAATAGCTTTCTATTATTTCTAAACATTGTCAATGGACAAATACATAAATTATACTTGGCATATGGAAATTATATATGAAATGTTAGTTAAAATCTTCTTACGTGGGACCAAGGGATAGCGCTTTGGCCATCTATTGAATATCCTCATCTTCCATGTTGTATCAGAATCTACAAGATCTCTAAACTGCTTACATACTTGGCTGAAGACAGTAATCACAAATTTTGCACTTAAGAAAGAGCATATATGTAGAATTATTTCGGGAGGAAGGGTATCCAAAGTCCTCCAATGTAAAACTTCTTCATCACCTTCTGAATCATCATCACTGCTGTGAAATTCCATAAGTCTGAAAAACAAAGTATTATTTAAGAATTTTTGGTACTTACGTATTAGCTCGGTCATGCATCCGGCATTTATCTTGGTGAAAAATCGCTAATCTTGGAGGACCGCCGGGATAATATTAAGTACCGAATTTTTAATATACATTTCTTTTTTTTTTTTTTTATTTAATCTAAAGTTCTATTAACTAAAAAGAAAAAAAAAGTGTTTGTGTAAAGTTTCTGAAAAAATAGTATTCTGCAGTGATTGATCTAGGACATTTTCAGAGAGTAAAAATACTCCCTAATGTTTTCAGGAGTATTTTCAGTACTTGTGTATTATCCCGGCAGTCCTTCCAGCCAAACTATTTTCCCATCAAATATGCTGGCAAACAGTTGCCAATCGTATTACAAACCGTCAAAGATTAATACTTTCATGTGTCTGGCATTTATCTTGGCGAAAAATCGCTCATCTTGGTGGACCGCTGGGATAATATGCAAGTACCATATTTCCCTTTAAAAAGGCATAATTAAAACAATAAGCAGTCATGACAAGTTGAAAACACATAACTAAATTGTATTTAAAACATAAAGAACAAAACAATTAATTCAATAATTGGATTCTAAGCAAAATACTGAATACTTTTAACATCACAGAGAAAATATATTTTTCAAAATTATATTGGCTGAAGCAATAACTTTTTTAATCAGGGAAAATTGCATGATCATCAGCCATAAAGCAGAATTTTATATGTAGAAGCAATGCATAACAGCATGCATTCCAAATTTCTTGAAGTGTATTCTAGAATTTTAAAGTGTGAAATATGTGTTTAGAGGCATTAAATCAATCACTGGCATTCTCGTCTAATAATTTGAATAGTAGTCTCAAAAAATGTTACAATATCCATTCTAAACAAGTGTTAAGTAATTTTGTTTTGGGAGAACTTTTATTATTAACTAGAAAAATATTTCATTTAACAAAATTTTAAAAATCTTGCAAAATTTTCACACTATGAATGACACAATCGATATTTTAGCTTAAAGGCGATGACAAGATGTCCTCTCTGTTACAAGACAATAAATTAAAGAAAAAAAGAAAAATTAAAGTTAAAATAAACAAATCAGTTTTTTCATATATTATTTGGTATGCAAAAAAATATCACAAATGTTCTATTGCCAGTGGTGTAGAAAAGAGCGCCCCATGCCCTGGGAGATTCTGGTAAATTATCTTTTCTTGTTGATTAAACATTGTTATTTTATTTCTACTTCATCAATGTGCTAATTTTTGACAGCACAACTGGGATGAAATGTAGCGTGAAGGTTAACCAACAGCTATGTTTGCAGTAAAGTAAATAAAAAACTTTGTAAAAAACACACATAAGATGTAACAGGCAAGTAGATACATACGTTACGAATAAAAATTGTTTTAGTCATCCTCAGTCCAAGCCCTTCGTCACTAAGTGACTTTAGGGGCGAAGGGCTTGGACTGAAGAAGACTAAAACAATTTTTAGTCGTAACGTACGTATCTACTTACCTGTTACATCTTATGTGTGTTTTTTACAAATTTTTTTATTTACTTTATTGTTTAACATCAGTATTTTGAGTGTTTTTCCCGTATGTTCGCAGTAGTTTTATTTAAAAAAAAAAAAAAAAAAAAAAAAAAAAAAAAAAAAAACAGGTTTACTTATGTGACCAGAGCCATTGATATTAAATAACAATTAAAAACACCAATATTTGTAAAAGATCGTCAAATAATAATATTACAACGAAAACTAATTAGAGAAGGATAATTTAGATGCCAAAAATTGAACAACAGATGCTTAAAGTACGTTTGATCACTTATTTTATAGACACATTAATAAAAAAATATAAAACAATAATTTAAAAGCCTATAGTAATTTACTATTGATATGTAATAAATATGTCATTTTAAGATTAAAACACAAAACATACAATTTAAAATATTTAGGTCAAAATTCTTTTAAGATTAATCCATATCCACGATCACGATGATCATTCATGGAAATCAAAAACAAAACTACATACACTACAACTTCTTACAAATACAATGAAGTTGCCATTAGATAAACACATGTCTTCAATTGAAATGTAAAGATTAGGAATTTCATGAAAAACGTGTTAAAAATAGCCGTGCTGGAACTTGAATCTGTTGAGTAGATTTTTTTTCTCTTTTCAAAAGATTTTAAGAGCATTGAGGTCTGTAGAAATGCAATCACAGGAATTTGCAATATACCCCCTTCACTCCACTCATCTTACTTTCAGTTTCATGCTAAGAAAATATCGGACTTATATTTCACGACCCAAACACAATATTCAGAATTATTATGACGTCACTAATACAGGCGCAATCGTCAGAAATGTATGCGCAGAAAGTATATATGAAGGTTCCAAGTATCCACCGATTTCGTCAATGAGTTAGTTTCAAACGTGCTCCGAGTTGTAGTTGTGATCAATTGAAATGATGGGTTGGGATGGTCGATAGTGAAGTTATTGATTCTTTTGTAGTATGTTCAATATATATTTAAAATTTTGTCTTTGACTTGATGTTTGATAAAATATCTTGATTAATCTTCTTCTCCGCTTACAAAATTTACTTAAATAAAAAGATTTAGCTGTAATCATGAAGATGGCTGATACATCAAGCATCTTTAGGCGAAATCGCCCTGGTACAAAAGCACAGGTAATTATGAAAGTTTCTGTGTGCGCTTCTGTAATAGATCATCGAATTATTTTAATAAACGTTTCTTTATTTATAATTTGATAAATCTGTTGTCTAATCTGTTCTACTTGGGCTTGTATCTTGTTTTTTTTTCTACTCGCAGAATGAAGTAAAATAAAAAAAAAATCTTTGCTCATATTATGTTGCTTAAAAATTTTAAAAGGATTATTCTGATACTGTTAATGTCAGGCAAGATATTCTATCTGTAGATTTTGAGATCTTTTAATCAAATGACTAAAGTGAATTTAGACCCTTCCAAGTACTAACTGTAAAATATCAAATTGAAAATGCAGTTTTATTGTTTAAAAATATTTCTGAAAGAATATTTATGCATTGTGGCTTATAATTTATACAATAGCCTATTGACAGATCACGGTCTGAACAAATTTTTGCAAATGTATAAAGTAAAATTATAATGAATTCGAAACGTCTCTAAATTTGCTTTATATTTGGTACTAGATGAATTACCTGATGCTACATACAAGTATTATGTATGTTATAGCATGGCTTTTTAATAAAGCATTTTAAAATAGCCAATATTTCTTTGTATTTTTCTACATGTCTGCAAAACACTTGACTTGTCTGCAAAACTTCTTTCTTTGAACAATGCTGATAATGGAGTAATGGATGTATTTTCAGATATCTAAGGCCAATTAAGTTTTTATCAGTAATTTCTAGTAGAGATGTAACGAATAGTGATTTGGCAGAATAGCCAAATACCGAATATTCGGCCAATAGCTTAGGCCGAATACCGAATATTCGGCACATAGTTTAGGCCGAATACCGAATATTTGGCGGCCGAATATTACATTTTTTTTTTCAATTTCATTTTAACTGTAAATAAAATATTGCTTTTCAATTTTGTAATTAAATACTAAATAAAGATTAATTAAAATTCATTTTATATTATTTGTAGGTACTTAAAAACACACAACAGTATATTATCTGTAAAACTAATAAAATATTGGTCATGATAAAATATCTTTTACAAAGTTAAACACTAATAACAGTATAATGTTGCAGAATACTCTGCTAATTCCGGGGTTCATTGTTCTAAAGTCCAGTAGGTGTAGGAAGTTCTAGAAAACAGTCCACCTGTCAGGAGGGAACACAAACTTTATTGCTTCTAGAACTCCGTCGAACAATTAGCTGTACAAAATTCATAAGTACAATCAGACAGTAATGTGCTTTTAACAGTCTGCTTAGTACAGAAGCTTTCACAAATGCTGTCATTGTCACACAAAATAAAACACTTCCACAGGCAAAATTCAGTAGAAATATACGAAGGATAACACTATAAGTTCCTCAAGACTCAACAATGAAGAATTTACACACAGCACTTAAAAATCAGCTTCATAAACAAGTGAAAACACAGTTTCTATAGTGTCAATACAAAGTCTTAAGCTTCACGGACATCTGCTCTTGGCAGAAGCAGAAGCAAGACAAAGACTATCGGGGTAGTCCGCTTATATTTATAGGAGAGGCAGAAGCTACAAGGAGCTTCCAGAAGAATCTATTTCTCAAAGATTCCACATAAAGTAGGAATTCTGATTATGTCATAGAAGAGAAATATTAAACAATTATGCATGTTAATGCAGCAAAACTAACTTTACAAGCCCCATTTGGGAAAAACGCGCCAAATGACCAAAATGTTGCCAAGCTTGGCGACTTTTGGCGAAATATTGCCAAATTTAGCGCCAAAAATAAGTCCCCAAAAGCCAAGTTACGGAAGGCCTAGGACCAATATTTTTCGAGATTTCTAGAAACGATATGCAAATCAGATGAAAGGCTCTAGTTGACCAATTTTGATGCAACAAAAAGCACATTTTAACTAGTATTTGAAGCGTAGAATACAAATTTTAAACTATTTTAAACACAAGAACAGCAGGTTGCCCGATTCGTACCAATAATCATATTTTGAGATATTCATAATTTAATAAATATGCTATGGTAAATGTCATTAATCTGGTAACTATACATAATCACATCACGTTTTGGGTTTTACAGACTCTGAGCAAAACATATTTAGCAGCTTTTCAAAATTCTGTTTGTAATTAAGGATCTGAAAAAATTCTTTCTACGCCCACCCAATAAAGAAATTAGAAAATCAAGTCAAGTAGTGTCACCCAGTAGAAAAGTCTGCTTTTCAGTAATATTATTAATTAGATTATGTTTCATTCAGATTAAAATTCAATGACTTAGGATATTTTATTATATGGGATTAACTCATTGAAGTATAACTAAGCAGTATTATTTGTAAATGCATCAAAAAAATATTTTTCTCTCTTTTTTTCTGCAATTATTCAGCCGAATATGTAGCAATATTCGGCCACAACTATTCGGCCGAATACCTATTCAGTATTCAGCCAACTGAATATTCGGCTTACTGAATATTTGGCAAAACAGCCGAATACCGAATAGTGGCCGAATATTCGTTACATCCCTAATTTCTAGGGATGTAACGGATATATCCCCAGGCAGTGTTTGCGGGATCCCGCAATCTCGTGTGGGATTGACATTTCATTCAAATAAAAATTAATTGCAATAGAGAAAAGTATGAAAAAGTAAGTTTATAAGCACTATCAGGTTTAATACTTTATCTTAATTTGTAATTAAAACAATACCTTACATAAATATGAAAATTATAGCCATTATATTGTAATCCCGCAAAAGCAGGATTGCATTCCCTAAACTTTTCAAAGTTTTTTTCTTTTTCTGAACTCAAAATAAAAAATAAACAAACGTATCCACCATCAGTGATTTTATGCTTAATAAAGCACTGGTTCTGCACATTGGCAGAGTATTTTGGAAAAAACCTTCTACAAATGAGAATATTAAAGATTTTTAAACTTTTTCAATTGGCTAACTAGTTGTTGCAGCTCATTCAGCTTCAATAGAAAAAATATTTTCAACCTTTAGATTAACCTTTTCAAACCCACAATTGAGGGCACAACAATCGCCTGTAGTATCGTATAGGATATCCTAATTTGTGCACGTAAACAAGAACACATTTTCCCGGAAACTTAATAATGGGAATTTTTATTTAAAAATTTAATACCCATCATCAAAATCAAAATTAAATTATTTAATTCAAAGAGAAATTATTTAATCAGGCAGTGTTTTCATTATGAGAAAAAATGGGTGAGAATTTCTCACCCTTCCCCCAAAACTGAGTGTGATTTTTTAAAAAATAGGTGAAAATTTCTCACTATAGAAGCGAGTTGGGTAAATACCCAGTGCGTAAGGTATATATAAGTGGGTACTTATTCTTGCCTTGGGTAAACATCCAAAATCAGGGTATTTATGAATTTTAGTTATTTTTATAGCATGTAACTGGGAATAATACCGTAAGCGGGTGTCGGTTGAGTTGGCGACTTTTTTTTGTCGCCAACGGCTAACCTTGGCGACTTGTTTTTCGCGCCAGACAAAACAAACATAAGTAGACACATACAGAAAAATATAAACCCAAAACTACAATATACTTATCTAAACACATTAAAACATTAGTAGACATATTTCAAATGCAATTATAAACAAAATGTACATAAACAAAGTACTAGCTCTGGGCACGTTAAAAAATAAATAAACCATAAACTTCAAATTATGCAAAATGCTAAAATATGTTTCTGCACATAATTAATTATACAGCGAAATTTCCCTTAAAACGTTCAAATAACAGTTTTAAATTAATAGAAAAACACTCAAATAAACCGACTACCTCCCCCCCAACCACACACACACAAACAACTCAAAAATACTTATTTACTGTATCATATTTAACCTGAATAGTGCACGTGATTTCAAGAAAAATACACTGCTAATATTTTTATAAAATGTTAAAAACACTCTTTATAAATAACAGAAAACAACTATAATAAACCAACTACTTCCTCCCCCACATGATTTTTGCAATTTAATATACCTTCAAAACACACAACATTTATACTATGGTAAAATCATACAAGCCGGTGTGCACCCCATGTAAACACGGCGACAGCCGCTGGAGCTTGGCAACCGCCAAGCTCCAGCGACTGTCGCCAAGCATTTTGCACGATCAGCAAAGTATTTTAACACATTAAAATTGCACATATATTCCACTTACAAAAACATTAAAACAAAATACAACGTCCATATTTAACCAAAAGAACGTCTGCAAATTCAGTAACAGGCAATTTAAAATCAGCAAACAGTGGACCGTTTTTAACTAAAAAAAATACAGTGGATTAAGCAATTTAGTTGTACAGTTATGTAAACTATGCAACCAGTGGATCGTTTTTAACTAAAAAAACCTCAGTGGATTCAGCAACCTAGTTGTACAGCTATGTAAACTATGCAACCAGTGGATCGTTTTTAACTAAAAAAAACTCAGTGGATTCAGCAACCTAGTTGTACAGCTATGTAAACTATGCAACCTGTGGACCGTTTTTAACTAAAAAACCTCAGTGGATTCAGCAACCTAGTTGTACAGCTATGTAAACTATGCAACCAGTGGACCGTTTTTAACTAAAAAACCTCAGTGGATTCAGCAACCTAGTTGTACAGCTATGTAAACTATGCAACTAGTGGACCGTTTTTAACTAAAAAAACCTCAGTGGATTCAGCAACCTAGTTGTACAGCTAATGTGAACTGGGCAAACACTGGCCCGTTTTCAACTCAAAAAAACATTGGTGGATTCAACAACTTAGTTGTACACCTCTTCTAAAGTCAGTATTTTTAGAACAGCACTTAAATAGCACTTACGAAAACATAAACACATCAAATATCCATTTAAAATTCACATTAAAAACCTTAAACATTGAAACGATTCGTTAAAAAAGAGCACTTACCTATATATTTTTTTTAATAACCGCTCAGAAATGTCCCCAACACCCACCGGCTTATAACGTAATACCAGCATGCTTTCTTTTATTTAGCTTTATATCACACTATATTTCTAACAAACACGCACAAATTCGTTTCATATATTAACATAACACATTTCATTCCCTTCCCTCAATAACAGAAACAATTTCAAATTCCCAAACCTGACGAAACATGTATTCTTTATGGTTGCCAGTCACAACTACCACCGGCAGGTAACTACACTTTGGCGGTGCATCGCTCACTCTAGCATCAGATTGTTCGCCAATGATTTGTAAACAAAAACATTGATATGTAAACAAGCACCGTATACGGAATATAGTCCTACACTATTAATCAGAATAGAATCAAATCTGATCACAAACTCAAAAATCCTTACATATGTATTCATATTTAACCTAAAAATTGTACGGGAATTCTGTAAATCAGAAGCAAACCCAGATAACAAAAAAACAAAAAAAAGAATTAACCATCCCTCTTAAAACCTTAAAAAATTTTATTTTTTCATCCCAATTCACAAAACATAACATACCATACTAAAAACCTTACATAATTATAAAAACATAAGACCATAAATATTCTCAACTATACACCGGTGTACCGTAAAGCAAGGAATAAACATTTAAATAAATAAAAGCACCACATACCTCAAATTTTATTCATGAACGACGTCCATTCACCACAAAATAATTCCATCAAAAGCATTGAAATAAGCATAACAACTGTACCTCAACATACGCTCGATTCATATTCTTCACAACTCACAACAAACATTTTCAAATTTTTGTCGAATTTCACTTGATAAAAAAATAGAAACAACTCAACGTATAAAGGAACAACTTTCATCATAGCTCTACACAAATTATCTACATTTAATATAAAAACAAGCAAAAATTCCACTTTTCAAAAATAACCATTATAAAATACAAAACTGCAGCAGACGACACAACTTCCATTCCTGGCTAATTCAAGTTCAGTTATTTTTCCAGTTAAACTCCTTAAAATTCCTTCGACCAATCATATAATTCCTTCAAACACACTAGTTTCTCATGACATCATAAAACAACACAGCTCCGCCGGAAGAGTTGCCGATTAGCTAATCTCGATTGGCAACGCTGTCAGGACTGTTTACAACATATAGTAAGCTTTGGCGACGCATCTTCCTTGGCGATGGACACCCACTTACGGTATTATCCCCATGTAACTGGTCCTCCAAGTCTGTATGTCAGGCCTAGTTACATGCAATAAAAAGGAAAATACGAGAATTTTGCTTATATAACCTCTTTATGAAAAATGGGAGCATTTGCGACTTTAAAAAAAAGGGGGGGTCTAAATCCTCTGAAATGCAAGAATTTTGCACAGGATGAAACTGATTTGTAGGGTGTGCGAATTTCTCTCAGTAATAATTTTTTAATGCGAGAAAAAGAAAAAAATGCGAGATTCTCACACTGTAGTGAAAGCACTGTCAGGGGAATAATACCGTAAGCAGGGTGCCGTTTGAGCTGGCGACTTTTTTTGTCGCCAACATCTAACCGTGGCGACTTTTTTTTCACGCCAAACAAAACATAAGCATGCGTAGGCACATAAGGAACAAAATAAACCCAAAACTACAATACACTTATGCACGTGCTTTCAAGATAAATATACTGCAAATATTTTCATAAAATGTTAAAAATGCCCTTTATAAATAACAGAAAACCACTATAATAAACTGACTGACTACCTCCTCCCCCCACATGATTTTTGCAGTTTTATACCTTCAAAACACACAAAATGTACACTATTAATCAGAATAGAATCAAATCTGATCACAAATAACTCAAAAATCCTTACATATTTATTCATATTAAACCTAAAAATTGTACGGGAATTCTGTAAATCAGGAGCAAACCCATATAACAAATAACCATCCCTCTTAAAACCTTAGCAATTTTTATTTTTTCATCCCAATTCACAAAAAATAGCACAACATACTAAAAACTAACATAATTATGAAAACACAGACCATAAATATTCTCAACTATACACCGGTGTATCGTGAATCAAGGAATAAACATTTAAATAAATAATAGCACCATATACCTCAAATTTTATTCATTAACAACATGCGTTGATCACAAAATGAATCCACCACAAGCATTCAAATAAGCATAAAAACGTTAGCTCAGCACACGCTCGATACATATTCTTCACAACTCACAACAAACATTTTCAAATATTTGTCGAAATTCACTTGATAATGAAATAAGAAACAACTCATCGTAAAAAGCTAACCGATTTCATTACAGCTCTACACAAATTATCAACATCTATATAAATAAAGCAATGTGTAAACTGTCCGTTAGTTAGTTAGTTTTTTTGTTTGTTTGTCTGTGTCTCGCGTAGCTCGCAGATGGGTGATCGTAGACCTACCAAATTTTGTAAGGAAATTCTCCATGACAGGTCCCGACACACCTCGAAGCGATTTTTTTCAAAATTCGAATTATTTTAGGAGATATTGATAAAAACATTTTGCAAAAGGCTAATTTTTGCTTTCTGCTATTTCATAATTGTAACCCCACAGTGGAAAAAGAGACGATTAAGCTTATCTAGGTTGCCACATTCAGCAAGTTTATTAAATGATTCAGACTTTTGAAGTAAAAATAAAAGAATAATGATTTTTTTTTTTTTTTTGTCTAGATTATTTGTAAGGTTGTTTTTAAATTAAAATATCGTGTGCATGGGAAATCAGAGCAGGAATGAAATGTTTTATACTCAAAAGAAAAATATTATTTAGAAATTTTCTGAGACTAAAATGTGCAACTTTTTAATTTGGCGAAAAATTAAACGGCTGATGTGCGATTTTGAGGTGATGATTCTAATGCTTGTTACAATTTATCATAATTTATCATCTGCTGGATACACCTGAGAATAAGGTTTTGGAATTTTCATTCAGTTGGAATTGTGCATTTTTCTGTGCAGCTTTTCTCCATCTATTAATGACTATGCCATTTTATCTCTCACCCCCTTTATTGAAAATTGTATGAAAAATGTGTCCCAAAAATGCAATATAAAAGTATGCCACATAATTTTACATATACTTAAATACTATTAGCTCACAACAGCTTTAATCTATTGTTACAATATTTCGTAAGCTGTAGAATATGCTTCACATGTATTTTTTACATACAGTAGAAGACCCAAAATCCGCCGACCCGAAATCCGCAAGGTTCTAAAATCCGCACTGTCTGTTCAATATAAACAATGAAATCTGCCCTGCCTGCTGCAAGTTCAGAAAACTACACTATAACCACAAAGTAAAACGAAATAAGCTATTCCCACTTGAAAAAAATGTTTTAAGAGTTTGTGAGCTCTGATGATAGCATTGATATCCTTCAAATAAGTGACAGTGACATAATTAAAACTCAATTATGGTCACATGACACAGACTGCCACGGTAACAAGTGAGGATGATCAAAAAGTAGATAAAATAACATTTAATGAAGGTTAGGCTCTGAGAAAGAAATATCTCAGATTTGTAGAGCAGCAAAGCTGTGTTACAAAACAGAAAATTATGAAGAAAAAAAAAACTATAATTAGAATATCCCAAAGTCCTAAATTACTATTCAACATACCCCGAAAGCAGAAAGTGGGTAAAAGTGCGACGTACGTCGCAGAACAATCACAGTCTTTGCAGAACATTGTATCTTTTAAAAGAAAGAAGATATAAAATATGTTCTGCAGAGCAATTAAAGCGATGTGCCCTTTATGCCATGCCTTCTTTCTTCACTTTTTGCACAACTTTTATACCTATTTTGCATTTTATCGTGGTGTGTGTTAGACTTGGACAAAATGCTTGCAGAACATTTGCAACTGTTTGAAGTTATGTTGCAGAACATTGGATATAATTCTGCTTCTGGGCAACATACATGGTTAAGTAAGTTATACTATAATCTCATAATTTTGTATATTGTATTATCCCTCTGTATTTTTATATCATGATTCTGATTATAAGTAACATGATTTGTTTCTCTTTATTGTTTCTTTTTTTCTGGGTGGGGTGGAGGGAAATAAAATAAATTTCCTATTATGACCCAAAATCAGCAAAATTCTAAAATCCGCACAAGGTCTGGAACCAAGCTGTGCGGATTTTGGGTCTTCTACTGTATATTTAAATACTGTTAGTTCACAATAGCTTTCATCTATTGTTACAATATTTCGTAAGCTGTAGAATATGCATCACAAGTATTTTTCCATAAATATGTTACAATAATAAAAATTTCAACATAGGGTTACTAGGCGAAATACTTGAAAGATGACAGATAAAATGACATAGCCAATTGATATCGTTTTAATAAGGCAATAATGAAACTAAAAAATTAGGGGGTTCAGAGGGGAGGGGTGTCTCTCCCTGACGAGGCTCGAACAACCGAGGTTTTTTTAATGTATTACATCCAGAAAAAGGATGTTAGAAATACCAATTTTAATTTTGTTTAATCACACCTCATGAATAATGATATACTTTCCAACTTAATGAAATAAGGAACGATAATAGGGAAGACCCATGGATTATAATACGCTTTTAATATATAGCACTTTTGTGCGGATTTAAAATCTGAAAGTGTTTCAGATTTTCTTACTTTTCTTTTTCCTTTCCGTTTTTTGATAAAGGCCAATATATCCAAAAGCTCTTCAGAATTATATAGGACGGAAATAATTTGTTCCTTTTTGTAGGTTTTTATCATTTAACCATCTTATTTTTGTAACCAAGGGCGGCTCGACACAGTAAGCATCGCATCTGCGCACCAGCTTCGAAGGGGCGTCATTTCGAACACAAAAATTAAGTAGAGCATAAAAGGGGGCATCTTTTTTATATTAGCAGGGGATAACACTTACTGTAGGGCCGCTGCTGTTTGTAACCATCTTAATTTTAAATTCCATTCAGAATCTGAGAGATTTCAGTGCCAAGGAAGCCGGTGAGGAACAGGATTCTCTCCGAACAAGATTTATTAAGATGGCGAACCAACTGGTCGCCGGAGGCGGCTAGTTTAATATAAAACCAAGCAGAAATTTCACTTTTCAAAAATAACCATTATAAAAAATATAACTTCATCACAAGCAGACGACACTACTTCGATTCTCGGCGATTTCAAGTTCAGTTAGTTTGCCAGTTAAATTCCTTGGAATTCATTCAACTATTCACATAATTCCGTCTATCAGCATAATTTTTCATGACATCATAAAACAACAGAACTTTACCGAATAGCTGATCTCGTTTGGCAACGCTGCCATGCCTGTTTACTACATATAGTAAGCTTTGGCGACGCATCTCGCTTGGCGATGGACACTCGCTTACAGTATTATTCCCTTAATCAGTTTTGAAAGAGTTAATATCATAGAGGAAAAGTAGGGTTAATGGGATTGAAGTTGCATGACAGGTTCGGTTGTGAAAGGTTTCAAGAATTGAAAAAATGGGAAAAGAAAATCTGAAACGCTTTCATATTTTAAATATGCACCGAAAGTGCTATATATTAAGAGTATCATAATCCATGTATCAGCCCTATTGGTCGTTCTTGCTTTATTACGTTGGAAAGTGTATCATATCTTTATGTAAGTTCTATTTGTCTTCTCTGTTCCATTACGTTAGAAACTGCATCATAATCCATGAGTGTATCCAGTGGCGCATCCAGAATTTTGGTTTAGGGAGGCTGGAGCTGTAAATGCTTTACAGAAAACAACTTTATGTAAAAACAATATTCTGAATTCGGTTATAATTACTTCGATTATAGTTATAACTCTCTTATAATGTTAAAATATTCTGTACCCTTTTCCCATAAATATGATCCTACTATCAATGTAACTCGTTATATAGTAATAAATAATTATCTGATCTTTTCAGTGACATCATTACAAAAAAATTACTGTATTTCATACACCAATTGTAAGTAAAGACCAATGTCCTGTTTTAAAAATATTTTAGAAATAATTTGAAGACAATTTTTAGAAATACAATATTTTAATGCATTTGTGACAATTTTCAAAACTTTTCCAATCCAAATCTCCAGCTTTGGAAGGGGGGGGGGGGTTAGACCCCCATAGCCCCCTCCGTGGGTTCACCTATGAGTGTACCGATTTATCTTCCTTGTTCCACAAAACACTTTTTTGGAATTAAAATCTATATTAAAATCGCCTATTAAAACTGTTTTAGAATCTTTGTCAGACATAACTATATCTTAAAACAAACAGTAGGATTTGGCAATTTTTTGCCAAATATAGAAGATATCGTCAAGCTAGGTTCAATTTTAGGAACTTATTTTTTGGCACCAACTTTGCAATAAATTGGTTTTGCAAGTTAGAGATTTAAATAATTCTTTGCATTTAATAAATATTTTTTTCTTTCAGAACTTTTGTAACTGGCCAGAAGAGCCTTTTGAGGAAATGGATAGCACTCTTGCTGTTCAACAGGTCTAACTTTTATTTTTAATGAAAAACATTTAACAGAAATGAAATTGCCACTAGATTCTGAAAATTAAGCATGCTGATTAAAAAAAAAAAAAGTATTCATGTTGTTAAGGAATGTTTTTATTTATTTTCAAATGTGTAAATGCTATCTTGTATTTATTTGTATATTCTGTTATTTATCGATTTCTAATTTAAAAACAAAAATAAGGGTTAATTTCCTATCTACTAGTGCATACCCCATCAAAACTTGGTGATTTTTTGTTCGAGGTGATGGTCACCAATCCTTTTGCATGATACACATATCAAGGTGTAACAACTTTACAGGCAAATTAAAACTGCACATAAATTACTCTCAAACAAAAAAAATAAAACTCAAAAATCCTCGAGCATTGGCCTATTTTTTACTTTAAGAATTAACTTTGGTGGGTCCAGGAACTTGATGTATAGCAAACTATTAACTAATCAAATGCACTGAATTTTTCAATCAATTTATTTGTTTGTTTTTCATGCTATTATTAAATTTCTTAACCTGATTTTATATTGCTAAAGCAAAAGTTTTATAACTTTCTAAACACATTTAATTTATCCCATAAATATTACTGATGAATTTCAAAACTATCTGTAGTATCAAATATACTAATATTTATGAAAAGACAGTAAAACTAGCATATGAAGCATTGTTTTGAAACATTTGATTGGAATCAGGGTTCGTGATTTTTTTAATTTTTTAAAAAAAAATCAAAAAAATCGGATTTTTTTTTATTTAAATCAGATTTTTTTTATTTAAATCGGATTTTTTTAAAGATGTTTTAAAAATTCCTAATATGAATTTATTTTGCATATTACAAAAGTAGTAGACATTTTAAACAATATATATAAAATATATTTTATGCTATTTTAGCTATTATTATAATAAGTGCATAGATAAACAAATTTTAATATGAAACAATTTCTTTCTCTTGATCATATATATTATCAAGTAATGCTCCACCTATTTCTACTTTATTTGGAGCAGTATACCCTGGCCTTAAAGCAGAAATCATCTTTTTAAATTGGGGATGATTAACCTGATGAAAAGCAGAATTGGTGTCATAAATATATCTTGCCACTTCCTCTTATTTGCTTTTGAGTTTTAGTGGTCTTTATGACATAATCATTCATGCTGTTCTTAAGAACACCAACATCATTTTCTATCTCACTGATTTTTCTTTTCATAGGTTTGGCTGCCTCAGATTTTGTACAAGTTAAATTGTTCTCAACTGTTTCTCGAGGTTGATCACTATTAATATCATTTCTGCCAGAGGAGAAACATTTATCTACATGCGCTTTCATTCTGGCTACTAATCCCATCATAACTTTTCCACAGTTCTTGCATTTGGTTTTAACACCTTTTCCAGAAACTGTCTGCTCTTCATTAAAGTACATTCAAATATTATCTTTCTTAATTCTTGCCATTATCCTTGTACTTTAGCAATAGCTCTCTGAACACGGAATCCTAAACAAGCGTGTTCTAAAATCTGAAATAATTCTAGTAATGCCAATTTTCCTGATCAAATTTCTTTTGTTTTCACACTGTCACACTCAAAAGTCACTCTTCCCCCCCCCCCCTTGAAGGATTCCCTAAACCACTGCAGTGCCATCTAATGCTATTAAGAAATTAATTTCATTTGAGTGTTGAAGATTTTTATTTAGATTATCATCATCAATCTATCAATTCAAAATGCATTTTTGAAAAATGATTTTAATCATTGATTTTTTTAAAAAAATCCTTTGATTTAAATCGTGATTTTAATCATGATTTTAATCAAGCTGATTTAAATCAACGAACCCTGATTGGAATGTGGTCATTGGAGCCAAGAAACCTCAAAATCCATAATGAAGTTGCCCCTGCTTATAGTGTGTATTTTATTTTGATAGAAAAGAGCATACTGCATAAGCCATTTGAGTAGAAAATTGTTTTGACTAATATGTTATTATTATAATTAAGAAGAAATAACATGCTTCATTAGCTATATGAGTAGAAAATTGTTTCATAGGTTGATAAATCTTTTTTATTTTTAAAATAAATGAATTTTTTATGCATATTTTAATATATTTAATGAAAAATGTTTTAATAATTGAAGTAATGCTATTCTTATATTTTAGTTTATTCAGCAAACCATACGTAAAGATCCTGCAAATGTCGATGAGATATTAACACCTCCTGATGGCCAAGATGAAGGTGTCTGGAAGTATGAACATCTTCGGTAATACATTTCCCCCCTCTTTATTTTTTTTTCTTTCTAATATGATTTGTTAAAAGCCTCTCTATACTCACAAATTAAGTGAATGCAAAATCTGTAATGTCCTTTTAATTTCTATTATGTTTTAAAATCAGTTTAAATATTTCTCCTACAAGTACAAATGAATTCCAATAGAGTCCCATTTATATATGAAAGAAAAAAGATTTTCAGGGTGCCTGAGAACTGTTGGACACTTTAAAAAATTCTAACAGAGACATAAAAATGTAATTCCTCACCAATTGCATCCATAACAAAATTAATAGACTTTTAATATGATACCCTTTCGTGGCTTGTACAATATCTAAATAATACTTGAGTATTTGAAAGCATCTGAGGAGTTATGGAATGAATAGCAACTATGGTTCACTGCTTGAGTTCCACTACATTAAGACAGATAGTTCTGTAAACAATATCTTTGACATAACCCTACCTAACAAAAATCCAAGGTGTTAAATTTGGCTGTGGTCAGCACCACTGAATTGGACTACTGTATGACCAGTCCATCTATTTGCAATTGCAGAATGTTGATTCAAATAAGTGCACACAGATGTTGACCAATAGGGTAGTCCACCGCCCTGTAGGAAAATCACATTTTCAAATCTTTCACTCAGGGAAATAGTGAAAATTTCCAACATATCTAAATAGCCAAAGCTACACGAGAGCTATCTACTTTAGGAGAGAATGCCTTAGTCAGAGGACTTTTCAGGAGATCTAATGAATATTTGTGTTACATCTGGAGAAAACTGCCCAAAACTCCAGTCCGTTAGATCAACAGCCATGTGGTAGGCCTGAACAAATATCTTTTTATCACTCCACAAATTGCTCAATGTAATTCCAGCTAACACATCCCTGTACTCTTATCTAGGCTTAAACATTCAAGACGTATGACTGTATCATAAAATTTCTGCATCTGATTACAAATTTTTGTTTTATTATTACAATAAAAATGCATATTTATTAGTGCAGAAAAAACAAATCCTACATTATTGTGCCTAAACTTATGAGTATGTTGACATAGCACAGTGCATAAATTTTAATTTTGTATGTGAAGACCTATTGCACAACAAACTATTTTTTAATAAAAAAGATCACAAAATTTTTGAGTGTGATCATCTATATGGCTTATATTTCTTAGCACTGATTACACTGATATGAAAATGTATTTAAAATTCAACTTTCAAAAAAGCAAAACTACAATCTCCTTTACTATAACTGTTGTCCTAAGCCTTCCTTCACCCAGTTATTTGACGTAATAACTGCATATGTCTGTTACTGTGATCATACTGATAAACTAAAACCAGATTACTTATTTATTGTAGTGCATCATACTTTTACTATCACATCAATTATTTATGTTTTACTTTTATAATTTTTTATTTATTTTCCTTTCATTGTAGCTTTAATATGTTTGTTTAATTTTTAGGCAATTTTGTATGGAGCTTAATGGTTTAGCTGTAAAATTACAGGTAATCATTAAGATAAATATGTCTTTTTGTTTAAACTGCAAGATGTATTTCTTAATTTAATATATAATTATTGTCTTCACTGCTTTTTACCTTTGGGTTATGGTGTAGAAATAAACCAGTTGTATCTTGTTACATCAAGTGTTGTTTTTAGTTTTATGTTGTCCATTCTGGTAGTATTATGATTTTAACATCCCTAACGTATACGCTCAGAATCAAACCCATTTACTTCTTTAAATAAAGGAAAGAAAAAAAGTTTTGTGGAGCTATTTCTTGAAGTTTTATTTTTCTAATTTATTTAGTTTTGAAAATTTTTTAAAAAGTCGATTTAATATCATTAACTAGTTAAATTTTGTCATCACTGGCAACAACTGAGTAGCATATAAAATATGCAATCTAAGTAACTGAAAAATCTTCAACCAGTGGTCTGCTGTATCATAAATTAAACATAAAAGATTTATATATTTCAATTGTATCAATTTCAGTTTTGCAGTTATTAGAAAATCCTGAACAAGTGGTCTGTAACCTAAAAAAATTATCATCAAATTTATTAATCTTGTCTATGTAGCTACTCAAAAATTCTCAACTGGTGGTCTTTTGTTACACAAAGAAATCAACAAGTTAACATATGATGTTGCATTGTTATTTGAAAACATTCAACCAGTTCCACAGTACAGTAAAACAAATAAATCAATAGATTCATGAGTCAGTGCTGCAAAGTTAATAAAGAATAGGCAGAAATCAAGCTAGCAAACAAAGAAGTTAAAAGTAAAGTACTCACTGTGCTTCAGGATGTATCTTTCTAAGAGACAAGAAGACAAATTAAGCCTAACTCATACATATAATTCCAAAATAAACATTGTTTTCAATTGTTTTCCCCTTTGATCAAGAGCAGAAACTTCTTCGATATCTCAGCTTACTAAACACATCAAATAACTTTACTGAACATGAAAAACTGTTGAAATATACATACAAATTTAGCATGCAACCAGCAACAAATGATATCCACAAACATCAAAATCTTCTTGACAGTAAATCATAACATTTGTTGATAAAAAGTGGTGAATGGTAAAATATGTAAGTACTTTTAAAAAATGTTTATAATTCCAGATGGAAACTATCACTACGAGTTTTAATAATTAATATCACATTTTGAAATTTATAACAATTAGTTTTTCATTAAATGTAGTAAAAGTAAGGCCTTCTATTTTTTTGTCTTAATATTATGTGTTATTTTAGAATGAATGCAATGCTGAGACTTGCACTCAAATGACAGCTACAGAACAGTGGATTTTTCTTTGTGCTGCACATAAAACTCCTAAAGAGTGCCCTGCCATTGACTACACTAGGCATACGTTAGATGGCGCTGCTTGCCTACTTAATAGCAACAAATACTTTCCTAGCAGGTAAGGGGGGGGGGGGAAATTACATCTCCATAATTGTTAACTATTCTAGTTGAAATCATAATTTTAGGTGCGAAATAAAAAATTTTTTAAAAATGATCGATTTAAATCTATAATAACTTGAATAACTTGATATTTTATACCATTTATATTTCTTATCATAAAATTAGAAATATCTGTATGAAAAAAATCTTTCTAGTATATATGTATGCATAATAAAATTAGCAACTGTTGAAAAACATGTTTAAAACTCTTCAAATTACTGATTTTCTGTCAAAGACCAACTGTTTTTTTTTTTTTTTTAGATTGTAAATATTTCTTTTATTAATAATGCTCTTTTATTATTAATGTTCTTTAGAACTAAATATTAAATAAATGTGTGTTATGAAATGCTGAAAGCACACATGCATGGTGCATTGACCACTAGCATAAATTCTTTAATTTTATCTTTAGTATAAAGGTATATAAATTCACATGTATGTCACTCCTACTTCATTCTGGTAATTGAAAATAAAACGGAAAAAAATTCATAAAAATTCTATCAATACCAGGGTTGCTCAAAAAGTAAGTTACACTTGTGCAACGTAGGAATAAAGCACATTTTGAGAAGTTTGCCCCAATACAATGACAGGCATATGGTGCACTGTTTCTCTGTATAATCTCCCAGTCACTGCAGACATCTACTGGAGTGGTTTATCAAATTTTCAAAGCAGTTAAGAGAAAATTGCTCCTTGATCATAGAGCTTCCCTGGAGCAGTTATCTGAATCTGATCATCATTGAAAAATTTTCTTCCATCTAAATGTTCTTTGAATTTACTAAACACGTGAAAGTCACGAGGTACCAAGCCAAGACATTATAGTGACAGTCTGCCAAAACTTTTATTCAAAAGTGCAAGGCAAACACTGTGTTGTGTGTGCCTTGTGAGGTCTTGCAATGCTTTTGCTTGAGTTTCTCAGTCTCTTGTCTTTCACAGCTTTACACAAAACTCCTAGCGTTTCATACTAAGACTCAGAATTAATGGTTGTGCCCTTCCACATAAATTCAATGTACACAAGTCAATCTCACTCAAAAAACAAAAAGAAGCCATAAGACTGTACCCACTGATGGGAGAACACTTTGCAAACAAAAAGCATTCTGTTTTGCATGCTTAAAGTTTGCAGGTAACATGACACTTTTTAATCATACTGCACTGCAAGGATTGTCACAATGCGAATGAAATTTTTTCTGTTTAAAGCGCTGTGAGACTAAATTGTCGTCTATGCAAGCTTTGTCCTTGTTTCATTATGTTGTTGTCTGTAGAGGAGCAAGTGTAATTTACTTTTTGAACACATTAAATATATTGATTTCTTTTACAGTAAAAATACCTTTGCAGATCCTCACCCATAGTTAAATATTATGAAAATATGTTAATTCACTTTCACAAAGTTTTTCGACTGCTGTCAAAACGATGAGATTCTTTTCACTTTTGTCTGATTTTGAGACCTTTTTAATGTTTAAAAAAAATTCAGTTTTTCAAAAATTTTCTGAATTTTTTTTTTTTTTATTAAGCCAAAATTGTATATAAGTAGGATAGATTCAATATCAGTAGCAATTATAATATTTATTGAACTTGAAATTCATAAGTATTATTTTCAAATGTTGTTCACACATTCTTTCAAACTTTTTCCTTTTTTGTCAATCTCATCCTGTTTCACATAATCATCTTCAGGTCAAGATTTTAAATACAAAAGATTGGGAAAATAAATCAGAACCTGAGGATGACTATGCAAAAGCAATTGAAAAGCTTAATAAAAACAGATCATGGTAATTTCTTAATATTTAACTGTTTGTCAATAATTATCTTTTCTGTTTATGGTACCATTTTTCATAGCTAAACAATATTTTTATTTTTTCAGAGTTAGCATAAAAGAATCATCTATAGCTAAACTAGGATCAGTGTGTAGAAGAGTGTACAGAATATTTTCTCATGCATATTTTCATCATAGAGCAGAGTTTGATGAATTTGAAGTAAGATTCTAATTGATATTTTCAGTCATGTATTAACTCTGGATTGCATGCCTCCCTAATAGTTCTAAGTCAAGAATTTTTTATTTATTTATTTTTCAACATTGTTGTACATTATAATATTACCCCGCTAGAAAACTAACTGGGATTTCTTTGGTGGCAGTAAGTACATGACATCTTAAATTGTTTGAGATGAATAAACTCTGACAAAATTTAATGCCATGTATAAAGATAAATTCACAATTTGCATGATTCTAAATAGTTCCAAGAGATTACACAGTTTGAAGTTTTTCACAAGATTAAAATAAATAAATTATTTTCTTTTGCTAAAGAATTAAGGATTTAAATTGTGCACTTCAGATTCTTCATGATTTTGATTTTTTTTAAGACAATGGCATGTTCCTTTATAGTTATAAGTGTTTCTGTAAAACTTTCCAAACAGTCGTCACCGAAATTTGCTAATTCGCGACTAGCCTTCCAAGCTGATTTCGTCGGGCTGTGCTTGAAAGACTCTCTCACTTGCTCAACACTCTCCTCAGAAACCCTTGGTCATTCCTTTGCAAAGACAGCCAGTATTTTCAAACTAATGATGTCATCTACAGATGTTACTATCACTTGAGGGATCACATCTGAACTTAATCTGGAACACACTTTGCACAGTAACTATGGATTCGGTCTGTGCAAACTGCAGAACACAAAAAGCTTTCTGTTCACTCACTGCCATTTCTGCTACTAGTGTTTTCTAGCACATACGCAGAGGCACTAGCATACAGGCTTTTTAGCGCATGCAAGTACCAACAAGCAGAACTGTTTGAAATGGTCTTTAATTTCGTGTATTAATTATGATTTTAAGTTTTGCATAATAAATACTACAAACGGTTAAAACCCAAATATTCTTTTAGAAACACACTGTATAATACATAAAGTTTTTATTTTATTATTTTATTCATTCTCTCTTAAATGAAATTAAATAACATACGTTTATTTCTTAATTAAAATCATGCAAAAATGCTACTATTTTGGCTACTAAACTGCCGAATCTTTTATGTCAGTTGACATAAAAGACTCTATCATTTATGTACTAATGATACTATTTTTGCCTCCTGACATTAGTGGACACCCTGCTGCTGCGTAATACACTGGTTTCCAAAAATTAAGGAAAAATCACAAAAATAGCGATAACAGCACATCAACATGTCTACTGGACGATTGATCAATGGAGGGCTGTTCTGTTTGCAGATGAGTTCAGGTTTAGCCTCCAAACTGATAGTAGGCGTTGTTTGATTTGGAAAGAACCTGGAACCCATTATCATCCATCAAACTTCCGTGAGAAAGATGCATACGCAGGAGGCAGTGTCCTGTGTTTGGGGTGGGATCTCTTTGGGTGGCCGCACAGATCTCCATGTCTTTCCACATGGAACCATCAATGTTCAGACCTATAGAGATGGCATTCTTGATATGTGTGCTGGGGCAATAGGTGATGATTTCCTGCTTCAGGATGACAATGCTAGTCCGCACAGGGCTCACATCGTAGATGATTATCTTCAGCAAACAATTCAGCCTATGGAGTGGCCAGCTTGATCACTAGACCTGAATCCTATCGAGCATGTGTAGGATGCTTTAGGAAGATGGGTAGCTGCTCTCAAACCTCCTCCTGCGACCCTTGCCATGCTTGCAACTGCCTTGCAAGAGCATTGACTCTCCCTTCCAACAGAACTCATAGACTGCATAATTGACAGCATCACACACCACTGTTGGTGCTGTATTGCTTCTGGGGGGGGGGGGGTCATTCCATATTGAAGATAATTTTCCTATACCAAACTGACATATCTAATTTGCTGATTTTATACATATAATAATTCCTATAATACCACAAGTGTCTGGTAATTTCTTTCCAAGTTATTTTATAGCTTACTATCTGTTATACACTGTGGATGAGTTAAATTCTATATGTCACTTTTTGATTAATGGTCATTTTCTTTATTTTTCTTATTTAATGATAACCAGTATATTTTCTGGCCAACAAAAAGTTTCAGGGAGGTCACTGATAAAGATTGACATAAATAGTGTGAGAGAAATTCCAGTTTAGTATAATACACACAAATAACAAACAAAGGAACTCTTAATATTTAAACTAATATTGGGGCAATAGCCCCTCTGCAGGGCCACGGCCTGTGCTGCCCAACCGCGCCGTTGTGACCATGGGATCTGGGGTGCAGATCATATGCCTCGGCCAGGTGGTCAGCCTGACACGAAGCCCCCAGTATTTGACAAGCAAGCTTGGTCCTAATTTTATCTGCCCACTCAAGGGATGAAAGGCTGAGTCGACCTTGCCCAGCCCGGGATTCGAACCCCAGACCTGTGGGACGGCAGCGTGGTGTGCTATCCATTACACCACTGGGCTTCTAATTCTAAACTAATGTATATATATATATATAATCAAAATATATATATATAATTAAAATTAAATAAAATAATTTATAATTGGAAAATTTTTACTTTACTCTTATATTTATTTTTGGCCCTATTTGTGCACTACTCTTTGTTTTTAAATGCTAGGTATAAAATCAATTTCAGACCAAAATATCATGTAATATAATTAATTTTTCAATCAGACAAATTTTATGAAAAACTAATTTATAAATCAAAATTCTAAATAAAATTAGCTATATAAATAAAGGGCTGGTATGGCAGCTAAAATGCAACTTTTCACCTTGGGCAGGTCTCTGCTAAAACAGCCCAAGGGCAACTATTTTTTAAAAAACTAAGCTTTTTGGTCATTTTAATAACTATTTTTTATTCATATCGTATCTTTTGATTGCCAAACAAGGTGGTCAAATAAAATTTCAAAAAATCCTACTTATTGGGATTGTTGATGTAAACCGAAAAATAAAGTTTCTGCTTAAGCTATAATCAACTATGATCAACATTGATTTATTTTTACAATTTCTGTTCATAATTTCAGTGGCTTTCATTTACAAGGAAAATAATTTTTTTTTCTATTTGTTAACTATATTTATATATAAACTTCTGCATTTGATATTAATTATTATAAATCACATGTAATTTCATATTATAAATTGCATGTTGCAGAAAATAAAAAATGACTAAATACAGAAATTTTGATTTTTGATTTTTTTTACTATTTATAATGCGTTTCCTTCCTCCTCCCTCACTTTTGGAGGGCTTGCAAGGAAAAGATTAGTAGAAAATACTTATGACTGCTTAATATTTTTTACATAGTTTATATTTCCCAATTAAACAATTTACAGATGTGCCAAATGCAAGTAACAAAGTACTTTTTGTTCCAAACAAGTAGAAATTACTTCAATTTGTAACATTATTACTGATATTTTTATATGATTTAAGTGTAAATATTTTATCTGATATGTATTTTGATTGATTTGATTATTTAGCCGTCTGTTAAATTCTGAATTTAAATTTATTTACAACTGAAGAAATGGAATTTTGTGCCTTTTAGTTTATGTGCACATACATCAAATTTGAGAAAAGGAATAAGGAATAAATATATGCATGAGAAATCTCATGTTTTCTGACTCAATATATATCGGGCCTTTTTCGCTTTAAAAACTTTCCATATCTGAATTTAGATTATATTATTGACAGTATTAAATAATCATTGGGTTTGCTGGCTTTCTGCTGTCTATAAATAGTTAATTCTTTAACCTTTTAAGTTGCTGTTCTTACTTAATAGACTTTTTTTTTTTTTCATTTTTAATTTTAGAACGAAACATATTTGTGTCGTCGATTTACTGTGTTTGTCACTAAGTACAACTTGATGTCAAAAGATAATCTCATTGTTCCCATGTTAGGAGAAGAAACCAATCCTACTGAAAGTGAAGCATAAAAGAGAGATATTCAAAGTTTTAGCCTCATATCAAATTTGTTTGGGAAGTTAAAACAATGTTGATCATTGGTAATATATAATACATTTTAGAAATAGTTTATTTAAGACTGTACATTACTGTGTAATATTATCAATGCTTTTTATTTTTCACTTGTGTGAAATTTTCCTTACTTGGTTTTAACTGAGCTATTTATCCAAATTTCGTTTTTTTTTCCCTTACTTGTATTAGTTCAGTTGATGTTGGTGTACAGTTACCCTGGCATAATGCAATATTTTAATAGGTAGTTACATATTATCCCACTGCAAGTTTTGATTTAACATAGCTTCAACTGCCAAACAACACTGTATAACACCAGTAATGGCTTAGACTTGAAACACTGTATAATCAAGGAAGTTTCAGAAATCTTCTGAAAACCATCCTCTCCTAAAATCAAAACCTACTTTTGATACCTCTACAATGAGAGACAAAAATGCCATTTTGTTGTTCCTTTTATAATCTTAATTTTAAAGAGCAAATAAATAGTGTCTGTTAACACACTTATAATATAATACTGATGTCCTATAATTTTCTAATTTCCTATACTGTTTTCTAGCACCAGTATCCTATAAAGCAAATGAGTAGCATCCATTAATTTCACTTGTAATGCACTACCTGTATCCTATAATTTTAAAGTGTGTTATTGAATTCTTTTCCATAGAGGTCAAGCTCCAAAATTTAATAATCTTCTTTAAAATGTAAAATAGAACAGTAGCAGTTGATTTATGTTCTTTGTAAAGAAAGAAAAATAAAAATATAACGGGGGAAAATCTGTGTGCAAGCAAAAATCCAGGATTACACTAATTCAAATAAAAAAAGAAAAATTAAATGAGTATGTTGGCATGCCACACCATTATTGGTGCTGTAGCACATTGTTTGGTAATACTTTTTGTTTTTCTAAATGGATAGACTGGATAATATATAAATACCTTTTAATATTATCTCATTAATAAGTAAATTTTATACTTTTCTACTTGTACAGTTCAAAATTCGGGTATTTTCACCAAACTGTTTATACGCTAAAATTGTTCATTCTGTCAGGAAAGTAATGTAACCTTATTTATTATCCAATTAAAGATTCTAAAACTAGTAACCAGTGTGTGTGTGTTGTATATTGGTTAGCTTTTATTTTGTAGTTTCTGTTTTGTGTACTGTTAAATGTATGTATATATATATAAAGAAATCATATTTATTCTAGTAACATTCTTTGTAGATGTGCTGTTGTAACTAATTTTTAAAATGTTGTTTTGTTGAATCACAGCATAATGTGTTAAGTAATTGCCTTCTACAATGTTTCCACTCACCTCATAAGTTATTGAATAGCAGGGTGTCCACCGGCAACTACGAAGGGGACTTTTGCTACTTATTTAGAGATAAAGTGACTTTTTTAAAATCTTACTATAAAAATAAATGTACAAAATACTCTATTGTATAATGCATAAAGTTTTTTAAATTATCATTTTATTCATTCCTTAACATACATCATTTAGCTTCTTAAATGAAGTTCAAAAGACGTATGTTTATTTCTTAACCACAAAATCATGCAAAAATGCTACTGTTTTGGCAACTAAAATTGAGGGAATGGCTACTAAACTGGCGATTTTTTTATGCCTTCTTAGGCTACTAATGATACGATTTTTGCCTCTGACATTGGTGGACATCCTGGAATAGTTCCATATTTTAGTCTGATTTATTTTATAATTTTATTTAGATGTAAACATAAGTACTTATATTGGAAATTGTTTCTGTATATCTAAAATACTTTTTTTTAAACCCTAAGCTTTTGAAGGTCCTTTTTAAATAAAAGCTTCAAAAGTTCAATTTTTATTTATATTATGTAACATATTTGTAGAAAGGTTTGATGTATCCTAATATGAATATTAATGGCATTTGTGCTTTTTTGCAAGTTAACCCTCAGGAGTATATATATTACTAGTAAAATAGAAAAGTTTTTTTTTTTTTTTTTTACAACTAGCTAATAGATAGCTTTTACAAGTAAAATTCTTTTTTAAAAAATTGTGTCCTTATTCTGTTAACCAATGATTTTTAATTTTAGACAATTCTTTCTCTTCTCTTCTTTTTTTTTTTTTTTTTTTTTTTTTTTTTTCAATTTTTGACAATTCTATTTTTTCTTTTTTTTTAACAGCAGTTATTAAGCGATTAACATTTGCAAATTTTTCCTGAAATTTTAAGTCATCATATGTTGATTAAAAGTAGGATATCTTTTAGATTGATCATGTGAAACAGATTATTGTTCTGCATGGTGTATAGCAGAGTTGCCAACCTGGCAAGGGCAAAAATCAGGAGATTTTATTCTAAAAATCAGGAGACTTGTTTTCAATAAAAGATAAACTAAATTTTAAAAGATCAGTGATGTATCAGCTTAAACTACATTTTGGAAAGAGAAAAAAAGCATTTTTGATGTGATTTGCTGTCAGAAATAGATATTTCTAGAGAAAGAAAAAGAAAAAAATTAAATTTGGATAGTCAGTAGCTTGCAAAAAATTTAGTAACATAAAAAATTTAAAAATTGGGGTCAGTTTTTACTTCTAAGGCATTCGAGGATTAAACAAAACCATGCGAAACGATTAAGAGTGTTGGAAAAAGATTGAAATTGGAATGCTTTAGAACATAAAGCTGCATTTCTGTTTCCATTCTACATTTTGGCAAAGCCCGATTTTTTTTATGTCACGTGGGTTTCTGGAACTAGTTTGATTGCAGAAAGGAAAAAATGGCGAGAAGGGTTGCTTGCCATGATGGAACTTTAAAAAAGATTTCAAATTCAAAAAATTGCATTTTTCATGTGACGAATGATAAAAATCAGAAGAAAATGGAACAATTATCAAAAATCAGGAGAAATGTAGCCAAAATCTGGTTGGCAGGAGATCAATGAAAAATCTGGAGTCTCCTGCCTAAATCAGGAGAGTTGACAACTCTGGTATATAGGTTTCCTTTTATAAATAAATATTCAAGATATCAAAAAATAAGGTTTTTTTCTTTTGTGTTAATTTTATTTGAAAGGATTATATAAATCAAAACAGTTATTTGCTATTCATGATCATGCTAATGGAATATGGTGCATATTTTACCCATTTTTTCCAAAAGGAACCCATTTCCTTTGGAACAAGTAGGATGAAGCTTTTAATGATTTCAGGTGTTTTTAAACTCAGCTTAAGAACTCGGATATATTTTTCTGCCTTGAACTTATTATTCTCAATATTTTCTAATGTTTTTAAAAAGGACCCAAACATTTATCAAGAAACCTTTGAATTTATGAAGCTAGTATGGAACCCGAATATGAGACTTAAGATGCACATTTGCTAAGACAAATGCTGAGAATTTTTTTTTAATCACAATTAATTGAAAACTGATGATTAATATTAAAATGATTAACAGTTTATAATTTGTTGCCAGTAATCATACTAAAAATGTTGTTAATTATAAATTATTTTATCTCAACGATCATAGCCTTGGTGTCATAATTGCTTTTGGGTTTATGAAATTAGAACAGAAATCTAGTTTTCAATCTCCCCCTCTTTCCCGCTTTTCTTCAAGTTATATCTCTTGGTATCGAGCCAAGCAAGTGTGTACTGTGTAATTTTGAAGCCATGTAAAAATGAATCTGATGTACACTTTTTGTTAAATTAAAAACAAAGTGAAATAGCCATAATTCAATTCAATAATAAAACACTGAATTGTTGTATCTAATGTACTATAAAATGATTTGGTTTCAAAACCTTTACAAAATTTTTGAAAAATGCTGCAGATTTTATTTGTTTATATATTTTTCTTTCTCTCTCTCTTAGAAAAAAAAAGCTTTACTTTTTTTTTTTTTTTTCTTTCTTTCAAATTTAACAGTGGAGAAACTACTCATAAAATGTTATTTCTTAAAAATAGGTTTAATGCAAGTTTGGAAAGAATTTGGCAGTGTATAGATTTTACATAAATTCTTAAATCTTAAATTTACATAAATTCTTAAATCTAAATTCATAGCGTCTTAGCTGTAATTTTTATGCTGTTATGTATGAACATTTTATGCTGTTAACATTTATGACCTACACATATTGTCAACTAATCAGCATGACAATGCTTTTTTGCAACAATGTGGTTCTGTCTTAACTGCAGTGCCACTGTAAGAATTAGTTTGATATGACATTTCATGTTATTACTGGTAAAATTTTGCTGTTTGCTTGTGATGTTGCACTTAAAATTAAACTACAATTTTGTTCAGTTATATATTGTTGAACTCGGTTATAATAACCTCGATTATAGTTGCAACTCTTATAACGTCAAAATATTCTATACCACATGATTGGCCCATAGAACACAAGCAACGTAACTCGTTGTAAAATCATAAATAATTATCTGATCTTTTCAGTGACATTGTAACCAAGTTTAACAGTGTTTCATAAAGTAACTGTAAGCATTTTTTTAAAAATTAATATCTTTTTTGGTTAAAAAAAATTAATTCATTAGTGACAGTTTTAATTTTTTAAAGCTTTTCACTTCTGACTTTCCACCTTTAGAGGGAGCTTGAGCCCCCTTAACCGTCTCCGTGGGTGCGACTATGATTTTGTTCATGGTGCCGATAGGATATTGTTGCTTCTTTTCATTCTGAAATAGAAGCAGGGGTGGGGGGGGGACTTTCTCCGATTCTGTTAAGTAAAAACTTGGAAAATAATATTAAGTGCTGAGTTACCTATTTCCTCCATGAGGGAAAGGAGATAGAAAAATAAAATTCTCATTCTAATCTTGCTCTGTACCCTTGTACATAAGAACAGTTTATGCAAAATGCATACATATAAGTTATTATAAGTGAGAACAGTTCATACATTTTACAGCTTTATGTATATTATCAGCAATAGTTAACAAAGACAGACCTTTCTTCTTTAAAGGAAAAAAAAAAAATGTCGCACATGAATGAACCATGATTTTTTAAAAAATATTCTACTATGGGAGTCTTCCTAATCTCTTCATTTAATAAAATTTTCAAAATTATTTATTTTTATTTAAAAGAAACAAAAAAAAGAGTGGAAACAACTTTATAATAGAATTATATTTGAAGTAAAAATATAGCAAGAATTAGCATTTTTATAAAATGAATGCGTCATTTTATATTAAATTGTGACTAAATGTTTATTCATATGTTTTAAACGCTCTTATTGAGTATTTCTAAAAGTACAAAAATTAGGATTTTTCTCTCTTATTATTTTGTATTATAGTAAAAGTATTTGAATGTTAAATTTCTTGCATTCAGCAAACAATGCACATTTGCTTGTTACTGTTTTTTTCTTCTTTTTCTCTCTATGTTTTGTGGCAAACTGGCATAAATTTTTTATGTTATTTTAAAGTAGAGTCTGTTTTATCTGAAATGCTTTTAATTTTTGTTGTGTACTGTTTAATCTGTTTTTCAGATTTGTTGTATATTTATTTTTGTATTCTGTGTAGCATATGTCATTAAAAAGGTTGGTTATTTATTTATTTTGTTTTTAACTGTCTAAAAATTTTTTGGTATTTATTTTTTGTTGTTTCCTAATCTGTTTTTATTTAATATGCGAATAAAAAATATTTGTGATAACTTCACTTTTCTCTAAAGCCACTTGATTGTTGTCAACATTGTTGTTTTTCATCCTATGAGGAGATGGGCAACTTTTTGAAAATTAATGAGAGGACAAATGTTCTTATTTCCTAGCTTAATTTAAGCATTTTTGTAATTTAAATTCATCATTTACCTGTAACCCTTATGCAGGTTTGTCTTAATACATCATAACACTTTACCTCTAACAGGAAAAGAGTTAAAGTGTATTTCAATCTTTTGGGGATATGTATATGGATTTCCATTTGCTATTATGGATCCACTGTGTATAGATTTGATTAATATTTCATTTAAGGCTGTTCAACTTAAAAATCATGCAACTTTTGAACAGCTTTTTAAAAAATTGCTAGAGACTCGGAAAAATTTATAATATCTCTTTACAAGTAAACTGTGAACTGACACGAACAATAAACCTATGGGAGTTATGAAACACTCGGGGGGAAAATGCTAAACATACTGTTGCAGAATACTCTTCTTGTTTCCGGGGTTCGTCGTTCTAACGTCCAGTTGGTGTAGAAAGTTCTAGTAAAAAGTCCACTGGTCAGGATGGAACACAAACTTAATTGCTTCTAGAACTTCATAGAACAATCAGCTATACAAAATTCACAAGCACCATCTAACAGTAATGTGCTCTTAACAGTCCGCTTAGATCAGAAGCTCTCACAAATGCTATAATTCTCACACAAAATAAAACACTTCCACAGGTAAAATTCGGTGGAAATATATGAGGGATAACACTAACAATTCTTCAAGACTCAAAAGTGAAGAATTTACACACAGCACTTTAAAAACCGCCTCGAAAAGAAGCACGAAACACCGCTTCTATCACAGAGCGAAGCAAGCATACTCACAGAGAGAGCTTCATTTTACACTGGGAGCTCAACTCGCACTGAACTGAGGCCGATGAAGCACTCATATGTATAGGTGGCACAGAAGTTATGAGAAACTTCCCAAACAGTCTATTTCTTGAGGGTTCTACATAAAGCGGGAATTTTGATTACGTCATAGAAGAGAAATGTTAGGTTATGTGATTTTAATGCAGCAAAAGCTGCTTTACAGGCCCCATAGGGAAAACTGCGCCAAATGACCAAAATGTCACCAAATTTGGCGACTTTTGGTGAAATATTGCCAAATTTGGTGCCAAAAATAAGTCCCCAAATGTGAAGTCACCGAAGTCCTAAGACGAATATTTCCCAAGATTTCTAGAAACCCCATAGAAAACAATGGGGAAACCAAAACCTCCGTATCTCCGACTCAAATGGACTGATTTTGATGCAACAAAAAGCAAAATTTAACTATTCGAGCCGTAGAATACGAATTCTAAACTATTTTAAGCCCCAGAACAGCGAGTTGCCTTGAAAATTCGTAACAATACGTAATTTCAGATACTTCCTAAAATGGATAATTCCTCGGCCCATTTTTTAAGGCAATTTTTCTGAAAGTTGCATGAGAGATACAGCTTTACTGTTAGTGTCAGTCCATAGTACATTAGGTGAAGAAGAAGCATTATTAATTTTTCAAGTGTTTAACATCATTAGTTTGTTTTAAAGCATTTCAAAAATCCTGTGATGATGATCGCTCTTCACTTAGAGCACCCTTAAAGAACTTATAATAGCTTTAAACTAGGCTGCCACTAATCAGGAATAAACCAGAATAGTTGGGAAATTTTATTTTGGCTAGAAAAGTCAGTTGTAGGCAGTTAGGGTTAATGACAGGTAGTCTAGGGTCGCGCTGTTGATCGCCAACGTCGCAAATTGCGATAATAAAATTAGTTTGGTGAAAGAAAATACGATTTGCCGAAAATATTGGCAATTGCATTTCTTAATGATGTCCAGCAAAATCTAATTCGGCGAATGGATTGGCGAAACTGTAAAAAATAGCTAGCGCTACCCCTGGTAGTTGTAAATACTGCAAATTTTGGTTAAATCCTAGAAAATCAGCATTTATAGATGCTCCAAAGTCTAGGATGCTCATGTGTACATTTATGATTTGACGTATGGTTAAGACAGTTGTTAAAAAAGAATTAATATGATTTTTTTACATTAAACACAAATAAACTATTTATGTCAGCCATTTGAAAATTGTAATGAGTCACTTATTACATTTCATGAATGTCTTTCCATGAACTGTAATAAGTGATAAAAATGTATCAGCTATAAAATTTTAAGAAAAAATTTTTTCAGAATTATCTATTTAGAAGTGTGAATCGCTCTTTAAAAGATTTTGCTGTGTAGTTCTGTGTTCAAGAATTTTTTCTAAAGTTTCACAAAAAGCACTTTTTTTTTTTTTTAATATTACAGTGTGTGATGTTATTTATGAAAAGCCTATACATTTTGAAACCTTTGAAACATCAACCCATACATTTTTGAAAAACTTGGTACATTATTGTACCAACTTTTTAATTTATTTTTTCATTTTATTTTAATTTATACTGAGACTATGGAGCTTCGTTTCTTTGAATTACAGCCTTAATAATGATCTGTATTGATATAGCAGTTTTAAACTTTATTTACATCATAACTTCATAGTTTGGAATTTCATCAAAGAGATTTTGGAAAAGTAGAAAATTTAATGTCAGGAATTGAGGGACAACCCTATTTTATCATGTATGATCAACAACAAGACAAAATTGAAAATTTGTATAAAAAAAATCACGTAGAGGCTTTGTTATAAAAAATTGGTATTATTCTTATGCACTTCTCTGGGATATGCATTGAGATCAGAAAGTAATGAAAGTCTTCATGGTTTTATGTATCTTAAGTTATTAAATGTATGGCAGGTGTAATATTTACATCAATATTAAAGCTTTAATAGAAATGAGAGTGAACAAATTTGGTACAAGGTGGTTAGAATCTCAGGTTACGTGTCACAGAAAATGCAATGTACAATATTATTAAAGTCAAATAATAAAGAGATTTTTTGAAAAGTAAATTTAATAATGTAAAATATGGGTTGGTTCTGTGTATTATGTAAGGCAGGTGTGGGTAACTGTTTGCATATCAAGTACCATTTTTTTTTTTTACTGACAAGTTCAAATGCTATACAACTCGTACGCCTTTGCATTCACAGGTACCGCTGAAAAAAAATGAATGCATTTAGGCTTTAGTTTATGGGAGCAAAAGTAATAATGTGTGAACATAATATTGGAACTGTTTTGAGGAAAGATTTTAGAATTAACTTTTTAGATATTTTGTAGGGGATCAGAGATGATTCAATTTTTGGAGTGTACAAATATTTTCCTTTTCATGTAGTATCACAAATTATTAGAAATCAAATATTTCCGGGCTCAAAATTATTTCAAAAGTCTTCAATCTATCTCAAAACTAGCTCCTGAGACTCCTTATGGAATCTTGACCAAACTTAGCTCAGTGATTGACCATACCATAGGGGGTACTAAAAGAAGATAGTGATCTGTCAAGTCATTGAGGAATAATCATTGAAACATTTTCCACATAGACTTCAATTTGTTTTAATGTTTTGTATAGTTTAAGCCTCACACACACCTCTTCTTTCTTTCTTTCTTTCTTTTATTTTATTTTATTTATTTATTTTTTTTTTTTCAAATCTCCTAACTGGTTCCTGCTGTTGAGTCACACCTAGTAGTAGTATACAGGATGTCCGACTCTGACCTAGGTTCTTATTCTGTAAATATTGATCATATAAAATAAATTATGTAAAAAGTAGCTCTATGAAATTTTATGGTATCAGTTTAATTTTCACTTGCTTCCATGCATTAATTAAGTGATGTACTTAGTTTCAGCTTTTCATCATAAAATGCCTCAGGTATTTGCTAAAACAAAGTTGGTAAGGGACTATACAATACCAATAGTAAAAAAGTGTGTGTTTATGGAATTGTTATTTTCTTTTCTAGTTTGTCTAAGGTGCCTGAAATTTGATATATTTTTTCCCCCCCTTCGAGAGCCATGGAAAAGTAGTTTGAGTCAGCAGATACTTAATTTCACACCTCTGACCCTTTTTAGTATGAAACACTCAAGTTTTGTACATTACCTTATTAATATATGGAACATGTTTTACTAACTAAAATTTTTTGTGTGGTGGCAGTATAAAATTTAAAATTTTATATTTATTTAAGTCAGGCATTCTTATAAAAATTTTGTGATATCATAAAAGTATGTCTTTTTTACCCAAATTATATGTTAGTAATTTATTGTATGTCTTTGATCAATATTTAAGAAATAAAAGCATACGTCTGTGTGTATGAGAAACCCTGTATGTATAAATATTTTTTTTTTAAATAAGACTTTCTGTAGAATGTGTAACATGGAACCTTAGTATTAAATTCAAATTCCTAAAATTGTACAATACTCTCAAAATAGGATTAGGCTTAAAGGTCCTGATTTAACATTAATTTCATATTCACAAAATTATGAGTAATTTTTCACAAGAGCAGGATCATCTCTACTAAGACTAGTGAGCTTAAGTTTGCTTTGCTGTCTTATATAGAGGTGAGTTCAGCTAGTGAAAATACATCCATGAGGATGTCTGTTATGTCTTTGATCAATATTTAAGAAATAAAAGCATACGTCTGTGTGTATGAGAAACCCTGTATGTATAAATATTTTTTTTTTTTAATAAGACTTTCTGTAGAATGTGTAACATGGAACCTTAATATTAAATTCAAATTCCTAAAATTGTATAATACTCTCAAAATAGGATTAGACGTAAAGATGCTGATTTAACATTAATTTCATATTCACAAAATTATGAGTAATTTTCACAAGAGCAGGATCATCTCTACTAAGACTAATGAGCTTAAGTTTGCTTTGCTGTCTTATATAGAGGTGAGTTCAGTTAGTGAAAATACATTCATGAGGATGTAAAGCTGAAGAGGTCTTGTTATCTTTAAGTTCTTCGAACAGCAAAAAAAAAAAAAAAAAAAAAAAAAAAAAAAAAAAAATTAAATCATTTGCATATGCTCTAAATGTAACAGTGATTAGATATTTGTTATGCCTGTGGCCAGTTATTATTTGGTCACTCCTTTTCAATAAATAAATAAATTAAATCATACATTTAGTATGAAAATTAAAATTTTTATTATGTTATAAAAATAGAATAACATACATCAAAAAAATTATGTTATCATTCTACAAGAATTTAGTTTGACAAACTTTGCTAAGCACACATTATTTAGGGAAATATAATTATGCCTTTAAAATTATTATTAAAGTCTTCAAAAACAAAAAAATAAGTGTAGAAAAATTACAAAATCGAAGAAATATAGTTTGTTTTCAATGTAGTACTAATATATTGCATAAAAACTGAGTAGATTTTGGCTGCTTGTGTGCTGTGCACATATAGCTGAAATGACTCTGAACTCAAGTACAAGTTTTATATGAATTATAGTGCATTTCCTCTTTTTCCTCCTAAAATGCTCATTATTGAACATACTTCCTAGAAAGTAATTCTCATCGAATGTGCTTTTGTGTGTGTGCCAATCTGGTTTTCTCTCTGTACTCCTTGAAGCAGTGCTTTTCATTAGTGGCATTAGTTGATAAATTGGAGGGTTAGTTAGAAATGCTACTCTATAAATCACATTGAAATGCTGAAAAATTCAAAGATTTTATTGCAAATTTCGCAGAACTGAATTGCAATGGATGCTCTTATCCTTTTGGAAGGTATGATAAATTTAGTAAATATGTAAGTAGTAAATTATTTTCACATGATGAAAATTATATATAGTTGTCTTCATTAAACTGAATGTTTTATTCAAATCATTTGGAGCAGATTTTGAGTACATAAAAGGATTAATATCAAGCTATGCATGTCTTGACAATCAATCTTAACTTGTGTAAATTAACATGTACAGCATTATACATTTTTCTTAGCATTTTTACAAGCTGTATTTATGTAGAGAAATGCTTGTAGCATAAAAAATTTAATATTCAGTTGATTATTGTATCAAACTGTGTTAGGGAGATTAGTGGGCAGTGTAAATTGAAAAAATGTTCAAAATAAGGTAGGAAAAAACACTATTAAGAAAAAAATCCTCTTGTTAATTTTCAAAAATAAACACTTTATAAATTTGTATATCACCCATGTGAAAAAAATTCCCAGTTAGTAAAACACACCCCATATGCTAATAAGGTGATGAACAAATTTCAGCCTTTCATAAATGCTTTCAACAAAAATGGTCAGGGACTATACATGAATTTGGATCTAAATGCTTATTGCTGAGTGCAAAAAATTACATTCATAATTTCTGTACAACACCTAACGTAATTTTTTGTCTAATGAGAACCATTGAAAAATGGTTTAGTCAGGATGTATTTTCCTTCCTAACTTTGGCACTTTTTAGAGTATAATTCTTAAATTTTGTACATCACCTCATTAGTGTATGGGGCACATTTTACTTACTAAAGTTTTATTTTTTTTTTTTTGGGGGGGGGCGGTGTAAGTTTAATTAGTAACAATTTTTGAAAATTAACTGAGGAATTTTTCCTTAACATACACTTTTTCCCTACTTTAAACATTTTATTAAATAAAGTAATAAAGAGTGTTTTTTTTCCCTTGTTGGGGGGGGGGGTCCACTCTGTATAAATATCTTAAACATCTGTACTTTGCTATTGTTTATTTGCATAAAAGCATGTATAATTTAAAACATAAGTGTAATAAAATTTGTATATGGCTTCCAAATTCATTCAGTCTTGAGACATGATTTGGACATTTCTACTGTAATTTTCTAAAAACATGTGATGATAAATGCATTTTTCTTATGCATCAGTCTTTAACATCTTTTGATTTGAATGCATTCTCAAGTCAATATCGTAGAACCAAAATAATTGATTGAAGACTTTAAAACTTTACAAATACCATGGTGGTGTTGACATTTCTTTCTGTAAAATTATTTTGTAATGAATATTCAAATTAAAACCTATTGTTGGTTTTGGGTTAATTTTCTGCAATATAATTTTATAACTATCATTTTTCCAGATATATATAAGCTTAGCTGTATATAATCTAATATCTGAGCATAGGCTTTTTCTTCAGTAATTTACCCTTAGTTCAAAGCATATATAAACTACTGGCATGATCAATGTTATAACCACTCTACCACCATGTCCCCATTGTACCATTACTGTCCTATACTTTATACCTGCATTTTTATAAAATTTTCGGCCTATACAAATATGCTACCAGTTTGTGAAGGGGCTGTTACCATTGGGGGCAATTTCTTGGAATCACAGCTTTGATAAAAAAAAATATATATATATACTTTATAGATTGTTTTTTAAACCTCTGTTCAACTCTGGAAAAGTCCAAAGAATCCAAAATGCTATTTGCATAATTTTCCATTTGTCAGCTAAACGTGTGGCTGTTCTTGAAAAGAAAATCAGTGCATTAAAACCTGAAATAGAAAATATTAAACTTTGTAATAGTAATTAAAAAAATTATGAAAATTTTTATATCTAGTACCATGAGACTGTACCTAGCTGTGCCATAAGATCTGAAATAAAAATTTGAGATCGACTGCTGTGATTCAAATGCAGCAGACTACAAACAGGGATTCTCGAACAATTCCAGAAAAGTGTACAAAAGCTGTTTTCTACCAGCTAACCTTTCAGAGGAAGGAGAAATTGCTAGTCTTTCACCCTTGAGAATAATCCTATTTTTCAACTCAAAAATTGAAAGATGGTCTTCCCTGGAAGGTAAATAGTGGTCTTTCAATGGAGGGAAAATCAACAGTGAGTCTATGGCAAGAAGTTACTGATAAGAAATAAATGGTCTTTATGAGAGGTTTCACTGTATATTTATATAAACAATTATAGATCCCAGGTGGTTTCACGATTTAAGCCTGCAAGACATTGAATTTCACAGTTTAATTTTTTTCTGCACTAATTTTTAATTACAGACGGAAAACGCACACATGGAAAATAAATTCAGGACAAATATTGCAAATAGGCAGTTTGGTAATTTTATTGATTTGGCATTATTGTTTGTTTTGTTTTTTTGGGTTAGTAAGGTTGAGGCAGTTTTTCTTTACTCAATGATATTATGTCCAGCAGAATTTTGGGCGGTTGCAGCTGAAATATAATAAAACTACAAGTTTTATCATTGTTATCTTGATAGTTCTTTCTCCCGTTTAAAATTTTTGTAATATTGTTAAATTTATAAATTAAAATGCTATATATACGAAACTAAATGCTTTCCATTATAATGTAAAAGCAATTTAAATTGTTGAATTATATAATTTTTACTGAAGCGGAAAAAATTGTAATATGCAAATATTTTTGTCACGTTTATTGGTGAAAAATATTTTATATTTTAAATATGCCCTACCTTTTTGCAAAACACTGGGAAATGCTTCACTGAACATTAAGTTCTCCGCTAAGCACAGTTCGCAGTGTGAGGAAAGCTGGTTTAGATTAACTATTCGATAATATACTACCATTAATTAATTTTATAATGTTTCCTTTCTGGCCCTATCGCTACTTCCTAAATGGAAACCACTACTATCTGAGCAATTGATTTCTATATTGGATGGCTCCACCGTGTCCTAGTGGATAAGACACTGAACATGATAGACGGCTAAAGTGTGAAAGTCCCGGGTTTGGGCCTGTTGCTCGGCTGTCTGTTTAACGGTCTGGAGTTTGGGGGCGGTTTTCCCCTGATGGAACGCGAATTCGCGTTAGAACCCATAAAATGTCCTCTGGCCAAGGTACCCCCATTTAGGCAGATGCCACTCGTGTAGGCTTACCATAATAACACATACAAATTCTATATTGAATGCTTTATGTACTAGTCAAGCGGAAAGGAAAGTCACCAGAAAGTATTTCGTAAATACTGTATTTGCTCGTTTTTAGCAGGCATTACCGTCACGCTGTCTGATGTCAGGTTCAGAGTATTTTTTAAGCGTCTGTGATCTAATGTTCTTGTTTCGTATTTGGGTATTTTTATGTTCCATTCTGCAAAATCCTTATTTAACACACAGTAGTTCGTCCAAGAGCTGTGGGACCTATTTCAGTTTTCGTTTATTTATTAAATCACCAACTTCAGTGGCAAAAATAAATAGCTTTAATATAATTACTACTATGATAATTATGTTAATAGAAAATGAAAATAGTTTTTATTTTTAAGAGAACAAAAAAGATGAAATACGTATTGAGTAGAGTGAAGTTTCCATTAATACAAATAAAAATTATTTTGCCCCGAGATTTTTTTTATTTATTAAAATTCAAGATGAACTGAAAAGAATAAACAACCTGGGCAGATCGAAAAATATTTTCGAATATTCTTCTAAAGCCGTTCCTGGAAGTAATCAAGCAGGCAAATCATAAATTTGCTTTCAATGGCAACAACATCAAATAAATATTTTTGGAAGTCTCGTTCTGGCGATACATTCGTAGTAAGAAAATACCGTGTTGCATTGAACGAAGTATTCAAGTTGTGCAGCAAAAGTAAGGTGTTTTAAAAACTTGCACATTGAATTATCTCTTTAGAATGATGCCATATACCCTGTGGCGGCTCCTCCATTTGAGCACGTGAATCCCCAAAGGAAAAACTAAAAAATAAACACATTAGCAGATTAAATTAAATATATATATGTTGAGTACGTTTTAGATTTTTGTGAATTTAAAAAAGGAGATTTATTCTCCCAACCCTCCACTATTATTAAATATGCTTATTATAGCTAACGCACTGTATTGTAGGTTACTACAGCACAGTATTTGCTCGATCGCGCAGGCGATCGGAGAAATGCCCTTCTGAACCGCTCTCTGGGAACAGAAGCGGTTGGCGTTAGGCGCTGCTAATATCATTCCGTTCGCACATTTTCAATGTGACACGTATCATTTTTTGCGGTTATCGCTTCCGAATTCAGACTTCGTTCGTTATGTTCGGTTAGTTGATCCATTTTTTTTTCATTTTCTTATTATTTTCTTTATTTTTATCATCATTCACTACAATATTTTTTACAAACTAGTGTAAATAATTAAGATGGGAGTAAAATAAGTATTTCGGAGGTAAAGCAATTATATATTTCAATATTATCCTTTGACCGACCGGGGTAAAGCACCGTACTCCGGTTTCGGGTTCAACTCCCGGCGGCTGGGGTTCGATCACCGACTGGGCGTGGTTGTCATGTCCGTCCCTTCATAGGGGCGGCAAGGCTACTCTCCCCCTCCCTTCCCGGGGGCTCCGGGCAAGGTCCACCTCATGGACTTTCCATGGTCTACCTACTAGGTGCCTCCATAATAAAGAGACCAACAATTCCGACCTGTTCTGGCCAAAGCTTTCAAGGCAGAGGCCGGCCATTAGAAAAAAAAATATCCTTTGAAAAAAAGTTGAATTAAAATTTATCAAGTCAACACCTTTGCTAAAATTTATCTCGGTGATGAAATGTAAGACCAAAGATTACTTGTTTTCTTTCAGTTTGCAAGGATTGTTTTCCTTTAACTGCTGGAAACGCAAACATATTTTAATTTGTAAGGTGCGTCGTATCTGCATACTTAATTTTCGAAATTTATTTTGTGAACCTCCATTTAAATAACCCTCGAGCCTCCACTGCTAATATTCATCTTCACGAATTTTACTTTCTGTGTTACTTGCTGAATGCCGTTTTAGATTTTCCCATCGCGGTGCGATACCCTCAATTAGTAGGCCAGGGGCATCCACCTCGGCTATTTCCGATGGGAAACGTTTTCCGAAATCCTTCATATTTTAACCACCACTTGATGAATCACTAGATACTTGTTTATTAACAGGGTGGTATAAGAATTCCAACACTTCCTCTTATTTTTCTTGTTATTTTGTTAACGGAGGGCGGGGGAGAGGGGCAAAATTCCGTACATCATAATGCGTGGTAAAAAGAAAACTACTTTTTGCAAGGTAATATCGTCACGCACGTTTCCTTATGTGTCTCGAAAATCCCTTACTCTAGTATAGCGAGGTTCATCTATACAAAGCTATATATACTTTATATGTAGTGGAGAAGGGAGAACATGTGAACAGGGACACATTTGCCCCTTAAACATTGGAAAGGAACACCTTTCCTAAGTTTAACATAGTGTTTTATACTAACAAAGATAATTTAAAATAAAAAATCTGAAAATTCTCAATAGATGGTATTATCAGTCCTATTTCTCTGCCAAATTTTCAAAGCAGTGAGGCATTTCGTTTTTCTGTAGTTACAATTTCTTTGATTTAGCAGTTGTTGTATGTAATTTTATTACTGAGTTCTTAAAGTGAAAATATAGTTTAATTTAACTAAGAAGATAAAGTTAATTATATTGCACGGTAATATATGAACAATTCAGGTAACTTTATGACAATTTTAATTTTTTTCTTTTACTCAATCAATAATTTTTTATTTTCACACATTAGGCCTAAGGAAGATGATGGGGCACTTGTGAACAATATATATGGGGCAGATATGAACAGTTCACATGTGCGTCTCCATGAACACTATCCCGCCTGCTTATGTTTTTCCCAGAAAGTGTTACAAAGAATTTTTAAAGGGAGCACCTTTCCAAAGTTTAAGCATGGTACACCCAACAAGACGGATGGCAGCAAGTAATTTTCGGGAAACTATGAAACATTTCCAAAAATTTTTTCGTTGCAAGAAAAAAAAAACCCCTCTGTTTTGTTACTTATTGATAATCATGAGTACTATGGAAGCCGCGGGAAGTAATCTTATTCTGTTGTGAAAATGAAATAGTATTATTATCCTTTCATTCCCATTGTTCACTTAAGTTACAGCCACTAGATGTGTTTATGGTCCCTTCAAAGCAGCTCTAAAAATTGCATTTAATGACTGGTTTACAACTAATGCAGGAAAGATAATTTCAATTTATGAAATCCCTGAACTCTGCTACAACCTATTACCAAGCTTTTACTATTCGAAACATAAAATCAAGTTTTCTAAACGAGGAATTTGGCCCTTCTCCAGAAATGCTTTTCCTGAGGATGTTCTCCTTGCTCGTATAGTAAAAGACCAAAAACCAGAAAATATTTCATGTACTTCTGACCATTGTACTGAAACCAATGTTCAGACAGCTGTTGATCTTAACAGTAATGCTATCAGTACTTGTCCCATACCAGAATCAATTCGACCATTTGCAAAAGCCCAGGTAAATAGTTTAAAGAAGCAAAAAAAAGAAAAGGTGAAAAAATGTATCCCAATTCATACACCTGAAAGAGAATTGAACAAAAGAAAACATAAAGGTAGAAAGTTGAAAGGAAAAAAAAAAGCGTTAAATAGGAAAGAAAAAGACCTATTACAACTCCTGAGGAACAGTAAAATTTTGTGAGAACCCAATTTTTATGCATTGAGTAAAATTCTGAATGTAGCTTGAATAAAGATGGGGAATTCCTAGGATTCGACTATTTACCTATTGTTTTAGAAATCAATGATTTTGTTTTAGTAGAATTTTTTACAAAAAAGACTAAAGTACGTTATGTTGGTCGAATTAAAAAACTAGAATTTGATGAAGCATATGTGAAATAAATGAGACCGTCATTTGTCCTGAAAATGATGATACAGCAATTGTCTAAAGAGATGATATTACAGGGGCGTAGCCAGAAATTTTTCATGGGGGGGGGGTTATGACTACTGTAACTCATATATATGTATATGTGTGTGTGATAATGTAGAGAAGAACATACATTTTGTATGGCAAAAAATTCCTCATGGGGGGGTTATGACCCCCCTAACCCCCCCCTTGTCTACGCCTCTGTAATTACAATGATATTGCTTCAACCATGCATACTAGGGGTACATCACAAGCAGCGAGTTAACTGTCCCATTTTGTTAAAGTAGAACCAAATAATGTGCGTTGAATTTGTATTAAGGGCTTTTCAATATATTCTGTATATATAACTTTTATATTAAAGACTTTTTTTTCTTTTAAATACGATGATTATTTTGTTCTTTTAAAATCTTGTTCATATGTGTCCCATGCACGTTCACATGTGCCCCTATGGGAAGGCACATGTAAACGTATGGTGTTATTTAAAAAAGATAAAATAAAGAAATATTGGTCGAAAAATTCTCAAAAAATTTCATAAGAAAGGCTATTTAAACTTATCGACATTTTTGTTGTGGGAAATTGATGATATTTTTTGAAAAAATAAATAAACAAAAAAGTGTTCACATGTGCCCCCTCAAAGAAATAAGTAAAATTTACTCTAATGGTGATTAAAAAAGAGATGAACGATTGAAGTACAAAGTTTTCTCATCAACCGAAAATTAAATAAACAAAATCTGCTTATCAAAAAATGTGATGTGGGCACTATATGACATACTCTTACGAATACTAAATTATGCCGTCCGGGTTGTATAGTGTCTAACGAACCATTCTATCACACCTTAGGTTTGGGTTCGATTCTCAGTTTAACTAAAAATGCATAAACATCCTGGGGGCACTGCTCCCCTTCCCTAATGAGATCGTCTGGCAGCGGCCTTGGCTGTAAATTTCTCAATTCCTACAATGTGCCCTACATAACATGGCGAGCGAACATAATAAACATGGCGCAGAAAATACTAGTAAAAATAAAATTTCTGGCAATAGATGCGTAAAGTAAATAAAAAAACTTTGTAAAAAACACACATAAGATGTTATAGGTAAGAGGATACGCACGTTTCAACCAAAAATTGTTTTGGCCTTCTTCAGTCCAAGCCCTTCGTTGCAAGCAACACAGTTCCCTGTGTTGCTTGCAACGAAGGGCTTGGACTGAAGAAGGCCAAAACAATTTTTGGTTGAAACGTGCGTATCCTCTTACCTATAACATCTTATGTGTGTTTTTTACAAAGTTTTTTTATTTACTTTATTGTTTAACACCAGTATTTTGAGTGTTTTTTCCAATAGATGCGTATTTTCAAAAGTTAGACCGGAGTGAAACGGGTGAACAGACAAAAAAAAAAAAAAAAAAAAAAAAAAAAAAAATAATAATAATAAAACTCTGTCTTAAATAATTTTGCCTCTAAAACTATCTATGGTTAAAGAGTTTTGCACTTCTATAATTCTTGAAAAAGTTATCTCATTGACACACATTTACAATTTACGAAAGTCACTTATCTAAGAGGTCGAAATAGTGCAACATTTCAAAAACAAATCACGATATTCCAAGGATTTTTGAACTTCTATACTTGAAATTCAATGTTTAAAATACAATCATTAACCAAAAAGAGTATAACTATCATTACATCTTCAAATATGCTCTCTTAAATTCATAAAATCTTATTCAAAATAAATATGTCAAGGCTATCAAGATGTAATAGTTTAAAATTTTCTCAAACGCCCTAAAGAGGTTTTTAATTACATGAATTTTTCTATATTACCTGTATTTCAAAGTTTTTCTGAAGTGAAACATTTTGATGTTCTGGCTTTTAATTAAAAAATATATCGTTAATAGAGATGTATAATTTTCGAAGGCCAAAATAAAAACGAGCAAACTAGTTACACCAAAAGGAATTGCTTATAAAACATTTTCAAACGCATACTTGCACAATACCAAGGAATATATAAAGCAAACAATATTTATTTTTAATTTCTTTCTTAGAGCATAATCTAGGAGAGTAATTTTGTGAGTCATTCATAAGTATAGCATGATTCTGGCTGGAAAGGCATTCATGGATTCATGGATGGAAAGGCATTCTTTCATAAACATTATTCATAATGCATATTACCATGGGCGCCGGCAGCATAGGGCAAGGGGGGGCAATCGCCCCCCCTGGATTTTTGTAGGGAGTGTTTTTCTTTGCTTTTTTGCTCTTTCCAACATGGTAACCATACGTTGAAGTACTCTTTCCCCCCCCCCCCCGGGAAATATTCTGCCGGCGCCCATGCATATTACTATTATTATTAAACATATTAATATTTCTAAAACCGGGGCTTTTAAATTGGGGTAGTCCGCGCACCCCCCCTTGAAAAATATTATTTTTGCGGACTCCATCCTAACCCTAGGCATTTTACGTAGTTCTTAATTTCTGAATTAGTTGTCACATTGGCACTACGTTTTAAAAAATAACAGTAAAAAAATTCGCTGATTTTTTAAAGGTCTTGTGCGTTTATGAAGATGAATATTTTTATTGGGATATAAACAAAAAACAAAAAGAGTAGAAATAATATCAAAAAGACTTAAAAATTACAAATCTTAGTACATTAAACTCAAATATTTCTTGGTCAAAATGTGCACTCTTATTACAATGTTCTCTGTAAATAATATTTTTTACTTAATGATATAGATGCAGTTATTTTCTTGAAACAAGAACCTCATTGTGTCTGGCATTATGTTGGAAAGTTTCATTCTGAGGTTCGCTTCTACATTAAGTTTGTTTCTATACTTCGATTTCATATGCAGCAGTCCCGAAAAATGGTATTCACACAAACATTTGCAGAACGGAATGAAATGTGGCGCAGGGTAGTTACAAGTGCACAGAAGTGGCGCCAGCGGGGGGATCGGGGGGGCATGCACCCCTCGTTGGGGATCACTGGCCCCCTGTCGGGGAGTGTCATCGGGGATTTTTTTAGAGAATTTGTTGGTTTAGAAAAACGAAGGAAGTTTAGCAACCAGATAAATTCCATTAAAAGTGTCTGACCCGACCGTAGAGGTTCCGTTCTGTTCACTTCCATTCTCATTCTGCTTGGAATTATACGATATTCATATACTGAATATTGATTATCTGCAGCTCGGAGTATGTTTCTCGGGATTCGAAGGAACCAGCGAACAAGATCCACATTTCTAGGGTAAGCAGGGTTGCCCGATCTGCTGACAATTGCCTTCATAACGACCTTTTTAACTACGACTTTGGTGAAAATTACTGGGCTTTCCTGTGAACCAAAAGTAGATAATTAATGACCATCTCATCATAATAATTTTTAAGATAAGACTAAGATAATTAAGACCAAAGTAGGAAATTTATCTCTTACTCGAATACTTTTTTGAGAGGCTGTGCAAGTACTGAAACGTAAAATTTTGGGGTTTTATCGTTTGGCCCCCCTGTCGGGGAAGATGGCCCTCCCGTCGGGGAAAGTCTGGCGCCATTACTGCAAGTGCAGGGTAGTTATTTTTGAGAAGTCATCAGAAGGTTGTGAGTTCAACTTTGTTACAGATTTCTTGGATTGTTTACAGCCATTTTTCATAGTTTCACGGACGCCCGATAAGGGCTACGCGGAGCCCCAGGAGTTCGGGGACCACAGTTTAAGAATCTCTGCTCTAATATATCACCTTAAAACGATTAGATACTGTTATGGACCGTGATTCTTTTGTGGACTCTTCTAAAAGATCTGTACAACTTTGTCAATAAGGTACATTGTTTTAAAATCAATAACAAATATAAAACCGTGCTAGATGTACAGGGTGTCCCAAAAACACTAACCTAGTCTTTTATTCCTTAAATATTGATCACAGGCATAATACAATAAATTACAAAGTTACGTTACAAAGGCTGCAGAATTTTATGATATCGATTTAAATTTTCAGAAGATTAAATCTAATAAGTTCAAAATAGGAATTTTTATACGGTCCTTGTATAGAAAAATTCTCGATTAGTAAAATGTGCCCCTGAATTAATAAGGTAATGAGTAAAATTTGAGCATTTTTTTCTTAAAAAGTGTTGGAGATATGAAGATAAATATATGCTGACTTAAACTACTTTTCTTTAGCTCTCGAAGGGAAAAAAAATCACGTCAAGTGATCACATTTCAGGGGTCGTACACAAATTACGAAAGAAAACAATTATTTCATAAATACATAATATACTTCAGCTGCTATTTTGGTATTCTATAGCCCCTCATTAACTTTGTTTAAACATATCTGTGAGTATTTTGATGCTGAAAGGATGATCTTTGTGTATCATCTAATTAATATAAGGTACATATTTTACTAATTGGGAATTTTTTTGTACGTAGGCAATATAAAAATTTAAATTTCGCATTTATTTATATTTTTCCTGAAATTTTTCATCGATACTATAAAATTCAGTGCCTTGTTTTACGTAACTTTGTGATTTATTGTATTTATGTCTATGATCAATATTTAAGGAATAAAAGCCTAGATCAGTATTTTTGATACACCCTGTATATTTACGTTAGTTAACCCTTTAACGCGCAGTGTTCCCGCTCTGGGAACACCAAACGCTGACGTTTTGACTGTTGCCAGTCACGAAGAATAGATTTGATTTCTATAAAAATAGTTGCGGGTGACATAGCTCCACGAGAATCCTTTGCTTTTTAGCACTACATTTCCCGCAAAAAAATTGTCACGGTTATTTTTAACAGCACTGGCATCTGCTGAAAAATGGAAGAATGCGAGAACAGCTGGATCGATTGCCCAATGTTGAAAAAAGGGCAGCCGTTGCCATCGCTCGACTTAACTACCAGCAAGATGGCGGACGATCGAAACGTTCATCGCGTGCCACAGATCTAGAGACCCTTTTTTGACGACAGCTGGCTGTGCCCGCGCACAGCCAAAAAAGGGTCTCTAGATCTGTGGCACGCGATGAACGTTTCGATCGTCCGCCATCTTGCTGGTAGTTAAGTTGAGCGATGTTAACGGCTTCCCTTTTATCAGCATTGGGAAAGGGTTGCGCCTCAAAGGGTTACGCAACGATGGTTGTCTGGCAAACAAGCCGAAATCTTACGTACGTTTCAACTTTTGTAACGAAAATTTAAAAAAATAATTATTCGGGATAAATTTATGTGCTGTAGCAATTTAAAAGGGACTTTAAACAATTACTCGGGATCTTTGGAGGTTCTGAAAACTATCTCGCATTTTAGGTCAATTTTGATAGTTACAATCCGGTCGAAATACTTCTCGTAATTACAGCATGATTTGATAATTTTGTTGGCAATGAAAAAAAAAGAAAAGAAAAGAAAAGAAAAATCTATTTGAACGGCGGCTGGTACTTTGAAAAGTTGGATGTATTCTAGTAAAGTTGGAAAATAACTTTTTAGCTATTGAGATGTCTTTCTTGAAAAGCGATGCTTACTGAAGAAAGTGGAAATAGAAGCTATAATTAAAAAATAGTCCTTCGTTAGGAAATATTAATTTGTGTTGCAAGCTTAATTTCAAATGTTTCGAAAAACTCCATGAAAATATTGTTTCCTGATGAAAATTATTCTTCTCTATAGTAACAATTACTTTTACTTTCAGATTAGAATAAATTTTTCTTGTTCCTTTTGTTAAATTACAAATTCTTCTTTCATGATTAAAAAAAAAGAAAAGTAAAGAAAGAAAAAAAAAAATCTTTTTTTCTATCGATTAAAGAAAAGGATAAATACACATTATTTAGTCCCAAAAAGAATGAACGGATGTAACATTTCAAAATCACATTATGGCATTCCAAGGTCACAAAATTATAACCTACTTGAAATTCACTGTTTAAAATGCAACTTTGAATCAAATAAAAAAATTATAGAGGATCATTACATCTTCAGATAATTTCTTCTGAATCCATAATTTCTTATTTAAAACAAATATGTCAAGGATTTCACCTGTGCGATATTTTAAACTTTTCTTCGACGCCCTAAAACAATGATTATTAAGCGGTTTTTAGTGTTTTCCGGCGCGTTTTCTTTTCTTCTTTCTAACTGAAAGAATTATCTTTTCAAACAAAGGTTATTTAGAGTAGCAGATCTTTTGTGGATCTTATTTTTACCTTTTGGCCTTATGAATAACAATTATCAGATATGTATTCCCAGAGATCCAAGAACAACTTCTAATAGAATGTATCTTTTGCTGGTAAGATGAAGGGTGTTAGTGGATTTACTTGCGAAGTGTTATGAGTGTTTACATGCCTCTGTATGTAAACACGTTTAACGACCTTTAAGCAGCTTTAGAAAATAGCGTTAGAGCTGTGTAGGCGTTATTCAGATCGGCGGAGGTTGATGTATCCAGCCCTGTTGTGGTGTCTAATTTAAAAGCGTATATTTTAAACGTCTTGATGCTAAATAAAGATGAATAGGGAAACAAACATGGTATGGTCAGTTAATAAGATCGAACATTAATAAAAGGAAATGTGGGATTACGTTCCATAATCGATGTGAGGGATCGAGGCCGAATAGGTGGTTGCCCCCGTGGGGAACTTTCTAAGAGGTCCTTGCTCGTATTTACGGGAAGGTTCGGAGAAAATCTCGGAAAACTCCGAACGGCTAGATTGACGGATGTGACTTCGGTTTGAGAACCAGGCACCTTCCGTCTCCCACACAGGAGCGCAAATGCACTCTTCCACTCAAACGGCAGTAATTTAACTTTTATTTAGTACACTGTGCTGTCGTGCCACGGAGTTCGATTCCCGGGTTGAATAAAGCTGATGCAGCTTTTCATCTCTTAAGGCTGTTCTTTCTAAAAATCAAGCAACTTTTAAACAATTAAAAAAAATAATTGCGCCAGACTCGGAAATATTTAGAATGTCTCTGTACAAGTTGTACTGTGAACTGTTGTTATAAATAAGGAACCTGCAGGAGTTGCGAAACGCTCTACAGAAAATGCTAAACATGTACTGAATTTTGCAATATTTCCTTAAACAGGTAAGTCCTCCTCCCGTTTTTGAGGGTGATTTTCGTGCTTATAAAATTTTTTGGAAGTTGTCTGAGACACATACAGCTTTACTGTTAATACCTGGAGAATTGGGTGAAGAAGCATTATTAATTTTTTCGATTTATTTATCTATATCCAATACCCGGCATTTGGCAATCAAACCATTAGCCTTCTGGCTTCCTAATACTTTTTAACAGCAGAATTAAAATTATGCAATGCAGAGCATTTGTCTAAATGTTCCCGGTTCATAGGTCGTCCAGTATTACATAAAAAATAGCTTGAAGAGCTATTGATTTTTTTCGATTGCTTAACATCATTGGTTTGTTTTTAACCCTTTGAGGCGCAACCCTTTCCCAATGCTGAAAAAAGGGCAGCCGTGGCTATCGCTCGACTTAACTACCAGCAAGATGGCGGGCGATCGAAACGTTCATCGCGTGCCACAGATCTAGAGACCCTTTTTTGACGTAGCTGGCTGTGCCAGCTGCGACAAAAATCCGCACAGCCAAATTTATCAACTAAGACATAAGTTTCAAATACGGTTTCGGGTTCATCTTTTACTTAAACATCTACTTATGCAATACGCTTACGTATGCGGTACCAAAATCGATGATATTTCCACGCTGCGAACGGCAACAGCTAGATGTAAACATTAGTGCATATAACAATAACGCATGTGCGAAAATCCAAATGAACAGTTCCATGACGTCAAATAGAGCTAGCATATGTCACGAGGTAGCTAGATTACAAAATAACAATAATGAATACACAAAAATGTAAGATCTTTCGGACTTTTTCACAACTTTAAAATATCGAATTTACAATACTTGGCGCATTTATCGCCCAAATAAAAAATGTAACCATGCATTGGGCTAAAGCACATTTTAGCCATTTGCTGTATCAACATCTGCTTTTAGGATGACACCCAACATGTGTAGCAACCCTAACCTAAATAAATTTCATGACAAATACTGTTAAAACAAAGAAGCATGACTTTCACTGAAATGAGTCCAGAAATTTAGTCAACACTTTCACTGAGTATAAAGAACAGGAAAGTATGGGGTGGCGAAGTTGGCTACCTTGGCAGCTAGTATAAAGTAATCTGTTTAACTTTCTACAATAGTAATTAATTTATTTATTTTTGAGGAAAGGGGGAGAGAAAGTTTAGTATGTTCTCATAGACTTTGGGGATTTTGGAAAAAAATTCACATTGTGCATATCTGCCTTCACCTCACCACAACTGCCAAGTTTATGGGAAGGAATAGAACCTTTTGAAACCCCTCTTCCTACGATACTGAAGGTGTCCTACGAAATATTTTGATCAGGCGAGAATTTTAAAAGCTTTATGAATTATGAAAACTAGTTGTCTGCCAGTGGTCGAGATTTGACCATAAAGCATTAATTTTTTTAATTTCAGTGTGAATAAAGTTCTTCTGTCAAAGAATATGTCTCACTATTCCATATACACTGGAACCTACTAAAGTGACCACCTTGGCTAAGAGACTATCCGTCTTTAGAGTTCACTTTACTACCACCACACTTTTCTCTGAAGACGGTGTTTTTCTAAAAACTATCATATTTTGCTAAATGCAAAGGCAGCTCCAGCGAGTGGGTTATAGGGTCATCTCCCTCTACCGGCCTTGGATTTCACACATTCGGTTTGCACTTTGAACAATTTAAGCTAATCTAAAAAGTCTAGTGGCTCCCTCCGAAAATTGAATCTGAGCCTGTCCTCGGCTAAAGGCCCATTATGTTTGGAGTTATAAAATCTGAAAAAGTCGAATGATTCAATTCTACATTCTGAGGCGTACCACTGACGATGTATGAAACCTTGCTGCCCCAATAAATTTGCCCTTTTTCGAATGATTGTCCTTGAGATTTATTTACTGTCATCGCAAATGCAGGTATATTTGGAAATTGAGATTTTTTTAAAGGATATGGTAAAATAGTACCAGAATATTTTATAAGTGGAATTAAAATTTTTTTATTGCCTGCGGTTCCAGTTCAAACTTCGCAATCAATAGCATTACGATGTATAAACTTGATGTGCATTCCTGTTCCATTTACTAATACTTCCTTTGTATTTAAGTTTCTTATTAGTATAACGATGCAATTTACGAACTTATGTGGTGGCAAACTATGATATTTTTCTGTTAGCCAGGTGCAAATCCCACCAACTGTTTTTTCTGGGAAACGACTACATCTACTTATTTAAAGACTACTTCTGAAACACTGTCGTCTCCCCCCCCCCCAAAAAAAAGGCGGAAATTTGATCCGTATACCGTATACAAAATAGTATTTAGGTACAGAATTCAATATATACAAAAATTTTAATATACTAAAAATAAATTTATATGCTTATTGGTTACATAATCAGGAATTTCTGAAAACGTGTGGAATTGAATAAAAATACGAAATTAAATTAAACTTCCAAAATATGGAAAGGGATAAACAACTATGTACTGGAAATTGCTTTAGGTTTGTAAGAATTCAGCGCAGTTTACAATTATTTGGCAATTTTTCACTTGCTCCCGCCTAACCGAAAAAAAAAAAAACCACTCACAGTCAAAGAATTTAAAAACTCTACTAGATAGTTATTGATTTCATTGTCATCATATCAAATTATTTTATTGTAGATACGGTGATATGTTCTCTATTCATCAGATATTCGATTAAGCCAACGTTTATGAAAGTTCAATCATCATTTTTAGGTTCTATTATAACTGACTTCATTCTGTTAGCTGAGAGTATGTTTTCGGAAATATTTCCATACACTTCATTTTATAATATTATTTTCATTTCCTCTTGATTGCTGTGGTATTTCTTCAATAATATTTTTGGAGAAAATTTGCTTTTGCATACTGCCTGGCGGGAGATTATGAAGAAATTGTCGAATTGGCGCGTTTCTGTGTAACGTCTCTTGGATTGCGAACTGCCCTGCTCGGTTCGTTTTTCCCCTGGAGTAGCGAATAGTAAATATTATTCTCTCCTCCAAGGATTTTCCACAGCTTTAAAACATGGAAATTACAGCAATTCGCGCCCTTATCGCCATCTATAAAAGGTCTCCAAGCACATTGCTAAAGCACATTTTAGTCATTGGCGTATCACCAAACTGGGGAATACTAATTCCACTTTTTGCAACTTTTGTTGTAATCCCTATAGTACTGCTGAAACTAAGTGTTGTCATTTCAAAATCCACACAACAATGGAACCATCGCTCGACTTGGCGCGAAATACTGCGTGTCAAATGACTTCTCTAATTTTTTACGGTGCATTAGCATACTACACGAAAATTTTAACATTCGCACAACCACCTCCATACGAACTTGAACTGTGCCGAATTTCACGGTCATCCGTTCTCGCAGTGCGCTGCAAAAGGGACACAGATATTTTGCTGCAGGGGCGTAGCCAAGTGGGGGGATTAGGGGGGTCATAACCCCCCCCCCCATGAGAAATTTTTTGCCATACAAAATGCATATTCTTCACTAAATTATCACACACACGTATACATATATATGAGTTGTAGTAGTCGTAACCCCGCCCATGAAAAATTTCTGGCTACGCCCCTGGCTTAGCGTATTTACACATACATAGATGCGCATCTGATTTTTTTATTTTTTATAATAGCTATCAGAAACACAGAGGATTTTTAAAGTAATAAAGAATTTTGTAAATGAAGAGTTTACTTTTTGTTCTCTCAATTTCTGCTTGTGTAGAAGGGAAAACGTTTTACAGCTGAAGACGTTTGGATCCTTTCTACTACCCGAAACGGTTCTAATGCTTAATTTTTAATTTTTGTATGTTATTTAGAAAGTTCTCTATTAGTTTTAATCAATGAAATATCTCAAACATTTCAATTCTACTTTTCTCTTTTTAATTATTTTATAATAAAGAAACCGACTGACATTTACAAATGATTTTTTAACACATAGTAATAAAATTACACAGTTTTAGCAAGTAAGTATATAGCAGATCAACACTGAGTCACAAAGGGTTAAAATATGTAAAACTTCTTTTAGTAATGTCCTGTTTTGAATCAATAAGGCGCTCAACAACAAAATTTATGGCTTTTCCGCACAACATGCATTAAATTACGCAGTGGTTTGGAGACAATTTACGTTTCGGTTTTACGCATATCCGCTTTGAATGTAGTCACAAAATTATATCTTATATAACTGCCCTTTGAAAACACTGTACTCCAAAACAGAGCATAAATTACAAAGTCACATGTGCAAGCTCGTGATTTTTCGAAAAGTAAATCGTGAAGAGAAACATTTTTGTTTTTAAAAGAGAAACCGGTATGTAATTTAATAGTGCCCCTCGTTATGCCATTATTTTAGCTTTTGTTTTAACAGTGCACCTGTGCTAAAGTGTTAAAAGGTAAGGCTTTGTGCAACGGTGTACTCCTGAGAATAAGAGTTGGGGGTGGGGGCGCTGATTTTTTAGCGAGTCAAACGTGTTTAGAAAGAAAGAAAGAAACCACTTGTTTTTTAAATATAAATTTACATTGTATTGTTTTTCATTCCTTATATAATGTATCTCTTATTTTTTTATCTGGAAATCTGAAAACAAGGTGAAAATAATTTTAGAAAACTAAACATCAGGCGTGTTTAAAATGAAACATAATAATAATAGTCTTAGTAGAAATAGTTATTTAAATGATTTTTTTAATATACTACGCTTTTAAAAGGGATTAAAAAGTATAAAATATTTTTTCCTGTAGTTCCACGCGTATTTATAACCACATGTAGATTGTCTTAAAAATTTGTGATCGTGAATTTTTAATAACTATGAAAATACTTCTAACATTTTTATAGTTTTCTGCTCGAACGTCACTTACTTCTATTACACTGCAAATTATAGCGATTGCAGTGTGAGTTTCCATAAAGGCAGCTGCTCTCTGAACAATTTATTACTGTGCAACTTCTCAAATTCCGACTTCCAAACTCCGGAATTTCTATTTTTTGGACAAAATGGGGCCTTAAAATAATAGTAATCAATCAGTATTCAACCGTAAATGTTTTTTAAAGACTTTATTCAATGTATTTTAAAATTCCTATGTATATCTTTCTGTTGTGTATAATTCCTTCATAAGGGTGTTCTATTTAGTGGTGTGGCAATAGAGTAGCAGAAATACTGATGTGCCATTCTAATGATTTCTATAATCGATTACTACTATTCGAACAGAATTAAATATCGATTAATCGAATTGTGAATATTCGCGATTTTTACTATTCGAATTTCGAATAGTATTCGCGGTTTCTTGTAGCAGTAAGAGTTTGCGCAACCGATTTTGCGGTAGTAAGATATTTCACAGAAGAACGATACAAAACAAATCTTTGGGATAATCTGTATGTAGTTGTAAATCTGTATACACATATAAATAATCAATTATTAATAAATAATTTTGTCTTTGTGAATAAAATAAAATTTTGAGCATTAAAAGGTTAAATATATCACCGTCAGCTGCAATAATTTTTTTTTGTCTGAAGAGTGATTTTTTTTTCCTTTTTCCCTCAGTTGCGAATCCAAGGGCTGGCGATCGTGCGATCGCCCCCACCCCCACCCTACCTCCGAAAGCACTTAACCCTTTGAAGCGCAAGCATTTTCACATCAAATAGAAGACCAACTAGATAGACTGCCCAACCCTTAAAAGGTGCAGATGTTGACATCGATTCATTCAACTACCAACAACATGGTGGTCGATGGCAACGCTTGCACTTTTTCAGCGTTTGAACCATTTATCCCTTTCGTTAAGGAGCAACTGGCCGATGTTATATATTCTTGGCACTGGGAAGTTATCTACAAAAGTGATTGCACTATAGGGAAGCGTTCAGCCCCGAAAAAGTGTTTTGTGTCGTTAATCGAAAAATAAAAAATTTTAGTATATTCCAACACAAAAATTACTGTTAACAAAAAGTGCTTAATTATATTCGAGAATTGTTGGCAGCTGTGTTAATCACCAACATAAACTTTCCGTGAATGCAGATTTTAGGTGGAGCAAAGGTTCAGAGAACGTTTCGTGGATACTACCAATGGACGGCAGTACCACCCAGAGAACGTTTCGTGGATGCTACCAAATAAGCGGCAGGAGTATCCAGAGAACGTTTCGTAGCCGCCGCCAATGGGCGGCAGTAGTAACGAAAGGGTTAAAAATTCTTTTAATTTTTTTTTTCTTGCCCCGAATAACAGTGAAAGCGCTGAAATAAAGTGGTTTCACGGACCCACGCTCATCAAAGGGTTAAACGACTGCCAAACATGGGTTCAATATTAAAAATAAACAGGTATTTAAAAAAATAAGAATGACCCATCTGTGATAATATTTTCCTTACAGATTCTCCCTTGAAACCTTTCTGTATCCGCCACTGTTCGAGTTTCATAACGCGTTTCATTATCCAACAAGTGATGGCATATACAATACAAACAGAGAAGAATTTTACTCATTCCATCCTCATGCATATTCTTGCATATTAACAGTATTAACAGGCATTTGATACAATATTATTTGCGTGACAAAAACAATTACTTTGATCACGCTATGGTGATTTGAAGACAATGGAGACCGCAGTAATAACTTCTCAGAAAATATGGCCTGAAACTACTTACAGTGATTTCGAAATATTCCGAAAATTAGCTTCACAGTTAAACAGTATTGATATCAAGCATAAAAATACTTCTGCTACAGTCAAATGAAAAAAAAAAAAAAAAAAAAAACTTTGTTTTGGTGGTCATTTGCGAAACATTAGTTCGTATTAAGAGGACGAAAAAGTAATGTCGTTTTTGGCATGTATGTGAGTATCATATAGGTCCGATATGGGCAACCTTTGGGAAGTTGCGGACCAAACTTCAGGATGTTAGCAAAGTCGCGAGCCGTAGAATTGCAATTTATATGGTATTTTGAATGGTTTATATGGTTTGTATGGGATTTTGATATGTTCCGCCAGCCGGATCAAAAGCTGGGACGGGCCGGAGGTTGCCCATGTGTCGTGTAGGTGATAGATTAGACGCAGAGGCGTAGCCACGGGGGGGGGTTAGGGGGGTCATAACCCCCCCCCCCCATGAGGAATTTTTTGCCATACAAAATGTATATTCTTCACTCCCTTTTCACACACATGTATGCATATATGTGAGTTGCAGTAGTCGTAACTCCCCCCATGAAAAATTTCTGGCTACGCCCCTGATTAGACGGCATTCTTCAAAATTTCTCACAGAGATGTAAGGGGCCAAAACGTTCTTTTCACATATCTATCGATAACTCGTCAGAAAGAAGAGATTTCCATAAAATTCTTGCTGAAGGAAAAAAATCTTTAAAATTCTTGCTTTAAAATGTAAAAAATATTAATCCTAGGTGTAGGCACAGCTAGTTTGTTTTTTGTCTGGAGAGAACAGCTCACGTAACTGGCATACATGCTGTGTTCCTCGGTGTATATCCTTCCTGGAATGTCTCGCTCTTTTTTACATCATAAAAGAGGCGTTCTTCTCAATAAATGCATCCCCTGGAAACTGCTAGTCAAGAGGACTCTCGGAACTAAAGATTTAGTGTGCACGTACACCACATCTATACGGTGGTGTTCATTAGTATGTCGAATCGGACTCGCAACCTTTTGGTTACCAGACCAACGCCTTAACCACTGGGCTACCAAGGCTCGCGGCACAGCTTGTTTGTAATTATTTTTTGAAAAGTTATTTCTTTGAAACGACATTTTCTCCGGTCCCCCTAATAATATTGCGCCAACACCAATGCTGACATGCAATTTTCAAAAATTCAATCACTTGAATTCAACCAATTGATTTATCAAAAGGTCCAAATGAAGGAGAGATATACTTGAGGTATTTCAAATATAACACCCATTTTTATGATATATCGAGAGAATAGTGTTAGTTTTTTCTAATCCAACAAATGAGACAAAGAATGAAGCAGTCTTTTATTTACAGCTGACATAAACATTGAAAAGATTCTTCTTTTTTTTTTCCTTTTTTTTTTTTTAAGTCTTTTGTTGAAACTTAACTCCAACACGTGAATGGAGTCACATGAATTTATTTCACTAGTTTTTATAAATGACTCTAAAATTCGAACATTATTCTTTTAGGTGACCTTGCCCTTTTTGAAGCGTCGTGTCTGACATAAGTACCTCCTTTCGCGCTTAAAAATAATGATAGGTCAGACGTTTTTATAAAGTAGTATTCTATTTTTCATGCATATGGAATACGTGGTTGAAAAAGAAAGTGGTTTTCAAAATGGATATCACAGCCGTTAAGCGATGAATGTCACCATGCCACTTATCCGAACAATTAACAAATGACAAAAACAAATATTTTGACAGGCTCACAAACTCTGCTGTACAGTTTTGCTGTCTCAAAGCCTTGACATTGAAACTGGACGTCCGACATTGAAGCATCTGTCTAACCATAACACTGATGAGGAAAATTAAAGAAACAACCATAAAAATATGTTTAAAATACGCATTATTTTTCAGAAAAGGGAGTGAAATTTCGAAATACTTTTTACATCGTCGTGTCTGACATACGTCCAACGCAGAATTGTCCGTATCTTCTTTGGAGAGCAGTGGTTGCGCCGTGAAAAACCACCTTATTTCAGCACTTTGACTGTTAGTCGCGGGCTAGTAGCTGGCTGTGCCCGCGCACAGCCAGCTACTAGCCCGCACCTCAGGCTGGCACCTCAAATCAACATTATTTGAGTATTATTCATGCATTTTATCTTTTATTTATTTATTTATTTATTTTTATTTATTTATTTTCTATTATGAGGCTTGATGAAATTTGTCATGTCTGTTACTGGACATTTTCATTGAAATTTGTACACATATGTTAAGCATAAAATAATGCAAAGTGATATAAGTGTATAGAGTCTTTTTGTCCATATAATATAGTCTTTCCCATTAAAAAATATTTTTCATTTTTTTGTAAGTTTTTGTTTGTCATGTCTATTACCAGATTTGTCATGTCTGCTACCAGGGGCGTAGTCAAGGGGGGGGGGGGGTAGGGGGGTCATGACCCTCCCCATGAGAAATTTTTGCCATACAAAATGTAAATTCTTCACTACACTATCACAAACACGTATACGTATATATGAATTGTAGTAGTCGTAACCCCCCTCCCCCCACAAAAATTTCTGGCTACGCCCCTGTCTGTTACTTATTATAATAACAGACTTGACATTTCAAAGAACAAAAATTCACGAGTCTAACTCCACAAGAACATGAAAAGATACAATTTAGACTAAAAAACTAATGATCTCTAAATTAATAAATTGAATTAAAAGATAAATAAATGTATTTTATACAACCAATTAAGGTGACAGACATGACTTGTAATAAAAATGCTAATCACAAACAGGCTTTTGCTTTTTCAGTCAAATGCCAAAAAATTCAAAATGTCTGCTTATATTTCTTTCTTTACCACATTCTAATGCTAAACAGGTGCTGCTATTATCAGATTTCTATTTTGTTGTTTAAAAAGTTGTAAATATAATGTATGGTATCAGACATGACATCAATGTCCGGACAGCTATATTTACTTATCAAAAGTCTTGTATTTTTCTTAAAACCTTAAAAAGACCTTCTCATAATGTAATTTAAACTCTATTTCACGATGTTAAAGCATGTCAGGGCAGAAATTTTATTTTTTGGACAGTAATTCTGCGTAACACGTTTCATGTTCTGTGATTCGGGCAGCTATATTTCAGTATGTTCTCTACTCATTTTTCAAAAATTTATTAAATAGCATGTTTTTTTAACCTATTGTTTCCTTTTTGGAAACTGTCTGAGAAAAACCATGATAAAAAAAAGAAAATCGTTAAAATTTTCTTATAACTTGTAAAAAAAAAAAAAAAAAAAAAAATTACACGCGGACAGCAAATGGCACCGAACTTTGAAAATGACCCATAAGCGAACCAGCACTATACAGAATATCAAGAATAAGTCTTTTTAAGAGATTAATATCACAATGATCTATGTTTAGATAAGTTCTTGCCTTTTTTATGGAAGTCTATGTAAACATTGATATCCCTAAGATTCGACCACAAAAGGTCTATAAAAAAGACTAGTACATCTTTTTATAGACCTTTGTCTATAGTGCTGTCTCTGGACGTCTATGGCAAGAGAGACAGACTGACGGATGAGCCTGGCAGCGGGAACAAGTTGCCCCCCCCCCTCCCAACTTCCCCGGCACCCAAGGCGATTGCCTAGTTTGCCTATATGGTTGGGCCTGTCCTACTTATATCTAAAAGTAAACGGATGTCAACAAGGGCTTGAAACTTTCTTGAAAGTAAACTATTTAAATGAAATAATAAAAAGTAAACAAATAAAAATAAACTGCTTGTGAAGTTCTTTCCGAATAGCTAAAGCTGGAAATAAACTTGAGGAAATCTAAAATATTCCAGGAACAGCAAAAACTCAAATTGATGAGTCATGCTTTCAAAACTTTGCAGAAATTAATAGGTATGAACTAGGATTTATTTTTAATACTTGACACCAACATTTTCCTTAAAATACTCCCAAGATCATGTCTAGTGATTGAATTATAAGCACAGTTCAGGCAGTTGTTCTGCCTTCCTTCGGGATAAAACCGTCTTATCTCAAAGTTTGGTTACAGCAGTATATTCAACATTAGGGCTAGACCATATTGTTTCCTTTACAATTTTTAAAATGTATGACTGACATACTATTTTTCCTTCTTCCTGCTATTTTGTTGCGTTTGTGCATTTCAAAATACATACAACAGTTTAATAAAAAAGTTCACAATACTAATAGAAAATGTTACGTATAACCATGCGTTAGTTTGACAATTTGACTATCGGTAAAGTGGTCCGTTTTTGATAAATAACTCGAATCAGAACTGCACAATATCTTCACTTTTTTCAGTACAACACGAGACTGTAAATTAACTTTCCCGTGTAACTATAAAAGTGAGCTAATCTATCACATCCGGAGAACTAGATGTCACTGTTAAATTATTCTCTACTCTTCTGCTTCATCATATGTTTAAAATAATTTCTGACATCAGTTTATCGGCTTAAACTTAATCTAGCAATCATAATGCCGCATGTCAAAAATTGTCCCCATAGTGGCTAAGGTGAGACCCAAACTTACTGTATGGGTGTGACAGACGCCCTCATTCAACTTCTCGCTAACTACCTCACTGGTAGGAGCTTCATGGTGCGGGTCAAGGACCAGCTCTCCTCCTCCCACCCTATTACAAGTGGAGTCCCTCAAGGCTCTATACTGGGTCCGACTTTGTACAACGATTTCGTGAACGACATCCCTCGTCACCCTTTTACTAAGCTAGCTTTGTACGCCGATGACACGGCGATTATTGCCCGTGCCCAACGTGCCAAGATAGTCAACCAGCATCTCCAGAACACGGAGAAGATGCAAGACTGGAAGATTAAGCTCAACTCTTCTAAATGCAAGGCCATTTCTATCGGGAGGAAACTCCCGCAATCAAGAATTCACATCGGCAACAATGTCATCGATTGGGCCAACAGTGCTCCCTACTTGGGAGTAGAAATTGACAAATACCTCACCTGGAAGACTCATATTTCCAAACTCAGAGGCAAGATGACTGGTGCCTTCAACGGTGCCAGCCCTCTCATTTTCACTAGGAAGATCAATACCCGGAACAAAGTGCTTTAGTCCGTCCCATAGTCACATACCGTCTGGGCGCACGCTGCCAAGACGCATATAAACTCGCTCTGCACCAAGGAGAACAAACTGCTACGAGTGATCCGTTACCGTCACCCGTACTTAGCAAACGACATCTTGCTGAAGGACCTGCGGATGAAGTCCCTCAGACAGCACATTCTCAAACTCGCCAGAAAATTTTACAAGAACCTGCGAAACGTCCCCAACGATGTCATCGCTGAGCTCTCGGACTACGAGCCCTCGGACCCTGCCTGTCGCAAGAAGTCCAAGGCTGTTCTCCACGCCTTTTCTGTCTAGCCTTTCTCACCCAACACGCACAGTCGAGTAACCCATACTGTGCGTGTTGGGTGACCATGCTTTAGAAGTAAGTCCCATACTGTGCGTGTTGGGTGACCATGCTTTAGAAGTAAGTCCCATACTGTGCGTGTTGGGTGACCATGCTTTAGAAGTAAGTCCCATACTGTGCGTGTTGGGTGACCATGCTTTAGAAGTAAGTCCCATACTGTGCATAAAAGACCATGCTTTGCATGGGGAAAGGACGGGTCGACTTCTCAGCCACACCACTTCAGCTACTGTTCCAGGCATGTACTGTCTGGCTGAAACCTCGCGGCTTTGCCGCATTTGCACCATCATACAACACAATGTTCAGACCTTGCATTTCACACCGGAGGTTAGCTTGATTCAAGCAGGAACTCCACTAAGTCACTTTGCAGTCAGTCAGTCAGTAAGATGAGACTGTTATTGATAGGGAGGGAACGGAAGAGGTAACTGAATAGTCTAAGAGCCAGCGACCGCCAAACCTTCGTCATAGTATAAAAGCTGAAACTTTCTCTGCGCATACTCCCCAACAGAGGTAGGAACAATCGGCCACTATAAAGTTTGGATGACCGTGGCTTTGGCAGGTCACAGGTGGCAAAGGTGTATAAAATTGCAGACTATTTTCGTCATTTCATAAAGCTTAATTTTTTTATATGTTCTTCTTCGCAGTACTAGAAATCACTTTATCCCTGGCCAGACACTTTTCCATCGTGGCAAACCCCCGCCACACAACCTCAAAGTCATGGAAAAGTGTTGTGTTCGTAAACTCCCGCGACGAAGTACGCCAAGCTGTCACAAAGTGCCAATCACATTTTATGTTGCTACTTCTGAACTTTCTTACGCGCGAACTTTCTTGCAGCGCGCTCGTAATAGAATTACGTTTTTCAAGACTTTGAGATTGTCTGGCAGGGGTTTGCCACGATGGAAAAGTGTCTGGCAAGGGATAAAGTGATTTCTAGTACTGCGAAGAAGAACATATAAAAAAATTAATCTTTATGAAATGACGAAATTTTCTGCAATTTTATACACCTTTGCCACCTGTTACCTGCCAAAGCCACGATCATCCAAACTTTAGAGTGGCCGATTGTTCCTACCTCTGTTGGGGGGTATGCGCAGAGAAAGTTTCACCTTTTATACTGTGACGAAGGTCTGGCGGTCGCTGGCTCTTGCTCTAGAAGAGATTGTGAAATATCTGGAGTTGTGTGTGGGACAGATCCATCGGTTTTGAAGAGCTTACGAATTTTAGTTCTGTTCAGCGTTGCTGACTGCCGAAGCAAAATAGCATGTAGCACTGAACTGACAGAACATTGTCATCATATAAACGACACGAGATACGAGTAGGCTCATGCCTAGCGAAACCCACGCCTTCATGAAAAAAGTCCGGTACATTTCACGAAGCGAAATGCTGAGGCTCGAAATTGTTTCCAAAAGTAAAAGAGGATGAAAATTGCCATTTATCATTCTTGTCAATTCTATAGATTTCACCTATAGGCTTGTGCAGCTCTTCTTCCGTGATAGATATGTGTGAAAGGAGTTTCTTTTTAAGTTCCAGAGCTATACATTGAAGAATGTAACAACAGGAAGAGAAAGACATTGAAATTATAGGACAGAAGATAGACTGAAGCAGTGATGTTACTGTCACTATTATTCTCTATCTCCTCTGCTTCTACGTAACTTTAAAATATATTCTGACTTCAGTTTATTGGCTTAATTTAATGTGGCAATTTTAATGCTATAAGTCAAAAAGTCCCCATGATAGCTAGGGTGAGACTGTTATTCATGGACAGAGATCCAAGGAGCTTTATTACTTCGGAGTTCTTCCTGCAGTTGAAGAGGAATTTGAATTTTTGAAAGTTGAGACAGATTTCGAAGGGACTGCGAATTTTGGTTCTGAAACCCCGTTACTGACTGCTGAAGCAAAGTAGCATAGGTACTGAACAGACAAAATGTTGTCATCATGTAAATGACACGAAATACGAGTACACTCTTGCCTAGTTATGATGTTGAACTTAGTTGGGGCGATTTAAATTACTATCGAAGGTGTACTTTTAGAAGCGAGAAAAGTACATTGGGAGAGCGTTGTGAAGTCGCACTAATAATCCAGGTAAACGTCACTTTGCGAAACAATTATAAGCATGGGCGCCGGCAGAATATTTCCCAGGGGGGGCAAAGACTACTTTAACGTATGGTTACCATGTTGAAAAGAGCAAAAAAGCAAGAAAAAACACTGCATACAAAAATCCAGGGGGGCATTGCCCCCCCTTGCCCTATGCTGCCGGCGCCCATGATTATAAGCCAGACAATTGTAGAAGAGCAAAACTTTTATTTAATGTCTTAGAAATGATTACATGCTGGTGGTGGCTGGGAGACCGTCAGCTATGATGGTCAATAAGGGTCTCATTAATCGGAAGTCAAATTCAATCGAAGAATGATTAGAAGGTTGGCGAGAAAGTTAAACTTGGCACATTAAAAAAAAACCTAAACAAGAGCCAATAATGCATTCATTATTAAAGACGCCGAAAAAACGCAGAATATTCCTAGTCAACAGAGAGAAAGCAAGACATAACAAAGCGCTGGGCACCAAATTATTGAAGACAGCCAAAATTACAGTAAACTGGTGTGATAGAAAATTAGTTCAGCAGAATTTTAACTGATGTGAGTCCATGTCCATATTTGGTAATGAAAGGAATAAAGTGATGTATGCGTATAGAAAGACGTTAAGCATAGATGCATATTAATTAAGCGTAAATGTTCTGCATCAGAAAAAGATGTTTCTTAATAGCTAGGAAAGCTAAAGAAATGTAACAGACTTATTACTGACATAGAGTAAAAGACGAAAGAATAATTTAAGCATGAAATCCGGATAGATAAGCAGTTAATTGAAATTACACATGTGGGGGGGGAAAAAACGTAAAACGAAATTTTGAATGACGGTGTAATTAAAATTGAGAATAGAATTTAAAGTTAAAATGCTTGATTTAACATACATTAAATTTAAGAAATTGAAAATAAATGACAATCAATATTAAATATGTGATCTTCATCACACTAGTGAGACCCAGGCCTTCGTGAAAAAAAGCCAGTTACATATCACGGAAGGAAATGCTGAGGATCGATATTGTTTTCCGAAGTAAAAAAGGATGATCATTTATCTATCATTCGTATCAATTCCAGAATTTCACCAACAGACTTGTACAATTCTTCGGAACGGATTTGTGAGAAGAGAGTTTCTCTTTTAACTCCAGAAAAATGCATTGTACTCAGTAACAACAACACGAGAAAGGCATTGAAATAACGGAATAACGGGACAGGGGACATATGTAATACATGAAGGCGAACTACAGGCATTTCATAATTTTTTCATAAACACCATTTCTTATATGTGGTCAGTGGCGCACACAAGATTTTCTCTTGGAGGGGGTCCAGCTCATAAACCTCCTACAAACCTACATTTTTTCAGGTGCTTGATTAGGTTTGTGACACCTACCAACCACTTGAAAAGATGCGGAACAAAGTGTTTCCTCTTGGAGGGAGTCCAGCTCACAAAGTTGTGACAGCTACATCTGAATATATGCGGAGGAAAAGTTTTTCTCCTGACCATGACCACTTTTTATAGATATAACCCGCACTTCAATACGTTTCTGTGTTTATTTACTTATCTTACTTGCTAAATATAAAAATTTGATAGTCTTCAAACATAATAAATTGTCAAGAACTACATAATGATTTTAGGATGCAAAATTGATAACTCTTGTTTTGTTTTTGGGGGGGGGGGGGGTCCAGGTCTGGACCCTTCCCTTGTGTGCGCCATTGTCTGCGGTACTACAACATCAGGCCCAGATTAGCCATGTCGGAATTGTCAGCGATTGCCGAAGGCCCCCCAGAAATCGATATGCTACTTTATAATTAGAATAATTTGACATATATCAGAGTAATTTGATTATTTATTTCCCATTAATTTTACGCTTTAACACAGGGGCGCATCGGTGGGCCCCAGAAACCCTCCGGCTCGAGGGGGGGGGAGGGCGAAAAGTCAGGGCCCCAAAAGCTTTAAAATAGTTAGAGCCCAAAAGCTTTAAAATAGTGTGGTTTTTAGACACGTAAGCATAATTTTCAAGTATTCCATATTCTAACATTCTATTCCCTCTAAATTTCCCAGTAAGGGGGTCCCCTTTTCAATCTGTAGCAGAGTGCCCCCCGAAGGAACCAGTCCGGGCCTGTATGACATGGCTACAGGTCTCTATTAAAAAAGTGCACTGATGCTATTATATTTAAAAGGATGAGACACCATAGCTTAAATCTTATTTGTAAAGATCTTTGTATTTTTCTTGTAACTGAAGACTATGCAGTAGACATTTTTCTAAAAATTATATATTTTCTGCTTTTAATATAAAGCAAAACTCTCAGTGTAATTTGATTTATCAGAATGATTATCAAAACTAACGCGTTAGCTGTTTTATTTTGCTTGCAAAGCCATATTGATTTCTTAATCCAAAATAATATATTAAATCATTCAAAATTGCCTAAGCAATAGAAAGAGCTCCGTAAACAACACCTTTTCTACGAAAATTTATTCTTCGTGCAAAACTTATTCCGTGTACACAGAATATAAATCTGATAGGTTTCAAATCTTGTTTTAAAGCTTCATTCGTGCGTACTTGCGCAAAATTTCGAACAAATTTTTGTCGGCTGAAAATCATTCCTTCTCTCAGAAGTGACCTTCGATTATGACCTTAAAAGTAAGAATTTTTTAGTCTTTTTCTACAACTATTTTCTCTATTTATAGGACAATCACTTTAAAAGTAATTTGTTGTTCATGTTCATTTGACTTATTATTATACGACTGTAAATCAACAGTCGACTTATGTAAGGGATAATTAGATTGGCTTTTAAGCATTCTTTGTATGAGTTGTTGCTAAGGAAATTGTGGTAGCCTTAATGCAGTTTGTTAATTAGTTGGTAAGTACAGAACATAACAGCATGCATATCAAATAATTTAAATAGATGTCGTTGATTTTGAATAGATGTCGTTTGTAGAAGCCTTCCAAAATAATTTTGTTTTGTAAGAAAATTATCTACAAACATAACTCTGCTGGAGACTTCAGTATTCTAAATTATTGAGTTTTTTCTGGATAAAATATTTTTTTACAATGCGGTAATACTTTTTTTAGCATGTTGAAATGTGAAATGTTCTTCTCACAAAACACTGTAATTTACAATTTTCTTTTCACAGGAGAAATTTGCGGTGAAATGATTATAGAAAAATGTATCTGCAAGTACGGTAACTACATTAAAACTTGAAACGTTAGGCTAGTTGTAAAGTGATATCGTTTTTGATTGTATCGGGTAATATCGCAGGATATTTCATCGTATGAGAGTTACATCGTTTAGTGACAGGATTTTTCAAATACTTTCCAACAAATTGGATAAATGTTTTTATGATTTCGCTTTGTCTGTCATTCTGTCTGTTTTCTAACTGCCTCATAATGCATCGATTGCTGCGAAATGTATGTATTGATATATATTGAACCATGTATGTATTGATATATATTGAAATGTATGTATTGATATATATTGAAATGTTGCTGAAACCTCGCGGCTTTGCCGCATTTGCACCATCATACAACACAATGTTCAGACCTTGCATTTCACACCGGAGGTTAGCTTGATTCAAGCAGGAACTCCACTAAGTCACTTTGCAGTCAGTCAGTCAGTAAGATGAGACTGTTATTGATAGGGAGGGAACGGAAGAGGTAACTGAATAGTCTAAGAGCCAGCGACCGCCAGACCTTCGTCATAGTATAAAAGCTGAAACTTTCTCTGCGCATATCCCCCAACAGAGGTAGGAACAATCGGCCACTGTAAAGTTTGGATGATCGTGGCTTTGGCAGGTAACAGGTGGCAAAGGTGTATAAAATTTCAGAAAATTTCGTCATTTCATAAAGCTTAATTTTTCTAGTCTTCGCATTACTAAAAATCACTTTATCCCTTGCCAGACACTTTTCCATCGTGGCAAACCCCCGCCAGACAATCTCAAAGTCATGGAAAAGTGTTGTGTTCGTAAACTCCCGCGACGAAGTACGTCAAGCTGTCACAAAGTGCCCACCACATTTTATATTGCTACTTCTGAACTTTCTTACGCGCGAACTTTCTTGCAGCGCGCTCGTAATAGAATTACGTTTTTCAAGACTTTGAGATTGTCTGGCGGGGGTTTGCCACAATGGAAAAGTGTCTGGCAAGGGATAAAGTGATTTCTAGTACTGCGAAGAAGAACATATAAAAAAAATAATCTTTATGAAATGACGAAATTTTCGGCAATTTTATACACCTTTGCCACCTGTTACCTGCCAAAGCCACGATCATCCAAACTTTCTAGTGGGCGATTGTTCCTACCTCTGTTGGGGGTATGCGCAGAGAAAGTTTCAGCTTTTATACTATGACGAATGTCTGGCGGTCGCTGGTTCTTGCTCTATACGCTTTGGTCTCGGATTGAAGTCCTGTTAGCCAATGGATGTATGTGTTTGTCCAAATATTGTGATGCGAAATTCTACTTTGAATTAATCCTCTGAAGCGTAACCATTTCCCAATCTCAAAAAAGTGCGGCCCTGGCCATCGCACGATTTAACTACCAGCCAGATGACGGTCGATCGAGTCGCCCAAAGCTCAAGAACATTTTTGACACAGCTGGCTGTTCGACGCACTCTTGAGCTATGTGGCATGCACTGGGCGATTAGATCGACCACCATCTGGCTGGTAGTTAAATCGTGCGATGGCCACGGCTGCACTTTCTCGACATTGGGAAATCTACCTAGATGTATTACATGCCATCGTCAGTGCTTAGAATTCTAGCTCTGTATTTTATATACATCCTTTCCAATGGACAGTTAGCTGCAGTAAACATATGTAATTTTATTGTGCTTGAAATGGATCAGTACCTCTAAACTATTGTACACTGCATTGCATTGGGATTCTTTGCTCGTGTAAAAAAATTGTGAATATTCATACACCATTTTTGATGGAGATTATTGCTGTATAAACCTCAATAACATGTATTATTTTGTTTGATATTGCTGGAGAAAACTGTGCTTGCTTTTCGGGTTCGTAGCTTAAAAGTCCAGTGTGCATGGAAAGTTCTAGTAATCAGCCCAATTGGTCAGGACTAGACACAATTTTTATTAATTCTAGAAATTCGAAGAACAATCAATATTCAGTGCACACACACACACACAATTCACAGAAATTAACAAGCAATAACTCTCTTTTCAACTGTCAGCCAAATACAGAGTATTTCTTAAATACTGTATTTCGCATACAATAAAATTCTTCAGCTGATGAAATACTCACGCAGAACTCTCATCTACTTGTCAGCATACAACTATGAAGAATTCACAAACAGCTTCAAAAGAAGCCGAAAAAAACGAACGAGAAAACTTGTAATAGCGCAAAACAAGGGCGTATGGGCTCTCAGTAGGATTGAAGTTTCTCTGCCTTGTTAGCGACACCTGACAAGGCAGAGAAACATCAATCCGCTCTTATTGGGCATGATCGTGATCTACTTATATAATCTGCCCGAACTTTCGAGCAATTTCATGAGATTCCATTTCTGGACACCCCCCCCCTCCATCAATCGCACGTCTTGATCGCGTAATCCTAACGATATTGCATAATTAATAACAGTGAAAGAGAGCAAACATTACATACCCCATTAATAAAATAGTGCCAAATATCGCCATATCTGGCGAGCTTATTGGCGAAATAACGCCAAATTTGACGTTAAAAATGAAGTCCGCAAAGCTGAAGGCAACTAAGCGGTATTGCTAATAACCCCCAAGAAACCGCCAAACCCTATGTTTTGTATGGGATCGATTACAAAATGCAAAATTTAATTATTTGACGCATAGAGCACGAATTTTAGCCTGAATTTAATCCCTGGAGATCTCATCACCCGAAAAATTTGTTCTAATAGAGATTTACGCCTCTAAAATACACTTTAAACAATGGACAAGGCGCATGTTACTTCAACTATAATTTTAGCTCCTACGAAATAATCAAACGTTTAGCTAAATTTTGGAATCTATCTATCACGGACAATATCGATCATACACCATGAGAGCATAATAACATACTTTTGCTTTAATCAATACTTTTTGTGTGATGAAAAAAATTCCATCAGTCTTACTTGATGCTTGAAAGCAAAGAGGTGTAATAACTCCCTTGAAGTTTAAGTCTGTCTCTCAGAAAATATGGTCTGAGACTACTTTTGACTATTTCGAAATCGTTCAAAAAATGAAATAATTTGTCATTAAAACAGCATTAATAAAAAGCCCTCAAAATGCTTTTCTGTTGTTAAATAAAAGTAAAGTATCAGGTTACCGAGCCATGCTCAGAGTCTAAAGGCTCCCTGAGTGTAAAATAATAGCTACGTAAATGGCTGGACACTTATCACTAATCTTCATGATTACCAAATATTTACATCGTTGTCAGATCACTCATTTATTAACAGGAAGATTCGGTCGGCATTCAATGTTACAATGGCACATACTTTGTTTTGAAGAGGGATGCTAAATGTTCGATGGTCGGTGCCATCAGGGTTGAGCAAAAAGTAGTTTAACGTAAGGTGTCTCCTTTCCTTCTGTAGCAGAGAGTACGTCAGCGAGGTTGTCAGCGAAGGTCTTGGCTGATACAATGAGAATTGTTCATGCATTCACTAGCAGCGTCTTGACTATCTAAGAAATATATCTGACCATATTGAGGACGTTCAAATTCAGCATCAGGATTTTGAGTTGGATGAGCTGTCAAATGAATGAGTTTGTTCTAATCTCATCAAGTCTATTACAGACTGTTCGCAACGTAGCTGTACGCATCTCGAATGTTGATAGTTTCAGTCGTCATATACTGTGCATAAAGCCATTGCAAAGCATATGTTCAAAGTTCGAATTCTTTTATGAAATTCTTTGGAATGTGGATGGCATTGAAGGAACAACCGCACCAATTCATTAGGAAATCCGGGATGTCCTACATCAATCTTACCCTGCAAACTACAGTCCCCAAAATAATTTATGTTAATCTGATTTTTTTACACTTTCTTCAGAAAAATGCAAAGCTTCACAGTCAATGAAAGTAATATTAAAGGTTGTCAACTATGATAGGAAGTATCCGCATTTGTCGTGGCTTTGTAGGTAATTAAGACTTTACCTGAAGTGCTTGTAGACGTCTAGTTATTCTTTGTAGTTGTCCTTCCAATTGCTGATCATCTGTTTCATCTCCTCGTGTTTGAGCTGCACGTTCACGTATTTGAGCCAAACGCTGCTGCCGATAATCATATGTTTCCACAGCTCATTTTTGAGCTACACGTTCATGCATTTACGTCTTTGACGCTTCTCAGCAGGTTAATTCTTTCTTTTGGCTTTGCTTTGAGATCGTTAATATCCTGAGAGTTAGAATCCTGGATATCACTAGTGAGAATAGCTAACTTATTGAAAGAGGAGTCTTTCCTGTCTGACTTGTTTTAACAAATCAGAATTTTCTTCTTCATTAGGTGCAAAGTCTCATGAAGTACTTGGACGGGATCATTAGCCGAGTGAGTTTATTTAGTCTCTTATTCAGTCTCCTTCTGATGTTACCCATCTGACTGCTTTTGGGAACGACTGCTAACCATTATTTAAGCTAAGTGGATTTATACGGGATTTTGAATGGTTTGTTTGGGTTTTATACAGGATTCCGCTGGCCGGATTCAAAGCCGTGGCGAGCCTGCATTTTCCCATATGTGGCTTAGGCAACTCATAAAATAAATGACTTGAAACCGTCTGCAGTCAGGAGCGTAGCCAAGGGGGGGGTAAGGGGGGTCATAACCCCCGCATGAGAAACTTTTGCCATACAAAATGCATATTCTTCACTCCATTATCACACACACGTATACATATATATGAGTTGCAGTAGTCGTAACCCCCCCCCCATGAAAAATTTCTGGCTACGCCCCTGTCTGCAGTAAATCAAAACTATGAGAAACAGAACTGATGGCTGATCACGTGCAAAATTAAATTGAATGGAGTTTCAAAGATCACTTCATTATAAACGATTGTCCCTTTAAAAAAAATTGTCGGGGTAACTACATTTATATATTTCTCCTTAACTTGGCGGAAAAGGCTTTAAAGAAGAATTCAACTTTGTGCCGTTATAAAAAAAACTCGGAATTTTCATGTTACGTCACAGGATCGTTTTTCTTTCTGTGTATCAGTGCAAAGGGTGTCATTTTCATTTAAATTATTCATAGTTGATCTGAAACTTTCATGTATTTTTGAAATTTGCATCATATGGATCAATAAAATACATGAAAAAGGTTTATAGTTTTAGTATCTACGCGAAGACACAGTCAGGCAATTTTTCACAGTAGATTTACCAGTAGCTTTTGATTTTAATGACTATAAATTAAGAATAATTCAATTATTTACGTCTACTCCATCAAAACAACACTGTAGTTGCGAATTCTTACTGGTCTCTTTTCGTGATTGTGGAATGGCAATCGGGATTGTTTTTTTCTTTTTCTTTAACTGGTTGTCAGGGGGCGACAGTTTTAAATAAAAATATAACTTTTTCATTCTAAAAAAGTAATGTAGTTGAAAGGTATAATATATATAGCGATTAAATTTATTTGTCTGTGTGCTGGAAATCAAGTTCCATTTATTCTGTTTCCTTGCGAAATGAGCTTATACTATAATACATCGGTGATGTGATTTTTTTTAACCTGCTCCAAAGTTATTTGTTCCTTTTACGAAGATCTCATCAGTGTTTCACAAACGATCAATAGATGGCGGAACCGTCGAAACAGTAAATTTTACATTTTAAACCTTTTAGGATTTTTTCCAGTCACGGATTTTAGTGGACCACAAAACCCCCAAGTACAGAATTTTAAGATAATCCTTAAGCCTTTTCAAGATCGTTCGGGCAAACAAACATTCCTCATTTAATATAGGAACGTATAACTTTATTCCATTAAACATCGGCGAAATATTATAGCGTGCAATACAGAGATGCTGACATAATATCTACGAAAATTTACTCAATGTTTAGTGGCAATGGTCCATTTATTGAAAGGTCCAAAAACTGGAGCGTGACTGAGATACGTATTTGAGGTGTTTCAAATATATCATCAATTTTTATTGTATACAGAAAATTGGTACTTTTTATAATCCAAATTCAATGATACCAAGAATGCGCGCAATGATTTATCTGCAACTGGAATACGCATAGGGAAAAAAGAACTGTTTCTTTTGTCGTAATTTAACTCTAACACGTGAAAACAATCACGTGAATTCTTTCACCAGTTTTTACAAATGGTTCTAAAATTATAACAATTTTTTTTGGCGGGTTTTGTTCCTTTGAGACTTTAACAACGAGTTTTCACATTTGACAATGCAGAGAGTCTACAAAATTGTATTATACTTCTCATGCATGCTGTTTGAAAAGAAAAGAAAAAATGATACTCAAAATAAATTTCAATGGCTGCAAGAGACGAATGTGACCATTCATGTTACCTCAACAATTAAACAATAACAACAAAAAAAATATTTTGATGAGTTCTCAAGCTTTACTGTGCTAACGTAAAGCCTTGACAATGAAACTTAAAGCTTCACATTGAAGCATCTGTCTATGTATAACACTGATGAGGAAAATCAAAACGGGCATGAAAATGAACGTAAAACTCACATTTTTTTCCTCCAAAAAGTGGCTAAAATTTCGAAATATCCTTTACTTTGTCATGTCTGACAAATGTGTCCAGTGCGAAATTGCATGTTTCTGCAATAAATGATTTCTAAATTTTAACAGCTGGTGGAAACGGAGATTCGAGACATTTTGAAGTAAACTTAGATACAATACATCAAATTTGAGTGTCAACACTCATGGCTGAAATCAAGTTTTGAAATACTTTTTCAGACTTCGAAAGAATATGAGTTTGAGCACATTAACGTAAAAAGTTTTTATAATAGAATTCGAATGCTTTCAATTCTTCACACAAACATAGTATTAAGTGTACAACTCTCCCGAGATTCGAGATTTTATTGAAAAAAAGAACGGTTATATACGTGAATAAAATTAGACTTTCGTCTGTGCATAACTTATATTTCAAAAGTTTTGTGATTTTTATCCGTTTCAAGTAACATGGGAACTCAGTAAGACCATCGAAAAAAAGTTTGTCTGCTATTCCATTCTGTCCGTGACGTCTTTTTTATTTATTTATTTTATTCGCGCATCACGTAAAAAAAGGACTGAAGCGAATGAAATGAAATTTGGTGACATGATAGGTGATCTCTCAAACTGTAGTTGTCGAATATTTTGAAAATTTTGAGATTTTGCGAAAATTGTTTCAACGTGCGTAAATTTTTCGTTGCACGTAACGGGATAGCGAGTAAAGCAAACGAAATGTAATTTGATGACATAAGAGATTACATAATAGGTGAACATGCAACTTAAATTATTAGCGCCGAATTTTTTGAAAATTTTTTGAGGATTCAGAGATTTTCCGAGACTTTATTTAAAATTCGCAAATATTTGTTCACACCTCATGTAGTAATATAGAAAATGAAATTATACAAGTCGATTTTTTTTTAAATTTGGATTAGATTTTGAGATTTTTAGAAAATTTATCAAAAATATGCAAATACTATTTTGCGCATTTTTGATAAATCATTTCTCCTTCCTTTCAAGTTTCTTGATGTCACAGTGTAGGAAATCACGAAAAAACAAATGTGGGGTTTAGCCGTTCTACTCTTCGCAAGGTATCTTTTTGTACTAAACCGATAATACGCTTTACAAATTGTCAAACACTTTTTTCAATATCTCGTTTCGTTTTCGAGATATGAATTCTAACTCCGCAGTTTTCCACCAGGTGACACCACACACGATTTCATTCAGTAGCGCATGGCTACTTTACTATATCTAGATACCACGTTTATGAATACAGCAGCAACCACTTTTATGAATGCGCTGAAGTTAAGAGGACTTTGCAGTGGGCTTACTGTATTTTGTTTACAACAATGCATTATTCATTGGAGCTTTGTAACTCTGCCTCAACGTTCGCTTTACAATTTGTCACAAAATGCTCTTCCAGATGATATTTAACTTTATGCATGTTATGATCATTTTGTTACTTGTAAATTTCGAAATAATTCATAAGACAGCTCACAGCTTATATGATAAAAAAAAAAACTATATTGCATGAAAAGCTTACATTCATAAAGCTTTACTATTCGAAAAAATTATTCAAATGCATTCCTAATTAACAATAATTAGTACATGGGTCATTTTCAAAATTGGGTGGCATTTGGAAATTTAAAAAGCAAAAATACAATTTCAAAAAATGGCTAGTTTTTTTTTTTTTTTAAATAATATAAAACATATATTGTTTCTGAACAATGTTTGAGTATTATTAATGCATTTTTTTCTTTTATTTAATATATTTTTTAGATTTTTCTATTACCAGACTTAAAGAAATTTGCCATGCCCGCTACTGGACATTTTCTTACCTGTTACCGGAAACTTGCACACTTATGTTTAGCACGAAATAGTGCAAAGTGATATATTACATATCACTTTGCACTATTTCGTGCTAAACAACATATTACATAAGTATAGTCTCCTTTTGTTCATATAACATAGTCTTTCCCATTTAAAAATATTTTTCATTTTTTATAAGTTTTTGTTTAGCATGTCTGTTACTTATTATAATAACATACATCGCCGGTAACAGACATGACATTTCAAAGAACAACAATTCATGAGTCTAAATAATTCCACACGAACATGAAAAGAGACATTAATTTAGACTGAAAAACTAATTATCTAAATTAATCAATTAAATTAACAAATAAATAAATATATTTTATATAACTAGTTAAGGTAACAGGCATGATATCCAATAAGAATACTTATCACAAATAGGCTTTTACTTTTTCAGTCAAATGCCAAAACTCAAGAAGTCTGTTCATTTTTCTTTTTCGACCATGGTAACAGGTTTGCTAATCTCAAATTGAAATTTTGTGGTTTAAAAATTTGAAAAAATGCATCGTAACAGACATGAGGTCAATGTGCGGACAGCTATATTTAATTATCAAAAGTCTTGTATTTTCCTTAAAACCTTAAAAAGTCTTTTCATAATGTAATTTAAACTCTTTTTAAAAGCATGTCAGGACAGAAATTTTAGTTTTTGGACAGCAATTCTGGATAACACGTTTCATGTTATATGATTCGGACAGCAATATTTCGGTATCTTCTCTATTGAAAAAATTTTATTAAATAGTATGCTTTTTAATCTATTGTTTCCACATTGGAAACTGTTTGATAAAAACCATGATAAAAAGAAAAATCATTTAAATTTTCTTATACTTAGAAAAAAAAAATATTTTACACGCGGATAGCAAATGGCACCGAATTTTGAAAATGACACATATATGATTAATTTTAATCAGAGATATATAATAGATACCTTTAATCCTTCACAGCAAAATGAGACAATCAATTTGACTATTCAATGGTTACATAAGTCTGCTAACCTATCTCAGTCAGAACTAGTCTCTGTGACTAGACTGAGAACTAGACGAACCCTGAACTACATGTCACTGTCACGTTATTCTCTATCTTCAATGCTTCTGCGTATTTTAAAAATAAAATCTGACTTTAGTTTATTGACTTAAACTTAATGTGGCGATCATGATGCTGTAAGTCATAAAGGTCCCCATGGTAGCTAAAGTAAGACTGTTATTCATGGGCAGAGATCCAAGAAGCTTTATTACTTCGGAGTTCTCCCTGCAACCGAAGAGGAATTTGAATCGTTGAAGTTGAGAGAGATCCATCGGTCTCGAAGGGATTGCGAATTTCAGTTCTGAAACCGCGTTGCTGACTGCCGAAGCAAAATAGCATATGGCACTGAACCGACAAAACATGGTCGTCATGTAAATGATACGAGATACGAGTAGACTCATGCCTAGTGAGACCCAGGCCTTCGCGAAAAAAATCAAGTACATTTCACGAAAGGAAATGCTGAGGATCGAAATTGTCTCCATAAGTAAAAAAGGATGAAAATTATCATTTATCATTCTTATCAGTTCCAGAATTTCACCTATGGACTTGTACAATTCTTCAGTCGTGATAGATTTTTGAGAAGTGAGTTTCTTTTTAAGTTCCAAAACAATGCATTGTACAATGTAACAAGAACAAGAGAAAGACATTGAAATGACAGGACAGAGGACAGATGTGTACATGAAGGCAAGTGAAAGACATTTCAGAATTTTTTCATAAACACCATTTCTTACTTGTGGTAGTATAACATGGATGCAGCTCGTTGTTATAAAGTACGCTGATAGTATGATATTTAAGAAGATGAGACCCCATAACTTGAATCTTATGTTTAAAGTTCTTGAAGCGTTTCTTGTAACTGAAGAACATACAGTGTACAATTTTCTAAAAACAAAGTAGATTTTTCTGCTTTTAATATAAAGTAAAATTCTCAGTATAATTTGATTTGTCAGAACAATTATGAAAGCTAACGAGTTAGCAGTTTGATGCTGTTTGTAACGCTGTGTTGTGTCATTAATCCAAAACAATATGCTTAAATCATATAAAACGGCCAAAACAACAGAAAGAGCTGTATAAAGAAAATCTCTTCGACAATTTATTCTTCGTGCAAAACTTATTCCGTGTAGCCAAAAGATGAATCTAAATGATTTCAAATCATTTTCGGAAGCTTCTCTCGTGGACTCTTGTACGAAATTTCTGACAAAGTTGTGTCGGTTGAAAATCTTTCTTTTTCTGAGAGACATTTAGCCTGACTTTAAAAATACGAATTTTTCAAATTTTTATGTATACATTTTTATTGATTCTTATAGGACTATCATTTTGGAAGTGACTTCTCTTATGTTTGTAAACCATGTTCATTTGATTTGTTGTTATATGACAGATCGAACAGTCGAATAAAATGAGGAATAACTGACTAACTTTAAAGCATTCTTTGTATAAGTTGTTGCTAAGCAAATTTTAGAACCACAATGCATTTTGTTTACTACTCTTTTTCGACTACGCACGTATATACTGATGTTATGATATTAATTTTTTTATGCCCGAATGCGTAATGTTATTTATTGTATAATAATAAAAAAGGTTATTTCAATCTACGATGGGATCTATCGATTTACATTATTAGTTTAAAAAGAGCGATATCCATATCAGATAACATAAATATTTTGAATAGATGTTGTTCAAATGCAGCCTTCCAAAATAGCTTGATTTTGTAAAAAAAAAAAAAGAAAGAAAGAAAGAAAGAAAGAAAAAGATTGTATAAATAAATAGGAACACGGCTGAGACTGTCCTATTTTGTCCTTTTGTCCTTAATTATTCGAAGTTTTTCTGAATAAAATATTTGTAAGGAGTGGATAAAAAAGCTCCTTAAGCGAAAGCTGTTTTGGCATATCAAAATTTGAAACGTTTGCATGACATTCTATGTTTTGCTCTTTTTTCGTCGTAAATGAAAGGTTTGTGTTAAATTATTGTAAAAAAAAACAAAAAAAAACTGATATCTGCGAGTGAATTAAACATGAAATGTTACGTTGGCTGTAAATATAGCATCGATTTTGATCGTCCGATCATACGATTTTCTACCGTTTCTACCGTACGATTTTCTACCGGGTTTCCACAAACGTTACACTTCAATTATGAAGGTTACGCTAAAATTTTCGTTTATTTGTGTGTTGGATTTAAACATTTCCCATTGAAGATTAAAAGGTCTTCATTATTTCTAAATAATCCTGTGTGTGTTCCAAATGAATGAATGATTGACAAAAAGGAATGAATGATTTTATGCTAAATCTGGCAACCATTATGTTTTATTTTTTAAGTTTTTTATTAATATCTTCTAAAATAATTCGATTTTCGAAATTTAAGTCAGCTTATCAGGTTCCTCGGAATTTTCCGAATCCGTGGGCATGTTTCTCGAAATTAAAATCCCCACGGTTTAGGAGAAGATAGCCCAACAAGCTCTAGACAGCGGAGGCGGCGACAGCGGCCGTTACTTTTTTTTTTAATAGAGAGATACTCAAAAAATTTCGAAACGTTTTATGGGCAACTACTCATTAAACTGCATATTCTGGACACATTCATCTGTTGTAAACAAGGAACTAGAAAAATAAGTCGTACTAAACTCCTTCATTACGGAACACATTGCAACACAACAATATTTTTGTTCCAAAGCTGGCGATGTACCTTCAAATTTTCCGGGATTTTGGAGATAACCTCAAAAAAGCTGTTGTTGTTTCTTACTTTTGACAAAAAATCTCATGTTGCGGTAATAGAGTTCGTTTTAGCTGTAATGTACCTACTCGTGAAACACTCGCCCAAGTCAGATCGCGTTTTAGAGTGAGTCCGCTGTTTATCACTATCAGTGTAATTTTGCGATACCATTTAACTCTTTAAAGCGCTGTGTTACCGCTCTGGGAACACCAAACTCACACGTTTTGACTGCTGCCAGTCACGAAGAATAGATTTCATTTCTATAAAAATAGTTGCGGGTGACATAACTCCACGAGAATCCTTTACTTTTTAGCACCTCATTTCCGGTAAAAAAATGGTCACGATTATTTTTAACAGCACTGACATCTGCTGAAAAATGGAAGAATGCGAGAACAACCGGATAGATTGCCCAATGCTGAAAAAAGGGCAGCCGTTGCCATCGCTCGACTTGCACAGCCAGCTGTCGTCAAAAAAAGGGTCTCTCGATCTGTGGCACGCGATGAACGTTTCGATCATCCGCCATCTTGCGGTAGTTAAGTCGAGCGATGGCAACGGCTGCCCTTTTTTCAGCATTGGGAAAGGGTTGCGCCTCAAAGGGTTAAGAAAAAAAAACTTTTAATGTTATATTCATTTTTTAAATGAAGAGCAAGATGTCATACACGTCTAGTGTGTTGTGCTTTAAATGGATGAATGTCTCTAAACTTCCATAGACTGCAATGTATTGAAATTCTTTTGAGAGGTTCTGTAGAAAAACTATAAATGTCAAAGACACTACACTCTTAAAAATTTGGCGCAACATTTCACCAAAACATGGTAAAACATGGTACCTGAAAAGTTGGCTCCATAAGATGGTGAAACCTTGTTCCAGCATTTGGTGCTCAGGTTTAACCATACTTTTGTGTAGCCCCAAAGGTTGGAATAAGGTTTCACCATCTTATGGAGCCAACTTTTCAAGTACCATGTTCTGGTGAAATATTGCGCCAAATTTGTAAGAGTGTATTTTCGATGGGGAACATTATTTTGTTATGTATGCTTAGTAACATGTCAGTTTTGCTTTGTTAGAAATAACTGAGTATCTCTAAAAGGGTGATACCGAACAAAACCAGCCATTAAAAAAATTATTGACATGACATCGATTTTGATTCTTTGTATGCTTATTGGACTTACCTTAGAGATGAAAAGTGTCATATAAACTTTTCCTACAGTTCGTTTAAAAGTTATAAATTTTTGAAAATCGGGAAAAGTCAGAAATTCTGCATGGTACAGAAATCCTTAGGAGGTTGTAATTAACCCTCTCGTCACCGAATTATGAAAAATCAGAGAAAAAAAATCTGTCTAGCATTTAATGCATCTGATATACTTTAATAAATCATGCAAAAATATTTTTTTCTAATGTCGATTAATATTAGATTTTTCTAATAACACTGGTCGACAAGGGTTTTTTCACAAGAAATCTGAATAGTGAATCTAGTGCAATTTTTCATCCTGAATTCGGATATGCAGTCAGTATTTTCCTATCAGGCATAGTTTTTCTGTGAAAGCTACTTTTCAAAATCTGATTTTAAGAAAATTATTTGTAATATCACGCTGTAGCACCATAAAATAATACTGTGCATGTTCATTCATGTTTGGACATGCTCAGACCTGTTAATCTGGCATTGTGATGTGTCAGTATTGAGCTGTCTCAAACTCAAAATGATTCAAATGAAAATCAAAATGATCCTACATATGAAGCCAGTAGCTTTTCATCAGAACCTTACTTTCTCAATCAGCAAGATCTTAATGGCATGATTCGGGATTTAAATCTGTCAAAACAGCAAGCTTCAGTTTGAACTTCCAGACTCAGAGGGTGGAATGTACTCCAAAAAAATGTAAAAATATGTAGCTATCGAAGCTGCCATAGTGTTTTCAAAGACTGCTTCTCTGAAGAAAATGGTATTGTGTTTTGTGATGATATTTGTCTAGTTGTGGAAACTCTTGGGCATCAACACCGGCCAGACGAGTGGCGATTGTTCATAGACTCCTCTAAAGTTAGTTTGAAGGCTGTGCTGCTACATATTGACAATGAACTTCCACCAATACCTGTAGCGCATGCTGCTGATATGAGAGTACATATGAAAATATGAAACTACTTTCAGATAAAATACAATATGAATAATATGATAATAATATCTGTCGTGATTTAAAGGTCATTGCTTTATTGCTTGGTTTGCAACTTGGGTTCACCAAATTTTGCTGTATTTTGTGTGAATGGGACAGCAGAGATAATAAGTCTCACTTAGAAAATCATAACGCAAACGTGACTCTCTTATCCCTGGCCAGGAAAAAGGGTCTTTAGTGAATCCTGAAAAAATATTTTTACCTCCATTGCATATTAAGTTAGGAGTAATGAAAAATTTTGTCAAAGCTATGGATAAACTTTCTGATGGATTCTTGTACTTGAAATCCCCCAAAATCAGTGATGCTAAACTGTGAGAAGTAACTTTTATAGGACCCTAAATCTGGTCATTAATGGCTGATGAACATTTCGAAGGACTGTTAAATCCAAAGGAGAAAGCAGCCTGGCAGTCTTTCAAAAGTTTATGCTGCAACTTTCTTGGAAACCATAAAGCAGAAAACTGTCATGGCATAGTGGCTGATCTTCTGCATTCTTATAAAGCTATGGGATGCAACATGTCTTTAAAAATTCACTTATTGGACTCTCACCTAAACTTCTTCCCCAAAAATCTTGGAGCTGTCAGTAATTAACACGGTGAGCATTTCCATCAGCAAATTTCTGCAATGGAGAAGAAGTACCAAGGCAAGTATAGTTCCAATATGCTGGCTTACTACTATTGAACCAAGAACAGAGACATTCCAGATGCAGAATATGCCCGAAAATCACTATCAACCACTTTCTAGGTCGGTCAGAATGAGTAGTTATAATTTTGAGTTAGATAGCTAGTTACGGATTTTTTAGAGTATTATAAAAAATTCAAATGAATATCACACAAAACTCCTGCCTGATGGGCAAAAACTGAAATGATATTTGAATTCAGCAAAAAAAATACTTTTAGAATCTGTTACTTTAATTCTTGTGAAAGAAAAAAAGTTTATTTTTGTAGACCAGTGTAATAATTTCTGCATTTTCGAAGCATTTTGTTATGCTAAAATTAATTTAAAAGGATGCACATATTAGGTAAAGGTTGAGGAATAAGAAAAAAAAAAACTATACTTACCTTAAAAAGAAAAAAAACGGTAAAAAAGCAGCGTAAATATTTTCTTAATTTTTCTCCTGAAACAATGAAGCGAAAACTGTAAAAAATGATCTAAATGGACTAGTACTGCAATCTAGACACAATTTATGCATCTAGTTAAGAGCCTCATATACTTTCTACATGAATTAATAATATTGATATCACTGAAAGAAAAAAATACTAAATTCAATTGTTTTCTCTCTAAATATTGCTATTTGAAGTAGGAGCCTCATATGAGGTTCAGGGTGACGAGAGGGTTAAAGACCCGTTTGACCGAGAGTTGAAATTTCTGCAATTTTGTATAGTGCTTTCAGGTCTTTTGATGAAATATTTACCGTGACCATCTCAATTAAAGAACTTTTTTTATTTAACAAAAATAAAATTTTTATTAATTTAAAAATCTTACGTTTCTGTTTTTTAATTATACATGTTTTTTAACTCTTTTATTTATATTTCGAACGAAATAGAACAAAGTAATGTGATTGCGAAAATTTTCGGTAATCAGATTTTGATGGAAAATTCGATTTTAACTGACCTCTAAATTTACTTTGACACGTTTTTGAGTGACGTCTCAGCGTACGCTTGTATTATGCAAGCACAATCTATTTTGACCAAGCGCAAGTCAATTTTGACTAATTTTTTCCCATCATCTATACATACGTACATTCGTATGTATGTAACTCGCGTATATCAAAAACTATTAGTTGTAGAATGCTGAAATTTTATATTTAGGATTTTTGTAACATGTAGTTGTGCACCTTCTTTTTTGGTTCCAATCTACTGGATAGTTTTACAGGGCTATCGAAAAGAATTTCCGTACATTAAGGTCTATGGACACTTAGTATATTAGGTCTGTAGTTAGACATTGTTTGGGCCATACTCAAAATCTCGCCAACTGTCATCGATCTTGGCGAGTCTTGAAATGATGTTGCCAAATTTGGCGCCAAAAATAATTACTTATTTCTCAAAACTCTAACTTTTAACTCTAACTTGCTGAGATTTTGTATTTAGAACTATTGTAACATGTAATTGTTCTTCTGGAGTTTGGTTGCAATCGACTAAGTAATTTATTTACAGGGTCACCCAAAGACTTTCAATATATTAAGGTCTATGGATACCTTCAATTTATTAAATGTCTGTAGTCAATCACTATTTCGGCTATGACCAAAATCTCGCAAAATATTTTAAGCTTGGCGGTTTTTGGTAAATTATCACATATTAAGTGGCAGCAATAAATCTTTCAAAGTGAATCCAGCTTGGCAATATCTCAAATATTTGTCAATAAATCGCTAAAATTTAGTACTATTGTAATATTGTGTCTCCTTCGAATGAAATAAGTTTAGATGAAGTGCACTAAAAACATTTATTATTTTATAGACGTACAAGGAAGTCATGTGGTGCCCACATCAAGTTTTTTCAATATGTATGGCAAAATCGAAGATGGTGTTTCTATGGCATGATGGTGAAAAAAAAAGCTATTACCAATAAGCAAATTTATTTTCCGGGAGGGAATTTATTTTAAATTCAAAACTTCATTTATAAAGAGCTTTTTAATTATACTGTGCAAGAAGCTTATGGGACAACCAACCCCCAACACCTGTGAAAACCTATGGGGTAGGTTTTCACAGGTGATATATTTTCATGATCTATTTTCCTTTTAATGTGAATATAAGACAACACATGACTGTTTTGTAGGCTACAAATTTTATTTATATCGTATTGTTACGATTAGATTTATTTATAAACATGCGAAGAGTAAAACAACCTACACCCAGCCTAGTGATTTGAGACGATGAATTTGACTCTCGCACGTGGCTACATAGTATATACGATCTGTCTTCTCAATTCTAGGTATTACAATCACAAATTTATTCTCTATCTCTTTAGCTTCTTCATATCTTTAAAATTAATTCTAATATGTTTGCTTGAACTAATAGAAAATTTTAAGCACATGCTTTAGTATGACAGCTTGACTATTGGTAAAGTTATTTATACTATATGCTCTAAAAATATTAATACTATACTGTGAGCGTTATCCATTTTTAGAACGATTTTGAGGCCATATAATTGATGTTTAAAATATAAAGACTATTTTTTTTATAATGTTCAGTCTGATAGCCCCTTTTTTAAGAATTCAATTACATCGTGATTTCTATGATAGAAGGGCTTTTTGTAAAATTTCCTGTGGTATTGATTTCTGTTCCTCTTTCACAATTTTCCAGAGTTCATCGATTGTGGTGGGTTTGCACTTAAAAAGAGCTCTTTTCAATAGACGTAAGAGACAATAGTTCATAGGTAAAACGTCAGGGGATTTCGCAGGAATATTTAAAAAGGCAAATGTGCAATACCTGTATCAATCTGTATTTTTCAAGGAACGCAGTGGTGTTTTTCGAACTGTTTTTCTGTCTTCACAAAGTTTCACACTTTGAAAGTCATTGGAATAAAGAAATGGAATTGTTTCAGTAAATATCGGTCGCAAAGTTTTCTATCGATAGTACGTTGACTTGATTTTTACACACCCCCCCCCACACACACACACACACTCTCCTTATGTTTAATTTCCCATTGTAAAAGAACCCTGGGACAATCATAAACCCCTTACTGAAACCCTACAATGCTGGAACCAGGTTTGTACATTTTTTCCCTCTTCGTTTTCTATAATAAATAGGCCTTTCTTTGTTGTAATCATTGAGGTAAACCCATGCTTTATCCAGGGTGCGAATTGACGGGGGGGGGGGATGCCGGGATTGTCCACGGCTGAAGAATGTAATATCCCTAGCTAGAGAAACATTAATGGATCCCTGCCAGGGATACTATTTATCCCCTGCTGAAGAAATGTTAAATTAATCTCTGTCCCTACAAGTTCAACAGTACCTAACGATATTAAATATTGAGAATTGAAATTCTTCTTTTGTTTACTAGACAAAGGAGCAAGTTACAAACATCCCTTTGAAATAGATGTACACATGCCTGATGCTACTTCTCATTCTGTAACTGGGGTCAGGTTTTAAAGGAAGACTGCGAAATGAATGAAAAAGCACTGCTCTTCCGCGAGGCGAATTTGAGGGTAGACGTAAAATCGACATAGGCAGGAATATATCTGCATAGAAAATCGGGGGTCGACTTTTGTTTGAATTTACCGTGTTTACTCGCGTAATAGTCGCACTTTTTTCGCCAATTTTTCATTGTGAAAGTCTAGGTGCAACTATTACGCGGGGAAATCTACTAGATAATATTGTACACTCTAATGCTAAAAGATTAAGGGTGTAAAAAAACACATTAAGTAATTAGAAAACTACCAATTGTTTCCAGATCATGTTCTGTTTATTGAATAGTCTTTTCGTCAGTTGCATACAAAAAAAGAGGCATTTTTCTTTTGATGATTTTATAGACATTAAATTCACTAATAATCTATGTCAAAAATTTTACAAAAAGTTCTGATAACATAATACACAATTCATAATGATTTTCTAGATTTCTCTTATATTCATTTACTAGATGAAGGTCAAATACGCGACTGCGACTTTTATGTGGGGAAAACATTTCGACGATTTTTTCTGCTTCAAAACAGGGGTGAGACTGTCGTGTGAGGGCGACTATTAGGCGAGTAAACACGGCAAGTCACTTCCCAGACATGTTGGTGGCTGCATTTGGCACGTTCTCTCTCTCTCTTTCTTTTTTTTTTTCAAAATGTCCCCTCCTGGAGAATGTTGTTTTTCAAATGTCCCCCCCTGGAGAAAATGTTCAATTCGCACCCTGGCTTTATCAAGAGTCACAATATATTTCCATTTATCTCCTACTAAATAGTTTTCATACAGGGTTCTGCGAAGTGTTCTGTGTTGAACCACATGCCTCTGCGAAAAGCTGGCGAAGATGTTTTTTAACTTCTTTTAAGTTCTATATCTTTCGTTTATTGTTTTATTTATTGTTGTTACCGATTTTTGCAATTGATTCTGCTTTTACGCATTTCTTGTTAGGGGCGATTTCACTTTAGAAACATTGAAACACTACCTTTTTCGAGTATTCGTTTGGAGTCTTTTTTTCAATGTACAGTGACCCATACTAGCAATTTTGCTCGGGCCGTCATCGGCTGGCTGCGTGGCCAGTGGTAGCCCGAGTAAAATTGCTAGTAGGGACTGAAATTATGGAAGAGGAATGTAAATACATAAACCTGTAAATTCACGAAAAGCACTTCTGTCACTGAAATTACGATGTAGACTTTTTGTCAAGAAAAGGGCTATCACAGATTGGACAGTTATAAAAATTGTCCTTATATCTTAAACATCAGCTGTATGGTCTCAAAACTGTTCTAAAAATGTGTAAACATTCTCTGTAGAATATTTGATAAATAACTTTAATCAAAATTGCACAATATCTTAAGTTTTTTCATATCAATTTGATAAATAACTTTCCGACTTGTCTGCATAAGTAGGATAACCCATCTGAGCCAGTAAATTAAATAAAAACACTCAAAATATTTGTGTTAAACGATAAAATAAAAATAAAAATTTTGTTAAAAAACGCACATGTAACATTTTATGTGTGTTTTTTCACAAAGTTTTTATTTATTTTATCAGTAAACTAGATGTCACTCACACACAATTATACTCCATCTCCTATGCTTCTTCGTACTTTTAAAATAAATTCTGTATAAGTTTATTGGCTTCAACTTCAATACAGTAGCCTAGAGGCTGGACATGTGGGCAGCGGCTAGGGGCGCACGCCAGCCTCTGGAGGGTGCACTTTCAGACTCTTCCTATGTAATAGTAAGTGAGAATAAATCTTAGGGGGCGCAAAATTCAAATCTTTCCAAGTGCGCCTATGAGCGTAGCTACGACTCTGTTGAACTTAATGTAGCGATCATGATTCCATAGGTCAAAAAGGATCCCATGGTAACTAAGGTGAGGCTGTTATTGATGGGCAGTGATCCAAGAAGTTTTATTACCTCGGAGTTCTCCCTGCAACCGAAGAGGAATTTAAATCTTTGAAGTTGAGATAGATCCATCGGTTTCGAAGGGATTGCGAATTTCAGTTCTGAAACCGCGTTACTGACTGCCGAAGAAAAATAGCATATGGCACTGAACCGACAAAACATGGTCGTCATGTAAATGACACGAGATACGAGTAGACTCATGCCTAGTGAGACCCATGTCTTAGTGAAAAAAGTCATGTACATTTCACGGAACGAAATGCTGAGGATCGAAATTGTTTCCAGAAGTAAAAAAGAATGAAAATTATCATTTATCATTCTTATCAGTTCCAGAATTTCACCTATAGACTTGTATAATTCTTCGTTTGTGACAGGTTTGTGAGAAAGGAGTTTTTTTTTAAGTTCCAGAGCTATGCGTTGAAGAATGTAACAAGAGCAAGAGAAAGACATTGAAATTATAGGACAGAAGATTGATGACTGCATAAAGACGAACGATAGACATTTCATTATTTGCACAGAAACGTTATTTCCTGCAAGTGGTATTATTAAACGGCTGCAACTCTGAATTATGAAGTACACTGATATTATTATGTTTACGAGGATAAGCCCCCATAACTTAAACCGTATATTTAAACATCTTGAAACTTCCCTTGTAACTGAAGAACATGTAGTGGATAATTTTCTAAAAATAAGGTAGATTTTTCGGCTTTTAATATGAAGTAAAAATCTCAGTGTAATTTGATTTATTATGACAATTATAAAAACTAACATGGTAATTCTTTTAGTTTGTTTGTAACGCCATATTGAGTCATTAATCCAAAACAGTATGCTTAAATCATATAAAATTGTCAAAACAATAGAAAAAACTACATAAAGAAAGCCTCTTCTTTGACAATTTATTTTTCGGGAAAAGTTTATTCCATGTAGCCAGAAGATAAATCTGAGTGGTTTCAAATGATTTTTAAAAGCTGCACTCGTGTGGTCTCGAGCAAAATTTTTAACAAAATTATGTCGTTGGAAAATCATTTCTTCTCTCAGAAGTGACAATTCGATTAAGGCTTCTAAAGTAAAATTTTCATAACTGCTTTCTATTGTTATAGAACAATCACTTAAATTTACTTATATGCTTGTAAACCATGTTCATTTGATTCGTTGCCATATGACTTCAGAGCAACTGCGCACTAAAATAAACTGACTTTTAAGCATTCTTTGTAGGAGTTATTGCTAAGGAAATAGTGGATCTATAATTTTGTTTGCTTCCTGCTAAAAAATACACATGTTATGATACATTAATGGTCGATACATCAATGTGTAGTACTGCATTATTGTGTACATATGAAAAAGGTATCATTACTTCAGTCTGCGATGGGATTTATTGATTTATATTGTTAATATCGAAACATGAATTATCCATGCAATGTAATTCAAAGATTTTGAATAGATGTTGTTCAAATGCACCTTTCAAAATAGCTGGGTTTCGTATAAAAAAGGAAAAAGTAATTGTATAAACAAATCGAATCTCCGCTGAGGCTGAACTATTATTCTGAATTATTCGAGTTTATCTGAATAAAATATTTCTAAGGAGAAGATAATAAAACTCCTAAAGCTAAAGCTCTTATGGCGCATTAAAATTTAACCATTTCATGCAAAATAACTTTTTATTATAAAATTTTGTAATTTCCATTTTATCGTACAAAATTGAGGTCGAAATATTAACTATATATATAACATCTAATCTGCAAGTGAATTAATTGCCTTCAAACTTGAAATGATAGGCTTGTTGTAAAGACAGCATTCATTTCGATCGTATTAGAAATTATATTTATTTGAGAGATACTTCAGGTTATTTTCATATTTTGTGAGCTTATTTGATGGATTTAAAAATTATCCAGTCGAAATGAAAAGTGTTTATGATTTCGATTTGTCTGAGTGTGTTCCAAATGTCACAAATGTGTATTCGTTACTACACGATTTATGAATTTAATTCCAGCGGTGTACGTTGGGCTATTTCATTCCATTAAGTTCTTGAAGTACATAATATGAGAATACATGGTGAATGAGGGGGGGGGGGGGTTAAAATCAACCAAATTTTTTGTTTGAATTAACAAAATTTCTTTGTTAACTGGCGTTGTGCTGGCTGATTTGCCAAAATTTATTTTGTTGATTATACTGTTATATTTTTTAACCCACAAACAGTTGGTTGAAAGTTTCAGAGATAGGATTAAAGAATTTATTTATTCATCTAAATTCATATTTTTATTGTAGTGTTTTTATAAATCTAGAAATTTTAAAAAGTCAGTTTTTCCCCCCCACACAAAAACTTGGTAAGACAATTCAAAATTGTATTTGAGTTCGTAATAAATTTAATGTATTTACTGTTTCCTCAAAATTTTAAAGAGATCTTTCTACTTATCTAAGTAAATAATGATCTAAATTCTAGTAGATAGAAAAATGAGCAACCGGGTAAGCTATTTTGAAGCGTCTGTGAGGTGAAGTGAAAGCTCTCGCTCTCGCTCTTTCTCCCTCTCTCTTTTTTCTTTCTTTTGCTGGAAAGATCAAATAAACACCGGATGTGTTAATGAGAATATATGCAATCACTTAGCAGAACTTTTTGATAAATATAATTCGAAGTTAATAAACAATTTTATCGCTAATGTTCGGAAATGAATGCATTTTCCCTTAGAAAGAACATAAAAAAGGACGAGTGGTAACCATTAGTGATTTTCTTTCTGGCATGATATATGAAAAAAAAATTATTGTTGCATAAAACCGATATGGATTTTAAAAAATGTGTGTTCCGCTTTAAAAGTTAAACTGCAAAAATATTTACTGTCAGACCACCAGGAGATGGTATTTGAGTCCATTGTGCAACAACATCTCTTGGACTTGGTGTAGTATATCTGCACCCAGGGGATAATAAACAGCAATAACAACAAAACTACTTTCGAAGTATATATTCATAGGTATAAAAACATAATGCCGATTTTGTCGAGCTAAGTCTATGTTCAAGATCCACCCCCCCCCCCACCTTCCCCTCCCCCCAAAAAAAATATCATAATCGAGCCTGCACATACACTAACATTTTTACATCCTTCCCAGACAGCACAGCAAACTTGCATCAAACCTGCAGCAAGCTTGATTTATCAAGTCAATAAACTTGAATTAAGCTTGATGCAAGCTTGAATCAAGTATTCTAGTTTACACTTGCCCAGCTTGCATTAAGCTTGACATAGCAAGCTTAATTTCAAGCTTAAAAAATTTTCTATATACACAGGGCGCCCCACATACTTTATTATTATTATATACGCGCCCCACATACGCATTTTCCCCCCCGCTATCCTGAAATTTTAAGTTATTTTGATCTGTTCCATTAAACGTCGGCGGCTGGGTTCGATCCCGGGAACTTTAGGCTGGAAGGCCCGCATGCTAATCGTTCGGCTATTATGCCTCGGGCAGCTATGACTAAAGTTTGAAGTGACTGTTGTCACGCCAGATCGATAAGTATGGGCGATGCTGGTAAGTTTCTTTTATTTTTCCATGGGATGAATCAAAATTTAAATAATGTTATGTGTGATTTATAGACTCTACTAATAGGGAAATAAGCATAATATAAACTTAAAAGCAGGACACGTTTTAAAACTTTCAATATCGCAACACTCATCGTTGAGCAATACTGCTGGCCAAAATCGAGACAAATGACTGATTTTAAAATCAATTTCGTGGTATAATTGTATTTTATTTTGAAGAATTTCCATATTTGGAAATATAGAATCTTTTTTTTTTTAATTCTATGATCAAGTACATTTATGACTGATTAATTATTTTGTGGAGGCTGGATTACGCCTCATTCTACCACCCATAAAGTGAAGTATATTAACCAACTAAATTGTGTTAATTATATTAAAATTAATTATATTAAAATTATGTTAATTTATTTTAGGGCTAATTAATTAGTTAATGGAATTACTAATGTTAATTAGATGTAAATAAAACTAAAACTCCCCTCGTGTTATAATAAAATAAAACACAACCTTTACGAACTTTTCTTTATTGAGCAAATTTGAGAAACGCTTAAGACAATTAATGTCCATTCTCTTTCACAGATGACACCATCAACGCTCGCTTTAAAAAGGAAAAATCAAGTGAGTATCAATTGTCAAGCTTAAATCAAGCTGTATTTAAGCTTGACAATTCAATTTGACTCCTGCAAGCTTGCTGCCAGCTTAAAATGAGGTGAACTGTCAAACTTGTATTAATACGTCAAATTCAAAGAAATGTCAAGCTTGATTTAAGCTTATGTGCTGTCTGGGCTTAGATATTTTGCGGAGCGGTAAAATGTTGAAAAGTAATTCTGATTGTTCTAACTTAGCGACATTCAGTGGTTTTAAACTTTAACTGTATAAGAAACTTATAAAAACACTAAAATAAAAATCTAAATTTTTATAAATAGATAAACTCGTTAGGCTTACCTCTGAAATTTCCAACAAACTGAGGAAAAACCCAATTTATTTTTGTGTTGGATGTGTGATATTATCCATTTTTAAAAGTATTTGCAGACAGTGCAGATCCTTCCTTAGCTCTTCCCTCTTCCTCCTTAAATAAGAATTTAAATTTTTTTCCTTTGGGCGGGTCTAGCTGTCTTTCCCACTCCTGCGCATATCCTTGACGCATGCGTAAGTTGACTGTTGAGCGATCTTCAATTTCACTCGTTCTGATTTTTTAACAAAAACGCTTTGTGAAAATTCAAAGTGTTTTGTTAGATCAATTTTGTTGGATCAAACAAACTTTTGTTAAATCAACAAAATAAAGCTGCTAAACTACTTAACAAAACAAGTTTTGTTAAATCCAACAAAACACTTTTTAGGGTGTGGTAATCTCATAGACCTTGTTCAAGAGATTAAGCATTAAATAAAATCGTAAAATTAGAAAAACAAATAAATTATAAATAAATATATAAAATTATGGTAGGAATTACCCAAGTTGTTTAAAGCTCAAGGTATTGAATAAAAATGTGTAGAGATACAATTTTTTTTAATTGAACAATTCATTTTGGGGCAGGCTTTAGTGTGCAGAAATCATAATGAAACATTTGCTAGCAGACGGCAAAAATATCTGGAGCGCACGAAAGCTCATTCCGATATGCTCATTTGCTGAGCCATTGCAGGATTAACCCTTTGAGGTGCAACCCTTTCCCAGTGCTGAAAAAAGGGCACAGCCAGCTGCGTCAAAAAAGGGTCTCTAGATCTGTGGCACGTGATGAACGTTTCGATCGTCCGCCATCTTGCTGGTAGTCAAGTCGATCGATGGCAACGGCTGCCCTTTTTTCAGCATTGGGCAATCTATCCAGCTGTTCTCGCATTCTTCCATTTTTCAGCAGATGTCAGTGCTGTTAAAAATAATATCGACCATTTTTTTACGGGAATTGACGTGCTAAAAAGTAAAGGATTCTCGTGGAGCTATGTCACCCGCAACTATTTTTATAGAAATCCAATCTATTCTTCGTGACTGGCAACAGTCAAAACGTCCGAGTTTGGTGTTCCCAGAGCGGGAACATTGTACGTTAAAGGGTTAACCGCTTTCCGCAATAACGTGAAGCTATCTCTGTACCGAAGCGAAGCCTTTATTTTGATAGGCAGCTCGCTTCGCTAGGGCTATGCGAAGACCATGAGGAAAAACCCATTCCCTCATGGAGCAACATATACCTTTGTGGGTAAACTGAAAGGATTTTTTTGTTTATTTCTCTAATTGGAATCGATTAAAATTTGTCAATTCCAGGGCGTTAGGCAAATACTTTTATGATATTTTTTGGTCTTCGTCGCTATCCTAACTCTCTCAGAGGACACCTTTCTAGTTAATACGGCGTAATATGACATGTACCATATTGAAAATGATGCATGTAGCATGACCATGAAGAAAGAAAGACAAATACACCGTTCATTCATTATGATCCACTTTACAATGCAATGAATCAAGAAAAACTGGTAGATCCCAACGTAATGAAAAAATAAATGGATTGCAGAAATGCGTAGTTAGCCTGCAGCAATTTCAGATTTTTTTACTTTATTTTTTGAGGGAACAAATTCACCTATAACACAATAGAAATCTAAAAGTGCGACCTAAAATGTCTTTGATGCAAAAATTCACAAAACAACAAATGCGCCGTTGTTATATCGCTCAGTTGCCAAATTTCGCAATTCCGAATTCATTGAAATCCCTCTTCATTTCAGTGAGACCTTGACCATGAAATCTACAAGAAGGAAATGTTTCACTCGGTCTCTGGAGGTAGGATCACGAGAGAGTGAGGATGTGACAACGTTTATTTTGTTGACAGCTTGAAAGAGAAAGAGGAAACCAGTTGTCAACTGCTTTCAAGTGAGTGAGGAGGCATGCTGCCGTGTCCAATCATGTTTTTAGAGAACGTAAGCGAGTTCAGTGGCCATGATAAGGCGCTCGTTTTCCTGTTTAACCCTTTGAAGCGCAGCCATTTGCCAATACCGAAAAAAGTGCAGCCGTTGTCATCGTTCGATTTAACAACCAGCAAGATGACGGTCGATCAAATCGTTTTTAGACACAGCTGGCTGTGTGTGCGTATAGCCAGTCAAAGAACGCGTGCTGCAGATTCAAAAACTTCTGGATCTGCAGCACGCGTTGGACGATTCGATCGACCACCATCTTGCTGGTTGTTAAATTGAGCGATGGCAATGGATGCCCTTTTTTCGGCATTGGGCAGTCTATCCAATTGTTCTTCTATATCAATGTATTTTCATCGTATTCTCCATTTTTCAGCTTGACCTCCACCCAAGCCCACTTTTCAAATTCAAGAGCCCCATTATAAGCAAATCAAAATAAGTTTTTGTCCAATAATAAAAAATAAAAAAATTCTGCAGGGGGGGTGCACAAAATTTTTTTACTCCTTTCTCTTATAAATGCATTTCAGTTTACAAAATAATCTTTCATAGTCTATATTTGATTTGTCATGAGAGTGCACGGACCCCCCGTGCCTCCCCTTTGGATTCAATATTCAATGAAAATTATAATTCTGTGTGTGTGTGGGGGGGGGTGGCACATTTTTCCTGGTGCCATTTTTTCCGGGAGTCGTTTTATCCGATGTCGTTTTTTCCTACATTCACAACCATATACCAAAAAATAATTGATAGTCTTACTGCGATCTCTGAATATGTTAAGGATAGACAGTATTAGGAGGAGGGATGCAAGTAGTTAAGTTGCTGAAAGAGGCACAAAGAAAATTTCTTTACCACAACATATTTCACAAATTTCGTGTCATTTATGTTTTCACCGTGAAAATCAAACTGATCATTTCAAGCAATACCGTTGGTAGTTCAGGTTATTTTCACTGACAGTTTTAGACACTCTTTGTTACGCCAGCTACAATTTATCTCCCATGCTCTACAGTTAAATCTTGGTACTATTATAGATCACGTGACATCTTATCGGCCACGGTCGTCTTCTTAGGCTTATTTTCTGTCATAAGTACAAAAAATACAAGGCCGTACCCTAGGGGGGGGGACCAGGGGGTCCGGTCCCTCCCCGAAATTTAAAATTTTGTTAACAAAACAATAATAATGAAGCCTTTTTATGAAAAATTTAGCCTTTTTTTACCTTTTGGTCCCCCCGCCCCGCCGAAATTTTTTTCTGGGTACGGCCCTGAAAAAATACAATGGTAAAAATATGTGTAGCTGCATATTCTGTACACTGATTGAAACACCCTGCATCAGTGAATATTAGGTGGCATGTCACGTACTTTCAGTCACCTTCTTCTTTCTCGAATAAACTAAAGAACTTAAGTTTTTGAGTGTCTGACCTTGAAATAAAAATAAGCACTGGCGAGAACTCGAACCACCCATAGATAAATTTCAGACCTGTCAAAGATACCATCTATAATTGATAATATTAAATGTGTTTTTCATTTGACATTAATTATATTGAGCTAAATATATCTGCTACTAAGAATACTTTTTGAATAGTTATACTTATTATATTACTGATTGGTTAATGGATGTGAACTGATCTGTTTTAGCGACTATTATGGCCCTAAAAAATTAATGGGATTTTTGCCGCAAATACTCGAAAGTTGCACTTTGTTTTGGCAGTTCACTTTACTCGGAACACCAATGGCGGATATAGAATAGGGTATCGGATGAAGGGAGTAACGTAGAAGTATTCAGTAATTTGGAATAATAATAACTTCGTTTAATAAAGCACCAAAACTCTGTTTATTCTAATGTAAGCTCACATCCAATGAGGATGGCTACAACGACCATTAATGAGCCCCTCTATAGATCTGCCACTGTCTAGTGTATTCCATATAACCTCAAAGTTTCAATAAAACCAACGATTTGGCCCTCTCTTGTTGCACCTAGTAAAGAACACTATAAAACTGAAAAATATAAATTAGAAAGAACCTTGTATTAAGTATGCATAAAAATCAAAAATAACTCTTCTTACATTTGTTTAAAAAATACTATTCTGACACAGAAAAATCTTGCAGATCAAAACGTACGTAAAGATGTTTTTTTTTATTCTTATGTACATTTGAAAGAAGAAAGCTATATACATAGCTTCTGTATTAGGGTGGATCGAAAAAACTTTTTTTTCGAAATTCACATTGCCTGAGTCATTATATGGTGCCAAACTAGCTGAAACCAATTGTCTCCAAATTTCAGCTTAAAATGTTGACATCTTCAGGTTCCACACCTCAAGTGAATGTTTATATTGGCTTTTTTTCAAGTTTTTAATGATTTTTATGTAAAAAAATATTTTTGTAAATTCAGTATTTTACTAAATAATTCATTAATTTGTAAAATAATATTAATGAATTACTTTCTCATCAATAAATTGTTTTATTGAAATGTTACTGCCAGATATCAGATCCAGAAATGGCTTTTTGTACATAAAAAAAGCAAATCATACTCTAAAATCTACTAGATAGCAGCGCGTGTTCTAATCTAACTATTATATCATAACCTAATAAGGCACTTTTATTCTGTGAAATGATTCGTTTTTGCAATTGCCCTTGTTTCTACTTTGTAAGGTTGAAGCAATACGTTTTATTAATTTTGATTTATATTTGACAAAATAATACGGAGTTTTGAATTTAAATATGACCACAACTAGAAGTGAAACGTTTTGCAGTGTTTTCGGAATTCCAGTACAATTAAAAGAGACAGTGTTACCACCAACGTATTCTGATCTAATGAAGCATTTCTTAATCACAAAAAATGATATACTGTGGAAGCAGGGGAACAAAAAGAATCCTTTAGTAAAAGAGATCAATCGAAATTATTTCTTTGGACGTTAAAAGAATTTGGAAGAAAGCCTCCTTGACGGTGGTAAGTCACCAAGAAGTAATTCCCCCTTTTAAAACTTATAATGAAAAATGCGATCACAATTCTCTACAAGTAACACAGTCTTTGTACACCATATACTTCGACGGAAGAAAGGACACATTTATTATGTAAGAAGGGAAGCTCTTTATATACAACTGTATCTGTGGAAGAGCATATTGTTATGTTGTCAGAACCTGGTTCTGCTCACATAGGACATGTGACTCCGCATTCAGGCTCTAGTACTGATATTACTTGCAGAATCATCAACTTTATTACACAGAAAGAGAAACTTTCGGATCTTGTTGCCGTTGGGTGAGATGCACCGAAAGTCAACATTGGGAAGAAAAATGGCGTAGTTAGACGGCTTGAAATATTTTTTGGCCATAAATTGCACAGGTTTGTATGCTTATTGCATACTAATGAACTACCTCTTCGCCACCTTTTTCATAAGATTGACAGAAAGACATCTGGCCACACCAGTTTTCTGGAACCATAGGAAAATCTCTGAAAACGCATGAAAGGTTTGCTGTGTCAAATTTTGTCACTATTCCTGTTGCTGTGCCTAAAATTTATAAGAAAGACCTCAGTACAGACCAAAAGTACCTTTTCAATATTTCTAGGGCAGTATGCTCGGGACAGAGCCATCCAGATTTATGAAACAGAAGTCCAGGAAGGATGTCTCATTCAAGCTGACTCACTACAGCGAACAGAATACTGCGACTCTCCGTGTCGACTGCCGAACCAACAAAATGCTTTAAACTCCTAGTAGACTATGTGATGAAAGTTTACGTGCCATCCTGGTTTGAAATAAAGAAAATCCCAGGCGCTACTCATGGAACACGGAATGATGAAAAGAAGTTCATTCTTTCCAGAAGATTTTAAGTCAATCATTCATGAAGTTATTCAGGGGAACTCTTATTTTGCTCATTATGAAAATTTTCCGTTGGCAATGCTGCTTGATGAATGATCACATATTTGAGAACTTGACCTAAGAAGAATATTGAAAGCAAGAAAAACTGACTGGAAGGGGGGGGAAATGCCAATTTGATTTTCTAAATATAATTTTAGAAGCAGAGGAGTATTTTCAGATGATTCACTGGGACAATCCTTTGGAACCACCAGCTACCATGAACCTCGACGAAGACGTAGCAAGTATGACCAGAAACGGTTCAGAATTTGAAACAGAGAAGCTCCCTTGCCCTTCTTAAGCAGTAGAAAGGCGTGTAAGACTACTAACTCAAGCATCATTGGTAACATTTGGAGCAAAAGCCAGAGACGGATACATTCGTTGTGGAATCAAATCACGAAAGGAACTATCAAAGTTAATTGTTTTGCCTGGCATGTAGACTTCAAAATTGAAGACGATTTAAAGTAAAGTGTTTTATTAGTCAATAATACCCGAAAGGAAAATTTGGCATCATTTCCTTTTTTGTATTAGTGTGCTTTCTAAATATTAATTGTCTTTAAAAATGAAGTAATATGTAAATATTTAATAGCTATGTATTCAAAATATACCCCAAAACTTATGACGCTCGTTTGCAAGTTAGTGACTTTTTTTCTTTTTTCTTTTTGTTTGTTAACGGCAATAAAACATTGCCGTACTGTTTCTTTTTAATAGTTAGAACTATTTTTGAGTAAGAAAATAATGTTATTGTAAACATTAAAATTAAATTTAAAAAAATTGATTTGTTTACTTTTTACATTAACATTCCTTTCTTTGAGCCCAGTGTGGAACCTGAAGACAATCAGTGAATGAACTAGAATTTTTTTTCTGTGACTTTTTTGCCAAACAGCACCATTTGTTGAGTCAGTAAATATTAAAATTTAAAAAAAAATTATTTTTGCCATTTTCACTCCACCCTATTCTGTATCCCTCAAAACTTACGAAAGTTATTTTTTTTTCTTATGGGTTTTTGACAGAAGACTGTTCACACTTTCTGTCTTATCTACCAGACTGGGTAATTTTAGGTGGGGAAAGGAGATAGCGCAATAAATCAGTGACATGAGGTTGAGTTGAAAAGAGATTTTTTTAAACCTTTTTAGCTGACGAACTATGAAATCAAAAGTCGTAGTACTGAACGATAAACCGAAAAACGGAAAAACACGCCTTTTTTTTAGAGTAGGTAAGAGATTTTCGGTGCTATCTCCATTCCCCACCTAATAAAACCGACCCATTCTGACAGAGAAATCGGAAAATGAATGTGGGCTCTTACCTTACACTGAGAAAAATGTTTAGTTGAGTCAAAAGGAAAATTTTGATAAATCAACAAAATTATCCGGTTGAAATAGAGGCAGCCAAATTTTTGTTGAATTAACAAAATAATTTTGTTATAATTATTTGGTTATTTCAACAAAACACATTGTCAATTTAACCAAACAATTTAGTTGAAATAACAAAATGTTTTAATTTAACCAAATTATTAGTTTATACGGTTTATTTGTTTGAATTAACAAAATTTCTTTGTTAACTGGTGTCGTGCTGGCTGATTTAACGAAATTTACTTTGTTGAGTTTACTGTTATATTTTTTAACCCACAAACAGATGGTTGAAACTTTCAAAGATAGGACAAAATAATTTATCTATTCATTAAAATTCATATTTTTATTTTAGAGTTTTTATAAATCTAGAAATTTTTTTAAAAAGTTTTTTTTTTATTCATACAAAATAAAAATTTTTACTATGCATTTAAAAAAAAATGATAAAATATACGTAGAAGAAATTAGCGTATCATTTTACATGACGGAAGGTTGGTGAGCTTTATGGAGTGCAAATTCAACTGTCAGATCATATATATCAATTTGTATGGAAATAATTTTCAATATTATAACAATGTAGACTTAAGAAACAAATAGGTATCATGAAATATCAATACTCAAGAAGTATAATTTGAGTTCTCAATAATGAAGTTCAAAAGTCTTACAAAGTCGATAACATAAAAGCAGCAAATTTACTGGCGAATTTGAGCAATGATGGTTCATTTAGTGTTTCGCCAAATTCTTCGTGAGGATTTAATTGGTGTGACTTAGTGGTTTAGTTAAAAATATTTTTTTTTCGGGTGTAAAACTTTTAGAGGATGTTGCTGTGCTTTTGCTTAGGGCAGACGCCTTCTATTACCCTTTAGTTCTTATGCGATAGAGCACTTGCACATTTTTAAGGAGCGGCCTTGAATTTTGTCTACTTTGCTATATTTTTTCTAGGAGACGGAACCCCTAGGTATTCTAGGCTGCTCCCCCTAGTAATGTCTTTAATCCTTCCACTCATATTTTAGTGTAGGAAGTTTCCTCTAAAAGACGCTTCTCTAATTAAAGAGTGCAGCTTATTCATTTTTGCCTGTTTGTTTTTTATTCCTTTATGCATTACCATAAAAACACGATCGACTGCGCCTCACTTTTCTCTCGCATATAGCTTTCTAGGTCTAACCCGTCTTCAAAATAAATACCACGTACAGAAACTGTCTTTCTAGTGTCTCGAAGTCGTAACCTTGACAGTGAAATGAAAACTAACAACATCTCGATATATCTAATTCATAAAAAATGAAGACGGAAAGCAAAATAACAATAAAACAGGCTACTCCCCCTAATTACCCACCTGAAGAGATGGCCGGCCACGTGCTCTTTTGCAATCATCTATGCTTCATTCGTCACGATGGAGAAGCTAAACCGCTAACAGGTCACGATTAAGTAACTCGTCAAGACTTTAAGTGCAACAATAACTTAAGATCGCTTTCGCTATGTTTCCAGAGTGTTTTTCCCGTGACCGCAATGCAAATGCAACCACGCCCGCCGCCGATGCATTATCTACGACTAATTTGAATATGCGCGGCAGGGGTCCATATTGAATTTTTTATTTATCTATATCTTCTCTTTTTGATATCATCTCCAACGAAGATCATACCAGGCATGCAAAGGTGTACCTAGGTAAAGTATCGCTCATGGCAGACAACAAAATTGAGCTCTTTCTCTTCCTAAGAACGATACCGATCACTGCGCTTGCGCTAGTAGGGTCATTTTTAAAATTTCTTTAGATTAATCATTTACTAGCAGCGTACCCGTTCTCCGCACGGCAGGAAACGAATATTTTTCTTACACATATAATTCAAATCAAACCCAGCGACTCAAAAATCTCAAAACGTGAAAGATTATTTGAATCGTGCCAAAAAGTTGACGCCATGAGTGCAAATCTGGGATGATTACAACATTATGACGCAAAAATTAAATAAAAAATATGTCTAACTGCATGAAAATTTCGATTATTTTTAAAGCGCATTATTTGTTTCATATTTAATGCGTTTTCATTTTTCGGGTCTTAAGAGCTGTAGAAATTATTGGTTTCACTTAATTGTTAAACGTAACAACTTAAGTCGCGACAGTACGGACGGAAGCTGAAGGAATGTTAAAAATAAAATATGAAGTGGGTTGTTTATGTTTACTTTGATAGAACTGCCATATTGGCGTAATTAACACCGCCAGTGTATGGAAAATATAGCCAAAAATGAACCACAAATTAAACTTTGCAATAATGGCAATAGTTTGTAGGCAACACCCGCTAGCCTAAGAGCCTAAAAAACACTCTCATTCTTCTCCAAAAACATTCGTCTTTATAAAAAATTCCTGTCGTTTTACGCCCTATTTGGCTTAAAAAAATTATCTAGGCATACGCTCGTAACATCGGCTCATCTAAATCTTAGTATGGAATTAGCAGTACAAACGCAAAAACATGCGCTTCTTAAACACAGAGACACTACATTTGAATGTTTACCACCAACTTTGCTAAGAAGGATACTAAAGTAGGAATAACATACATTTTAATTTGTAAAACAAAAAACATCTTAAACAATATCGCCCGTAGCGCTTCTTTAACATAAGAATGAATAATTTATTACACGCATAGTACTTCGACCGCCAAAAAGTAATGCAGGCATCTAATTGAAAAGTAACAGTACTTTAAATTATTAACTAGAACACGCGTTTTATTCATCGTTAACTCCGATGTACAAAATCCGAGATTTTCAATTTTCAGAAATTTGGCGGGATTCACCTATCTTAACTTAATTTGGTGAAAATTCTGAAGATAGATCGCTTAAAATCGCCTTAATAACTGTATTATTTCTGTACGGGAAAATTAAAATTTAACACCTAAATGTAATTAATAAATACACTTGTTTTCAAAAATACTATATCCTTATGCTTAGTAAATAGCGTCAAGCCTAGAACTATTCAAACAGCTAGAACCTTTCAAAATCGGCTTATCAGTCATTTTATTTTACTCCAATATTTAAAGAATTATACATAAAGAGCAGTGGCGTAACCAAGGAGGGGGGAGGGGGATCATAACACCCCATGAGGAATTTTTTGCCAGACAAAATGTATATTTTTCACTAGCTTATCCCACACACATATACATATATATGCAGTGTTTTCACTAGAGCTCGAGAACGCGAGAATCTCGCATTCTTTTTCTTTTTCTCGCATTAAAAAATTATTACTGCGAGAAATTCGCGCACCCTACAAATCGGTTTCTCAAAGAAAAAAAATAATAAAGAGCACTGAGTGCAAAAGTGGATTCTCAAGAACTAAAGTCTGAAAAAAAAAAAAAAAAATAGAAGGGGTCTGGGGATTCCTGGGTACATTCTGATCCTGTGGGGATCTTAAACTGGGCTATTTTTACTGCATGTACCTGTGCTTGATTTAGACTTGGAGGTCCAATTACACTCCATAAAAATAACAAAATACCTTGATTTTGGGTATTTACCTTACAGAGGAATAAATACTCGTTTATAAATACCTTACCCACTGGATATTTACCCAACCCAAATTATTAGCAAAAAATTCTCACCCATTTTATAAAAATCTCACTCAGTTTGGGGGAAAGGGTGAGAAATTCTCACCCAGTTTTTTTTCCTGTAAGGAAAACCCTGATTGTAGTATAAATAAATTGCACGCATTCTGAAGAATATGGGGGGGGTGTCATCTCGAGCTAAACTTTATTGAATGGGAGGTCATTTTGTTAAAAGGTTGGGAGCCGCTGCAATACACACACAGTAAAATCCCATCTAAAATAAATGTCTGGATAATTTTTAATTATTTCCGAAGTGAAAGTGCATATCTAGGATTCACTTTATGAAACTATACGATATTACCTTCAGGAACGACCTACCTATTGGTTAAAGCATGTTACAGCTCCTGGAGTGTCCTGCTGTCCAGTTGAACCCCAGACGCACGCCGGGTCCAGCAGAGCCGCAGCTTCTATTCATTTTTTAAGACACAATATTTGAATGACCGTTCGTAATATTTTGATAACTTTAGGAATTAGCTAATATCTTCTATATATTTATTATCTTACGTACACTGTACTTATTATTAACAATCTCTAAAATAACATTTTTAAGCATCATACCAACTCTTATTACTCACGAAATTAAATCGAAAAAACAGAAATTCAGATCTTGCACAGTAAAGGTAAACAGATAAATCTTGAATGCGAGACAATAAATTATATGATTATATGACTTAATTCTACAGAAAAAGCTTAAAAAAAAACTGCAACAAAAAAAAGAGGAACGCTTAAAAATTAAGAAAATAATTTAAGGAAAAGAGCCCTCTGTGGTCAGGTCATATGTGCTGCATTGCTCTGTTTCTATCAGGATGCATATTTAATTTGAACTGAAATTGAATTTTGAAATCTGCTGAGGAATACTAACAGAACGAGTCTCTTTTTGGTCTACCGGTATCGAGATGGCCGAGCTCCATTGATTCCTAGATGGATTCTTTTCCATCTTGCTTTACAGTGACAATGTGTCATATGTGTATCTATCAGGAATCACTACTGTTCCTTTAGGTAGTTATTTTTTATTAGAGAACAGATAATCCCAAAGTGGTGAACAAATATAAAATAAAAATACGGAGTCTCCAAAAATAAACTTCATTGTTAAAAAAAAAGGGAAGAATTATTTATTAATGAAATAATTTAAGATTGAAAAAAAAAATCCCTTCGTGATCAGGTTATATGTGTTCCACCACTCTGCAGCTCGATGGAATACTAACAGAACGAGTCTCTTGTCGCCTGCCGGTATCGAGAGGCCTGAGCCCCAAGATAGCCGCTAGCTAGTCCTTCGCATCGTGCTTTACAGTGACAATGTGTCATGGGCGAAGGCACGACACCCGACCACGACCCCACCAGCTTCCACCGCAATCCACGGCACTTATAGTAGCTTTGACGCTCTGTATAAGCATTTCTTTGTTGTAGCTTTGTTTCAGCCTCGATGTTTCTTAACTATCATTGTTACGTGCTGAGCATTGTTGGATCCACCATGGCCGAGTGAACAAAACCCTGCACATTGTAAGTGGCTGATTATCCAGGGATCTGGCCTATCGGACGGCTGTTGTTCTAGCGGTCTGGAGTATGGGGTGGTTTTGTCCAAAGGTAACTTAAGTAAATTGGCGTTATAACCCCCTTAAAAAGTCCTCCTAAAGAAGGCAACCCCCCACCATAAGCAGATAACCCTCGTCTAGTTATGTTTTAAACCAATACACGCCCCTTGTTCTCAACCTGTGGGGCTCGAGAAAAATAGGCAAAGATAAAGTGATGATGCATGTTTAAAAATTCACCTTATTTATTCTTATTTCTGCTCCATTTTTTTTTTCGCTAAAAATGTTTATTCCAACTTTATTGATAACATTATTTTGAAGAAAAGGCTACAAAACGTTCATTGTTGTGGGTTGCAGTAGTCGTAACCCCCCCCCCCATGAAAAATTTCTGGTTATGCCACTGTACAAGAGATAGCAAACAATTCTGAAAACTGAAAATGCAGCAACCTGCGGCTGCAGCGTTGCTTTCACATGTTCTTTTCCGCCAAACCAGTTGGCGTCTTCCGATTTTCGCCAAGTGGCTAAAAGTTTGAGCGTTTGGAAACACGCAGATTCGTATGTTAAATGAAATGTTATTCGTATGTGTAAAGACAGACTCTATTCTGGTTATTCATTGGTTGGCGAGAGTACGCGCAAGTTCATACAGTATCAAAAAGCGTCTGAAAGAATCTGCTTGTAGCTACGTGTGTTTTTTTAAGATATATAGATATTGGTTTATGGCAAGTGGGTTTATTATGAAAGTATAATGACTCGTATAGATTTCGGCTCTAAGGATAGTGAATCAAAATACAGTACACTCCTGAGCATCCGGTTGGCGACTGTCTGGCTTCCGAACTAACCGGCCTACGATTTGCGTTACTGCTTTGCTTATGTTTCCAGCAACTAAGTTAGGCATTACAGAATTTATGTTCAAACTAGCTGCGTACCAGTTCTTCGTACGGTAGGAATCAAATGTTTTTCTTACTCATATAAGTGAAGTTAATTCCATCTTTACGAAATTTCAAAATATGAGAAATTCTTTGATTCGCGACATAACTTTTCCTTGCGGATACTTATTTGAGATGGTTATATAATGTAACTGCAGAATGATAACGTAAAAAATCTCCTAATTTATATTTTCCCTCCGTTTTCCTTTTAAAGAGGACGAAATTAATGCTCTGTCATTTATCCAAATATGAAAAAGTTACGACGGATACAATTAAACATGCAACATTTAAAAAAATTATTTTACAAAAACTTTCGCCAAAAGTGATCTCTCTTTAAAAAATTCTTTAAAATCTGCAAATTATTTTACATAGTCAAAACAAACTATTTTTAAAAGAAAATTTTCTAGTCTGTCCGATGATGCAAATATGGTTTTACTACAAGTGTAATTACCGTCGTTATTAGGTATTAGGCGAGACCAAATGCTAAAAATCTCATAAAACATAAATAACATTTTTCTGATTCGAATTTCATAAAATTGCTTCCAGGTGTGTTAGGACCTGTCCTCGTAAAGCCATTTACAAACTTTTGTTGGTCTGTGACCACCCATCTTGGCATTATGCAATCGAGAAACACACATAAGAATATCGGAGGTTACCTACATAGCTAGCCAGCCAGCTACAATGTTAACTCTCGGATTTTATTTTATAAGATGCGAACAGTTTATATCCTTTCACTTACTTTTTCTCTATAAATTCTTGAAGTGTGCAGTGCAGCATACAAACATATACTTAATGGATTGATTTCACCTTGTGCTGTTTTAAACACATTATTCAAACAGCTATTTAGAATATGTAATTTTTCTCAATAAGAAATTAGGGACTTTGATGACAGTTTTCAAAATTTTTATGCCCGTGATGGATTAATTTAACCTTTTTCTGTTTAAAACACACATTATTCAAAAAGCTAATGAAATCTGTACTTCTTTTTTAAATTTTGCGTGCATCAGAGATGAGGTACTTCATTTTTCTCTGAACTGCGCGCTTAGTGCGGAGGTAATTATCTGATCATGTTCCGCGGAGTCACTGCAGGAGCTCCGTTCCGAGTTTATTAAATTCCTTGGCAGAATACAAGCCGTAATTTAATATCTCTTGGAATGGCCAGTGATCTTCGTTCATAATGGCGCGAATTCTGGACCCAGTGCATGGCATATTTCTGGGAGTGTTTTATCATTTAATGTCATATCATTTAACGTCGGTTGCAGCAGAGTATGTAAAATTCGGAAATCGTAACCAGGCGGTTAGTTTGTCGGTGGACTCGGTTAGTTAGAAGATTGACATATACACCCATTTGATGGAAGTAAAATAGGATCTTTTACATTAATTTCTTTTTTCTCCCCTTTAATCCGCCCTTTTTTGCATCTAGGTGGTTCACATTTCTACTTGTGCAAAGCTTATGGGCTCATAAAGGGAATCTCTACCGTTGTTTCTTTGCGACAAAGAAAGCAAACTCATCAACTACTGACTGACCTAGTAGCTATATACCAAATAAGATTGTAATAAGGACTCACATAAAATGGTGTTTAAATGTTACAATTAGCATGTTACAAATAGCTTACAAAGTACTAGCATGTTACAAAATGTTACAAATAGCTTAATAAGTAGCGTACATGGGCAGCACATAAATAAGAAAAAACTAAAACAGTACGCTTACTAAAATCTTTTTAGCACTAGAGTGCTATTTCGTTCTCGCCGGTATTTTCTGTCGACATAATTTGTGGACCGATTGGCGTCGACATGTTTTCGTAACATTTATCCATGAGGTTGTCAGATAGCGCGGGAGGGAGGAAGAAAAAAATGTTGAAAGTCGCCATGGTTTGCAAATTTTGACGATTTATCGCTCAGTTTGTTGCCAAAAAATAAGTCTCCAAAACTGAAACTAGCATGGCGATATCTTTATTATTTGGTGAGAAACTGGCAAACGGTACAGTTTATTACAGAGGAAAAGTTTGGTTAGAAGTTAGAATATGCCTGGCGAAGATTGTAAAACAGTTTTAGCAAGCAATTTTAATATAGATTTCAATTCGTAAAAAATGTTTTATGGAGCAAGAAAGACAAATACAGTGCATTCATGGATTACGATACACTTTCCAAAGAATATTTTTAAAGGTAAAATATAGTTAGAATATTCCTGACAAACATTGTAAAACAGATTTAGTAGACGATTTTAATACAGATTTCGATTCCAGAGAGATGTTTTATGTAAGAAGGAAGAGAAATACGTCACACTCATGAATAATGATACACTTTCCGACTTAATTGAATTAGAAGAAATATGGAGAAGACGCATGGATAATGATACACTTTTAATCTATAGCACTGTAGTGCGTATTTAAAATATGAAGTGTTTCAGATTTTTTTTCTGAATTCCTCCCCCTCCGCACGCTCTTTCAGCTTTCAAATTGTCTTTTTGCATATTGTTTCTTTCCTACGCATGGCAATCACTTTTTCTTTTCGCACTTAGTTTACTTTTTGGTACTCTCATGCAAAAATCTTTCCTAATTCCAAATCAGAGTGCAGTCCGGATTTGTCCCGCCGTAACTGTCGCATTTTTGACTCACTGCAATACTGTTTACTAGGGAAACATTTTCCTTCAGATGACGAAATAAAGGAAGCAGAGTGGAACTTCTTAATTAATTAATTAATCAATTAATTAAAATAAAAAATAGTTTCAGTCATTCACTGAAAGTGCGTCGATCTGCTGGTGAAACAATGGGACAGTGTTACTACGGTACTGGCGATTTCTTAAAATAAAATTAAAGATTTTTTTTTTCAATTTGTTTATTTTTTTTTGTGGGGCAACCTTATCTTTAATGATTAAGATATTAAAATTAGTATTTTTAACTTCAAATATATAGTAATGCGTGTTACTCAAAAAAAAAAAATTAAAATAGTTTTAATTTCTTTAATATGTTAAAATCAGTATTTTTTAAAAACTAATCATCTAGAGAACGTCAAAAACAATAATTTTCAAAACAACATGTATGTTTATGTTTAAAATCAAACTGTAATAAATAGTGTAATTAAGTATTTTATGAAAGAAAAAAATTTAGTGTCATTAAACTCAAAATGTGTGACTTTGAAAGAAATTTGCGGCTTAAAACATTTTCAGATAATAATTACATGTAAAACGAAATTTTTTGTGACTAAAACTATTGTGACTAAAATTTTTGGATTTTATTAAGTCAAAGTTGAATTGTGCATATATTTTTAAACATTTGTTAAATTTTACGCTCTGCGTCTTGCATTGGGTGTGTGCTTTTAATTCAATGGCAGCTTCCTCCATCAATTTCACCAAAATTGATTATCCTCGCTTATTGTGCCGTGCCTACAGCCTTCTTTTAAAAGAATTTAATAAAGCTCTGGAATAGTTGGGATGTTTTGCTTCCATGGAAACGGAGGTGGTGACGTCTGACAAAGAAAAAAGAAAAACTCTGGAAGACTATACATCAATCATTTACGATGAAAGAGCTGGTGTTTAAAGCTTCAAATTATATATATAAATAAAATAAGTTTTTTGTGTGTACATAATAGTTTAATTATTATTTTTTTTCAACATCTATTCGATTCATGCATTAAAAAAGCCTAAATGATCTCCATGTTTTTGTTTGTTTGTTTGACTTCTGTAAATTTGCTTTTGCACGCATCACCTGAAAATGGCTAAATGTGACTGAAGTGAAAATTGCTAGTATAACCAGGTCCCGATTTAGAAAATTCTTGACTATAGGCATAACTTGGAATGAATGCCCAAACACAGATGGCATGAAATTTTCAAAATTGACGAACGCAAAAAAAAATCATGAATATTTGTAAAATAACATTTTTACCAAGAATTATCATTTTAAACACAGAAGACTATAAACCATTATCAAATAACAAAAAGCAATAAAAACAAGTAATATGTCATATTACTGTATCGCTATTAAAACATGCAAACTTTGGAACAGAATTGAATCGGGAATTTTTCTTTTAAAATAGATATTTTGAAGGACCATTAGACCTAGGCCACCCGAAAATCGGAGCCTGGGTATAAATTATTTTTTTTTAAAGTACATGCTTCTTTTTTTTCTTCCCTAAAGTTTTGAGTAGTTCGTAAGATTTTTGTAATTTTTTAAAAAATATTTGAGTATCACAGGAAAATGGTTAAGGAAGTTGAATGAAATTTAGTTGCATGGTACATGCTTAGTTAAAATGCATAAGCCTTTGAATTTTTTTTAATGTTTTTTCCCCAAAACTTATCAAAGGCTTTAGAGATGTTGAATTACAAGTTTTGAAACTGTAAATGTTGACTGCATCAAACGGTAGCGAAGCTTAGCAATTTTTCCCGAGATATTGCCGAATTTGGCACTTAAAGGAAGTCTATAAACTAACTGTGGTTAGGCGATATCATTCGGAGATGGGGAAAAACCGGACATATTCCAATGTTGTTCGATGTAGACATATCAGTCAATGAAACGCTATCTAATGAATCTTTTACATGCAATAAATGCAAGTTTTTACTTTCTCACATTTAGAATATTAATGTACACATGAGAAAAAAAATAGATAATTTAACTAATGCAGAGCTCTTTTTGTTCCATTTGTAATAGTTTTGAAAGCAATCTTCAATCTACTTCAATAATTCGACTGCATCAATACTTTAGCAAATTCAAAATTTATAAAATACAGTTTCTAAAATATATAATTCAATTGAGTTCTATTTTATACAGATATTTTTTTTTCTCTAATCATGTCAAAACGTACTACTTAACATTTTTAAGAATTTAACTAGCATACAAAGCAGGATTGGAAAAATCTATTGAACAGCATATCCGGGAGATGTAAAAATGTCAGTTAAAAATGTACTTTTTTGCACTACATGCCCGGCCGGGCATATAAAAAAAGAAATTGTTACACATTCAGCTAATGCAGAAGACTGAAAACAGGTAAGAGTTCTTAGAAACAGGTAAGAGCCTCTATACTAAAAATATTTTCTGTTAGTCAAGGTAACTGATTGATTGTCTAGTCAATGTTTAATCTTTAACATCTGGAAAGTGTGGAGCGATTTCAACTCGTTTGTTTGCTTTGGCAAATTTTATTTTTTCAGGTGTGTAAATTTTTGTCCGCTCATGCCTTTTACATATTCACATTTATTTATTTTGAGCAACATGCCCGTCCGGGCGTGTTGAAAATTTCAGATTTTTTCAACTCCGCAAAGTGCCGCGAGCGTATGACAGGGATTGCTTGGAGATAATCAACAAAAGTCTAAGTTTTGGGGGAGAATGATCAAAACATTTCCTCTGAACCGGCATCCACCAAAAGGTTTTCCCAGCCGATGACGAAGTGGGTGAAAACAAAAATATTTAAGTCAAGTTTGAGACAGTACAGTGTCCAGTCTCCTCTCTTTTATAGGAACTCTCTAAGATGGAGAAGACGGGGGGGAGGATTCTGTATACTTTCCCAAGCGAGTACTTCCTTGATAGTTAGCCCCATAAACATAAAAGAAATAAGGAATGAATAAATGCATTCAAATTGTTTCATTCTGACCTTATCATTCATATTGCTTTAAAGGTAACCTCCCGCGAAAGTTTTTAGTCTGAGAAAGGCGATCCTAAATGATTTTCACCTGACAAGGGTGCCGTCGAGTAAAAAGTCTGGGAACCTCTACCGTATATTATGTAATTTCTAGTCACCGCAATGTATATTAACTGTCATCCTTTATATAGAGGGTGATCAACTTGAAAGAGTAATCGTCGGTTTTTCTTACTACCCTTTAATCTAAAGGATGTGGCAACTCTATCTAACACTAAAGTATAATTGCATGAACAGAAAACCTTGTTTAAGTGTGAGAGGAACAATTTGTAACAATGTTGAAGAGTCACAAATTTATTCGTGAAATATAACAAAAATGATGACTCACAATGTTACTTAATCCCGTGATAATTTTATTTTTGAAAAACATAATTTAATTCGAATTTTTTACATTATCATTCAAATATTATCAAATATTAATCCTCAGACGGATAAATTTTTTTTGTACCGTTATCTCAGGGTTTTCCAGAGAAGTCCTGCAAACATCGATGAATTAAAGCAACTCATAACTCAAAAAATCTCGTCAATAACACCAGCGATGTTATGAAGTGTGTCATAAAACTTGGTTCGACCTGTTAATTTTTGCAGTGAAAATGGTAAAGAACATTTTCAACATTTGCCATAAGGAATGATAATGTAAAAAATGTGAATTAAATTATGCTTTTAAAAAATAAAATTATCACAGGATTAAGTAACATTGTCTGTCTCCATTTCTGTTTCACCTCACAAATAAAGTTGTAACAGTCCAACAGCGTTGGAAATTGTTCCCCACATTTTAACAAGGTTCAAGCATTTATAATTCAGTGTTAGAATAGTTACCACATCTGTCAGATTTAAGGGTAATAAGAAAAACCAACGGGTACTTTTATAAACTGATCACCCTCTATTTTTATACACGTCCTTATAGACCAACCCGTGTGTACATTCGCACTTGGAAAAACAAAACTTGTTACGATAAACTAATATTTAGAAGTTGAATGAGAGACGGTTTGAATGGCCATTCTTATAACGAGGTAGGTTCTAGGAAACTTAGCCTTCCTAATAAAAACCTTATATCTTCCTCTAGAAAAACAATATAGATTTTCTGTTGCAAGACTGATAGAAATGTTCCTATACCGTTACGTTTATACCACACTTGCCACAAGAGTCCGACTAAGCCAACAAGGGGACCGGGACAGACATTTGTCATGGGGTCCCCTTCCGTACAAGCCCATTCATATAACACTCCCTCAAATAGGTATTTGAGTGTAAGGCAGATTCTATGCATAAATTGTTTTTCATAAAAAGTACATATTTCAGTATATAATAATAGTTACTATATAGTACAGAGGTTCCCAAACTGGGTGCCGCGGCACCCTAGGGTGCCACGAGCGATGTCAGGGGTGCCGCAGAGATAATCAAGAAAAGTGTTTTGGTGGAGTATAATCAAATAATTTCCTATGAACCGGTATCCACAAGAAAGTGAGCCAAGCCGATCACTAAGTGGGCTCAAACAAAAATATTTCAGTCAAGTTCAAGATTGTCCTGTAGCCTCTCTTTTATAGGAACTCCCTGAAATGAGGGTATTGTCAAAATTCTATATCCCTTTCCCAAGAGAGTACTTTCTTGATAGTTAGCCCTATGAACAAACAAACAAAAAATAACGTAATATGCATCCGAACTGCTTCATTCTAACCTTCATATTTATATTGCTTTAAAGGAAATCTGTCGCGAAAGTTTTTAGACTGAAAAGGGTGCCGTGAAATGCTTTTACCCTGACAAAGGTGCTGTGGGGAAAAAAAGTTTGGGAACCCCTGATATAGTATATATTTTAACGTATCAGTTATTCAAGTATACAAAGTAAGAAATTCGGCTTACACTCGAATGCTACGTTATGAACTCCGCAATAAGAGCTCTAATGATGACTAATAGGACAGCTAGTTAAGGATAACTACTCCTGAACCAATTCTTGGTCCTTTCTAGAAAAAAAAATTAGATTTTCTTTTGCAAGAATGGAAAATGGAGAACAATGCATAAGAAGCCGTAATCCTCCTAAAAATCTTCACAAAATTCACCATTCAGTTACGTTAATGAAAATCAATAAAAACTTTTAAAATAATACAGACAAAATGGTACTTATCAAAAATATTATCATTTGGGGATGGTACGAAAAGTCAACCTAAAACTATCATATTTACCATATAGTCATCATTTTACCCAAAATGTTCTATTTACCTCTAATTACCTAAAAATCTTTTTTTTTTCCAGCATATTAGTAACTGTTTTAGAGAGTTATTGAAGTTGAAGCAGGAAACTTTCTCTAGAAACAACACATTTTTTACAAAATAACATGGTGTTATTGCTTGATTTAGGGACCCGGGGCTGCTTGCCTTGCCTGTCCCTATCATAATCAGACTCGTGCTTGTCACAAAAAGTACTGACAAGGTTTTTAACAAGTATTTTCTCTTCTAAGAAAGAATTAACAATAGATTTATATATTTTTCAAACGAACGAATTTTTCTGCATAAAAAAAACCATTTTAACAATGGCAGCTCTAAAAGCAATTTCATTTCTTCACTCGTCAGTTTACATCATGGAAGGTTACCAAATCTCAAGATTTACTTTTAAAAATCCCCCCCCCCCACACACCGCCAGCTATACCACTCACACGGTTCCCAACACAAGAAGGTATAATTCTTACATAAGTCTTACGGTGCCTAGATGATTTTTTTAAAAGAAGTATTCTGCCTTCCATAAAAAGAACTGACATCACTTTACGTGATATTTTTTAAACAATCGAGTTACTTCCTAATAGTTTGCATCGAAAAAAACTTCATTGTTAACTAAAAGGAATTTAATTTCTTAATTCCTCAATTTACATCAAGGAAGGTTACCAAATCTCAAAATTTCCTTTATAAAAATAACCCCCACCACCAGCTTTTTCATTCATACAGTTTCCAAAACAAGAAGATATAATTCTTACATAAGCCTTACGGTGCCTAGATCTTCCACGATCGAAATAGAACGCGCGGCACTAAGGGGCTTCAATCATGCAGTTAACAACCAGTGGTCGGTGAACCATTTAAGTTAACTGAGCACATCAAAGGAAACAAAACAAAACAACGGTCTACTTTTGTTTTCAAACCATAACCACTGAAGAAGCGAAAACGATAAAAAAAAAAACAAACGGTCGCTTTTCATCAGATCTGCACCATCACCCAAGCGCTTAGAGAAGGAAGAAAAAACAATTATAGCTTCGTCTGATAAAGATGGTGAACACTGGTCTTTTCTTTCTATGCAGTTTATCATTTATTGTTTTGTAGCTAGGGACGCACGTAGCAAAAAATTAAATGATTTTCCGTAATACACTAGCCCTGTTTCCTCGAGTAAAGTGAAACAGGAAAACAAAAGAAGTAAAATCATGCCGGACGAATCAATTACAAGACAATTTCCAGCACACATCATTTCGACGAACCAATCGACGTAAGCTTGAAATGATAGGACCATACGTCCCGTTTTTAAATTACCTGCCCCGTTGTCTCCAAGAACGCTTCCGGGAAGCCGAAATGTTCCGTTTTTACAAAGGGTATTCACAGGGGCGTAGCCAGAGGGGGCTGCAGACCCCCGAAATGGGACACTTTACTTAGCTTACAATTTTATAGCTTACAATTGCTTACAATTGAACTTTAGCTTATAATTTGATACCGAGCCCCCCCCCCCCCCGAAATAAAATCCTACTGGGTGGTGAACACATTTTTGTAGCGATTTTGACTTTATCCATGAATTAAATTTAACTAAATAAAAAGAAATTCTCTGACATCTATTCAGAAAAGGATTTAATTATCGTCTTATCATGGATCAAAACTTAAGGATAGGAATCCCACAGTGAAAGAATGGTCTCAAAATATCCGACACCAGAGGTCTCTGATCCGCGCAGGCGGCAAACGCAAGCGCATATGCGCGGCTGTACTTAAGATCTGCAAAGGTAAGAAGCAATCCTCTGGCAGCAAAATAATCTTATCTGCAGTAATGCAAATTACACTTAGAGTGCGTTTAGACTGCCACTTATGGGTAAATATCGATTAAATCTCAAGTAAAACATGAGCTACTCGGGGAGATTGACATCTTGGATAGTTTTTGTAGTTAATGTGAAAAAAACCTGGCGGCAAGTATTTACTACCCAGCGGAGCCTATGGGAAGCAACGAAAACAACATGTAATCTATCTCCTCAACTTCTCAAGGAAAATCTTTGGAGAGTTCGAGTAATACTCGAGTTACTCAGCTCGGCAGCTTCGACACCTTGTTTATCTCCTCGAGTAACTCAAGTCGGACATCATAAACGGGTTGAATTATTCCAGAGTTACTCAAAAGTAGCAGCCAGAACGCGCCCTCAGTAATTTTTGTCCACTTAAAATGTATATTTTCGACATTACAGATACCGTAGTAACATAACCCACTGTTTCCACTTAATTTGTTAACTCAGCAATCCAATGAAACTGATGTTTTTTATTGCTAGAGCTTTTAAACTCGGAAAGTGAAAATAAATAAACAAATAAAATATTAACTTACTGCTACTTTCTAAATACTCATTTTAAAAACTATTCTAGGTATTTTCCTTTTTTTTTCTTTGTATGGGTTGCATAATTTCCCAGAAACTACGTTCAGTTTGTTGTATAAAATTATTTGTCAAGTGAATAATGGAAATGAAGGGTGTAGAAAAAAAAAAAAAAAACGAAATCTTTGTCTCCTGTCATCTTAAAAGTTGTGTATTGATACAAAAGACTTCTGTAAGATTTAAATGGTCTGCGACAACGTCACGGGGTTTGCGCATCGAGATTGAAATCTAGAAATTTTTGAAAAACATGACTTTTCATAAAATCGACCAAAAAAATTCTTTTAATTATTAGGCTCCCAAGCTTTTAAAAGTTGCATATTATTATGAATAACGTGTATGCAAAATCTGGAGTTGCTACGACAGTGTCTAGGGCAGGGGTGGCGAACCTTTATGGATCAACTTGCCATTTTTTTCCTGAAGAAATGTTTAACGAGGCCATAAACGTGCCGTCAAATAATTTTGAATTAGCGATTTTGACTTAGTGACCGTTCGATCGTGATACTTCAAAGTGAACTTTGTTATTTTTAGTTAAAATGCAAACCGTTTGATGGAAGGCGTGCCACAAATATTGTGTCGCGTGCCATCAATGGCGCGCGTGCCATTGGTTCGTCACCCCTGGTCTAGAGTTGCCTATCGACCTTGAAATCTATAAATATTTGCAAATTATACCTTTTGGAAAAATGTCGTAGAAAGCAAACTTCATTTTTAAAATATAATTTAGTCCTTTTAAAATTTGTTAAAAAAGATTCACAGAAGCTCAGTTAATCCCATAAAAAATGTCTTTACGAATAATCTGATACAAAACGCACGTTATTCTGTAGTTTTGTCTTGGGTGCAGTTACATAAACAGTTCAAGTAGTCAACTGCCGCGGGTTTGCCAGGCAAGAATTCGTGACTAATTAGGTACTAAAAACTGCCATATCAAGGATGGATTAAAGAGGGGCGGACGGAGGGGGCGACCCCCTCCCCCCAAAAAATTCATCATTCCGCCGCTGGGCCAGATCTGGTTAAATTGGCAGTACTGGTTTGCCTGCCAAGCGATGGCAACGCACGAGTGTTCGGTTACACCAGGCACGAAATATTTTCTCCAGACAGCATTTAGTTTGGCGGTTCAGCTAGATGGTGTTTTCAGTTTACTCTCAAAAGAACTAAAGGGCGGTGGCCTTGCACGCTGCTGCGATTCTGAATAGTGTTAAAATATCTGCTATAAGACATCAGACAAAACCGGCGTTCTTAGAAGAGTTGGGAATACCGAAAGAATTACCTTGTGCCAAGCTACCAATCGGGCGAAACGTATTTCTGTATTACTATTTTGTGCATAAGGAGAAGAAATATCTGAATAAAGGACAGAATTCATTGGAAGAAGAAATAACTGTAGCCTTGGCAATCAAAATACAGGAAATTTGGAAAAAGGCCAGATACCCCACTGTGTCAACTCAAAGAATTTAAGATAGAAAAAAAAAAAAAAAAACACCAGCAAGTTCAGCAGCTAAATAAATCGTATGTTAGAGACGGACATAAGGAATAGTTAGTGAAGAAAGTGGAAAAACTCTCTCTTGTCGAGTTATTCGATATCGCAACTAGCAAATGTGCCGACTTTCCCCGGACCAGTTGTTTCTCAAGAGAAGCCCGTGCCTTATACGGAAGCTTTTGGCGAACCCGCCAAAAACTGCTCTACCGTCAATAGAGTATTTCAACGAATTGAAAAAATGTTATTGGTAAAAATTTCTTTACACAAGAGTAAATGTGTTTTCTTTTTTCTGTCCATACTTCAAAAATAATCTAACTTTTGTGATTTCTTTTCTTTTGTAATTCCTTTGTAAAATTTAAAAAGTGAAATGCATAAGATTTTGGGGGCCCCTCTGTGGGAGGTGAGCAATTACCTAATTTGCCCCGTTGATAATAGGGACCTGGCAATTACAGCACCGACAAAAAACACAAAGCTAAACCGAAACCATAAGTATGTATTGAAAAGTGTTGAAAACGGCTCGTTTTCACCAGATTTGCACCATCACCCATGCGCTTAGAGACGGAAGAAAAAACATCGACAACTTTGATTTGGCAGCTGACAAAAAAAAAAAAAAAAAAAAAAAAAAAAAAGATGGTGCACAAGAGTGCTTGTCTACTTATTTTTGCACAGCTAAGTTTAAACTGTGCAACAAATAATAATAATAATAATAATTTAATGGCTTTCCACAAAATAGAAGTGATGTATTTTTTTCTGCAGCTAGTGAAACAGAAAAATAACCCAGAGCGGACCAAGATAGTAATAATTGTGCCCGTAACTTAAAGACTGTGGATCAGGAAGTTTCTGTCTGCGAAGAAGACGGATTAAAGCGGACAATCGACCCGCCTGACACCCACTTCGGTGACAAATAAGTCAATGTGGCAGCGTGGAAACCGACTCAAGGTACGTAAATCGAACAACTTCTTTTCCGCATATGTATATTGGCTTTCTTTTTTTTTTTTTAATTCGCACGCTCTGTCTTATTTATACATCTTAATCTGTTGGACAACACGTTAATACCGCTGTGACAGGATTATGCTGTCGGAACGCGGGAAGCTGTGCTGGCTTTTGACAAATAAAGGAGGGTCATTAGTAAGTATAATGGCATGATATGCCACCGGCAGTAATGGTTCGTGATCTAATTTTTGTGCGCTCTTCGCCAAATCATAATGGAAGGAAATATTTTGGAAACATAAACTTTTATTTGTTTAGTATTTAATTAAAGGGCGGGCACTTCATCAGTCATTTGCCACTTCTAAAAGCCGAAGTATTGGCCATTTTATTAGGCGGCACCCAGTAGGCGACCAACAGACCCGGATCGGCTGGTCAGCGATCGCCGAGGGTCCCCCGGCTGAAGGGGGCCCCGGGGAGGCCACCCAAAATGGATATATTACTTTATAATTAGAGTAATTTGATATATGTGCCAGAGTAATTGGATTATTTATTTCCAAGTAATCTTAACGTCTTAACGCAGTGGCGCAGGGGAGGATCCCAGGAACCCGCCGGCTCGAGGGAGGACCCCCGGAAGAGACAGGGGCCCCAAAAGCTCTAAAATAGTTATATGTGGTTTTTAGGCACGTAAGACCATAAGCACTAAATTCCAAATATTACACAATCTAATATTCTATTCCTTCTAAATTGATCAGTAAGGGGCCCCTTTCCAATCTCTAGACGAGGTTACCCAAAGGAGCCAGTCCAGGCCTGGCGACCAATTTTACCTCCCGTGAAGGGACGAGTAAGTTAACACCCAAGCAGAAGCCGGGGGCCCAAACGAAAACATAGATAGCTTAACATTGATAAAGTGACCAACCGTCTCTTATTATACGAGATAGTAACATATTTTGAGGTATGGTCCCGTATTGTCTCGCGTTCTTATTATTGTGATCACCACCAAAAACTTCAGGCGTACTTTGTTAAAAATTACGATTTGGGGGGGAGGGGGGGGCAAACCAATTTCAAATAAAAAGTGTTTCTTTTATTTTTCTAATTTATACGGAACAACGCGAAATCAAAAGTATTCCAAATGCCAGGTACTGTGAATTTAATGGGGAAATTTTCTACGTAATGAGCACACTCCTACGGCAGTATATTTGTCATAATGGAAAACAAACCCACCTGCTAACTGAACATTCTATATGTAAAGGATGCGGTTAGCCGTGGCGTAGCCAAGGCAAGGGTGGATTAAAGGGGGGGGGGCGGAGGGGGTGACCGCCCCCGGCAAACTTGCATTAATCCGCCACTGAGCCAAGGTAGTGGGATTAGGGTTCCAGATCCCCACCCCCACCCTGAAATGAGATACGCAGACACGGAAAAAGGTCTATTATCCATATTTTTTAAATTGATATATATGTATCAGTTGGGAAACTTTTGGAACCCCCCCCCCCGAAAGGAAATCCGCGTAGCCAAGGGGGGTTAGAAATCCCCCCTCCAAATGAGGGGACAGACACGGGAAAATGGATATCAATTGTATTTTTTTAATTATATATATATATAAGCAAATCCTGGCTACTCCACAGGTGGCTAGCGTTAGCAATCTGCAAGTAAATCTCTGAGTGTGCGTTTGGTGATGGTAAAGAAAGTGTGGTAGAGATTATTGTGTTTGAACCCCAAGTTGAATTCAAGGTAACTTGTTAATTCTCATTGTTGCAAAGAAGCAACAGTGATATTCTCCTTCTGGGCCTAGCCAACACCTCCTAGATATACAATGCCTGAGAGCAGAAACTTTTGCGTCATCACCAGGTCCACTAAAATGACGTCATCACACATTTATTTTCACAAAGTAAAACTATTGAAAGTTTGTGGTGAATTTACTCCCTCATAAAACATTTTAATGATTTAAGATAGAAAATTTAATTTTACGACAAATAGAAAATTTCAACTGCCTCTAATTATGTAATATGGTATAGAAATAGATCATAATAAATTATTTTTATCAGAAAGGTATTTAAATTTTTATCTTTAATGTAAGATATTTTCCGCATTAGTAGCATCCACCAGAAATTTTAAATAGTTTTACTTTGTGAAAGTAAAACTGTGATGACGTCCTCTTAGAAGACCTAGTGATAACATAAAAGCTTCTTTCTCAGGCCTTCTATGTCTAGGAGGTGTTGGTCTAGCGTGGTTTTCCTGAACGCATCTTTTTTTTTTTTTTTTTTCTTAGGGTTTGGCAGATACTAAGCACCTCTGCTTTTTGGGTAGTATTTAATGCTGATCCCCAAATTCAATGCTTCCTGATCCCGCCCACTTAGTTTAAAACATATAACATGCTTTTTTGAAGCTAAGGTGTAATTCATTAGTATTGAGGATTCCTAAAGTAATGAGACATGTGAGAGCAAGTGCATCGCATTCATATATGATATGATGTGCTCTTTCCTCGCTTTTGTGGCATTTCCTGCATTTAGGATCTTCTAGAAAAAGTACCATTGGATGAAGATTTTTTTTCACAAGTGTCTTGCAATGAAGTCCACAGCTGTTTGTAACTTCAATTTTGAGTACTTAAGAATTTCAGAAGCAATTAATATTGGCAGATGATCTGATGATCATGCTTTTAGGGTGTTTTCGACCAGAAGAATCAATCCAAGTTCTCTGAATGCATGCTCCATTGAAACACAGAATTGTGCAATTGCATCGAAGACATGAACGAGAAAATACTGTGATATTAAAAAGAGAAAAAAAAATCATGGGGACACTTCATGATTTCCTTGTACATCTATCAAATTATATAAATTTTTCATGTACTTCATTCAAACTTATTTCATTTGAAAATGAGGTAATATGATACTTCAATAATATTAAAGTTTGGCGATTTCTCTCCAAATATAAAAGATATCGCAAAGCAGAGTTCAGTTTTGAAAACTTTCTTTTGCGCCGAATTTGGCGGGATTTCGTTAAACTCGCCAAGATTGACAATGGTTGGTGAGATTTTGGGATTGACACAAATAATAACATGACCATGATTTATTGAAGACATTTAATAGACCACAGACTTTAAGGTATTGAAAGTCTTTTCAGCGGAACCTGTAATAAATTACCCAATCGATTGCATTCAAAAGGGAGGTGCACAATTAGATGTTACAACAGTCCTATACAAAATTTCAACACTCTACGCCAAATAGATTTTGAGTTACGTGAGGTACGTACATACAGACGCCAAGGAAAAAATAGTCAAAATAAAATGGAATTCGGGGTTGATCAAAATAGATCGTGCATGCATACATGAGAACATACGGGGTAGTTATTGTAAAACTACCCCGTAAACAAGGTTCTCCAGCTAAACGATATGTTCTCCAGAAAGGATAATAACCAGATTTCGTATAAATACTATGCATGAGATGCTCTCAAGGAAATTTGAAAAAATAATTCTAGTTAAAAATCTATCCACTAGGTGGCGCTTTACATGAAAAAACAGAAAATTTAACAACGAAAATGGCTAATTCAAAGTGTACAAACAATTTCAATATTTATTCAGCAGGTTTTGAGCATTTCTGAGCATGATGGAATCATCTCGAAAAATTACTCGAAGTGCCACCTAGAGGACAATTTTGGAATTAATTTTTATTTAAATCTTCCTTGAGTACATCTCGTATAACCCGATAATGACATATTAAGAAAATTTCCAAAACTACATTATTTATTTACAGAGTGGTCTGATTAAATTTCCCGTGTAAATTGTATTCTTCAGCTAAACCAGTGAGTCAATTGCCACCAAATTTGGTATAAATAGACTGTACAATAGACACGCTCAGCTAATATTTCTAACATAAATTCGTTCAAAAAATGTCCTTTTGTGGAATCCGTCTGGCTATGGATCTGGCTATAAACCTTTGGCGAATGGGATTTTGGCCGTGGATCTTGTTTGAACAATCCTCGCTGCTTATATAATACGAAAAAATATTAAATTTCGAAAGCTTCATAGGAAATATTAATAGCGGTGAAATGTTCCTAATAATATTCGAATTCATCGTATTGGTTGTAAATATGAAATAAAAATGACAGTTTCATGAAAATACTCGAAATCGTTGTCGGTGTTTCATAAACTTTGTGGTTCCACTTCAATTTCATATTCCAGAGACAGAGCAAGAAATAGTTAAATAGTTTTGTTAGGTAACATACCGAACAATGGATGACAGCAATGTTTCTGAGAAAAGTACACCAATTTGATTTAACATCCATTCAAATGAGTTTTGTCATGTGGAATGCGGAAAATCGTTGCAGAAAATGTTTAAAATGTCTTTAATAGGAAATCATACAAAGGACCATAAGCGGACTATTTTAGAACACAACAGATGGATTTTTGTTTAAGGGGACATAGGACCTTTCGAAACAAAAAATTTGCATTTATTTTTATTTTATTTTTATTCAGCGTAAACAGAAAACTTTTGCATTTTTTGAAACGAAATTGTCACAACTTGTAAAACACAAATGGGTGTTAGAATTTATTGCTGTTTTTTAAATTTAATAAATATATCATTTTAATCACATAAAATACATACACATAAATAGGAAAAAAAAGGACTGAATTCCCGTTTCCTGCAAGATAACTTTCTAAAAGTATGTAGTAGAACCTTTATTCTTATAACACACACACACACACACACACAAAAAAAAAGAAGAAAGAAAAGAAAACTAAATATTGCCTTTAATATGTAAAGCTCATATTTTAAAATTTGCTGACACTTAAATATCTTCTAATTAATCTTTATCAAATATTTTATTTATTTAAATAAAAATTTCAAAGAATTTTAAAATTATTGAAATTTTTATAATTTATCTTCCTGTAAAATAAAATCTTTAGCTCCCACTATCAAAATCTGAGGTTCGGAGAATAAATATTTATATGTACAACCTATATGTAAAATTTCGTAACTTCCCATTTACCCATTTATAACCTTTTTTAAATCTTTTGCATTTATAAAAGTGAAAAAATCATAAATGGGAATATCAAGTCTCTTTATATTGTGTGTAAAAGCAAACTGCACTTTTGATTGCTGCAGGAATAGTTTCCATTCGATTTCGATTCGGTTTGTTTTAAATTATTGCTTACAGTTTGAATCTTTTTTTTTTTTTAATCGATTTTTTTTACGTTCTAATAAAAATAATTTTTTCATTTAAATCTGAACTGTCTGATTGGACGATTATTTCTATTCTGACACATCTTAAATGTGATTCTTGATTCAAATCGAAGAGAGTGCTTATTCACTCGTTAGGAAATTCCATATGTGCTAGCATTCAGAAGTCTTTCCTCTTCTATGGAAGAAACCTCCGGAAAAAGTTCAAACAGCTCAAATGGGCACATTCTATGACGTGGCTGTCTTTTCCTAGAATTTAACATGATGTACCTTTCAACATTTCGAGCAAAGATAAAAAAAAATTCTGGGATAGAGCTAAATTATTAGATATCTAAATACGAGATGTGAATCGAAGATGTTTGAAAATGAAACAGAACTGGCAGATATAAATACACACATTTCACAATGTTCATTATAAAATTGTTTATAAGTGAAAATTTTTGAAAGTACACTTCCTCGGCGACCTTTTAGCATTAAATAATATCGCTGTGCAATCATGTCCTTGACTATATACATCTCAGGAGACTTTCGCCATGCCTCTTATTCTTTGAAATGTTGACAGTGTCATTAATTTCGTCGTCGGCAACTTTTATACAGTGATTCCACATTTCTTTTTTTAAACCACAAACATCATTACCTGTCGGACAGCAGTTTCAATTTGCTCGTTTTTCTTTCGTTCCGTTGACTCTATATTTAGAGGTGTTTCTGAATAAATATATTGCAAATGCAAATAATAGCCGACCACAAAAACAAAACAAAAAAAAAGTTCTCCACCTTTAAAATAAATGCTTGAAACAATCACTTATGGTCGTAAATTTTAAAGGTGCGCCGGATCGTTGAAAAACTAGATCCGCAGATGTGCATATGAAAACAAGTCATTTGTTTCTGATATCCGCGAATACGAATATGGATCTTTTTGTGCGAAAATTATTTTTAATAGTGTATAATTTTGAATCAATAATTTCATGCACAATGAGTGTCATATTCTGCCAAAATAACTTTCGGATTTCGTGCAATGCATGGGTCAAAAAAAAAAAATATTTTAGTGGTCAAAATCATATTTTTAAAAGTTTTATTAGGAGTTTCTGTGTATTAAATTATGAAATTTGCTACTACCAAACCAAGTAATTTTTCCAAATCTACAGAACTTCTCGTAATAATCATGTAATTTTGCTGCATAATACAACGGTGTCAGGCACTTGAAATTTTTTTATTTCTCTCCACAAGCTGTTCAAGATACTGCAAAAAACGATAAACTTATGCCAGGTAAGAACCCCCTACCCCCCAAAAAATACATAAATAAATAAAAATATAAATAAACAAATAAATAAAAATTATCGGAACACGATGGTGTTCTTGCACAATAACATTAAAATCCATTAATAATTATGTGTCAATATCATTGGCGAACCTTGCCCTTCTGCTCCCTTTCTCCAAGATTTCTGCTCCCTTTAGGAAAATTATGTTTTGTAGTTTGCAAGAATACTTTTACTTTTCCTAAACGTATTCCTAGCCCAGCACGTAGAAATATTCAGAAAGTATACTAAGTTACGCCAAATTTAAGTAAATTAAAAGTCATTTAAAGCTATTATTAGATACATACTAATAACTTTAAATTACTAATTTAAGCGAATCATGTCTGTGCTAAACACGAAGATTCACTTAAAAAAAATAAACAGTAATCACGATTTTTTTCATAATTTTTTTATTACAAAAAATTAATTGATAACAGAATTCGATTTTTTTCATTTCGTTCACTTATCTAGAAAATTTTTTAAATCAAAGATCTACTTAAAAACAAAGAGGATCCGGAACAGGACAGGAATAACAGAAACATTCATTTTCTAAAATTTTTCTAAAAAGAACGCTTTTTTTTAGAAAAAACTCCGTAAATGATATTTCCTCCAGTAGCTTTCCATTTTTAATACAGATATGGAAGCAAAAGCTTTTACAAAATATTAATTATCATATTTTGTTATTTAACTGAATTATTCTGAATTACATCATGTACTTGGCCATCATCTTATGCTGATCATTGACACAGTAGAGAAAAATTCGAATCGTATTCTAGAAATCTCCTAAAAGATCATTTTTTCTGAAGAAAACTATTGGATTTTTATACAAAATTCCAATAGATTTTTTTCTACAGATGTTACTAAAAATGCGTTATAAATTTTTGCGGGTGTTCCCCATCCATGTGGTTTTCTTTCTGTGGGTGCTTGATCCCCTGGGCACCCAAGTAATCGGCGCTACCCACCAGTGATGACCGGCAACTGGTAAGTGAAACCACTTGGGATTGCAATCCTCATCCCGCGGGAACAACTAGACAAAGAATTATCAACTGGACAAAGCTTTTTGCAAAAGATGAACAATAAGAACCAGGGATCATGAGCTCTCATACCTATTGGCAGGTAAGGGCCACAGTCCCCCCCCTCCCCAGCTCCCATATTGTTATGATTTACGTACTGGTTACGTACTGGTATAACACAGAAGTGGTTCAACACTAAATATTGTATTTTTCGGACTTCGCTCCCCGCCCCCATAAACAACCATATGGCCGTCCATGCTAGTGAAATCTTTAAAAGATGAACTTCAGTTAACTACAAAAAAAATTTTGGGTCCTTCAGGGTTTCATACAAAAAAAAAAAAAAAAAAACCTTTTGTTAAGTGCTTTTGTATTCTCTATCAAAATTAGATGAAGAAGACGAGTACCTCTTTACATTGTCTTTTTTACATTATTCCTCTTTAGAATCTGAGAAATAACAGTATATTATTATGAATATCATGAATAGAATTTTCAAATTTATAATTATCAAATGAGATAAAGCATTATTATTACAGTTAAACTTGATAGTGCTTACAATCTTACTTTTCCTTACTTTACTCTATCGAAATCGATTTTTAGTTGAGGGAAATATCAGTTCCGCGGGATTGCGGGATTAACCAATCTCAATCCCGCAGTCTCGCGAAACGGAAAAACAGTGCGGGATTGCACTCCCCAGAAACTACCACACTACAAATGAAAATTTCAAAACAATGAAAGTCTATAAGATTTCTTCAACCTCGAAAAACCATGAGCATCCTCTTAATGCTCCTCCAACTACCAATTAGCGGGAAATCTCAAGCCTATTTCCCTCCGTTTGCACCACACCTACGCTTTTTACCGGAACTGTTTGTGCAATGACATTCTTTTTTTTTTTTTAACTCTCCTCCCGTGAATCCCAGCCTTCCATTTTAGTTCAAGTTTATCACCTTGCCTATAAATCAGGTGTCTGCTGCTTGTTACTCCTTTCTCTTACTTTCTCCAGATGAAAGTGGAAGAAAAAGGTTTCAGCAGGTCAAGGCGATGTCCCGCCAGCGGTATTGGATTTTCTGTTCCGTTCCGAATTCGCCGGCCGACCACGATTGTGCCCTTTCGAATAAAAACGCCCCGAGAAGAAGTAAAAAAAAAAAGAATGCTTGCCGAGGTTTGAAGAGGTGTGTTTTTTGTGCCGCAAAAATGAAATAATCCTTTTTCGCAGAAAATGTTTGCATTTGTTTCGGAAGTTTGAGAAACGGTTGGTGTACTCATAAACCATGAACTCAATAATTAAAACACTCAAAAACTAGTGTTTAAGGGTGAATATTAATTAACAGCTTTGGGAAATAATACATATGCTGTTTTGTTACTATTGCCCTCTGGCAATCGCGCTAAGTAGAGCGGTTTCTATTTTAATGAGCCCCAGTCGGAGGAAGTCCGATTTAGATGGAAGTATACTAATTTTGAACCAATTCCAGATGAGAGACCTAGCTCCTGGATTGGGCACCCCCAGAGGTATAGTTTGAACAGGGAGGACATTTGAGCTATGACAGATTTTTTTCATGCACCAGCTCCCTTTAGAGCACATGTGAGCCGGCCCACATGGCTTTGGATCTGGCCCGCAGAATACATCAAAACGCTGTATAAAACCAATGTAAACCTTTCGAAATCCCATATGAATCCCAATTCATCCTGCGATTTCGCTAACATCCTGAAGTTTGGCCCGCAACTTTTCAAAGGTTGCCCATACCTGCTTTTAGAGTACACGGTTCCACTGCAGCCCAGTCAATAGACAGGTTTTTCACTCTTCCAAGCAATGGCCAAGCTGGCACTGCTTCACTTTCCGTTTCTTTTCTGGAAACGTAGCTTAGCGACTGGGCCATTGCGGGACAATAGCGCATATAAATACAAAATACAGAAGGACCGTTTTCGGATGGTACTGGGTGTACAGCTACTAACACCCTGATTTCAAAATCAAAAATCTCAAGAACAAAGATAAAAAAAAAGAATGCAGTAAACGGCATGTTTAATGGGTAAACCTGGGACGTAACCATTGAGGGTGCCATGGGGGTCAGGGCAATCCCCGAAATTTCGGATTTTTGTTAGCAGGATGCCAATATATCAAGCATTTTTATGAGAAATTCTACCTCTTTCACCTTTGGGCACCTCCCGAAATTTTTCTCTCGCTACGTCGCTAGTGTAAGTTGTAAAAATTGCATACAGTTATTTCGAACTAGTAGTTACAATATCTGCTAACAGTTGGTGCTGCACGTGGAAATCGATCGACGATCACCATGTATAAGTGTAAATGCAGTCTCTGAAAGTAGTCACAACACGATCTTTTCAAAATGTCCACCGTTGACATACAGAGATGGTGCAAACGATTAATGAAATTATTCAGCACAACCTGTAATGCCTCATCGGAAATGGATCCACATGCCACATAAATGGACGAGACGAATCCTGCTCATCCAATATGTTTGAAGTCGAATACACTGAACATAGTAGACGGCTGAACTATTTTTATAGAAATCAAATCTATTCTTCGTGACTGGCAACAGTCAAAACGTCAGAGTTTGGTGTTCCCAGAGCGGGAACACTGCGCGTTAAAGGGTTAAAAAGTTCTTGTGTATGATTGCCATAACATAAAACTCAAACCGAGCGTGTTGGGATAGTTCCAGTAAACAGTGTCCTTCAATGTGCACTTCACAATCCACTGGAGTCACATTGGGAGAATACGGAGGCCAATCCATTGAAAAGGCATGCGACTGCAGCGCCATCTGCTTGTGGCTTTTGTAACAAATACATCGAAGCTCCATTGCAAAATTCTTATAAACATACCATTTGCTGCAACCTTCTATTGATCTTTGATTTTGAGGTTTTTATCTTTGAAATCAGGGTCTTATTTGTTGGACACCCTACTCAAAACGTCAGTCCTTCCTCAGTTGCAAAAGGTTATACCATCTGCACAGGCACGAAAGTTAGAACTGAAAGTAAACACAAAGCATATTGCCATTCGGAAGAAAGAAAAAGTAAGAAATACAGAGAGAATAAAAGTTGAACGAAGTGGGGAGATGGAGGAAAAGTTAAGAAAAGAGACTAACTACTAAGTTAAAAATAAACAAATTATAAAATGAACAACATTATAGAAACATAAAATAATAATGCTAGTAATAATAAAGTAAAAACAGAAATAGAACAATAAAAAAAATAAAAATAATAAAAAAAAAACAATGACAAAAGTAACACAATTTTTTGTTACAAACAAGAAACAGAACAACACTTAGGTCATATATAAAAATAAACAAATTATAAAATGAACAAAATTATAGAAACATAAAATAATAATAATAGTAATAATAAAGTAAAAACAGAAATAGAACAGTAAAAAAAAAAAACAATGACAAAAGTAACACTTTTGTTACAAACAAGAAACAGAACAACACTTAGGTCATATAGATACTAGCTGCTAACCGCGACTTCGTCCGCGTCGGCTTTAGATTTAGGTCCCGAGAGAAATGAAGCATGTGTGAATAACACATATGTTTGCGACAAAAGAAACAGCATTTAAATATTATTTGCTTTTTAGTTGTTTTAAATGAAGTATAATGCATGGTATACTTCATTTAAAATAAATGAAGAGTATGCAGAGTTACTAAATTTAGATTATTTTTCAGGCAGTTGGCGAATAGAGACAGTTACGACAGTTTTTGGTGTTCTTGTAAAAGAAATATTTATGCTACATGCATGAATTTTAGCCTATGTTAATCAGGAATAGTGCAGCTGCCTATTAGCGAAAAAGCTTTAAAATCGGTTCTGTAGTTACAGAGATACCCAGAGAGCGTAATGTATTAGAATTATTTTGAGTGTTCCTGTAAACGAACTATTTGCGCTACATGCATGAATTTTAGCCTATAATACTCAAGAATAGTGTAGCTTACTATCAGTGAAAAAAGTTTTGGGATCGGCTCAGTGCTTACAGAGATACACTTAGAGCGTAATGTAATTCTTATGAGTACCCCTGTAAAATAACTATATGTGATATATGCATAAAAGGTAGCCTGTAATACTCAGGGTCCCACCAGTGTCTAAGAGGTTCTGCTCTCAAAGCTGGAAGGCGGGAGGTGCCAGGTTTAAACCTCGGTCGCGCCTGTCGACCTAGCCGCTCGCAGTTTTTCGTGGTTTTCTCCATAGCCTCGCGTAAATACGGGCTAGGATCTCTTAGAAAGTTCCCCACAGAGGAATTCCCCAAGTAGGCGTAGGACCCTAGTGCATTTAAAATGTGTAACTTTTTTGAAATTATCGAGAAAAATTTTTTCTTAACGGAGTATTATTACAGTGGTCGCCACTTAATTAGATCACGTTCGTGCCATCGATTTTTCATTCAATAAAGCGGCTGATTCTAAAAAGCGGCGGCGTTGATTGAGGCTTTGAAAAGAGTGATTCCGTTCCGTTTTCTGTGAGTTGATTCGATAAAGCGGTGATCCAATTAAGCGGCGGCCACTGTATTTATCCGACCTCATTTTGAACATTTTTTTTCAATTTACATTGCCCATTTATCTCTAATAGATGTAGAATTAAAGCCCGTTACTGCCTTTTTGGGACATCCTGCATATATATATATATATATATATATATATATATATATATATATATATATAATATATATATATATATATATATATATATATATATATATATATATATATATATATATATGTCATTCATGGCCACGATGTCCTGCGTCACAGATGCGCGGATCACAGATGATCCGTAACGTCGTTAGTTTTCCCAACGGGAACTTTCACTGTTTTGCCTTCCCCCGAGGAGAAAAAAAAGAACAATTCTGGCTTTGAGACTCGACGACGGATTTAACGTATTGTGACGGCGGAATGCCGTGTGGATTTCTTAAAAGATGTCTTTTTTTTTTTTTTAAATTATCCTATTTTCTTTGTAAATATCATATGTTAATATAATTTTTAAATGTTATTTGTAGTTTTTCTTTATACCACAAGAATGCGGAAGTCCCGATTTTAACATATACAGGATGTGTCACAATTCCTTCCCGGGTTTAGAAGACTTATATTAAAAAATATTACCAATACAGCAACAAAGTTGACTTTATTGGATAAAGAAATGATACAAGTTTTGTTTCATAAATGTTCAATATGTGAACCTTTCGTGATGCGGCAGATATCAAGTCTAAAATCAAATTCTTACCTCCCCACACTCGCTTTAACATGTCACGATCAAGCGGACTATGGATCAAATGAGCGAATGCGGTTGTGATCTTTTGGGGTAAATCTTTTAAATCATGAGGCACGAACACACGATCTTTTATGTAACCTCCATTAAAAAAAAGTCGGATGGAGTTAGCTCCGGAGAGCAAGGTGGCCACGGAAGAAGGCGATTGACGGCGTCAGAACCTCGACCTCAACCATGAGCCTAGAACAAACTTGTTGTCTCGTCAACTGTACTATTGGTAATATTTTATTAAAAGCCTTCCAAACCCGGGAGGGAATTGTGACACACCCTGTATAAATTATACAGTGAAAGACACACACACACACAAAAAAAAAGTATGCAGAAACTTGCAGCTTTTTCCAATCTAAATTAATGAAACGGATGAAAGAACCATCGTTCAGAAATCGTTTCGAGTGCTGAGTAATGGAAAAACATTGCAAGAAGTCGAGATCGGACGTAGACAGAGGCTTGCGCAAGATCTTAGTTTTAGAAAATTGAAATTCATCATAGTCAAACAATGATTAGAATTCCAACAGAGGCAGTAGAAGTAAGTTTTGGAGTGCTCTTGCTTAGAAACATATTCCTCGTGCTCTTTGAGCCTAAATTTGAGATCTTTTTTGATCGAACCAATGCAGTCTAAATCACATTCACAAGGAATATGATAAAACACTCCAAAGAGTCTGAATAGAGATTGGATCCTTGAGAGAAGGTAATTTAAGTTTATTGAAAAGTTCAAAGGTGACTTTGAAACCGAGCTGTTTGAAAAGCTTAAAAATTTGGTAATATGGAAGCAGAAAGAAAGGTACTACAGTTAATTGATAGCAAAGAATTAACAGAAGTAAAAGATGAACTAAACTTGTTAAATTTAGAAAGATCCTGATCAATAACATATCGGGCCCCCCCCCCCCTCCCCTCCCCAGACTTTTACTGGGTACCTCATACTATAAACAAAACTGCATCATTTTGCAAAATCAGAAGTGAAATTGCTAAGGTTTGAGTTGGTCGCACCCCTCCCTCTAAGAAAAATTTCTACGGGCGCCCATGACAATAATTAAGGATTTTAGATTATAGAGAAGATGAGTCGAAACAAATGTTGACAATATGGAATACATATAAGCATGGGCGCCGGCAGCATAGGGCAAGGAGGGGCAATGCCGCCCCCTCTGGATTTTTGTATGCAGTGTTTTCCCTTGCTTTTTTGCTCTTTCCAACATGGTAACCATACGTTAAAGTAGTCTTTGCCCCCCCTTGGGAAATATTCTGCCGGCGCCCATGCATATAAGTGTAAAATGCAGAAAGTATATGTTTATATGGATGATTAGTCTTAAATGATTATGGATGATTAGTTATTAGATAAGGTCTTAAATTTATAAAATAGCAAGTCTTAGTTATTGTTTTTGCATAAAGTAGATTAGTGGCTGTTCAGAATAACTTGTTAGACCTTAAGATCCTATATAAAATCTTTTTATGACAACATCCATTCTTATCTGGGCAACTGTTTTCAATAGCAAAACCGCAGAGTACTATATTTAAAGCTGTTTTCCAAGAAAATAAGTGTTGCGTATGTTATGCGAAATAAAGCTGATACGTTTTTATTTCTTAGAACAAGATGCGTTTTGATCCATTGTGATGGATGGTTCTTCAAAAAGGCTCCATCTTTCGCTGAAATAATAATTCGAGACTAGGAGTGCCTGATATATATTTGCATATTAAGAGTTATAATTTGAGATTAATGTTAAGAATTAATAAACAACATTCAGGGTTGGAGATAGATTTAGTTGATTATTCTGGTTCATTTATTTCGGTGTCACAGGAATTGATGGTAACAGTTTATCGCTGAGATCTAGGATGGGATAGGTATTGCAGAGCTCACTTATTAAAAGTTCATTATGCAGTGGTAGTCAGTCTTGGAGTAGCAGCCTCAATTGAGGTGAAACATTACATTAAGATCCCAAGGTGTTCTAAAAAACCGCAAATAAATTTTACTGAATACAAATACATCATTGACATGCTTTTTTTGAAAACAAATGTTGGGCTTACAACATGAAATTTCATTAAATGTGGAAATTTACTACGCCATACACCCTATAAAAACAAAGATGCATTTATTATTACTTATACAAGGTTAAAAAAAATATTGTTTTTTTACGTTATTTTTGTTTTATGTTCTTTTGCTTGTTTTGTTTTCTTTTGTTTTTCATTTTTGTGTTTGTATGTGTGTTCTTCTTTAGCTTTTTATTTTGTTATTATTATTTTTTATGTATTTTTGTTTGTCCTTATTTTCTTTTCTTTTTATCCCTTTCCCCTTTTGTTTCCTGTTCCCCCTTTCCTTGTTTCCTTGTGGCAACATGCTTGTTTGTTTATCTTTTTCATTTCCTAAGTTCTGTCGTCGAGCACCTGAGTCGAAGAGATTGTCTGACGAAGACCGAAAGAATTTTTGGTCGAAACGATCGTAACTACTTATAAGTACCTTTATATGTGAGTTTTTTATCACTAAGTTTCTATTTATTTTAATTAAAGTTCCACTTTAAAACGGTCAGAAAAGGAAAATTACTGGACCAAATATTATCAAACCTGGTCATTGTATAAAGGTGGTCAGGAGATTTATTATCCGCTGAAAAAAAGCGCAAAAGTTCAACACCAGGGGTAAGGACGTATTTAAGAGATTGGGGGGGGGGGGTTCAGGGGTCCGCCCCCCCCTCCCCCAATGAAGAAACATTTCGGTGGGTGTCCAAACGGTGAAAAAGGTAGTAATTTTTCTCAAAAGGACACTATATCACTATCATTTTAGCAACAAAAATTAAAATTTCGTGGGGGAGGAGGTTCGGACCCCTGGACATCCTCCCCCTTAAATACGCCCTTGCCCCTGGTGTCGAATTTTTGAACTTTTTTTCTGCGGATAATAAATCCCCTGACCACCCTTACACAATTACCCAGTTTGATAACATTTGGTCCAGTAGTTTTCCTTTTCTGATCATTTTAAAGTGGAACTTTAGTTATAGTCACCCCTGTATATCATTTAAATTTTTGCAATGATTTTTCACCTTGTGAGAACAAATTTTAAGTAGGAATGGCATGTGGAATATTACCACTCTGTAACAAATAGTTTAAAAGTACAGAAAAGTTTGAATAACACTCTTCTAATGCATTGAATCGCATATCTGCAACTTACACGGTTAGTCTTTATGAATGAAAGACACTACACAAGAGCGTGACGACGGTTAAAAATATTTTCAGCTTTCAATAAAATGCTCTGTGAAAATTTTCTCCTTTTTAATGATTAACCACAGCCTCCCAGGATGTGTAGTGGTTAGAGAGCCATCCTACCGCACCACGGATGGGGATCGATTCCTGGCACGGGCTTCGGTGTAATTTCGTCAGGCGGCAACGCAGGTCCACCTAATAGGCGCCTGCATAATAAAGTAATCCCGGCCTTGGTAGCGGCTAATGCCTATAAACGGCAAGTGCCCCAATTGAAAAAAAAAAAAAAATGATTAACCTTAGAAATGGCATACAACACAGATGAAAACGAAATTCGACCGACTTCTTTTTCCCCTTGCATGTAGGGTTGCCAGGTCGCCAAACCAAATAGCCGGACAGACCAGCCAGTTTGACCGGACATTTGGGTAAAAAGGCCGGACAGCCTACACTATTGAGGATTTTGTCTAGCAGTATTAATAGGTACGAAAAAAAAATTGTATGTAAAATCAAGCTTTTTTGATTATTACCATGAATCTTGTTCAATTCTAACATCGAATGCCCAATCAGTTCAAGTACTTTATGACTCATCAGCCAAAGTCACCCGTAAAAAGCCTAACAAAAGCCGGACACCGTTCAGTTTGGCCGGACACGCCATCCAAAAGCCTAACTATGTCCGGCTTTATCCGGACGCCTGGCAACGCTACTTGCATGTATAATCCGTTATGTCAAAAATCGCATTGACTTCAAACTTTATATTTTCATTAAAAGAAACTTAGAATAATTTTTATATGATAAATTATGCTTTAATAATTAAATTATGTTTTGGAAATTTGTTTGTAAAACTATGAACTGTGAGCGCTACTATATCACTACTACAAATTCACATTGAAAAATGATGACTGCCGTCCGACGCGCTATATTCTAGAATGTGTTCTTAGGTAGAAAAAGGTTGAGGACTCCTGATCTAGGGTATATCTAGTGTATTTCACATTAGTGCACTGCAAAAAAAGTCTGTCAAATTTACAGGAAAAAAACTATCAGCCAGGACGCCGGTTTATATCCGTTTTTTCTACAGAAGTTTTCCATAAATTTTACAGATTCTCAGTTTATTTTACCGGAAACTTGCGTATAAGGGAATACGGAAGAGTTCTGTAAAATATACGGAAATAAACTGGCGTCCTGTCTGACAGTTTTTTTTTTTTCTGTCGGTTTAACAGACTTTTTTTGCAGTGTGGGCACAGGGTACGTTGCTAAGGCTTCATTACTTCAAGCGAAATAAAATTTTAACTAACTTTTTCACCAGATAATATAAATTTATTTATAATTTTAAATGTGTCATTAAACTTAACCTTTAAATTTAAACTTAAAAATTTATTACAAGTACGCAAACGAGTGAATTTTCCTATTTTTAAAAAGCACTTTTATAAACAAGTTTATGTAAATTGAGACGATTTGTCTAAGAATGTGAATTGCATATGATACAAACGCACTCACAAATAGATTTTCTGCTTTATTTATACGATAGTAAGACTATAAGTTATTCATTTTTTTGTTTTTCCAACCTACATGCTTTAAAAAGAAAAAGTAAAAAGTAGCGCATCATCAAAGGTGTTTAAAAGTTAAACGTTCAAAATATTACGAAAGGGAGAGTAAACTTCACAACACCACCTCATCCTCCTCGAATGAAAATCTCATTGTCAATGAAACAATTAATTCTTGCTTCCAAAATATTAACAGACTATTTTACTCAAACAGCATCACTGGAATTACTCCAATGTCGTATTAGGATACTGAATAGTTCGATATTTAATTTTAATTTTTTTTATGAAAAGCTGCAGCATATTAAAAAAAACCTTGAAAATTGACTTTGCGTATATAAAAACGAAGATAGAAAGACGCATCATGTCGACCACATCGATTATAAAGTACTTTCCTTGGCCCGAGTGGATAAGATGGACGAAGTGTAAAGGACCAGAGTTCGGGCCTAGACACTGCTGTTGATGTAACAGTTTTGGGTAAGTCTTCTCAACATGTAATGTGAATTCTTAAAAAGTCCACCACCCAAGGCACCTTCCCCCTGTAAGCAGATGCCGTCGTGCAGGCTTCAGGTATGGCCAACCGTTGGAAAGTTTGGGCGAAATTTTAAGATGTTAGCGAAGTCGCGGGCCAAACTTCAGGATAGTAGCGATATCGCGGGCCATATAATTGTTATTTATATGAAATTCTGAATGGCTTATATGGGTTTAATACAGGGTTTTGATATGGACTGCGGGCCGGATCAAAAGCCGTGGAGGGACAGCGGATTTAACAGTTTTGGGTAGTCTTCTCAACATGTAATGTGAATTCTTAAAAAGTCCACCACCCAAGGCACCTTCCCCCTGTAAGCAGATGCCGTCGTGCAGGCTTCAGGTATGGCCAACCGTTGGAAAGTTTGGGCGAAATTTTAAGATGTTAGCGAAGTCGCGGGCCAAACTTCAGGATAGTAGCGATATCGCGGGCCGTATAATTGTTATTTATATGAAATTCTGAATGGCTTATATGGGTTTAATACAGGGTTTTGATATGGACTGCGGGTCGGATCAAAAGCCGTGGAGGGACAGCGGATGCCCATATGTGTCATAACACAAAGCATAAAGCACTAATTATCTTTTGCCTTAAACTCTCATAAGGCTTAAAAGGCTACACTGCTCTGTATATCCTAAGAGTTTTTCAAAAGTCATATAAATAGGGTTCACCGAACTCACGCTGAAATTACCGATTACCTTGCTCTTGAAATGGAGCACATGCGCCTACCTGAAACTAGATCAGTGTCGTCAATAAAGTCCGGGTAATAAATCTCGCTGTTGCTCTCAGGGCGTCAAGTTATGTAAGTGGATTAAATACTAAACTTAAGAATTTTCGATGATGCTGGTCCCTCAGATTCCCCCGTAGAAACATTTTAATTCAGGTAGTAAACTACTGGAGCACAAGTCATCAGTGCAATTAAAATAATCGCGTTTTTATTGTTATGGACATGTGGGTACATTAAGATGAAAACTTGTTTTATCTGACAGAGCAGGATCGTGATGGGATTCGAAAAAAACGTAGAAAGAATAAATGTGATGTGGACACCGCATAACTTCCGTGTACGTACGTCTATTACACTGAAAAACATTTTTTGTCTCTCTATTCTAAAAAAAAGTAAGGACCGCTGCCGACGCTGTCAAGAGCTTGTTGGACTATCTTCTCCTAAACCGTGGGGATTTGAATTTCGAGAAACGTGTCCACGGATTTGGAAAATTCCGAGGAACCTGATAAACTGACTTAAATTTCGAGAATCGAAATATTTTAGAGGATATTAATAAAAAACTGAAAAAATAAAACATAATGGTTGCCAGATTTGGCATAAAATCATTCAATACTTTGAAACAAAGCATTTCCAAGTACGTAGAATCGCGTGAAATTGACAAACATGAAGTAGAATGACACCCATTTCACGCCAAATTAAAAAGTATATGAAATAAATAACTCAAAGTGTGTTACACAAAGTTGACAATTTTCAATCGCTTAGACAACAGGAGTTTAGAATTAGCGATTATTCGTTTTTTCAAAATAGAATAACTAATTGTAATTGATTTTAAAAGCGCCATTTCGGCATTAAGTACGATCTGCCAAAATGGTATCTTTCCAAGCAGGGTGAATCTAAACCGCGAATACAAAAATGTTAGAACACAATATTTTGAAAATGAAAAATAATTAAAATGCAGATTATTTTTAAAGCCGGTTCGGTCCAGCTGGAGTATTTACTACCAGTAGAAATATTTGTTGGCGTTAACTATGACATTATAGCAGTTATAGTACACTTTCGATATTTGCCAGCGCGGCGAGATGATATAATTCGAGGTGATAAATACGCCAATCTGTAAAGGATTATGTATATGAAAATATGGATAACGGTTTTCCGGGAACCTTACATGAGCAGTAATTATAGATTGTGAGTATGTGTAAATCGCCAAATAATGATAAGTCGCCGTTGGTGGCAAGCTGTTACGTAGTTTTTATCAAAGAAAACATATGAAGTACTGTTTCCTCAGAGCTAATTCTTAACTATACATATAAGCAAGTCGCTAAAATATGAAAATTCGCCATAATTGGCTAATACGCAAGGTGTTCCATGGGTTTCACATAATTAAAAATAGTGCGAAGTTTAAATTTTTATGTTCCAAGCAGCATGCAAGAACCAAGCAATGTGTAGCTCGGTAACATTCTATCTGATCCAACCATTGGGTTTTGTTTGTTGAAATTATGCCTTTTTTTACGAATAAGCCTTATTAGGGGCCCGAATGCCTCATACGAAAAGCGAGCGTAGCGAGTCTAGGGGCCTTGGCCCCTAGTTAAATCAACAAAAATTTTATTTAATCAGCAAAATTATCCAGTTGAAATAATGCCAACAAAAGTTGGTTGAATTAACAAAATAATTATGTTAATATTATTTGGTTATTTCAATAAAACACTTTGTCCATTAAACCAAACAATTTCGTTGGAATAACAAAATGTTTTGTTAATTTAACCAAAGTATTTGTTTAAATGGTTTATTTGGTTAAAATCAACCAAATTATTTGTTTGAATTAAGAAAATTTCTTTTTTTAACTGGTGTTTTGCTTTCATTTAACAAAATTTATTTTGTTGATTTTACTGTTATATTTTTTAACCCACAAACAGTTGGTTGAAAGTTTCAGAGATAGGATTAAATAATTTATCTACTCATCAAAATTCATATTTTTACTGTACTGTTTTTATGAGTCTAGGAATTCTGCGACAGGTTTTTTTCTTCATACAAAAACTTGATAAGACAATTCAAAATCACTTTTGCTTTCGTAATAAAATAAATTTGTGCATTATTTCCTCAAATTTTACATTATCGCGAGATCAGTTATTTGACATAATAATAATGATCAACTGCAGTAGGCTGAAAAAGAAATAAATATGACCGTCAGCTATTTCGATTCTTGTAAACTCTTCCATTACTTTCTATTTTGGTAGAATGAATAGACATAAAACCGGTTGTCGAAATCAGAAATTTATACAATCTTTTAACTAGTGGAACTTAGCGCTTTGATAAACGTAATACAAAGCTTATAAGCATTTTTATCGCTAGAATGCCTCATTTAGAAAATAAATGTTTTTTTTTTTTTTTTTTTTTCCCTTAGAAAGAATATTATCAAAGTCCTAACCGTGATTTTCTTTCGGGTGTGATATACGAATTAAACTGTTTGCTATATAAAATCGATATGGATTTTTAAAATGTGTGTTCCACTTTAAAACTTAAACAACAAAAATATTTGCGAACTAAATACCGGAATAGTCGAGATATTTTTTTTCAAGGTTTTTTCTTCAAAAAATATCTTCTCGAACCTATACGTGTACTCACATTTTTACGGATCAAAATTTTTTACATCCTTCGATATATTCGAACCGTAAATAATTTACTCTTCGATACAGAGTAAGTTATTTACGGTTCATTTAAAGATTTTACTATTTATATTTTATCGGACGGTGTTTTAATTAATTGGCCTTTTGGTTTGCCATATTAGAAAATCAGTAGTAAAATGGATACCCTAATGTTGCAAAATGGAATATGATTGTTATACTTGCTAATAAACCATTGTATATTAGAAAGTTCTTTTAATAATATATCTAGAATTTTCATCCTAATACATCAGCTTACATTAATTATGGCATTATTGATCTTTAAGTAATAAGTGTTGTTTCTCTTACGTTTAAATACGTAACTTAAATAGGCTTACGTTTTCTGTAAAACTTTCACACGTACTTTTGAACACTTTCTAATTAATTTTTAAATTGTTGTAGAGTATTTTGAATGTTCCCTTAGACTGGTTAAATTTTGCCAATTTTAAAAGGCTCTCCTCTACTTATCTGACCACGACAAGCATGAAAATTGCTTAGCAATAGACGAAACTGAAAAATGATTTCCCGAAAAGAAGAAAAAAATGATGTTTTTCATGTAATAAATATTCAAAAAGAAGTCCTGTATAGTATATTCGAACAAAAGTGATATACCTGCGAAATGAAATACGCTTGACTAAAGCACCATAAAATTTTATAAATCTCTAGTTTATTTACTTCAATTTAATAACTCTAGCACGTACTGTTTTTGTGCAAAGTAAATCTGATTTATATTATATATTTAAACAAGTTAAAAACCCAGTAATATTTGTTTCATTAAATGAAGACAAACTAACTGTTTATGTATGTAAAAAAAACCATTAATTATCATCCCTTTTTAAAAAACCACGTTTCTAACAAGATGGCGTTTGAGATTACGGCTTTCAAAACAACTTTCAAAACTTTTTAAACATATCAGACCTAAAAAAAGCGTTATTATTCCCTTCCATCTCGTGGTTTTTATATCATATTACTTGACTTTTTAATCTCGAGTCGAAGTGTAATTCTTAAGGAGCTCACTTGCGAGGATCATAAATTTTGCTTGAGTCATTGAGCATAACATTTCCAACCTTACAAACCCTTTCTTCTTACGGGAAAAAATTAGCATTTTTTAACACGTGTAATTGAAGTTTATTTAATCGGAGCAGGATTGCCAAATAATTTCACTTGTAATCACGACTAAGTAACTTAAATCTAATCTGGTTTCCAATATATTTTTAAAATAACAACATTCTCATTTAAAGTATCTAATTTGAATTATTGAAAGCAAAATAATTAATTCCATGTTGTTCACTGATTCATTTTTTTTCAGATATTATGGAAGTTTATTTTAGCTCGTGGCACTAATTTTATGTCTAAGCCCATTAACCCAAACGGGTTTCTTATGAATTTTTAAACTTGAATATAAATTAAATAAATAAATAAATATAACAGTTTGTAAACTCTGCTCATTGATATGCTCAGAACAGACATTTAAGTAGCTTTCTGTACAGAAAATTGCGAAAAATTGCTTAAAGATTGGGAACAGGTGGATTTTCAGAATTTTAAAGCAGTCTACGGCCTCCTCTATACCGTTTTGCATGTCTGTGCAGAATTTCAAGCCGATCGATTGAACGGAGTAGATTTGTATACTGGACAAAGAAACAAACGAAGAAAGCAACCGTCACATTTATATGCTTGAAGTGTATATATTTTACAGAATACTTTCGAAAAATTATCACGTTATAAATTAGTATATGGTTCCTTAATTCATCAAATAAAAGACAATTTAATTAATATAAAGCTAACTATTGAACGTTAAAATATAAAATTTTGCACAGCCATGTAAAATGACGTTCTGCATCTATTTCAGTCGAAATTCGCTTAGGTTGCTATTCATATTTTTTCCCATATTAAAGTAATGATTCATAATTCACATTAATATTTTATTAAAAATTATAATAATTAAATTATGTTTGGACCGCTTATTTCTAATAGTAGGGATAAAAATCAGCTTCTTAATATAAATATTAAATGAGATATGAATTAAAATATGAAACAATATTTTAACATTGGGAGAGGGAAATTTGTAAAGCTCATAACTCATTTATTTTTTATTCAAATGTATTGAAAATTAGTATAAAGGTTAAAATGAATTTTTGGCAATTTGAAGTGAAATCTGGATGATGCCATGGGAATAAATAAAGTTAGTGAGTATTAAAATATGAAGATGGCCCCTTATGCAAATACTATAATTAGCAAATTTAAGTGTACGATATTCGTAATTGAGTGCCATATGTAACTTCATAGTTCTACGAACGACAGCCGAAGTGCAGTCAAAATTACATTAAGATTGATATAGCTTTTTAAGATTATGCCCCAAATGTCGCCAAATTCGGCAACGATTCTTCCAAAATTTGGCGCAAAAGCAGACAATTTTGTTGGGAACTGTTTTATAATTGTCGCATTTACATGATTTATATTTCGTGCTTCATATGTAAGAAGATATGAATACAAAAACTGTAATTCGGATGATTCAACTTAAAGTTGCTTTTTTAAAATAATGCACCTTCTGAACAGCTTCGAAAAAAAAATGCGCTAGAGACTCCGAAAAAATATAGAATGCTTCTTTACAAGTTGTATTGCGAACTGTTAGAAGTTACGAAACACTCAGTAAAAAATGCTAAACATACGGAATTTGGCAATATTTCTCCTAACGAGTAACTCTCGGCCATTTCTGAAGCCAATTTTTGTGCTCATGAATTTTTTTACGAAAGTTCCTTGAGATATACAGCTTTACTTTTAGTATTTGTCCATAGTGCATTTGGTGATAAAGCATTAATAATTATTTCGAGTGTTTAACATCATAGTTTGTTTTTACAAGCTGTTCAAAAGTCCTGTAAGTACGATCGTTCTTCAGGTGGAACACCCGTAATTTTAATTTGAAACAAAAATTTAGGCAGCTGCGTATTCAATACGCTTGTATTAAACAAGTGGGTTTTGACGCCGAATCATAATGACGCCGTTCTATTTAGATACTCTGTTTTGGAGAAAATAAAAAAGAAAATTGGTGTGGAGAAAATAAAGATTTTTCTCCGCAGATGACGAAGGGATATTTCGAAATTACTTATCTCTGTCTCACGAGTTCTTTGTTTTGGTCGACCTTAACCTTCAAATCCTCTTTACGTTATAGTAGCATATAACACGACCTTTTTACTTCAATAAATTGAAAAAAAAGTAAAAGCACAGGAAGCATATGCCCCCAACACTTTTCATTTTCAAAACCGCAAATGCTTATACATCCTGATAGATCGCGTTCAGGTGGTATTCTTCTTTACTGACCTGATTCCTAATCCTTTTGTTTCGTTCATATCGGGGGAAATTTTCAAGGTTTTGCAAGTTTTTTTTTATCATTATTATTTTTTACTCCCCCCCGATAATATCAGCGATGTGGTGGTTTTTGTTATTGTGTGTTGTTCATCTTCGTTTTGGGGTACACCTTTATAGGGAACGCCCTCCTAGTACAGTGTTTCTCCAACCACTGGGCGGCCGGGCTTTTCTGAAGGTCACTGTTAACCCTTTGAAGCGCAACCCTTTCCCAATGCTGAAAAAAGGGCAGCCGTTGCCATCGCTCGACTTAACTACCAGCAAGATGGCGGATGATCGAAACGTTCATCGCGTGCCACAGATCTAGAGACCCTTTTTTTGACGACATCGTCCGCGATCTTGTTGGTAGTTAAGTCGATAGATGGCAACGGCTGCTCTTTTTTCAGCATTAGGCAATCTGTCCAGCTGTTCTCGCATTCTTCCATTTTTCAGCAGATGCCAGTGCTGTTAAAAATAATCGTGACAATTTTTTTTACGGGAAATGACGTGCTAAAAATAAAGGAGTGTCGTGGAGCTATATGTCACCCGCAACTATTTTTTATAGAAATCAAATTTATTCCTCGTGACTGGCAACAGTCAAAACGCCAGAGTTTGGTGTTCGCAGAGCGGGGACACTGCGCTTTAAAGGGTTAATCCAATTTATTAAAAAATAGGGAGCAGAAAACTCCGTACTAATTAAAAATTATATTTGTAAAATATTTGATTTTATAAAAAAAATACATATTTGTATTTTGCTCATTATTTTTAATTGACAAATGGTCCGTGAAATATTTTTTTCCTACTTTAGTCAGTCTGCAGATGAAAAAAGGTTGGAAAACATTATCCTAGACTGAAAAAGCGAAACTTCTGAAATTTCGATGTCATTAATAAATTTTTCCAAAAAGTAATTTCAAAAAAGTCTTGGAACATCAATGACTGGGACAGCGCTCCTCAACTACGCTTTACTGACAAAAGATGACAGGAACGGGGTAAAAAAATTGCTCTTAGCTTGTAAGAACACGTTATTAAGTTATTAAGAGATAATTGAAGAAGAAATAAAAATTAAATACTAGTTAATATATTAAAAATAAAAATTATTAATTTAAAAGATATAAAATAGATAAAATTAAATAGGGGCTGCTTCGGAAAGTTAAATTTTTATAAAGTACAACGATTTAAAATTTTTGGTGATTCGAGTATAAATTAACCTATTTCTTTAATTTAAGATAAAAATTTAAATGCATTTTTGTTAGGTTGCTCGGGCTGTGTAGTGGCCAAATTTGGCGCAGAATAAAGACGTGTTGGAATGTGTTTTATAGTGTGTGTTTGGCGTAATTTGTCTCTCTTGTTCTAAAAGAAATGACATTTTAGATCAGACATGGGCAATCTTTGGAAAGTTGGGGACCAAACTTTAGGATGTTAGCGAAGTCACGCTGTGATATAAATGGGATTTACATGGGATTTTGAATAGTTTAAATGGGTTTTCTATGGGAATTCGAAATGTGCCGCTGGCCGGATCAAAAGGCGTGCCAAAGCTACATCCGGCCCGCGGGCCGGTGGTGTGTGCTTTAGGTCGATCTCATGGCTTCTTGAACACTCAAACTACAACAGTAGAAATTATATATAAAAAACAATATTCAGGCTATCTGTCACCTGCTACGTGAATGTTCATTAGCCTTACATAATTCTGTACAAGTCTTTTCACATCCCAAACAAACAAGCTTCGGCATTATCTTTATTGCATTTCAACCAGCAGCATCCTTAAAAGGAACTATTTCCATGTTTGATGATTCCTCGATGCGAGATCGTCATTCCTGCCCAGGCTTATGTCTCGTGTCTCGTAAACCCGCTATTTTCTTCTTCTTTATTTAATTTGACTCTTTGACCAGGGGAATCGGGTTTTGTAGAGTCCAGAGTTCTTGAATTTTACGACCCGAAAATCTGTCTTCGACCGCTCAATGATATCGCTCTCCAGAAGTTTGTAAATAGGGGATGAGTCTGGATGAATGCGAAATACGGCTTATTTTTCCACGAGATAAAAATTCACTTTACGGAGTGACCTCTTTATATAACAAGCTTAAAGTGAATTCCACCCAGTTCCCCCTTCTTTTTAGCCGTTTGGAGGTAGAGATGCCTCTGAGCTTTCGAATTTGTCGAAAGGGTAGTAAGTAGGCTTGCCAACTTTTATGCACGTATTTACGGAACTTACGCGTTTAACATGCTGGACTTGGATAAAAAAAAAAAAAAAAAAAAAAAAAAAAAAAAAAACGGGATTAAGCTTACTTATTGCAAGAAGGCGAGAAACACAATTCGAGCCAGGTTTAATTTTTAGGTTTTAAGTAGATTTATTGAATATTGTGCACACTAACTTCTCACAATTATACATGCAACATAGTTAACAAAAGTTAAAGCAATCAAGCAAACCAGCGAAAAATTAACACATTAATTATTAAGGTCTTCCATCTTTCTTCTTTAGAATCAAAACAACTATCATTTGCAATTAAATTAAATAAATTTTTTACTTTCTTTCCCAAACAAAAACAAAATCCTGTGACTAGCAAATTTAAAAAATAATTAAAAAACCCATAAGAGTGGGTATCGAGAATTTATCTTTTAAAGACAAGTTTAAAGGTTTAAATCACATCTTCTCCCAAGATTATTATAATTATTTATTTGGAAAAAAACTATATTGGAAAAAAACTTAACATATAGAATAGTTCCGGGATAGATGGACCACAGGCTGAGATGGACCAGCCAAATATTTAGTTAATGCACCTCTCAATATACGGGGTAATTATCTCAGTGAGACATTTAAGGAGATTTTGTAAAGCGTGCTATTATTTGCTACTCTAAAATAAATAATAATTTTTCAGCTAATTATCATTGTTGCTGTTGGTGAGTCAAATAATTCTTTCATATGGTTATAGTTCTACAATCAAAAGTTTTATTTTATATGTGACCTATCTAGTTTTGATGATGTAATCTCGGGGAACATGTAGGCTTCCATTTAACCTAAAATGACGACGTGAAATCTACAATGTCTAGTCAGGGTACGTTGTACTATTCATCAGGACGATCGGGAGAGATGGACCACGCTTAGGCGAGAGAGATGGACCACGCCTAGGCGAGAGAGATGGACCACGTCTAGGCGGGAGAGATAGACCAGGTTTTGTGTCAATCTTAAATCATAGCACATAAAAACAATTTCATACATATTAAATGTTACATAGTAATTCATGTAAACTTAATAAATTAATTAAAATTAATTTAATTGCGAGTAAATTAATTTTAATTTTCATGTAATGAAAATAAACATTTATAAATTTAATACATGTACAACTTTTTCATTATTTTCTGGTGGTCCATCTCATATGGTCCATCTCTATCTCATCCGGTTTAGCCCGGGTGAGAGGGACCGCACAGTAAATATTTTTAAAAATCGTAAAAAAAAAATTCCTTTACATATATGATCTGCATTAGGATTTTTCTAAGAAATATCATACACTATATGTATATACTGTGCAAAGTAAATTATATATAAATATATGGCTTTTAGAGAACGAAGAAAAAATGTGGTCCATCTCTCCCGGAATTACGCTATTAAAACCATTTTTACGGAAATCATAATATTCCTTATTTAGAAAAGAAACTTAAAGTATACAATCACTTTTGCTGAGATCGTATTTATTTAGAAAAAGAAACTTAGTATCTAAAATCTCTTCTGAAATCATTGTAATTTATGAAAATATTAAATTATTTATTCTATTAAAATTACTGGCCAAAAACGGGACATTCGGCATCCCTCACTCGCCTTTCGCGGGACGTGCTTCTTAAAACTGTAGAAACGGGACGCCCCGGCCATCACGGGACGGTGACAATCCTAGTAATAAGCGTACATTTATGTGGAGAATTTGGGGACTTGTGACGATTCTTCGTGTCAATTACAATCGAGAGTCATTTTCAAAAAATTACGATTCCAATTTCATTTATTTCCAATTTTAACAAATGTTAAATAAATTTGTTTTTTTTTTTTGTTTAACGAGGTGCTTTTCACATTCATTTCCATAAAGACAGTCTTTAAAAATTAAGTTCTACCAAGTTGTGCGACATCATTTTACTGTTGAAAAATATCTTTAAAGATTATTTTTACTTTTCGAACGTGTACCACGTAATGAAAGTATTGTAATCATGAATAAATTCGACTTCGAGATTTTGGTGTATTGACACGTTTTGAGGTCTTCTGAATTCATTTATGCTATTTTTGTGAGATGTATGTATGTATATGTGTGTGTATGTGTGTTTGTGTGTATGTGAGTGAACACGATAGATCCTATACGGGGCATTCGATTGAACTCAAATTGGGTATATATGTTATAAACCACCGTCGCAAGACCGGTATTGATTTTGGTGTGTATAGTTTTTTTACAGGGCTGCAAAGATTTATTTTACATTATGGCCTATGGGAGAAATTCTTGAAAGTGCGCTAGAGTTTAAACGGTACATTCGATTGAACTCAAATTGGGTATATATGCTATAAACCACCATCGTAAGATCGGTATTGGTTTTGATGTGTATAGGACTTAGTTTTTTTACAGGGCTAGGAGAAAGATTTCTTTTATATTATGGCATATGGCGGGACATTCTTGAAAGTACATTGGCGTTTAAACGGTGCATTCGATTGAGCTTCAATTTGGTCTTGGTAATTGAGCTTCAGTGGAAAAACTAAAAATTTTTGCTAAATTATTCATCGATTAAAATTTATATAAATGCTTGTAATGATCTTAATCTCAAGTGTTCGGAAAGACGAGTGGAGTCACTCCAGATGTTTTTGCTTTTTAGTTCATATTGCTATAAAAGCGTATTTCTTTCGTTTTTCAAGTATAATTTATAACTAAATTAACATTCACAAGTAAAAGTCTTTTTAGAAATGGGTAGTTATTATAACCGTAATCCATGTCAGTTCCTGAAATCGATTACAGACGGTTGTATTATCGATGGAAGCTTGTTTGTGGCTTAAATATGTCGTAATGTTAGTAGTAGCCAATTTTGGGGGCTTCTTTGGAATTGAAAATATATATTAAAATCGCCTACCAAAATTGTTTAACAAGTCTTAATCAGGCATATTCTAACTATACTTCATCATTATAAATACCATTTGGAAAATGTGTCGTAATGTATGAGTACACCGTATTTGTCTTCCCTGTTCCATAAAACTCTTCTTCGAAATTAAAATCTATATTAAAATCGCCTACTAAAACTATTTTACAATCTTCGCCAGGCATATTCTAACGATACTTTTACTTTGTAATAAACTGTCGCGTTTGCCAGTTTCTAGCCAAATTTGGAAGATATCGCTATCCTTTGTTCAGTTTTGAAGACTTATTAAAATCGCCTACCAAAACTGCTTAAAAATCTTCGTCAGGCATATTCTAACTATACTTCCCCTTTATAAATACTGTTTGGAAAGTACATCATAACCCATGAGTGTGCCGTGTTTTTCTTCCCTGTTCCTTTAAACACGTCTTTGGAATTGAAAATCTATATTTAAATCGGCTACTAAAACTATTTTACAATCTTCACCAGGCCTATTATAAATATACTTCTCTTTTGTGATAAACTGTCAAGCTTGCCAGTTTCTTCTCAAATTTGGAAGCTATCGCCAAGCTTGACTTGGTTTTGAAGACTTTTTTGACACCATACTTGACGATCAATTATCAAAAAGTGCATATCTTGTTCGGCTTTCAACATTTAATTTTAAATAAAAGGCGTATCACTTTTATGATGAATCGCCGCTTATATAGACTCGAGGGCTCCATTTCTCCGCGCCCCCCCCCAAAAAACTGTAATAATTCATCCAATCACATGTGTACTTCATTTTACATAAATACATATGATCTTCACCCGCAATTATTTACTAGCTTATACTTTGAAAGCTTTTGAAATCTTGCTAGCTTATACTGAAGCTTATAACTGCATTACAAACTCTAGTGTAAGCTAGAAAATTTAACAAAGCACACAAACATGTTTTTCCTTCCCACCCTTTTTCTATAACCCTGCATTTTAATTTGCCCGCCAATAGCATTTTAATTTTGTTCAAAAACTGTTTCCAAATAGCGTAATGATACCTACCCTGATTGTGTTTTCCACGTGTTCATGGTGATTTCTGCGGTTCCAATTCTATCATTGGATCATTAGTCTATTGTAAACAACGCAGTGAAAGTAAAATTTGATGGGACGTTTGCGTGTCATTGTAATATTTGGTCAACCGATCACATAGGTGAAATTATCAGGGTATTGCGGCGCAGCACATGTAACAGAGGATGTAAACCTCCATCGAACAAAGTGTGAAAGCGTTATAGGTAATGTTATAAATCTTGTATGTATTTAACCCTTTGAGGCGCAACCCTTTCCCAATGCTGAAAAAAAAGTCAGCCGTTGCTATCGCTCGACTTAACTACCAGCAAAATGGTGGATGGCTGTGTCGGCACAGGGGGCTGTCGTCAGAAAAGGGTCTCTAGATCTGTGGCACACGATGAACATTACGATCGTCCGCCATCTTGCTAGCAGTTAAGTTGATCGATGGAAACGGATGCCCTATTTTCAGCATTGGGCAATCTATCCAGCTGTTCTCGCATTCTTTCATTTTTCAGCAGATGTCAGTGCTGTTAAAAATTATCGTGACCATTTTTTTACGGGAAATGACGTGCTAAAAATTAAAGGATTCTCGTGGAGCTATGACACCCGCAACTATTTTTATAGAAATCAAATCTATTCTTCGTGACTGGCTACAGTCAAAACGTCAGAGTTTGGTGTTTCCAGAGCGGGGACACTGCGCGTTAAAGGGTTAACCCTGCTGAATTAAGAATTGCCAAGAATATCACCTTGAATCTACTTGTTTTCTCTTGTTGTATGAATGATATAAATATGATAAATACTGATTAATGTAATAAAAAAGAAAATTACAAAAAAAATTAATAAGCATAACTTATACGTTTGATGACTGGTTTTATAAACATTTAACGAGTCTTTTTCAAAAGAATATAGGACCAACAAATGTGAAGGAGTCAAGTTAAACTTTGATTGACGCACTTTTAAAAAATCTAATCTTTTATTCATAAAATAAACGTCTGAAAATTTGCTAATGCTCTTTTTTATGGGAGGAGGGGGGCTCGACATGATTAGAAAGTGAGCGAAAAGCTGCCTATTCAAAACAATCTACTCTAATAGAACATGCAATCATGATATAAGCTGAATATATGAAGTATTTGGTAGTAATTTTTCATAGGAATGGTTACAATGAATAGAATTTTTTTTTTACAATTTTAATTTAACGATACTTCTGAGTACCATCAGTAGATAAAAGGTTAATGAATTTATTAAAGGTCTTCTCCACTCTCTCAGGGGAAACGATCATCGCATTGCTTTCCCACAGAAAAAAAAAAAAAAAAATTCTGACGAATTGATAACTTCTCCCTTTTTAAAGTCAGCTAATAAACATTACTTTCAGTCTAACAAAGATATACTCTTTCCTGAAACGCATTGTTTTTTAACCTTTCTTTACCCTTCTTGAACAATCTGCATTTTCCTCTAATTTTTATTTCATTCATAGATCAGAATAATTTGTCCCCCCGTTCAAGTCTGTTTATTTTTCGTTCCCTGAAAATAGCCTTTCTTTCAAAGCATTTTCAAACGGAGGCGAGTTTAGTTGTTCGTCTATTTTGCATATTTTAGGAATCATCGCTTTTCCTTTTTGTTCCGCAGACAAGTCTCGTGCAGCTTCTCGCCCCAGTTCACAAATTAAATCGCTCCACTTATGAGGAGAAATAAAGAACTCCTTTTCCCGCCAATTCAGCTTTTCTGCGATCGAACGTAAAGTCAAGCGTAATTGCCCGGCACAATAAGCATGTGCAGTACTACCTTGTACAAAGCTTAAAGTATTCTTTCTTTCTTTTTTTTCCGTTCACCTGTAGCAAGTTTGTGGAATTTTTTTTTGTTTGTCTGTTTTTTGTCATCTGGAAAGAACGATATTGTGGATACTTACGCTGTGGTAGCAAATGTTGGATATACTGATACGAGTGAGTACAGTACTTTATTCTCTCTCTCTCTTTTTTTTTAATAATAAAATGCTCCTGGTTTCATTTTTTCCCCCTCCGTGCTAGGTATATGCCCAGGGCAAATCATATTTAGCTTCCTTTAAGGCCTGTGAACAGTTTTAGTATCTTCAATGTTGGTGGATATACAGTAGCTTGGCTAGAGTGTACGAAGCAACTAATGATCCTACAACAACAGCGCCAGTCCCTTTGTTGAGAACTCCCTATATGCCAATGACTAGTGGCGGCTCGTGGGTTACTTAAATGGAGGTTCACAAAATAAATTTTGAAAATTAAATATGCAAATACGACGCAACTTAAAAATTAAAATATATTTGCGTTTCCAGCAGCTAAGGAAAACAATGTACGCAACTGAAGGAAAACAAGTAATATTTGGTCTTGCATTTCGTCACCAAGATAACTTTTAGCATAGGTATTGTCGTGTTTAATTTTATTTCAATAGTATTGAAAAATGCCAGAGATGTCTCTCTCATGTTTCAAAATTAGCGGCGCAAGTGTAGACGTCAGCGCGAGGAACAGCCGCAATGCCCTCACGCTTGCCTTGCTGAGCCAGTGTATATCCACACTCTAAAGCAATACGATGAGGCATTCTAAAGCGTCTCCAAGGCAACTGGCTCCAGCCGTCGTTCGAAATGTATAAAACCAGAAACTGATGAATGATCTGCAACTGTTACTTCTTGGTGGACACCCAGTCTTAAAAAGTTGTAAAACTTAGGCGAACAACGTCCCTTTGCCCCCATGCTGTACTCTGTCTTCCGATCGGGGGCATACTCAGATGTTGAAAGATCTTCTCATTCTCCTCCACATAAAAGAAATCTCTACAAGTAACTCTGCTGACTAATATTTTAATATAATACATTGACGCGCCAAAACATTATGACCAGCACCACATTTTTCAATGAAGTCGTCTGGATGGCATGGAGAGCACATAATTAAGTGGGAATGCTAATGCTATTTAACTGTTTCTGGAGAAGGTAAAGAATAATCTTGAACTTACGTTTATGAGTGATGGGAAAGGCTGCTGATCTATGCGAATTGGATAGAGGACAGATTGATGGCCCGAAGACTCGGAACGAGTATCTCCGAAACTGCACGATTGGTCGGTTGTTCACAATCTGCCGTTTTCAGTATTTCTAAAGAGTGAATTAATGACGGTGAAACCAGCAGTAGACGACAAGATGTTGGGCGTCCACGCATCATCAAAGGAAGAGGACGTTGGAGACAGTCCCGCCTAGTACAGCAAAATCGGCGGTAGACAATGGCTCAGCTGAAGCCGAATGCAATACAGGTCCAAATACAAGTGTTTCGAAACACACAATTGAGCGGACACTGGGATATGGGACTGCGGAGCTGACGTCACACTCGTGTGCCTGTGCTTACCAAGCGTCATTAGGGAGTTTTTGCTTATCGGTTTCACACACGGTAACGCTAACGTTAAATGTCATTGAACAGTACAGCGCATGCGTACGCGTAAAGTAAGTTTCATGATTGGCTCGAACCTTCTTAATAGCGGATAGCGTTATCGTTAACGTAGGAAGAAACGGTATGCAAAAACTCCCTATTGTCATCTACGCCTACAGTGGGCATGGGAACATCGAGACTCGACCACGGATATGTGGAAGAGATTTGCCTGGTCGGATGACTCCCGGTTTCCCCTTCATCAACTCGATGGTCTTATCAGGGTACGCCGTCTGCCAGGAGAATAGCTGCTCCCCTCGCAGCTCAGAGCTCAAACACGAACATGTTCCAATATCTTGACTTTGTGTGACCGCTACTTAAATACTTCGTACAACCTGTCTCCAGTTATCTACCAAGAACTCGTGGCATCCCTGCCCAGACGAGTTGCAGGTGTATTGAAGGCCAAAGGAGACGCAAAGCGTTATTGAGTAGGTAGTCATAATATTTTGACTCTTCCGTGTATGTGGCTGTAACGTAAAAATCCCATTTTAGTATTAAAAACATTAGGAATGCATTTTACTTTACCTGCTAGAACTGCCTGGCCTGCTATGAGTTTAAAACATTTTTGTTTTTAAGGTTAAAAAAATGAAAGCTAATTCAAATTATTCTTACACTATGAAAGGAAATTTATTTATTATAAAGTATGTCATACCACACTTTACAATATTTATCGTATTATCTTTGCTCATTTTCAACTAGTAGTACAAGATATTTATCCAGTCATAAATATGTAAATATTTTGACTTTTTAATCATAATTTGTCGTATCTATATAATGCTATATATTTTAAATTTTCTCTCATTGAATACTCCTTTTTAAATCTTTAAATGAATTGTGTAAAGGTTAACAAAGCGATTTCACCTTGAATTACACGAATTAAAAACAAAAAATTAAAAAAAACCAAGATATCTGACAGATAAAATTAATTTCATCCATTTCCGACACAAGCTGCACTCTGATATCTAAATGAAATTTGCATAGCATTAAGAAGAAAAAGATTATTAAATGAAATAAAAATCCCAAAGGAACTGAAATCACACAATCGCATTTGTTACAAGGAGAAACTGTCACAATAGGAGAGAGGCGATTCTCTTAGTTGGCAATTGCGAAATTGCTCGTATAAATCGAAGACCGTGGGTTTAATGAAATCAGACGCATTTATTTCCTATCTCAGCGTAAGAGATAAATCAGCTATTAGAAGTATCGTTTATTGTTCCATTGATAGGTTAAGGTAAGCGACGGAGAAATTGGTGTAAGGTTGGAGCGCTGTTTCATGGCTGAACTTAAGGTCCCAGACTACTTTCGGAGTCGATCTTTTTTTCTTAATATTTCAAAAATTGCCTTCTTATACAGGGTCTCACGAAAAACATTGACCTAGGTTTTTGTTAGTTAACCCTTTAACGCGCAGTGGTCCCGCTCTGGGAACACCAAACTCTGACGATTTGACTGTTGCCAGTCACGAAGAATAGATTTGATTTCTATAAAAATAGTTACGGGTGACATAGCTCCACGAGAATCCTTTACTTTTTAGCACGTGATTTCCCGTAAAAAAATTGTCACGATTAATTTTAACAGCACTGACATCTGCTGGAAAATGGAAGAATGCTAGAACAGCTGGATAGATTGCCCAATGCTGAAAAAAGGGCAGCCGTTGCCATCGCTCGACTTAACTGCCAGCAAGATGGCGGACGATCGAAACGTTCATCGCGTGCCACAGATCTAGAGACCTTTTTTTGACGACAGCTGGATGTGCCAGTACAGCCAGCTGTCGGCATTCAGTCTAGCAATGCTGTCAGCATTCAGTCTAGCATTGAATATTGAATATTAGGCGTTGAAATATATTGTTCCTTGCGGTCAAACATTGGAAGTTTTTTCCTAGCTTGAAATTTGGCGCGAATATATCCATGTATTTCAGTCTAACCACAAACTTTCTTTGCTATTTTAGATTTTAGTTTAACACATTGCTCAGCAGATTGCATGTGAAATGGGAATTCCCGTAAAGTTAGTACTGGAAACTGCCCTTCTTCGCATATTAATTTCCAAACTTTTTTCCTTTATATGTATTGTAAGAAGTGGTTCTGTAACACATTTTGATTAATCAATTATATCAATATAATCGGCAGCTTCGAAATTGAGTTTAGGAACCTTGAAAAAACTGTGGCAATATGTCGATAATCAAAATAATGTCAATAATTTCGGAAAATCAATTTCTTAGTACAATGTTTTACAAAGGTAGATGTTTCTTTCGTTTACTTTTTTCCCAATTTTGACATCAGAAGGGTGACTTAAAATATTGAGGGAAATTGATAAAAATTTTTGTAGGTTCTAATTGACTTATTATGTAATATTTTTACGGTATGTATAAGGTAAGAACTTAAACCAGAAAGACAAAAGTTTAGCCTGCAGATTTGTCTGCAAAATACTTTTTATGTTCCTTTTGATATCAAATATCGCAGACATAGTTTTTTTTTTTTAATTTTAGAGTTAAGCTACATAACCATCTCAAGTAAGAAGGTTACCATTTACATATGTAAGGCAAAATTTATGTCACGAGTTTAAAAATTTCTCATATAAAATGCTATAACCGTATTTCTTTGTTAGTAAATAAAGAGTTTTGAGTTGTTAATATTTAGTTTTATTATTTTCCTAATAATCACTAAGTTAAAATTATTTGACGGCCCGTCTATGGCCTCATTAAACATTTCTTTAGGAAAAAATGGCACGTTGATCCATAAAGTTTCGCCACCTCTGCCTTATACAGTACATTTATAATCAATTTATGAATGGAAGTATCACTTGTCTTTTCATACATTTTGAAATATTAGTACTCGGCATTGCCACCATGCACTTTTATCATACATTTTTTACCCAAAATTTGTAGCAACCTTATCCTAAACAAATTTAATGACAAATACTGTTAAAACAAAGAAACAATATTTTCGTTAAAATGAGTCCAGTAATTTGGCCAAATCTGCACTGAGTATAAAGAACAATAATGTACGGGGCGGCGAAGCTGGCAGCCTTGGCGGTTAGTGTTTTAATATTTTTCGTACTAAATAGCCATTATTATGATTTAATTCTATATTGACTTTTAAATATTAATACCATTTTTAAAACATTGGTTACAAATAAATAAGTTATATAAACAAGTTGGACATAACTGGAAAAATTGTTTTTAAATAGACACCCGTTTTGGCCACTATTTATTTCTAAAACATACATGTATTGTTCTGATTATAACTGAAAGTAATGATTCAATACGGTTTTGTCTTACCTAAAATCCTTTCAAACAAACATACACTACTGGCCAAAAGTATTGCAAGTTTGAGAAATCTAACCATCTTTTCCAAGATAAGCCCAGAAAAAATGGACAGTAAATTTGCCATACTAAAATATTTTTGAGAATTTATGTAGTATAATTGGAAAGAATACATCTGAAAATCACCAAAAATCAAAATGAGAGCTTCGGGAACCAATTACTTAAGGTGGCACCGTGAAACACTGAAAGAAGTGTAGTAAAACACTGAGGATTCCATATCTAAATGTATGGATGTTGTGATCATGGTCAAGGCTGTCCAGCAACATAATAAATTATCTTTACTTCAATCGCATTTATTTATTATCCTCTTTCTGCAGAAGAACATCAAATTAATTCTTTATTTAATTTTATTTAGGCGAGCCAAAATGGATTATGATTTTTGTAATAACGTATGTATTTTTTATGCTATTTTTTAATAAATCAAATAATTATTTTTGTTCTTTAACTTAATTTTATCTTGTCTTTGAAATAATAAATTGGGTTTGCTGGTATCAAAAAATATCAATTAATATTGATTTTTCTTTTTGACGGGGGAGAGGTGGCTTAGTATTGAAAAGGGTTAGATTTCTGAAACTTTAATACCTTTGGCCAGTAGTGTAGATTCTATGGATTGAAGCTGATGCAAGTAGATGATGCTTAAGTAAATTGTTAAGAAACCCTTTTCACACTGCTGTCAACATAAAATAAAAAAATATGCTTTCTTTTTGCATGTTATTACCAACTAAACACAGCCCACTTAAGAGTTGATTCTCTGTATCTTGTTGTAGTTTATTAGCTTATGTTAAAGCTTAGAAAAATCATAAAATTTGTGAAAGTAGACATAACAGGAGTAATGGCTGAAACTGGGGACATCACCCTTAGCTGCACAGTATCTGTCTTTTGAATTTACTTATTTACACATGAAATACTGATTGAACGCTCGAAAAGCTGCTGACGCCCCTGTGTATGATATTAAGCTTTGGAAAACACCATTAATAGAAGTTCAACGTTTCATCATACAATGGAGCTAATTAGCTGCATCCTTTTTATGGAGAAATGTTTCACCATGATTTGGTTTCATCAGTGACGTATCAGACGGGGGGGGCGGGGGAAATAGGGGAGTCACAACCCCCATGAGAAATTTTTTGCCATACAAAATGTATATTCTCCATTCCTTATCACACACATACATATATGTGAGTTGCAGTAGTCATAACCTCCCCCATGAAAAATATCTGGCTATGCCACTGGGATTCATTGATCAGTTTAAGCTCCAAATCATGGTTCAACGTTACTCCATAGAAAGGATGCAGCTAATTCAGCACCATTTTATGGTGAAACGTCAAGGCCATATCCAGGGGGGGACTAGGGGGGTCCGTTCCCCCCCCCCGAAATTTAAAATTTTGTTAACAAAACAATAATGATGAAGCCTTTTTGTGAAAAATTTAGCCTTTTTCGCAGTTTGGTCCCCCGCCCCGAAATTTTTTTCTGGGTACGGCCCTGCGAAACGTTAACTTCTTTTATTAACAGTGTAGTTTAAACATTTACAAAGCTATCAGGGGCGTAGCCAGAAATTTTTCATGGGGGGGGGGGTTACGACTACTGCAACTCACATATATGCATACATGTGTGTGATAAAGGAGTCAAGAATATACATTTTGTATGGCAAAAAATTCCTCATGGGGGGGGGGATTATGACCCCCCCAACCCCCCCCCGTGGCTACGCCCCTGAAAGCTATCGATCTTGAAGTTGTTCAGGCCACACTGGTAGCCTTAAATCGATACTGTGGTATTTAACAGAGCAGATAGTATTCTTTTCCCTCTTTCAAAAAATATTTCTGAAACTGAGACGAGAATTATCCTTTTCATTATTAAAATTCACTAATTAGCATTACTGTAGGACGTTGCGGTTTTCCCAAATTTAAACTTTGAAACGAAATTGTAGGTCCCAGTTCTTGGCTACATTTTGAAAGCGGGATGGATAATGGCTAAAAAAATAAATTCCATTGATTTGGGAAGAGGATGACGACTACAATATGCTTATTTTTGCATAGTAAGCGTAATTATTTTTGCAAAATTTAAAATGGGCGATGTAACAAAGCGTGCATTCAAGCCACTGCAAGATTTCTCTTAAACAGTTATGAATAATGAAGAACAAAGACAAGTTTTGTCACAATCAGCTAAGCTTGGAGTTTAGTACCGACCTTCACTAAACTATGTGTAAAACATTTGTAATACTTTAAAAAATCGTCTATATTCCTGATCTTAATTGTATTAGGAATATAATTATAAATGTAAGGAATATTAGTAATTAAAAGTGAATACACAATGTATTAGATTTTGAGTTGTTGTTATTCAACAATAGATATTTTTTGTCGTCCTGTGTCTGCTATATATTATGTTATTAAACCGAACTGTAAAACAGTGTTCAAATTTTTCATTGTGAACAATTGTATTATATCAATATAATATATATTTTTAATTACTGTGAGAAGAAAGTTTAATAATTTGAAGGGAATTGAAATTTGGATTTATTTTATTCAATTTTCATTTAGTCAACAATTTCTACTGCAATTTGAATTATATGAATCGTATTTATTGTAAATTTGTAATTTATTAATACTTAAGAACCCATAAAAACTTAATTAAAACGCAAGAAAAACATTAAAAAGAAAAAATCCAGAAAACTCAGAAAAGATGCACTTTAAAGAAAGTTTAAATGTTTAAGCCCTTAGAGGCAAACCCAAACGTGGACTTCGAATTTTATACGCCGTAGTTTCGCACCAAAAAGAATCGAAAAAACCACGGGGAGCAAGCATTTTAAGACACTATCACCTTCTGAAACCCTAGTGTCAATATACAAAAATAAATGCAATTAATATTTTTCTTGTACATTTACCCACTCATGCAGCTTTTATTACAAGCAACTATTTCTAAGAAATGAAATAATTAGATTTTTGTAAGCTCCTTTGCTTGTTTGAGTTATCACCACGAACGGACATAAAGGGGGGGGGTGTTGGAGGTTTGAACAGCCCCCCCCTCCCTTAGTCTACGCACCAACTGTAATTATATCTAAGTATTGACCTTTTGAATACTTCACTAAAAATAATATACGGCAAAAACGATTTAAAGTTTACAGAAAGATTAAAATTTTACATAAATTTTGAAAACTGTATTGAAATTTTAAAAGATTATATAAATTTTGTAAGTTTTATAATATAGTGCGTAAACACAATTTACTATATAGAATTTAAAAAATTTTAGTTCTCTTGAATTTACTGTCAATCAAATTTTATAGCAAGAAAAAGGATCGATCCAGGAATTTTTTCCAGGGTCCAATTTTTGTGATAAATATTTATCCTTGTGAATTTCAATATATATTTTCGTAAATTTCAACATCTGATTTCTTGAATTTTCATACCAGTTTTTGTAAAAGTCACTTTTTTCTTAAAATAATTTTAACAACAAATTAAAATGTTGGATAAAATGCCAGTAAAGAGTTGTTCTAATCGACTGGATTTTTCTGAAGGGGCCATTTTAATCGATTGAAATTTAGAGAAGGGGCTGTTTTAATGGATTGTGATTTTGAAGGAGCCGTCAAACGGCCTGCATTCATCCCTGAACAATGGACCCCCTTTCCCTCCTTAGCTGAACCCCTGCCATGAGAAAGCTTTGCTATGCCCGTGGTTATTACACATTTTTGTTGTAACATTCGTTATTCGTTTTCATGAAATCAAGATTTGACTTTAGCATACTTGTAAATAAATTAATGAGATACTAACAGGAAGTCAAAGAAGTACAAATTGCAACTACACCCTAATTTCAATTTCCTCGTTTCCAGTTATCCTTTAATAATCGTTAAATCCACAAAGAAAATAGTTAGTTGCTCACAAAACGAAGCAGGTGCAGGGGCGTCTTTGACGTCATTATAAATATATTTGAGGCAAAAGAGGAAAATTTTTCACACACACACCTTTTTTTTTTCCATGAAAGACGTCAGAGGGAAATACTTTTCCAGAACCATGGGAATGCCTTAAAACTTGGGATTATTACTAAAATAAAAATACTGACGTAAATTCGACCATAACACTTCCTCAATCTTACACTGTTTTGTAGCAGTGAACAGCTGCTCTTTAATAACACTATGGTGAGTTTTGGCATATGTAAAAGCACAGTTTGAATTCACGAAGATCCCACCTTCGATTCCAAGATGATATTATACTTTCTTCTCATCTCTTGGTGAAAAAAATGAAAATTAAAAATTACTTCTTAAAATTTAAATTATAGGTTGTTTAAAATTATACAGAAAAATCGACTTAAAAAAAAAGAATTAATTATGTGTATTTTCTAAAATATTTAATTTATTTGTATTAGACGCATTTGAAAATTCATTTTAAGAATAGTAGCTTTTGCTGCAAAAGGAGGTAGCTCCATCCTATTTTTTATTTGGAGTTATATGTACTATCTTGCAATAAAATAAAAAAAACACTTTCGTTTGGTAGCAAAAGAATGTAGCTCCACTCCTTAGTTCTTGCGTCACTGAAGAGATGAAGCTACCCGTATCATTAGTTTGTGCTGAATCTCCTATTTCTTTCTTTTTTTCGGTTTTCTACGAACTTGACTAGTTGGTGCTACCTCCTTTTTGCTGCAGACCCTTGAATTTCAGACTTGGAGATATGCATCTAAGCTCTTAATTTTTCCCTTCAATTCACGGAAATTTTACTGTCAGCTGTGCTGACGGAATATCTCCGCTGTTTAACAAGTATCCGTTTCTTTCTTTCTTTTTTTTTTTCTCCTGTCAATTGAAGAAATTTCTTCAGATTCAACATATTTTTCCCTCTTAAATTTTCGGGAGAAAAATTCCCGGAAATATGACGTTTCCAGAGAGTACTGAAATTATTCGTTGAAAAATGAGGAATAAACTAGTGTATAAAGACGAGTTTTTCTGGCAGTGTAGAACACGTTTACAGCATTTTCCAATTCTAAGAGGCTTTTCAGTACACCGTATGTTTGTAAAATATCTTTAAAAATGCCATTATTTTGTTTTAGTAATTTTATAATGAAAAGTGGGTGAACAAATAAGAAACAGTATAAGGGATATCCGGATTCAGCTCCATAGTCCGGATTTGTTTACACTCTCAGAAAAATTCGTCTTTAACACTAATTTATCCCTCATTTTTCAACGAATAATTTCCGTACATCTTGGAAACGTAATATTTCCGTGAATTCTTCTTCCTACTATCTGAAGAAGAGGAAAAAAATTCGTGAATCTGGAGAAATATCTTCAATTGACAGGAGAAAAAAAGAAACGGATATTCGTCAATTAACGAAAATATTCCGGCAGCACTGCTGCCAGAAAAATTTCCGTGAATTGAAGAAATAATTTTTGAGAGTGCGTCTTTATACACTAATTTATCCTCATTTTTCAACGAATAATTTCCGTACTCCTTGGAAACGTTATAATTCCGTGAATTCTTCCTGAAAATCTCAAGAAGAGGAAAAAATTTCGTTAATTCTAAAGAAGTTTCTTCAATTGACAGGAGATAAAAGAAACGGATATTCGTCAATTAACGGAAATGTTCCGGCAGCACTGATTGCTGCAAAATTTCCGTGAATTGAAGAAATAACTTTTGAGAGTGTACTTTACAAAAGCATTGGATTTTTACCAACACTGCAAAAAAAAAGAAGTGTGTTAAATTGACAGAAAAAAACTGTCAGCCAAGACGACAGTTTATTTTCGTATATTTTGCAGAAGTCTTCCGTATTTTTTTTTTCCTTGTGCAGAAGATTTCTGTAAATTAAACTGAGAATCAGTAAAATTTATGGAAGACTTCTGTAAAAAAAAAAGAAAAAAAAAAAAGGAAATAAACTGTCATCCTGGCTGACAGTTCTTTTCTGTAAATTTGACTGACTTTTTTTGCAGTGCATGCTCTCACACCCTTAATAGATATTTCAGAGCATAATTTTGGAAAAGACGTGCTAAACATACACATTATCAGTTTTTTTATATCAAACAAAGAAATCAAAGTGTTGACTGACAGCATCCAAAGGAAAAAAAATCCCTTTTAAGCAAAGGTTACCCGCAGGGCTGTTACCTGGGTCTTTTCCTCTGGAAAATTCTCATCTACTCCCTACTAAATAAAATAAAAAATTACAATGTAATCCAATCCTAAAACGTTTGTTGCTGACCTCCTATTATTTAGTAATGACACCAGCCAGCTCAGACACATCCAGGGAAAACGTCATGGGAACCTGGGTCCACCTGAAGTACAGGGTGCAAGAGAATTGATGGACAATTTGCAAAATTAAATTTAAAAATCCTGTAAAGTCGAACCGGATATTTGAATGATGCCTGATTTACAAAAGGGCTAGATTTTCGTTTCGTCTAATTTTCTACCGAAAAATCTGATAAATCGCTCTACATGCCAAAGACTTTGTCAAGCGATCCAGAAGAACACAGAAGACATGGCGATTGTGGTAAAGATTTAACAGTTTGATTTGTCAACAGGACGGTCCATCTCCACATTGATTGATGTCTGCCCGCAATTGCCTCAATCAACATTTCGGAAGCAAATGCATTGGTCGCGGTGGTCTTGTCGATCGCCAGATTTAACGCGCTTGGATTTTTAAAAAAAAAAATTTTTAAGGGAGGGATTAAGTCAACGATATTGTTTACAGGACTACGTGTCCAAATGTAGAGGAACTCAAGCAGCTCATCACAGTACCTATTCATTCCATAACTCCACAGATGCTTTCAAATATTTCGAATGAAATCGAATATCGTTTAGATGTTGTCTAAGCCACCAAATTCTCTCATACCGAAATCTATTAATTTTATTATGTATAAAATTAGTCATTTTAACCCTACTGTGTTTAGAATTTTTTTAATTTAATTTTATAAAGTTACAATTCTCAAGCAGCTGTGTGAATTTTTGTTAACTGGATGTCTGTAGTCAAGGATTTTTTTTAATAAGAAAATGGACTTTTTTTTTTCTTTTGAGCCCTTTTCTGCTCGAATTTCATCCCCTTCTACGTGCCCGTGTCAATAACATATATGGTCGTATGCTTGATAGTTGATGCATATTTACGGAAGCTAGAACACTGACAGACAGAGAGACAAATCGAAGAATATAAAAAAAAAAATTCATCATTTTGGAAAATGAACTATTAATAAAGGTATTTTGGTCATAAAGAAAGCAGCTAAAAGATTTGCCTCCAGGTCATATTTGTATTAAATGAGAGGAAAAGCCATTCATCACTCTCTAATGAATACGCAGATTCGTCCACAAGCACATTTCGAGCACCGCGGTAACGCATAGGAAATCGGATAGCAGTCCCAAAAAATATGAAAGACGTTGACCTAAATATAGCCTCAGCAATTCTTGCATTTTGCCCCCTCCTTTCCAATTTCACTTTCCTGTAAACAGCTCAAATAAATCAATCGCAATTAATAACAAACAAGTAATTACTGGTTTATACTCCGTTTTCAAAGCGCTGACTATTTCTGCGGCCATTTCTTGGCAGTGATTTTGCCCCGTCATTTCTGATTTTTTTAATCAAATTTAGCACATGGGTGATTAGTCATTATTTAGATTAAATAAAAGTACGGAATTTACTTCGAAAAGAAAAATTTGTTCGGGAAAGTTTAGTTATGCAAAAGTTATTAATACACTCCAAAATTTGCGCAACTCTCCTTCTTTAGCGTTGCATAGTATTCTTCCTAATTAAGTGGAAGGTCTACAATAAATACAATTTAATATTTAGTATTTTGTACATAAATTTATATTATTTTTATAATATGGTATATAATATTGAAACTTATTTGAAAATTGTATTTTATTTTTTAATAAAATGTGAAATTTAAAATGTTTTAATAAGAATATCTCCAGTTTTTAAAAGAAATCTAGATGAAGTTTATAGTGCATCTGTATTAAATAACTGAACAGCATATGCCCGCGCAGACTAATGGGAATCTGCTCTGGTACCATGTGCATCACATACCGGTTGATTCAAAATAGATTATTTTTTAAACCATAAGTGATCGAAACATACTTCGAATTAGAAAAATTTGTCAAATTAAGAGTAGCTTTTAGATATGGCATTTTTTTACTGGGGGTTGTATACATAGTAAAATACGAAATTTAATTTTTATAGAATCGCTCCTTTCCTATCTTTTATATTTAGAAGAATGTTGCTCTTTGTCTAAGAAAATTAATTTAAAAAATCCCGTGTTTCTAAGTGAAGTAGTTAGCGAGAAAATTAATTTTGAAAATGATGACTTACATCAATTTACCTACTGTGTTCGCGGCAGTTTTCCGGTGAAAAAATCTTTACTGTAGGGGACCCACTATGAGTTGATAAAAGATAAATAAAGATCCCATTTTTGGAGAAAGCAATTAAATGCGTTCACATGTGTGAAATTAACAGGTACCGTTTTACCTAAAATGATCGGTACTGCTTTATGAAATTAGCGATAATTTAGTCTTTTGGGGGGGGCATCCACTAATTATATCACGTTTCTAGAGAAGGAATTTAAAAAATAGAATGGCAAAATAATGGTGTAGGTCAGCGGTGCGCAAACCGGGGTCGCGAGATAATTTTGGGGGGTCGCCAAATTCAAAGAGATTCAAATTTGTGAAAAATCTGCAATTATTCATTTCAAAGAACTGAAATAATACAAGAGAAGAAACTGACAATTATTATTTTACGAGCGCGATATTCGCGATCGCTATCACGGGGCTTCAAAACCACGTTATCATGTATAGTGATCTGCAAATTAATCATGCATAGTGATCTGCAAATTGACCATGCATAGTGATCTTCAAAATTATTTTCCATTAAAACAAAACATCGATCTCGATTGGATCCAGAGGATGACTTACGACTTGCGATTTCCAATACAGATCCGAACATAGAAACAATCATGAGCTCTTTGCAAGCACATATTTCACATTGACTTTTTATGATGTAAAGTTTTTTAAAGTATTTTTCATTAAAAAATATTTAGATCCATATGCATAAATAAAGCATTGTTTCATAAAATTATGCGTTGATTCATTAGCTGATTTTTAGGATGTTACAACTTTTATAAAATTTTTATGATGGTTTATAAGTTTGGTGCGCTATTTTAAAAAGGCGTTATTTCAATCGATTACGTCACGACACCCTTTTAAAAACACCCTGTAAGAGCAACTCCCAGAAAGAATTTCAATGTAGCTCCTTTTTCAATTAAAGAAAATGTCTACTGTCTATCCAGGGGTCGCGATAAAATTTTACTCAAAATAGTGGGTAGCTACAAAATTTTACACAAATTAGGGGGTCGCAGATGAAAATAGTTTGCGCACCACTGGTGTAGGTTACTATGGTATGGTAACTTTCCTGGAAACAGCCAAACATGCGTTGCAGGAAAATTCTAGCTAAATTAGGATTTAAGGGGTCAACTGTGTCTATCGAGTGACTATTAACATAAATTAACGTCAGTTGAAAAACAATTACATTTTCCTCACTTTTGAGGCATCCCTTTTGTGCTTGGCGACAAATTCCAAAATTTTCAAATTGCAATATCTCGAAAACTATTCCACTTAGAAACACGGGATTTCTTTTATTCCTTTTCTTAGACAAAGAGCAACATTTTTCCAAAGATAAGTGATAGGAAAGGAGCGACCGTATAAAAATTAAATTTCGTATTTTAATATGTATACAACCCCTAGTAAAAGCAAATGCCATATCTGAAAGCTACTCTTAATTTGACTAACTTTGCTAATTAAAAGTATGTTTCTATCACTTGCGGTTTAAAAAATAATTGCCTTAACATTTATTTTGAATCACCCGTTATGGTAATCGAATATCCCATCAAAATTTTTATACATAAAAATATGATATAGACAAAATTGCTAGTTTTGTTAGAGAGAATAATCTTTCAATTATTGTAACTATGGGCTAACTTTTATCTAAGTCTAAAAATTTGTAAATCATTTCATAAAATATAATTTTTTCTGCGTTTTTTTTTCAAGAAATCGAGGGTATTGTTGTTAATTAAAAATACTAAAGTATTACTAAAACATTTTAAAGATGAGTATTGTTTAAATACTATGAGATAGATGTACATCACGGGAAAGCTCGTGTAAAGGCTTCAGAATATGACCTTATTACAGGTACCATCCACCGGGCCTAGTTTCGTTCTTGTGAAGTTACTTTGGTCCAAAAGACTAAATTAGTTTTTGCACTGAAACAACTGCACTGTTTCAACATGGAGGACACCGAAGCCACGACTGATTTTACGTGCACCAGCTCCTTTTAGCGTGCAAGGTCCCACATCAGTTCAGTCGAAAGAAGTTGTCACTAAGAGCTGACTAAGCTCGGCGCTGCTTCACTTTTAGTGTTCTTGCGAGAACCGAGATTCAACTCACTGAACCATTGAGGACTTCTTAAGCTTTTAATTAAACAATCTGTAATTATTATGGAATGTTTTGGAATATTTGCTGAAATGTGGCTTTCAGAGGCTTTCTAATTCTTGTCTTCTTTAATTTTTTTAAGGTGTCAGTACAAACATTCTATCGGTTTTAAATATAGGGTGTCCCATAAATATTGCAGTAAAACTTAAGGGGAGGTAGGGCACATAATAAGGAATACGATTCCCGCAGCAATGTGAGTTCGAGAACGTCGTCTTCATGTAGCTGTTAATAATCACTATGGAACAAGTGCTGAAATAACAGTGAACTTTCCGACCATTGTTCATCAAAACCTAATGTACCTTTCACAGAAAATAGATAGTTTAAAAATTCTATTTCAATTCATGGATGACATGTTTGGAGGCGAGCCTATTGTTTATGAAACTTGGTTAAGAAATGAGACTAACACTTCAACACTTTTCCTAAAGTGATTATTAACCCTTTAACGCAGTGTGTTCCCGCTCTGGGAACACCAAACTCTGACGTTTTGACTGTTGCCAGTCACGAAGAATAGATTTTATTTCTATAAAAATAGTTGCGGGTGACATAGCTACACGAGAATCTTTTACTTTTTAGCACGTCATTTCCCGTAAAAAAATGGTCACGATTCTTTTTAACAGCACTGACATCTGAAAAATGGAAGAGTGCGAGAACAGCTGGATGGATTGCCCGATGGCGCACTGCCAGCTGTCGTCAAAAGAAGGTCTATAGATCTGTGGCACGCGATGAACGTTTCGATCATCCGCAATCTTGCTGGTAGTTAAATCGAGCGATGGCAACGGCTGCCCTTTTTTCAGCATTGGGAAAAAGTTGAACATCAAAGGGTTAACAGGTAAGTGAAAACGACGTTTTTGATCCCACATTGCTGGGTGATTCTGATTCCTTATCATGTGCCCCCCCCCCTTCAGTTTTCTACCAATAGTTATGGGACACGCTGTATATTCTTTCATATTTTTTTTATTAGTGATGAAGAACAGATGTATATGTCATATATTACTTAGTAAAGGTTGTACGTCTGCATTTGGCAGCACGTCACCTCATTTGAATGTCGCATCAACCCTTTTTTTATGTAAGCTTGTTATAAAGAGAAACAAGAAAGAATACCCAGTGCAATAAACTTATTACATAACCATTCATCATCTTAATAAGGATGCGGAGATTTGGAATTGTAATTGACAGAGAATAGAAATGTCACTGCAGCACACACACCGCAGTAGTAGAGACGGTGTTTATTTATTTTTTACTCTCTGCTACGGTAACCGGCTACGTCATGTAATTTTGCCGCACGGTTAGTCAGCTGATTTCTTAACATTACGTGAAAAGCATATGGATAAATATAATGTGCAAACAGATAGTTTATCCCGTCATATCGAACGTCCCCTTTGACCTTCCTGTTTACTGAATTCAATATCAAACGTTTAGTACATGCTAACTGCAGTAACAAGACAAGTTTGGACCGAATTAAAATATCCTTTATCACTATTTAATATCCCCCTTTTCTATCTCAGAAATTAAGTTTTCCTTAACAAATTTTCTAAGTTTTGTCATCTTTGTCATAAGGTTTGTCATAAGTATGTCACTAATGAAGAACAAAAGTTGTTGTTCGAAACAGCTGTATGCCGTTCAAGTAACCTTTATGGTGTTATTTTACAAAAATTTTATTATTTTTTGTTTTAAACACCAGTTATTTTGAGTGTTTTAATTATTCTGAAATGTTACCTACATTCAGACAAAAAATAATTAAAAATAATTTCACACACTGTTAATTGAATAAAAATTTTGTCGCTCCCCGCCCCCCTCCAAAAAATTACTATTATTTATTACAAATATTATTTAGCTTTTTTATCTTTTACAAGATGAATATTAACAATGATTAATCCATAAGGTGAGTAGATCCGATACACTGAGCCAAAAGATTATTATTATTATTATAATTGTAAATTGATCACCGTTTTCCTACCGAACACAAATTCATAATATAAACCAACTGAGCCAGGAACTCAAAACAATTCAGAATGATTTTTCACTAGCTGCACTACATATTGTAATAAATGAAAAATCTCTTACTTTCATGAAACTTTCAACCAATTTCATGAATATTCAACCAATCAGAATACACAAACTTTTACTATTCGAATTTTTTCAAAAAATCGGCCAACCAATAGTCTGCAAGTTATTTCATTCAAGTCAACATAACATGGCGGTTGCCTGCAACTAGTTTTATGGTTTTCTGCGTACTTGGCGTTACAACTTCCCCCTTATAGGGGTATACTTAGAGTTAGGGGGTCCTGGGTACCAATACATTAGGGCCTATAGCGAAGAAATTACTTGCAGATTTAAATTTACGATTTAAAGGCTTTGTGAATTACACTGTCTACTAATAAGTATTTGGACACCTATGAAAAATGACGATATCTGCGGTCCTGAGGTACGTCACGGCCTCCGCCGGTATATATCGTGTAGGAAACAGCATCGGTATTAGTCGCATGCAAGATGCCGCGCAGTTCGGAGCTCTCTGATTTCGAGAAAGGTATAATTATCGGGTATCACAAATGTGGCCGATCCTTAAGGGACATATCTAGCGATCTGAAGTACCCAAAATCGACAGTGGCCTATGTGATTAAGAAGTGGAAGGTGAGCGGTGATTGTCGGAATGTGCCCCGAGTCGGCAGACCAACGAAACTGGGAGATAGAGACCGACGAGTGCTGTCCAGAGAAATTCGGAAGAACCGCACCCAACCGATGGCCCTCATCCGCGAGGAGTTTCAACAGGCATCCGGGAGTATTGTTTCAATGAATACCATCCGTAAGGAAGCACATCTGCTTGGTTTTCATGGTCGTGCTGCTGCCCATAAGCCTTTGATCACAAAGTCCAACCGCGCTGCTCGGTTAATGTGGTGCAAAGCACATCGAAATTGGACCGTAGATCAGTGGAAACGGGTTCTTTGGAGCGACGAATCAAGGTTCACCCTTTACCGTTCGGATGGCAGGGTCTGGGTCTGGCGTCTGCCTGGAGAACGTCTCCTGCCAGAATGCATTGTGCCAACAGTCAAGTTCGGCGGAGGTGGAATTATGGTCTGGGGGTGTTTCTCCTGGTATGGACTGGGACCCTTGGTCCCCATTCATGGTAAGCTCAACGCCGATGCCTACTGCACTATTTTGGATGACAATGTGCTTCCTACGTTGTGGCAGTTTTACGGGTTGGACCCCTGTTATTTTCAGGACGACAATGCCAGTTGTCATGTTTCGAGGTTAACCAAGGCTTGGTATGGTGCCAATGGAGTTCATCGAATGGACTGGCCTGCCCAGAGCCCAGACCTGAACCCTATCGAGAACCTCTGGGACGAGTTGGATCGCCGAATTAAGGGGTGCACTACCCGTCCAAAATCGGTGAAGGAACTTCTATGTCTACTCCAAGCCGAGTGGAAGACAATACCACTAGCTGTAATACAAAGACTTGTGGAATGTATGCCCCGGAGGGTTCACGCTGTAATTGCCTCTCGTGGAGGCTCTACCAACTATTGATTTTGAATAAAGTTAGTTTTTCTTTTCTATCACAGGTGTCCAAATACTTATTGGTAGACAGTGTACTTTCGATTCTTTAAATTAAACATTTCAGTTGTAATAAATGATGAAGACGTAATATACTTTAAAACTGTTTATTTAAAAAGAGTATGGAGGAATAAGCATGTTGTAAAAAACAACTGGTGTGATGGTCAGATAAAAATACCTGCTGCAAGAGGAGTTGAATAAAGGTGGAGTGGCTTAAGAAGGATGCGAACACAGAACTTGACATTGGCGGGAACATAAATTTGGCCAAGAAAACCAACGCCAATTACAGAGTTACAATAAGTTTAGAACAATGAAATTAAATTAATCAAATTGCCAACAAATAATTCTGAAATTTGGTGCATAGCATCAAAATAAATTATGCCCAAAAAAAAAGACATCAACAGAGGGGAAGCAGAAGGTAGTAAAAATACGATTGCAATCTGAAGTAAAAAAATCTATTTTTAGCCCAATACGCGTCAGGCTGCGGAGAAAATAAACATTTATTTTAAAGGCTATAAAGTGGACTACAAATACTGAAGAGCAATTGATAATAAAGGAAGCAAGGGAAGTAAGGGATAATGAGAACAGAAATAAAAGTTAAACTGCTTGATTTTGGATAGATTAAATTTAAGAAACAAAACTGAAATAACAATTAATATTAACTGTGAAATCTACATCACAGGGGACCATCTGCACTGGAATTTACAATAGAATGTTATTTAAATTGAAACTAACTTACGCATCTCAAATTATCCATACATACACTAAGATGTCAAGCATCCCAGACGGCTCATAAGCTTAAATCAAGCTTGACATTTCTTTGAATTTGACATATTAATACAAGCTTGACAGTTCAATTCATTTTAAGCTTGCAGCAAGCTTGGAGATTACGAAAAAATGAGTCGACAAATATTTTCCCGCCGAATTTAAGTCATTTGAACTGTCAAGCTTGAATACACTTGATTATTGCTTGATTTGGAAAGCCACATCCACATAACAAATAATTTATCATAAGTCATAAATGTACTTGAGCATACAATTAAAAAAAAAAGATTCTATATTTCCAAATATTGAAATTCTTATAAATAAAATACAAATATACTACAAAATTGATTTCAAAATCAGTCGTTTGTCTCGATTTTGGCCAATATTGCCCAACATGAGTGTTGCGATATTGAAAGTTTTAAAACGTGTGCTGCTTTTAAGTTATGCTTATATTATGCTTATTTCCCTATCTTCCTTTATATTATGCTTATTTCCCTATCAGTAGAGACTATAAATCACACATGACATTATTTTAATTTTGATTCATCCCATGGAAAAATAAAAGATGCCGGGCAGTACTGATCAATCTCGGAAGAAAAACGGCGTGACAACCGTAACAGTCACTTCAAACTTTAGTCATATAACCTCGAGTCAAATTGGCTTGGTGGTTGGGACGCTGGCTTCCCACACCTTAGGTCCCAAGATCGATCCCAACCGTGGATGCTAGACGGATAATAGATTAAAATCATTTGAGGTTTCAACATAGAGGGGGAAAATGCGTGGAAAAATAAATTATAAGTGGCGACTTCGCCGACCGGCGCCCCATGTATTTAGGAAATTATTTTTAGTTTGAATTAAGCTTGCTATGTCAAGTTTGTTGTGTCAAGCTTAATGCAAGTTGGGCAAGTGTAAACTTGAACACTTGATTCAAGCTTGCATTAAGCTTACATGCTTGAAATTTTCAAGCTTAATTCAAGTTTATTGACTTGATAAATCAAGTTTACTGCAAGTTTGATGCAAATTTGCTGTACTGTCTGGGATATTGCTCAAGAATTCCTTAGATCAAATGCATAAAATATTTCAAATGAATTAAATTCTTGTCTCCCTTAAAAAACAAAAAAAAAGGTTGTGAAAAAATTTTTTAGTTTTATAAATACTTGTGAGTGAAAAGCGAGATTTTATGGGAGGCTCTAGACGAAAATCTTATTTCTTGATTTTCTCTTTCTAAAACTTTAAAATTTGTTCAGAAACGCGTCACCATGATCGAGTGGATAAGACAATGAATATGGTAGATTGCTGAAGTGTGAAAGTCACGCGTTCGGGCCTACCACGCGGCTCCCGATCTAACGGTCTGCAATTTAAGGCGTTTTTCTCCGGATGTAACGCTTTAGAACTCCTTAAAAAGTTCTTCGCTCAAAGCACTCCCTCGCGTAGGTTTGCCATTATATAAGTACACTAAAACATTTGTCCAGAAAAAAATTCTGAAGGAAAATTGACACGTATTTTGCTTGAACTGTTTTGTCGAACTTGTTATTAGTTATCAGTATTAGATATATATTCTCTATGAATAAAGGAAGATATCTTGACTGACTGAATGACATGTATGAAAACCCATCCAAATTATTTGAAAATAAATTCATGAAATTTTAGGAGTTCAGATCTTTTGTGCACAAGGCCTCATTTAAGAAGCAATTTTTAAAAATTCGCACCCAAATGTGGGTGATGGGACAGAATGTTCTTTTCATATTTGCTTTCATATCTGAGAGGAAAAAGAGATGGCTCAGAAATTCTTTCATTAAAATATAACAGAAATATTTGAAAATCATTTTCAGGGTTTTTATAATGACATGTAACCAAACGGGGAGAAGTTCTAAAACGTCATTCTCAAATTCGTCTTCATATCTCAAACGAAAATATAGATAGCTCTAAAATCTTTTCACTAAAATGTAAAAAGAAACACAATTACCTAAAAATCACTTTCAGGATTTTTTAGAATTCCCACTGAAAGGGGGCTTGAGAGCAAAATATTCTTTAACGTTCTTTTCACACTTCCTTTCATATTTCAATGGGGACAGAGATAGCCATAAAACTCTTGATTTTAAATGTGACACGAAATGCCTAAAAAGGATTTTCAGGATTTTTTTAGAAATCGCACCCGAACGGGGGTGGGGAGTCAAAACGTTATTTTCACATTTCCCTTCATATCTCAATAGCAGAAAGAGAGATAAAATTCTCTCTTTAAAATGTAGCTTACACAAATGCTTAATTTCTTTTCACATTTCTGTTTATATCTCAATAGGGAAAAGAGCCGTAAAATTCTTACTTTAAAATGTAGCAAACACAAATACTTAAAAATCATTTTCAGGATATTTTGCACGTCGCATCCAAACGGGGTTGGCCACCAGAAACGTCTTAAAACTACACATTTTCCTACATATCTCCTACATATCTCCTTTCCTACATAAGAAAAGTAGAGAGAGCGTAAAAATTCTTGCTTTAAAATATAGCGAACACAGGTACCTAAAAATCGATTTTCGGGTTTTCTAGAATTTGCACCCAAACAGGGATGGGGAGCCGAAACATTATTTGGCAGTCTTTTTACATACTCCCTTCATGTCTCAAAAGAAAATATAAATAGCAATAAAATTCTTGCTTTAAAATACAACTAACCCAAATACCAAAATTCCTTGTCAACATTCATTTTCAGAGTTTTTTTTTTTTTTTTTTTTTTTGATTTCACACTCAATCGAGGGTGGGGAACCAAAACATTCATTTCACATTTCCTTTCATATCTCTATGGGGAAAAGAGATCACTGTAAAATTCTTGTTTTCAAATGTGGAGAACACAAATGCCTAAAAATGATTTTCAATATATTTTACAAATCGCATTCAAATGGCGGTGGGGAGCCACAACGTTCTTTTCACATTTCTCTTCATATCTCTTTGGGGAAAAGAGATAACTGTAAAATTCTTGCTTTCAAATGTGAAGAACACGAGTGCCTAAAAATTATTTTCAGGATATTTTAGAATTCGCACCCAAACGGTGATAAGGGTCCAAAATGTTATTTTGAGATTAGCCGTCGTATCTCAAAGGAAAATAAAAAAGACCATTAAGTTCTTGCATTAAAATCTAACAAATACAAATGTATTAAAATCTCTTTCGGGGTTTCTTTTTAAATCGACCCCAATATGGGGCAGTTGACAGATAAATGTTCTTCACTGTTTTTCAAATTTTTGAAAGAAAAAACTTATCGGTAATGCTTTTGCGTTTAATCTGTCCTGGCTGAATGACTGGCTAACTATCAACGCGTAGCTAAATAAATTAGAATTAGGTTATTTATTTCGTGCTCCAATGTCATTTAAAATACGATTTTTAAAAATTCGTACCCAAACGAGGATGGCGACTAAAAACTTTCTTTTAACATTTGCCTTCATCTCTCAGATGAAAATATAAAGGATTTCGACTTTTTATTTATTTATTTATTTTTATGTGCTACTGGTGTCATTTTTCGTCTTGTAATGAAAATTTCGTAGTTAAATTATGAAAAGCTTTGACGATACAATTACATAACGAGTAAATTAATTTAGAAAACATTTTTTTAAGACCGGAGGATTTGTGCGCATTTTTAGCTTTGGTAGTTTGGAAGATCACTAATGCGAAGAAAAAATATATATAAAATATCAAGGATCAGATTAAAATCAGAATACAGTTCGAGATAGTTAAAGTTCCATTTGTTTCCTATTTTAATTTATGCACTTTTACTTTCTGATTGGTAAGTTTCGTGTTTAGCACAAATTATTTAGTCCATGAACGGTAGGCATTGCCTTTGTTTTCGTTTAATTGTTGAATTTAACATTATGCAACAGCAAATATCTTATTAATGTGGCAACTATAATGTTGAAAATAAAAAATTTTAAAAAGCTATTTCAAAAAGTGTAGACTGCCTGCTACAAAAGGGCAGGTGCACAAGTAGATGTTAGAACAATCCTAAATATAACGTTTCAAGATTCTATGACCAATAGTTTTTAAGATATGCGAGTTACATACATACATACGTACGTACGTACAGATGGCATGGAAAAACTATCCAAAATAGACTCGCCGCTGGTCAAAATGAGTTGCAGACGCGTTTATAGGATCGTGCATGCTAGCTTACGATGAGATGCATCGAAAAATTTCTTAAAAGTAAATTTAGAGGTAGTCAAAATCTGTTTTTCCGTTGAAATTTGGCTCCGGAAATTTTCCGGGATCCCATTACTTCCTTATACTCCGTACAAGGAAGTAAAAAGGGCAGACGTTGCCATCGCTCGATTTAACTACCAGTAAGACGGCTGTCGATAGATTTTTGACACAGCTGGCAGTGCGCGCACCGCCATTTGTGTTACAAATGGTCTCTAGATCTGAGGCACGCGATGAACAATTCAATCGACCGCCATCTTGCTGGTAGTTAAATCGAGCGATGGCAACGGCTGCCCTTTTTTCAGCATTAGGCAGTCTCTATCCAGTTGTTCTATGTCAATGCATTTTCGTCGTATTCTTCCAATTTTCAGCAGATGCTTGTGCAGTTAAAAATAATCCTGACAATCTTACAGATAATCGAGAAATTTTACGGGAAATGATGTGCTAAAAAGTAAAGTATTTGTAAAAAGTAAAGGCACCCTCAAGTATTTTTATAGAAATAAGATTTATTCTTCATGACAGACTACTGTCAAAACGTCAGAGTTTTGTGTCCTCACGGCGAGGACACCGCGCGTTAAAGGGTTAACAGTGGATTTGAGTAGGCGAAAGACTGACACACAAAATAAAGACATTACTTCCCGGTCCTTCCAATGCAGCAGCATTTGAAAAGTACGCCAACATCGGTTTCCAAACCTTCATTTTTACGGTTAGCAAAATTAGCTAGCTGGCTGTGCGCGTGCACACTGTAACTATTGAAGCTAGCTGTAACCATTGAAGAGAGAATTTTGCCTTTCATTTTAAAAGAAAATAAAAGAGCCAGGGAAAATGAGGAAAAAAAAGAGAGAGAGAAGCAAAGTTTTTCAGTTCTTTCAATATCTGATGAAAGGAAATCAATGAGCACATTCCTAATATTTTTTTCTTCGCAGTATAAAATACTAGTGGTAAAAGTCATCAATCAACTTTTGGTAGGCAAAAAAAAAGTAAGCAAAAAATCTAGCTAAAATGCACATTGATCGAAGTAGTAACAGTTAATTTCAAATTTTTGATTAGATGGCAGCAACCATCCAACTGTACAGTTACGCTGATCCTTGACTCACTCTGAAAAAATTCGGGGCAATGAATGGAAGATAAAATTTTTACCGCCAATACTCCAAGAAGATTAAAAAGCTGGAAAAGCGTAATAACATCTACATCGTTAGTACGATCCGCTTGAAATTTTTCATAATTATGTATAAAAATACGAAAAAGAATCTGCGTTACTTTAAAAATTTGAAAATCCACCCGCTCCCTCATTTTTAAGTGATTTTTCGCTCTTTTCAGCTAAATTTTATTCCCGAGAATAAAAAAAAGTGAGCCATTTGCGTGACAAACTTAGCTGTTTCAAGTGACAATGACGTCATAATAACAAATATCAGACTTTGAAGGGAAAATTGCGCAATTCCAATTCATTTAAAATAGTTTTTCCAGATAATATGCTTTAATTTTTTTTCTATTAAAATTATCGTCTGCTTGAAGCATTGGTATAAGAGGAGCTGTGTACACAAAACGAAATCGTTCGATTTCCACCCGTTTTCATAAGAGCATGAAATTCGATTTGGATATATAATAAGAACTGAATATGAAGTTATTTATTTTAGGTGAACGACGATTAAATATATTGAGTGTAGATATATTTCCGTCAAATGTTTTTTCTAGCGCCCCTTGTAATTGCCTCCACAACGAGCTTTGACTTGCAGAACAATATTCTGTTATTTCTTCGTCATTACTTGCCTTCGTCCTGTTATTTCTTCGTATTTTTGTAATATATTTTACTTAATTTATTAGCATTAATTTTTTACCTTGCATTTATTTAAAACTAGCCGCCTCCTGTGACCAGTTGGCTCGCCATCTTAATAAATCTTGTTCGGAGAGAAGCCTGTTTCTCACTGGCTTCCTTGACACTGAAAATCTCTCAGTTTCTGAATGTAATTTAAAATTAAGATTGTTACAAACTTGAGCGACCTTAGGGTAAGTGGGGCCCCCTACTAACGTTAAAAAGCGTATTATAATCTATTGTCTGTATAATCTATTGTTCCCTATTTTCTTTCCTCATTCCATTAAGTTGGAAAGTACATCATTATTCAAGAGTGTGATTAAACAAAACTAAAATTGACATTTCTAACATCCTTTTTCTGGATGTAATACATTAGAAATAGACGGGTAAAAAGCTACGCAGAAAAATGCACTATTCGAACTGAATGAAAGTTTCATATACTTATTCAGATGTATTCATAATCCAAATAGAAGATGATAAATGACTATAAAAAATTATTTTACCATCATTTGACGATGATAGAGCATCAGGAATGTGATACAGTGGGTTCCTTGCAAATTTATATTAAATTAAAAATACGCTCTCATTAAATTACGCCAAGCGCTAGAATCATCTTCTCAAAATCGCATATCAACCATTTTATTTTTCGCCAAATTAAAAAGGTGCACATTTTAGTCTCGGAAGATTTCCAAATCCTATTTTTCTTTTGATTATAAAACATTTCATCCCTGCTCTAATTTCACATGCACACGATGTTTTAATTAAAAAATAACCTTACGAATAATTTAAACAAAAAAAAATCGTTATTCTTTTATTTTTACTTCAACAGTCTGAATTATTTAATAAACTTGCCAAATATGGCAACCTAGATATGCTTAATCCTCACTTTTTCCACTACGGGGGTTACAATTGCAAAATGGCGGAGAGCAAAAATTAATCTTATGCGACACGTTTTTTATCGATGTCTCCTAAAATAATTCGAATTTCAAAAAAATATGTCGGGACCCGTCCTGGAATATTTCCATACAAAATTTGGTAGGTCTACGATCACCCGTCTGGGAGCTGGGCGAGACACAGACAAACGGACATTTACACTTTGTTTTATTTAATTAGATTGTCTCAATGATTTGTTGACTAATGGTGAATGATCGGTTTAATAAACTTTTTGTTAAGAGCGTTACAGCTCATTATAAGGAGGATTCTAGATAACTGACTAAAACGAATGAAACAGCATATATGTATTTTTAATTCTAGTAATATCTTATACTACCTGCCTCCGACGATCAGTTGGTTCGCCATCTTAATAAATCTTGTTCGGGGAGAATCCTGTTTCTCACCGGCTTCCATGGCACCGAAATCTCCCAGATTCTGAATGGAATTTAAAATTAAGATGATTGCAAACAGGGGTGGCCCTAGGGTGAGTGTCGCCCCCTGCTAATATAAAAAAGACGCCTCTTTTATGCTCTACTTAGTTTTTGAGTTCGAAATGACGCCCCTTCGAAGCCGGCGCACCGATGCTATGCTTACCTTGCTTTCCGCGTCGGCCCGCCCCTGGTTACAAAAATAAGATGGTTTAATGATAAAAAAACTACTAAAAGGTGCAATGTATTTTTCGTCCTATATTTATTCTGAAGAGCTTCTAGATATATCCGCCGTTATCAAGAAACAGAAAAAAAAAAAAAAAAAAAAAAAAAAAAAAAAAAAAAAAAGTAAGAAAATCTGAAACACTTTCAGATTTTAAATACGCACTAAAGTGCGATTTATTGAAAGCGTGTCATAATCCATGCGTCTTCCTTATTTTCTTTCCTTATTCCATTAAGTTGGAAAGCGTATTATTGTTCATGAGCGTGATTAAACAAATTTAAAATTGATATTTCTAACATCCTTTTTCTGGATGTAATACATTAGAAATAGAAGGGAAAATGCATAATTCAAACTGAATGAAAAGTTTCAAAAACTTAATTTTTTGTTTGTTTGTGTAACATGTTTCTTTGTTTGGCCCGATGCCCGCTTATAAATCCACGTCAGAAGGAAAAACTTATTCAGGAGATTTCTTTATCCAGGTATAGCAGACGATAAAATGAATTACACGCTTAAATCTACTGAGTAAAATAATAATCAAACGGAGTATATTTTTACTCAATTTTTGACTTCCAAGAGCCATTCTCCCGATTGAGTAAAATTTGCTCCATTAATTGACAAAAATCAATGGAGCGAAAAATTCTCAATTTTTGAGCATTATACAACAGCTCCATTTAGCCTAAATAATAATCAAAAAAGGGGAGTGTTTTTACAAAATATTTTTTATTAATATAACTGTACTCAATTATGATTATTATTTAAGCTATAGAATGAGCGTTTTTACAAAATCAGTCCTTTTTTAATTAATATATCTGTACTCAATTAAGATTATTATTTTCAGCTAGAATAAGGGTGTTTTATGAAAATTTGCTGTTTTTGATTAATATATCGAATTATTCGTTTTCTTCATTTTTTATTATCAGAGCTGTAATCTATGATTATAAGCCCGAGAAAATAAATTTTAAATCAAGGCAAATACATTACATATATCTTAATACACTATAAAAAAGTATTTTTTTAATAAATAGAATATAACTTCACTATAGTCTCTAGTTATAAAACAAAATCACAGTACAGTCAGAATACAGAAATGCAATCATGGTTAAACCATCTGTGAGATTTATATTAAAGCAGCAACCTAATTATTCACATGAAAAGGGTAATATAGTACTTACTCACTTTGAGTGGGGATATCATAACTTCATTTGTTTTACAACAGCTTTTTATAATCCAATCGTAAGAAACTATGTCCATTAAAACAAAATTTTTACCGAAAGCATCCTCTCCACATTTAGGTTGAATTTATTTCACAACTCTGAATATGAAAAAGATGCATTTGGTATTCGGATATACAATAAAATTATCACCAGCGAATACATCGAGTGTTAATCACCTACAGCAAAAGGACTTAGCATTAAGTACATCCAGTATCCTATTTAGAAACTCTTTTAATTCATATTTTGATAACGACATGTTTGTTCTTCCATGCCCGCTCAAGCCACGATTCCCGCGTTGTGACTATGTACCGTTTTCCGTTGAAGAGCGTTGGTCACGTGATAGTAATAGGATATCTTAACCAGACATCTTTTCGTGGGGGAGAGACAGACTTCTCAAATAGACAAGATTTTAGGGACAATGGAGTTAAATAGAATCTAGCGAATTGGGAGCATTGAGGCGAATGGAGGAGTTTCCAAATTTTTGTCGTTAAGGAGTATTTTTCGGAAATTTTTAGCGTAAAAGGATTTAAATCAGCCGATAAGAAATTTAATCAATAAAGGAGTGTTAGTTTTAATCAATAGATTTAAGCATGATAATTTATTAAAAACTACGTATTCTATAAGTTTGCGCCATCTGTCGACTGCTTTGTAAAATAAAAACTTAGATAAATAAAAACATAAATAAAAATACTCATAAATAAAAGTTCTTTTTTATAAGAAAGATAGTCTTTTTGTATATTATAGGAACAGTGTTTTTTTTTTTTTTTCGTGATAAAAAGTAGCCTATATATTAATCCAGGACTTTAACTGTCTTTATTCTAAATTTCATCCAAATTCGCCAAACCGTTTCAGCCTTGAAGAGTAATAAACATACATACATACAAACATTGACCTTTATACTATTAGTAGAATATTATTTATTTTGGCAAATATTTTACTCTAATGCGCACTAGTTACTTTTGGGAAACGTACCATGTAAGGAAAATGTTGTAATCATGAAAACAATTTGTTGTGAGATTTGGCACAGTTTTCGATTGTAAGATTTTGGATTTTATACTTTCTGAAGTATTCCTAATTTATTTCTGCTATTTTTACTGTAATGTAAAAATAGTGTGTGTGTGTGTGAGAGAGGAAAGAGAGAGAGATAGAACACGACTGTTCTTAAATGGTGCGTTCGATTAAGCTCAAATTTTGTATATATTATAAGTCACCCTTATACTATCGGTATTAATTTTGGTGTGCATCGGACTTATATAGATTTTTTTTACAGGGCTACAGAAAAGAATTTTTTTTCTCACGTATTGCGACCTATGGATGCAAATTCTAAAAAGTGCTCTAACTTCTAAATGGTGAATTCTGTTGGGCGCAAATTGGGTACGTACGTACATTATGGGTCATAGTCACATGATCTTTATATGGTCTGGTGTCTGTAGAACACATAGTTTGTTTGCAGGTTTTCAAAAAAGGAATTCTTATAAATTAAGGCCTATGGACGCAAATCATGTACAGTGTTCTTGTGTCTAAATGGTGCAGCCCAATAAGCTGAAATTAGATATGTATGTTATAGACCACTGCCACACAAATCATGTATGGATTTTGATGTGTAGGACTTACAGTTTTTGTACAGGTTTCCAAAAGGTAATTCCTATGTATTACGGCCTATAGATGCAAATTTTTGAGAGTGCGCTAGTATCTACCGGGTGCATTCGATTGAGCTCAAATTAGGTGCGCATATTATGGGTTACTGCCTTTCATACTCTATAAATTTTAGTCTGTGTGAAATAGTCTGTGTAGGACTTTTCAAGGTTTTACTAGGCTACAATAAGTATTCTTATATATTGCGGCCAATAGACTCAAGTAATTTGAAGTGCACTATCGTCTGAACACTGCATTCGATTAAGTTGAAATTTGGCAGGCAAAAAGCATTTATTTCAGTTTGCATTTGGCATTATATGGAAGATAAGTGTTTGATATAGGTTTTGCGAACTTTATAAATGATTAAAATATCTGTACTTCAAGAAATAATCGCATAGTTGATCGATATTTGATGAAATAGTACAAAATTATATTTTTTAAATATACGAAATTAATGACTATTATTTATGAATACGGGGGAAATATTAGAATACCGTAGTATAATTTTCCTTTTTGTTTTTTGCTAAATTGTTCCACGATTCAAATTTACTTAAAAGCTTGGTAACGATCATGTGCTTTGTCTGTACATTATATCTTTATCCATGTGTTTTCTACGTAATGTTAAGAAATCCGCTGTCTAGTCCAGCAGTAAAATTATCTGACGTAACCGGTTACCGTAGCAGAGAATTTAAAAAATTAAGAAAATCGGAAACACTTTCAGATTTGAAATACGCACTAAAGTGCTATATATTAAATGAGTATCATAATCCATGCGTCTTCCCTATTTTCTTTCCTTATTCCATTAGGTTGGAAAGTGTATCTTTATTCATGAGTATGCCGTTTTCCTCGCCCTTGTTCCGTAAAACACATCTTTGAAATCGAAATCTATCTTAAAATCACCTACTAAAACTGCTGTAAAACCTTCGCCAAGCATATTCGAACTGTACTTACCGTTTTAAATGCTATTTGGAATCACAATCCATGAGTCAGAGGCGGCCCGAGGGGCGTGCGGGGCCCCAGACGAAGCGCAAGAGCGGGGCCTCTTCTCTATCATGTCTTTTTGCGATAGCAATAAAATGGCCCAGGAGCGGGGCCTCTATAAGCGCCTATATTCGTACAAACGGTGTAGATGTTATTACGCTTTTTCTGCTTTTTAATATTTTTGAACTTTTTAATCTTCTTGTAGTAATGGCGTAAAGGTTTTATCTTTGAGTGGTTGCTCGGAATTGTTACAGAGTGAATCAGGGATCAGCGTAGCGTAACTATATGGTAGGATTTCCTGATTTAAATATTTTAGGAGAAACCTCACTTCCCAGATTATGGAGTAAAGCACACACATTAAATTATTGGAAAAAGAAATTTGGGGGAAATCCGTATTACTCATTCATTAATAACATACATTGAAAATTGAAAAACCAAAACCAGATTTTTTTTTCTTTCGTGCATGTCACGATTTTAATATGGAATCGTTCCACCGTGCGCTCGTGTTATAGAATTTTATTTAAAAAATAATAATAATAAACACTAATTAAAGCTCAATGTTGCTGATTCAGTAATAGAAAACTAAAATAAATTGCACATTTAAGAGCTAACGTGTGTTAAAAAATACTAATAGTTAAAATTTTTAAAAAGCAAAATACCGATTTAAAACGATAATAATAATCTTTGATTTGTATCAACTTTCACTCCTAAAAGTGATATTTCCTTCCACTCTAATCCAACTGCGATAAATATTCATTGTTTAAAACCACACTAGCTTTTCTTTTTTATTCCTTTTTCAAAAGTTCAAGGAAACTGGAACAACTAAGCAAGCGAGAGAGTATTACTATTATGAATCTGGCGTCATTAATGAAAAGGTTTCAAAAACTGTGCGAAACTGCTAAAAACGACTTCGGATTATTATAAAGTAGTTGGAAATCGCGAACGACAAGCCAATCATCGGGGGGAAAACACACCACACAACAGCCTTAAAAAATTTTTGCGCAATCCCCCATCCACTTCACGATGATGGCGGTGTTTAAGAACAGAAAGAGCTGACACCTCAGTAGTAGCCAATCAAAAAAGGCCGGAGTGCACATCGCCGCAGAGCCGCAGACGATTTCTCCTAGCGCGAAAGAGAAAGGAGAGAGAACAGAGATGATATCCTACGATTGCACATCTTCCTCCGCTAATAAGTCCGGCTCTTAAAATTGATTTCACAGCCTAGATTCAGAGGAGAGTTTTTATTCGTCTGTATCCGCTTCTGCTGGTTTTCACCAGCGCTTTGCTTTAAGGAAATCTTTATACCGGTAAGTGGAGTTTAGTTGTTTATTATGAGATTTATTATAGTTTTTCTTGCGGCGAGACTTTCCGTTGCTTGAAAATAATGTCATTTTATAATATTTTGAAATTATTCTTTGAATAAGTGGAGCTTTTTTTCTCTACTTCATATGATTTGGTTTCTATATCACGATTGTTAAATATTTTCCCCGTTGTATTTTAATAGAATACAATTCTTCATTGTGGACTGCCATTAAATTTAACAATTTAGTTTTTCTGGCGAAAGACTTTCCGTTGTTTGAAAATAATGACATTTTATAGTGTTTCGAAATTATTCTTCGAATAAGTGGAGCTTATTTACGAGCTTCATATTTTATAATTTGATTTCTGTGTCACGATTATTCCTTTTTACGTCCTGTTTAAAAATAATATAATTTTTCATTGTGGAGAGGCAATTTCCTGTTCTTCAAATAAATTTTTCTATTGAAATGTTGAGTTTTTTAATTTTAGATTAGTGTGTTTTCGTCCCACTTATTTCTTATTCCACTCTTTCTTTCTTTTCGACTTATTTCTTAACGATTTTTTTCATAATCTTTTTTTAAATGCTGTTAAATATGAATTACATGTCATGGTAAATAGTTATAGTCTAGTGTTTGGACTCAATAACATATTTTTATGCTTTAGTTTATATTACTTAATTCAACTGTCTGGATGAATTGAAATAAAAGCGTTTACCTTGAAAAATGATGTACTCAAATTACAAATTAATTTTCTATTTTTTATGAGAAAAGTTTTAGTAGGATTTTTTAAGCTATTGTATTTTGAATTTTAAAAGAATATGCGTTGAATATTTATTTAGTTTTATTATCAAAAAATCTTCCCATGATTTTAGAACTTGATTTCAGCGTCTAAGGAATGTATTTGTTTACCTGCTTTTCCCCGCTGTGTTCCTTATTAAATACTTGTAATTTAAATACTTAAATTTTAAAAGAAATAAATTTGCATTTACAATATCAATTAATTAAATATATTAATTTATGATAATATGTAAATAGTTTTTATGTGTGGATGCTATTTTAATTTCTTTAATTATACCAGTGTGCATATTAAAATTTCTGTAATAAACAATTTAGACTTTTATTTCCTTAAAATACTTAGTAGTACTATTTTTTTTTTTCCTCGTTACTTTTTAACCAATGTTTAAAATATTTTTAAAAGTATTTGGAGTCCAAAACAATCCAAATATTAAGATTTTGAGGATCAATAAAGATATAATAAAAAATATGAAGACAATATGGCAAATTTTAAAGGTAATTTTTTCCTAAATGAATTTTTTTTCCTAGAAGCAAATTTTATATTGGAAACTGAATCCTTTTTCTATGTAAAACTGTTAAAATTGCTCTATTATGTAATTCGAAATAATCTACTAGACTTAATGCATGCTGAGAATTTTATTAAAATACGCAATTTAAAAATATTACGAAGTATAATTTTGTACATGAGCATTTTATGTACTCTTGAACATTATATATATATATATATATTTTAAACAAATTCTGCAAAATACTTCCTTAAGCTTTCTTCAAACCAATTAATTAACTATGTATTTAAATAACATTTTTAATGCATGGAAAAAATATAAAAAATGTTTCTGTAATGTTTATACATAATGCAAGTACGCCAAGTTCATTCCTTTAAACAGAAAATTAAAAATAAAAAAATTTTAGTAAACATTCTTTTCATGAAATAAACCTTAAGAGAGATTTATAAAAGTGCATTTAAAAAAATATTTCCTATCTTTAGAAACCCGAATTTTTAAGCATATTTACAACTTCTAGTAATTTTAACAAAATGGCGTAAAGCTATTACATATCTAACTTGTCTAGCAGTGGTTTATCATTATGTAACTCTTACATTACATCTATACAAAACGCATACAAACGGAAGATAGACCAGGCAGACACAGACCAAAAAAACTAATTAAGTGTGCGGGAAAGTATAAAAAACTTTTAGTAAGATGGTCAAAATAAATACCTTTTATTAAAACACACAAAATTGCTTAATTTAATAGAAAAACATTTGCTGAAGTATATATTTACATATAACATATAACTTTACTGCTATTATATTAAGGTAAAGCACACGAGGGCTATCTGCCAAAGGGAGTAGTGCCTTTTGTGGAGAACTTTTTAAAGGGCCCTAACCAGTAGCGTAGCCAGGATTTTATTTCGGGGGGGGGGGGACTAGGTATCAAATTGAAAGCTAAAGTTCAATTGTAAGCTAAGTAAAGTGTCCCACTTCGGGGAGGGGGGGGGCTGCAGCACCCTCATCTCCTTTCTGGTTACGCCCCTGGCTCTAACGCTTATTCACTTTACATTTGGAGAAAACCGCCTCAAGATGACACATTTTGATATTTTTCACGAGATTGAAACAAAGATTTAAATATTTATAAATTAAGCATTTGAAGGTGAGAAACGAAGATAGATAGTATTATTCTAAATAATAGAGAATTAGTAGATTTGTGATAATGGGAATTAAAGCACTACCGTGTTAAGGAATATTTTGTGAAATTAATGGCCATATTCACCAAACACTTGACGGATTAATCCTAAGACGTGTATTAAAGTCATCGGTAGCATATCTTACCTATGACTTTAAACCTTTCGACCCTGAATATTGAATAGAGCAGATAAAAAATCAATGAGCAGTTAGATGTGCTGCACTATATGTATCTTAAATATGAAATATTATAACATTCAGACAATTACCAAACTAATTTTAAAATGTTCTAATAATAGGACACGAAGCTATAATTCAGCAAAATGAGAAAAAAAATTTACAGTTATTTTGTATGAAACCTTTGAAACAATTTCTTTGTGTATGAAAGCATGACAATACTTCACACTTCTCATGCACTGCATGCATTCATAAAAATGCATTTAACTTCTGGCTTCAAATGGCTTGACACGTCCATTATCTTCTCTGCTGGAGATTTTCTGCCATCTACAGAGCAAAAATGGTAACGTTCTGCTGTTCTTGCATGTATTATTTGTAGGACACCAGGTTTTGATGTTAAAATTCTTGAAAATGAAAAATGTAGATTAATACAAAGATGTGTTCTAATATCAAGAAGTCAGGGCCGAAGGGGTCAACACCCTTGTTTGTTTGTTTGCTGAGAGAGGACAACTCGCGTCACTGAATGTGTCGCTTAGAGCTGCATACGTCCTCCCTCGAATTTCCCGCCACAATTTGGAACCTCATCAGAAGATGCGGGACTTCTGAATATTGGTGCCCCTCCGAAACTGCTAGCGTCTGCCGCGAGGACTTTTGGAATCAGGGATTTAACGTGCACGTACACCGCATGTACACGGTGGTCTTTAGTGGACGTCGGTTGCGTTTCAAGTGTTTGGTTAATGAGGCCGTAAAAGTTTGCATATTTATCATTTTTTACCAACATTAATCGCGCCTTGCAATTAACTAAACGGTAATCAATCCTAAGTTAGTATATTTCGCGATAGTTTCAACAAAAAATACTCTATCTGAACCTTTTTTTAATACATTGAAAGAAAAAAATATCCGTTTTTCGTAATTAATATCATGTGTGCACTTTTTTTCAAAGTTACAATCAAAGGTAATAGATACTGGTTTTCCGTAATTGTTATCATTACAGTACTGCGCACTTTATTAATCTAAGCAACTGCAAACGATGACAGCGCAGTAACATAAAGTAACAATCACGAACTCTTAAAAACCTGTTTATGCGATTTACGACAAGAAACAGAATTTTTATATTTTCGTCAAGAACGATTTAAAGTGAATAATTATAGAATAAAACGAAAATAACTGCATTTCAAACACGTTTACGAATTTCATGGATTTGTTTTTTTCTTTCTTTCGTTGCCTTTCCAAAACAGACTTTCGTCGAAAACACCTGTTGGACCGCCGGCAGTGGCGATATCGTGGGATGGATGAAAGGTTACCTAAGGAAAAACGAACTTCCAGTTATGAGCGGCTTTTCTTTTTTCTTTTTTTTTTAATCCCTCGCCTTTCTTCCTTTTGTGTATTTGTTCTATAAATGTATTTAACCCTTTAACGCGCAGTGTTCCCGGACTCCGGGAACACCAAACTCTGACGTTTTGACTGTTGCCAGTCACGAAGAATAGATTTGATTTCTATAAAAATAGTTGCGGGTGACATAGCTCCACGAGAATCCTTTACTTTTTAGCACGTCATTTCCCATAAAAAAATGGTCACGATTATTTTTAACAGCACTGACATCTGCTGAAAAAGGGAAGAATGCGAGAACAGCTGGATACATTGCCCAATGCTGAAAAACGGGCAGCCGTTGCCATCGCTCGACTGAACTACCAGCAAGATGGCGGACGATCGAAACGTTCATCACGTGCCACAGATCTAGAGACCCTTTTTTGATGCAGCTGGCTGTGCGCAGCCAGCTGCGTCAAAAAAGTCGTCGTGCTAAGAAATGATGTGCTAAAAAGTAAAGGATTCTCGTGGAGCTATGTCACCCGCAACTATTTTTATAGAAATCAAATCTATTCTTCGTGGCTGGCAACAGTCAAAACCCCAGAGTTTGGTGTTCCCAGAGCGGGAACACTGCGCGTTAACGGGTTAAAATACGCCTTTTAAGCGCAATATTTCTTTCCTGAGAAGCCAATACCGGTGCGTAATGTACATTTGAGGCACCGTCTCGAATGTCTCCTACATACACGGGTACCTTCATAATCGTTAGCCGCGTTCCACCTGGCACTAGCTTCTTTATAAGCCGTCACGAGTGAACGCTGATACCTTTATCTATCAGATTTGACTTCGATCCTATCGGCATTTCGATCAAATTGTCTGTAGTTTTCGAACGTGATTCTCTTTTCCCAATCATTTCTTACAGCATATTATTAAAAGTCATAACCCTAGGATCATGGTAGTCTGGTCGGCAGAGAGTCAAGAATTCTGGACCGGGATTGGAATCCAATCACTATAATCAAACACTACCGTGTATGAGTCATTTTTTTAAAAAAAGCTGATGTGGACACCATATGACTATCACCATATTTCTATTAAATCATAAAATATTTTCGATGCATTTCACCTAAACTTATTATCATTTGAAAGCGATGCAATGCTCAGGGTCGATGCAGACGAAAACTGGGTCTGTTTTGCGGCCCCTTCACAAAATTACAATCGATTAAAACGGCCCCTTCAGAAAAATACTATCTATTAAAATAACCCTTGATTGGCATTTTACACAATATTTTAATTTGTTTTGTAAACCTATTTTAAGAAAACAACGGACTTTTACAAAAATTATCTTATCTCCGAAATCTCGGCAGTACATCGCCATAGAAGAAAATACATCGCCAAATTTGTCTCAAAATTCTTTTTGTGTTGGAAAGTGTTTTATAATCTTTGGCATGATTTATCTTTCTTTTTTCAATGCACTCGATTCTTCATTATAGTATTTCTGCTAGTTCAAAGGCATGAATCCTTTTATACGGGCGAAACTCGCCAAGTATGACACTCTGAAAACGGTTTTTAATTATAATTAAAATTTAAAAATTCTGACCCTCACGCTCATTACTGAAGTCATTGGACATAGATGTTCAAATTTTCAGAACTCTGCCTGCTGTAGGTTTGTCTGGAGAGCGCACACAGATATATTTACAAACATTCACTTTTATTATTGTAGATATGGCGTAAACCTGATGAAATCTGCATGGCATTTAATTTTTCAAATGCACGCGATTTAGCTTCATAGCAGCATGCGGTCGAAACTCGCCAAGCATCAGCCAAGCTTGGCCATCTGCCAATCTGCCAAGCATCTGTCAAGCTTGCCTGCCAAGCATGCTAAAAACGGTTTTTGATCTATAATTAAAAAAGTAATTAAAATTACCAAATTCTGGGACCGATGTGCACATTATGGAAATCCTGGGGTTTTATGTTCAAATTTTCAAAGCTCTGCCTGCTGTAGGGGGTGGGTTGTGTTTTAAGGCAAACCTGCACGCGGGGTATCTGCCTAAGATGAGGGATGTCTTGGTAGGAGGACTTTCTAAGGGGTTCTAACGCATATTCACGTTACATCTGGAGAAAACCTACCAAAACTCCAGACTGTTATTTCGAGAGCCGCGCGATGGGACCCGAACCCGGGACCTTCACACCTCGGCATCTGCCTGCTGTAGATTTGTCTATATGCATACAGATACGCACACATACAGATTTACAGACATTCATTTTTATTTTTATAGATTAATCATAGACATGTACAAAAAAAAACACAGTTGCGTTAAAAAAAGGCACAGAATTTTCTGGTATAGATTAAAATTTTCAGGATATTAAAACTAAATAAATACAAAATTTACATTTTCATACGGACTCCGTATAAAAAAAAAAATCTGATGTGAACAACGCATAACTTCCTTGCACTTCTATTAATTCAAAAATATTTTCATCGCACTTCATCAAAACTCATTTTCTTTGAAAGAGATAAAATACTGCAATAGTCTTCTTTCCTCCAAGGCAATAATACTAAGGTTTAGCGATTTCTAGCCGAATATTTCTGATCTCCCCAAGCTGTGCTCAATTTGAAAGATTTGTTTTTGACATTTAATTTGGCGATATTTTGCCAAAAGCCGACAAGCTTAAGATAGTTTGCGAGATTTTAGGGATAGGCAAAGTAGTAATTGACCACTGACTTTCAATGAATCGAGTGTATCCATGCACCTTTGGATGATCCTGTAAATAAATTACCCAATCAATTGCAATCAAAAATGAGATGCACAGTTAAATGTTATAATAGGAAATATTCTACGGTTAAAAGTTTTAGAGTTATGCGAAATACGAAATTATTTTTGGTGCCAAATTTGGTGATATTTTTGCAAAATTCTCCAACGTCGATGACAAATGGCGAGATTTTGGGCATGGACCAAACGCTGACTGACTATAGACATAATATATTAAAGATATCGATAGACATTAATGTATTGAAATTCTTTTGGGTGGTCCTGTAAATAAACTCTCCAGTATATTGGAACTAAAAATCGAGATGCACAGCTAGATGTTACAATAATCTTATATATGAAATTTCAACATTCTACGACTAATAGTTTTTGAGATATGAGAGTTAAATACATACATACGTACACCAAAAGTCGCCAAGCTTGGAGACTTTTGGCTCAGAGATTATGCTTAAATATTGTTTGTAAAGAGCAATGTAATACCAATAATCGCTGAAGTATTATGAATTTATTCTTTGTTTCGTTCGTATAGTTTGTGCATTACCCCTGTAACGCGATCATCCGACGTGATCTGTTTTTCCTTCCGAGAGGCATTAAAAGGTTGTTTAAGTCAGCATGTATTTATTTTCATAACACTGACATTTTCTTAGGATGAAACTCTCAAATTTTATATCTCATCCCATTAATGTATGAGGCGCATTTTACTAACTAGGAATTTCGTATGCGGAGGTCATACAAATTAAATTTTGTATTTATTTAGATTGAATCTCCTGAAATTTTTAATTGATTCCATAAAAATCCTATTCCCTTAAAAAATAATACATAACTTTGTAATTTATTGTATATGTTTACGTTCAACTAGATGAAGCACCCGTCGTTGGCGGGTTAGTACTGAATGCAAATTTCCATAAAATAAGAATTTTCGTCAGCATTGTAGGCGTACACAGAATGGAATTAATATATTCGCAATTGTACAGAAAGAAAAATTATACTTCTATATATTGTTAAAGATTACAGGTTGGAGAGTAACAAAGTTATGAGTAAAATTGACAATATTATTTTTTATCTAAAAAAAAATTATTATGGTTGAATGAGCTATTCAAGTCAAGAGGTCATTCCTAACCTGTAACTAAATTTTGTTTGATTCACTATAGATATTTTAACATTATCCGTTAAAAAAATTTGCATAATTTTCACAAAATCTAGAAAAGCAAATGAGTTTTCCTAAAAGAGTTTTAAAATTCATTCAAAATTTTCAAAAAATTCCAACATTTGTTATTTCAGTCTTTACTGATCATGTTGATGAACTTCATTGTATTCTCTTAATCCAGTGGCATAGCCAGAAATTTTTCATGGGGGGGGGGGAGGGGTGCGACTTCTGCAACTCACGTAGATGCATACATGTGTGTTATAAGGGATTGAAGAATATACATTTTGTATGGCAAAAAATTTCTCATGGGAGAGGGGATGTGACCCCCCTATACCCCCCTTGGCTACGCCACTGTCTTAATCCATTTTTAAGATATGCGAGAACAAGTATTTATGCAATTTTCACAAACTCCCGAAATCTGAAATATTTAAAACATTTAGGCATTTAGAGTTTAAAATAACTTGCTTTAACATAATTTCAAACTTCATTCTATTCCATTGCCATTTTTCGGAAATGGATCAAACATGTACTGAGTTTTCAGAAAATCTCAAAATCTGTAAAAAAAAAAAAAAAAAAAAAAAATTAAGTACTTTGATGAATAGTTTAAGTGACCACCTGTGGCGATACTAAATTTTATTTCTGTCGCTTCAGTGGTTTATGCGTAATCGGCAAATATTTTCATATTTTGAATAAATTTGTGCAAAATCTCAAATTATAATCAAACTTTTTTTTTAAATTTGACACCTGTAGTTTAAAATGAGTGAACACCTGTAATGGCACCAAATTCTGTTTCACACGTTTTAGTCGTTATTACGTGATGCGCGAACCAATATTTACACAGTTTGAAACAATTTTCGCAAAATCTCGAAATCGAATCTCAATTTTTTTTTTTTTAATCGACGCCTATAGTTTAAGTTGAGTGACTACCTATCATGTCACCAAATTGAATTTCATTTGCTCCTGTCATTTTTACGAGATACGCGCACTAGAAAAAAAAAAAAAAAGTCACGGACAGAACGACAAACTTTTTTTTTTTTTTTTTTTGAGTGTCGTACATGATTAACAAGTGCTTGAACTTGTAAATGTGTTTTTCGCCCAAAAGTACTATTTGCTGCTTAATCAAACAGGTATACGGTGCTGATCGCTGTTAGCCGTATTTTTGTATAGGATGGAATTTCTCACTACTTACACGGCGTTTCTTCATTCAATCAACATCTGCGTTAAATGCATACCACATGCCGAAACTGATTTCCGTTCTGTAAAACTGGATAGTTTGTTTTCTAGCTTATAAATTCACCGAGTGACAGCTGCTTAAAGTTACAGCACTTTTCGGAATGCGAAATAGAGATTGTATACAAAATGAGTTTGAGAAAAATTAATGTACATGGTTTTGAGGCTTGTAATATTTATTAGCAATTTCATCAACAATTTTACGATTGTTGATTGCAATAAAGATGAATGTTTAGCTACTTGTATCCAATAAATAACCATAAAAAGATAGCTTATACAGAAAATAGAATTTTTTAAAGTGTTTTTCAATTGAACTGGTGTTAAATAACTTAAAATACAAAAACAAGATAATAAAACACCTCATTAAACATTAAATTAGAAAATGAAACATTTCAAAGTACGAATCTATGCATTTTAGAACCTTAAAATAATCTTACAAATCCTGTTAGCGTAGCATTTGTTCAAAATATAGCTTACTCCAGCTGCAAAGCAAATATGCGCCTGCACCCGCGTGAAAACTCTTCCTGCACTTTGCGTAGCATACTCAGTGTTACATATCTGCAATCTGCATGCTACACATATATATGATTTAGTAAGTCTGATCCCGATTTTTATAGAGGCTGACTATAACCCTTTGCTTAAAGATTAGTATTCTATTATAAAATTAGTTTTGCTTCTTTTTCTGCATTATGCCAGAAAATGAAATTATAACCTATAATTTAAATTTTCAATATTTATGTGATCCCTTAACAGTTAACGAAAGATTTTTAAAGGTGGAAAAGTGACTAAAGTCAAAATGTCTGCTGTTTCATAACTCGGTGAATTTTGGTCGTAGAAGGGGGATTTTTTAAAAATTATTATTGAGCATGAAATCGTATTTAAAAAAAATTCTAAATATAACTGATAGGACCGGGGACCGTATAAAAATTTTAATTTCTTAATTTTTATAGGTATTGATTTATTCATTTCGATTGTTTCTTATAAAATAGATTATACAATTTAGAGCGTTTTTTTGCAACTGGAACTATGGGATCTCTGACTAACGGTTTTGGAAATAGCCATTGGGCACCATCAGCACTGGACACCCTGTATATTCTCATCTGTTGTTTTGAAACTGTCTGATCTGCTCAGTAGCTTGATCAGGAAAAAGAAAAATCCATTTTGACGGAGGAGTGATGGAGTTTAAATTATAGGTTATAATTTCATTTTCTGGCATAATGCAGAAAAAGAAGCAAAACTCATTTTATAATCTTCATTTTCATATGTACTCTTTCCGGATCCGGTCACCGGATTAGGTAAATTAGTGCCGGATCAGGTAGACATCTAATGATGCAGGATTTGTCGGAGCAACGGATTGGTAAATTAGTACCGGAGCCGGTAGACATCTAATGATTCCGGATTCGCAGGATCTGTCGGAGCTGTTTCAAATATTTTTCAATGATTCCCTTAAAGACATGACTAACGTGTTATTTCAAATGGTCGATTCACGTTTTTGCCGGTCGCTTTTGTCGTTGCAAAAGGCGAAACTGTGGATATTTTCTTGCCTGGCCCTATTGGAGCCTTAGAATCTAGTCCTATTGCAATCTAGTCCTTAATCGTGAGAGTGAAATCAAAGCTTGTCACAGAAGAAGAGTCTCTGGCATGCAAAAATAGACGCAATCTTTGCAAAAATAAAATCAACCAGATTGTGTAGAATTCTAGGGGAATATAATTAGCTTTACTTTTCTAACTTTTACCGAAATTCCGCTTTAGAACCTTACCAAAAGTTTTTTAGTCCTTCGTAATTCCCTTAAAAAGGGTTTATGGATTCGTCTTTTTATTTGTGTAAATAAAAGTGTATTATAAATTGAAACTATATTTAGTCGCCGGTTTCACAGACTTTTGAGGGAACTTTAACAGTAGCAGATGGGAATACAAATACCATCTGGACTTTTCGTTTTAAAATAGCTGATCAAATTGCAAAAATGCCCTGTTTGAATTCCTTCGATTACAAAAATCCCGATTTCTTAAACAGCTGAGCAAAGTGTAATGCACTCTTCAAATTCCTTCATAAATTAGGATTTCAAGAATCACGATAACATGAGACGTCGAAATTCAGCTGTGAGGATTATGCAACTATTTACGACACAAAGACTTAAGCACGTTTGTTTTAACTGCAATGAGAAATGCGAAAGCTTTAAAAAGAAAAGAAAAAGCTTCTGTACACAATGAAAATCCGTTTTTGCATTTTTCTTGCAGAAACGGATTTTCACTGTGGGCAAGGGAGGGGGGGGGGGGATGTTATGACGGTAGGGATTGCAATCCGGAATGCATATGAAAATGAAGAAGTTCGAGGACAATTCTTGTCTTTATATTCATGACTGTTTGTTGACAAAATAACTGACATGTGTAGAAGCTGAAAGGACCTTTTCAGCTGTTGGCTATGTTTGTAACTCTCTATGAAGTCGATTGACAATTTACGCGATTAACTCTGTTAGTTTCCTACGATCCATTTTTCAAAATCCGAACTTGATTTTTTATAATTGATATACCCAAAATTATTATTTAAAGAAAGTTTATTGAAAAATACTCGATATTGTGATAATTGTGCCATTCATTAAGCATATTTATGATAACTGTCATCATTATTATAAGGCTGTTTAGCGTGATGAAATTACATAATTATCGTGAACTCAGTTGATTTAGATTTAGGCTATATAAGAAACTTACATAATGTAATGTAAGTTACAAGATAATTTTCATTGATGCCTTTTGTGAACTCTATTAAGACTGGACTTAAACTATTATACTAAATATTATATTTAATGGTTATAATTATAACTATGTTAATAATTAAATATAATTATAAGCATATTATTATTATATATATATATAGCATATAATCACGCAAATACTACTACATTGATATCCAGTGTTTGTTTGGATTACAAATAAATTTTTACTATTATCCCAGACAGCACAGTAAACTTGCATCAAACTTGCAGTAAGCTTGACTTATCAAGTCAATAAACTTGAATTAAGCTTGAAAATTTCAAGCGTGTAAGCTTAATGCAAGCTTGAATCAAGTGTTCAAGTTTACACTTGCCCAACTTGCATTAAGCTTGACATAGCAAGCTTGAATCAAACTTGACATAGCAAGCTTAATTTCAAGATTAAAAAGTTTTCCAAAAAAAAAAAATTCCTAAATACACGGGCCGCCCGTCGCCGAACTCGCCCCACATATTTTATTTTTTCACGCATTTTCCCCTCTACGCTGAAATTTCAAGATATTTTAATCTGTTTCCATTAAGAGTCCGCGATCGAACTCGAGACCTAAGGTTTGGGAAGCCAGCGTCCTAACCACTCAGCCATCCTGACTTGCGCTGATATGACTAAAGTTTGAAGTGACTGTTATGGTTATCACGCCGTTTTCTGGCGATATCGATCAGTGGCCGATGCCGATTTGTTTCTTTTATTTTTCCATGGGATGAATCAAAATTAAAATAATGTTATGTGTGATTTATAGACTCTACTAATAGGGAAATAAGCATAATATAAACTTAAAAGCAGCACACGTTTTAAAACTTTCACAATCGCGACACACATGTTGGACAATACTGGCCAAAATCGAGACAAACGACTGATTTTGAAATCAATTTCGTAGTATATAATTGTATTTTGAAGAATTTCAATATTTGGAAATATAGAATCTTTTTTTTTTAATTCTATGGACAAGTACATTTATGACTGATGATAAATTATTTGTTATGTGGATGTGGCTTTCCAAATCAAGCAGTCATCAAGTTGTATTCAAGCTTGAGAGTTCAAATGACTTCTCCAAGCTTGCTGCAAGCTTAAAATGAATTGAACTGTCAAGCTTGTATTAATACGTCAAATTCAAAGAAATGTCAAGCTTGATTTAAGCTTATGTGCTGTCTGGGATATTACATCTGATAATAATAATAATAATATATACAATATGATATGTAATCACGTAGATCTAGTCTTATATTATATGATTTAAATTTAAATAGTTATTCTAGATACTAGATTTTCATTATCCATTTTGTTCGTAATTGTTGTTTAACTATAATAGAGTTTATTTATAAGTTTATTTATAAGTTATTCCTAAGAAATAAACGGTCCTTTTTACAAACTGTATGATACACTCCCATACACATCTTTTATACAGTTAATTTTGGAGCGAAAGACAAATCGTTTTGATGTGGTCAATTTGACCGGATTAATGGGGATCGGGCCGGATTGCCGCCGGATGGAAATTGGTGCCGGATTGCAATCTCCAGATGACGGTCGTTCATGCCGGACGCATCGATCATAAAACAGTTTCCAAAAAGATCGTATTTGCGCTTACATGCTATTACTGAGCGAATGGTAGACCTACTGTATTTGTTCCCATCATTGCATTGACGCTGGGTCAACTCTATACATTTAAAAGTTTCTATTTGCTTGCCATGGTAACTAGCAAGGTTTATTTTTTACTTGCCATTTATAAGAAATCTGCAAGCCACAGCACAATAAAGGCTGAAGCAACAATTTAAATTTGTCATGAGGTAAGGGCACCAGTAATTGACCATACTCTAGCAGTTGACCTTTTCACGTAAAAAACGTAAAGTAAGAATTCACTTGATAATATCCAGTTAAAAACGAGTCTGACAATGGATGGATTCCTATACGAAGGAATGCAATCCCGCACTGTTTTTCGTCTTGCGAGATTTCGGGTAAGATTTATTGATCCCGCGGGATTGACATTTCATTTAGCTATAGGACTTCATTTCGACCGAGAAAAGAAGAAAAAAGTAAGATTTTAAGCACTGGGCAATTTATCTTTAATAATAATAATTAATCTTATGAGATCACTAATACAATAACTTACAGAAATATGAAAATTATAATCATGATATTCAGAATAATATAGTAAGTTATGTCTTGCGTTAGTTGCTAAAAATGAGGAACTTAACGGAAATATACAATTTATAGATGCATTCACATACTTATTTTCTTAGTTGCTGAAAAAAGAACGTACAAAATCCAACAAATCCATGAATCATTTCCTAGTCTATATTTAATTTTAGTAAAATACTTAAAAGTGTAAATTAAAAAAATTAAAAATGAAAATGAAAGCTTTTTATAATTAATTCGTGACAGGTCGTTAAGAGATAAATTAGTATGAAATATTTCAGTTCATTTGGAGATTGGGAAGTTTGCGAAAAATTTGGATTACTATGTTTAGATTTAAATGCCTGATCCAGACTCCCATTGGAAGATAATTATAAAAAATAAAACTTGAAATTAAAATTTGTAAATATTGATTGGTTTATTAGTAGATACGCGATATAAATACAAAAATACAAAAATGTCCGGTCTATTGATTGCGAATGCAGTGTGAAATTGTAATAAAAAGTAATTTATTTCTCAGTGTCAATCCCGCTGGATTAGGATCGTAATCCGGCTGGACTAGTCCAGTAAGCATTTGTGCGGGATCGGGATTGCACTCCCTACCCTCTATCTACCAAATTGTGAAGCTTCCTAATTGCTTTATACTGTGCGTTATCAATGATAGATGCTTTTCGTGTAGAGGTTGTACATAGTTATCTGTTTAAGCATCATCCATCATAAAGGATGAAGTAACAATTTAAATTTATCTTAATAACTACTTAATTTTCCACTGAAAAAAAAAACAGAGAAAAATTTGTAATGTAATAGAAAAACAGTAAGAAATCTGAGGATTTATAAGGCGTTCGGTTTAGTTTTACCGATTGCAAAACAATTAGTAATTACCACTTCATTCTCCGTTTTCTTTTCAATATTTTCCCGTCTGTTCAGCATCTGTCGCGTCACTAGCGATTGCGCATGCGTAAGGCTGGACCCAACGAAACGTTCAAAGAATCATTCTGGTATGCAATGTCAGTTAAAGACGAGAGTCTACTACGTTGCGTCTTTTAAAGGATGAGACCAAACAGGTTGAATATGGGTGAAAGATTAAAAATAAGGGGGGGGGGCATTTCTGATAATGTGCTTCGTGATACTGATAGAATTTTTTTCTGGATCCTCCACTGATCTGTAACTTACCATTTTCTTCTCTGGATTAACTACTGTCCTCGCTACCTTACATATTATATGACAATCTCTGAGCTTAAAGATTCATTGACATTTATCATTTTTCGATGTTCATCTTGCAGGAATCATCCAAAGTGATGAGTGTAGATTATCTTTTGTTTTTGTTTCATCCAAAGTGCACACTACATATGAATGATGAAACAATTAAGCTCCTGCGATAAAATATTGTTGAAGGAGTCATTCCCCGAACCAATGATTCATTCAGAATGAAGACATGGTGAAAAATGTAAGTAACGACAATGGATCAAAAGTGAATCAAAATCCTACTATATAGTTACACTTATCTTTGGCTCACTGACTCACTCGGTAACGATTCCGGGCACCCAATCCAAGATAAAACTTTTACAGCCCAGTGGCGGATTATTGGAAGTTTGTCGGGGGGGGCGGTTAGCTTGTCGGTGGGGGCGGTTAGTAAGAAAATTGACATTGTACCATCGCCTCCCTTAGTGCACCTGCACTGTGGAATGTGCGAAAGGCGACGGAGTGTCTAGAAGGACAATGACAGCGCTAGACATCGGACTCGTAGCTGAAAAGAGCGATTTTAAGCTCCTTGCTTTCAAAAGGACCGACGAGGCGTGGGAAAGGCACCTGCCCTAGTGAATCTGACCGTTAGGAGCCGCCATGACGTACGGGCAGGCTAAGCCAATAAGCTGGTTAGGGGGCAGGCTGACCCCCCAGATGATGCAAGAAGCCCGAGCAAGGGGCCAGATACCTTTAAACGGAGAAGAGAGGCAGATGTCTCTAGACTGCCCTCCCAAGTGTACGATTTTCTTTGCTGGGAGAGAAAAGTTCGGCGATCAATGAACTTCCAGCCGGTCTGAGATGAAACCGCACATCCGGTACTCGACTGTATTTGTACCAGCAATTGTTGTTATATTAAAAATTAAATTTTGTTAAGTTTTAACAAGTGTTTTTATTACGCGCTACCACACCAATGATAGTGTATGCTAACAGAATTCAATCTAGCTGTGATGAGATTATTAGAGCCGGTCCTATTAATCTGAGACGACGTCACAACATATACATCCATTTTATGGAAGTAAAATAGGATCTTTTACATTAATTTCTTTTTTCTCGGGGGGGGGGGCGGTCGCCCCCTCCGCCCCCCCCTTTAATCCGCCCTTGTTACAGCCATTACTCTAAGAAGACTAAAAAGTTCAAAATTATTCAAAAAACGTAATAACATTTACACCGTTCGTACGATCCGCTTGAAATTGTCCATAATTATGTGTAAAAATATAGAAAACAGCCTGCGCTACTTTAAAAATCTGAAAATCCACCTGTTCCCTCATTTTTAAGCTATGTTTTGCTCTTTTCAGCTCCATTTTATTTCCGAGAGTAAAAAAAGGTGGAATCATTTGCGTGACCAAATTAGGCTCTGCAATGACGTTATATTTAAAGTCACAGTTGTTAGTCTTTGAAGGGAAAGTTGTGATTTCATTTCGTTCTAAACAGTTTTTCCAGATAACAGAGTTGGGTTTTTTTTTCATTAAAATGATTGTCTGCTTGAAGCATTGATATAAGAGGGGCTGTGCACAGAAAACGAAATCTTTCGAATACGAAAATTTTCCATACGTTTCCAGAAGAGCATGAAATTCTATTTTAGTATATATGATAAAAATTTAATATGAAGTTTTTATTTTAGGTGGACTAAGATTAAATAGAGTGTAGACGTGCTTTCGTCAAATGTTTTTTTCTATCGCCGTTGTAATTGCATCCACAACGAGCTCTGACTTCTAAACCAAAAAGTATAAAGCACAAACTCATACATCCTTGTCTCAAATAAAAGGAAAAAAAGAACTATATTAAAATAAACAGCGACATTAAATTACTGTCAAGCCAGAACAGCGCCAAAAAGGGTTGATATCGAAGCTGCTTTAAGAAAAAGAGCTAAAAGGAATAACGTCTGCGCCAAATTATTAGTAGCGAGAAAGTAATATGAAGTAAAAAAAACGAAGCTTAATCACGGGAGAACTATGACGTAAATGGTGAATGGAAACGTAAATTGCGGGAACGCAACTCAAGGCGGTCTCGCTGTATTCAGCAGGAAGCAACAGCATCATTTTGTGGTAGGATTTTTGCGATCGGGAGAAACAATAATGAGCTGCTGTTAAGCAGCTGTAAGTTGTAGATCTAATATTTTTTTTTTAATCTCAATTTAGAAACAACTTGAATTCAATTGTCACGACAACGGAACTAGAAGTAGTCAAGGACTTGGGTTTTACTAAACGACTGTAACCCTTTTCTTTTTTCCTTTTTCAACATTTAGAAGATTCTAAATTGCTTTTCTTGTGTGTTTTTAAAGATTTATTTTTAGCGGGTTTAGTTTTCTTTAGCAGCATTGTTACGTAAGAGTTTGTACGTCAAGTTATTTTACGGAATTTCACCATTAACAAACGTACCTTTCTTTATTATCTCCCTGTAACATTACATCAACTAATTCAATAACAAATAACATATCGTTGAAGTTAATGTACAGTAAAACCTGTATTAATTCTCTATTGGCTGGGATGTGAAATTTTGTTTACAGTAAGACACCTAAATTTTTTTTAAACTAAACTGCATGTATATCATGAGTAGTTTATCAATCTTTAAGCTTGAGCTCTTTGTAATTTAAAAAGACTTATTCTTTCTAAATATTCGTGCTTTTATCCACACATTTATTATGCTGTTAATCAAATTACATCTTTCTCTTGCTCTTTGTTCTGAAAATTGCTTTTGTAATATAAAGCTCTTTGTAAATCTAAAAATTGCCTGAATTGTGCAGAATTTTATGCAGGGGAGGAAGAGGAAACTTTTATTTCATTTTTAATTCCGTTTTACCTGTTCACTACCATTGTGGAAGATTTCCCTTTCAACTTTAGTATTGAATGTCTGTCTGAGGTATATGATCTTTGAATGTTTCCGACATTCAAAGATCAGTATCTAAATAATAAAAGCCGTTGTCTGTCTGTCCGGGATCGACCCATCGCTCCCGGTGCATTTGGAGGCCATGTTGAAATTTTGATAAAAATGACATTTTTATCTCTAACTAAAAGGAAAAACTTTTTGTACAGTTCGAAAGATCTCTAAAAAGATAACCTTTTTCAAACTTGCAGCTACTTTCAACTCTAAATATCTAGCGAGATATCACGCCTTGAAAAAGTAAACACAAGAAAAGCAAACGATTCATTCCTTGATACTTTGGGGGAAAAAAATCACGGAACATAATCTCTCGCGTAGATCGATGAGAGAAAAGCGCAACAGATTGTTTGGTGGCGAAATCTATGAATCATATTGTTAACTAAATCATTAAAAATGTCCGTCGCGAAGCGGCACGTGTGCTCTAGATTGCACATTTTGGCCGCGAAGCGGCCATCGACTGCTAAAACTGGTCGCCGAAGGCTTCTAGTCCCAGAAGAAAAGGAGAACTTCTGCGTCTTTCCTACTATGAATAGGTTAAACCATGTTTGATCTAGGCATTAAAAGTTTAAACGATCTTCCTCTATGTTCACAAGTGCATCAATTGTATGCGGATAGAACTTCCTTGAAAGTGAAAATTTTCTTACAAATTTCAATATGGGACCCCTACAAATAAGGCGAATTTAAGCATAAAACTATAACCACTTTTTCTAGTTTAAAATAGTAAAGGAACATTTTATGAATTTCAGGTAGTTACTTTAAATTATTTTCAACCACAAAAGATTTTAGCAATACAAATGTTCATAATTATAAAATGATCTGAAATTTACAAAATAAGTTTTTTTTTTCTTTTAAGTGGTCACAAAAAGTGCTGATAAACATATAATTTTTAATCACCACTTTAAATAAAATAGTCGACCTGTGGTCTTGAACTATTAGAATAAAATCTACTTATTGGGTGACTTAATTTTAAAAAAAAATACTGATTAAGTATCATTATACTTAAATTGCTTTATTTTAATTACAAATTAAAAGACCTTTCAGTAAGATTATTAAGTTTTTAAAACAGTACGTTAAGAAGTAAATTAGCATGCGTGTTACAAATTTGCAATAGACTCTGCATCAAGATTTTCTGGCACATTTAAAAAAATCGTTTAAAAAATACAAGTACGATGCTAGAATAAAGCTCATGTTAAGAAGCATTCTTTGGACTTTAAGTCAATAAAAGAATTACAATTGTCGATTAAAAATTGAGCTTTCTAGAATGTAAAATTACTCGAAAAATTGGTGGAAATCTTGACACCAATGTAAAATAATTTTAGGAAATAATAATCGTATTATTTTATTTTTCTGCAGTAGTAATTTCTTTTGCTATTTAGCGTGTGCGGTGAAAATAATATTTGCAAAAGAGTAATCTTTCTCTTTTCTTTTTTTAGCTCGCTTTTATTACTTATGTATGTGTATGCATGGATGTAATGAAATTTTCACCCACTCCCAGACATCCAATTAACTTAAAGGTTCGCAGGCACATAAAGAAGTGATGACAATACAGTGATATTGAGAACAGTGTTATTAGCGTTGCGGCTCTTTTACGGGAGTACATAAAAGAATTCCATTACGCTCGCTCTATGGGGAGTTATTGTTTAAAGCGCATTTTAGATATATTTGTCCATTTCAAACAAAGCAAAACTGATGTATGTTATTAAGGATTACAAAATAAAGTCCTCCTTCGAAAATAGTGTATATAGTATTTATATAGTTTTTTTTTTTTTTTTTTTTTTTTTTTTTTTTTTTTTTTAATGACTATGTCATTTTATGTCTCACCCCCTTTATTGAAATTTGTCCGCAAAATGTGTCCCAAAAATGCGACGTAAAAGTATGCGACATAATTTTACATATATTTAATACTATTAGTTCGCAACAGCTTTAATCTATTGTTACAATATTTTGTAAGCTGTAGAATATGCATCGCATGTATTTTTCTATAAATACGTTACAATCATAAAAATTTCAACATAGGGTTGCCAGGCGAAATAGACGAAAGATGAGAGATAATATCACATAGTCAATTAATATCGTTTTAATATGGCAATAACGAAACTAAAAAATTAGGGAGGGTCAGGGGCGTATCTCCCCCTGACGAGGCTCGAACAGCCGAGTTTTATTTTTTTTTTTCTTACATGAGCACTCAAAAGAATTACGATACATTAAGGACTATGGCAGTCTATTCATATTAATCTATTTCGAACACAAAACAATAAATATATAGACGCTTATAAAGGTTTACTCATCATTTGAAGAATGGAAATAGCATTTTAAGTTCTTTTGCAGGATCTCGCAAAATTATGTTGATTTCTTTTTTAGTAATGTCTAAAATTTCGCCAAGTTTGACGACGATACATTTACAAATTTGGCGTACATTAAAAGTGTGTTTCTTGAGCTTTTTTTAAACTATATTTTTTTTAGATCAAGGTAAAATATACTCTCTAACTGAGTGAATATTTATGTAATTTGCTACTTGCCAAATCATACGTGAAAAACCGAAATGTTCATTTTATCGTCAATTTTTGTTTCTTCTAAAAATCAATTCTGTCGTTTTACAGAATGAAAATTGTACTAGTTTTGTTAGTATCGGGTAAAAAAAAAAATAAAACATTTTTGTAGCTACTAATAATTAACCCTTTGAGGCGCAACCCTTTCCCAATAGCTGTGCCGCACAGGCAGCTGCGTCAAAAAAGGGTCTCTAGATCTGTGGCACGCAATGAACGTTTCGATCGTCCGCCATCTTGCTAGTAGTTAAGTCGAGTGATGGCAACGGCTGCCCTTTTTCCAGCATTGGGCAATCTATCCAGCTGTTCTCGCATTCTTCCATTTTTCAGCAGATGTCAGTGCTCTTAAAAATAGTCGTGACCATTTTTTTTACGGGAAGTGACGTGCTAAAAAGTGAAGGATTCTCGTGGAGCTCTGTCACCCGCAATTATTTTTATAGAAATCAAATCTATTCTTCGTGACTGGCAACAGTCAAAACGTCACAGTTTGGTGTTCCCAGAGCGGGATCACTGCACGTTAAAGGGTTAAAAGCTTAAAAAAATCTCTTAACAGTTGTTTAAAAATGGAAAACGTAGCTTTTTTTTTAGAGTGACCCTTATACATAAGTTCGTGGAAATATGTCCATCTGTGCAGGATGCTGTTTATTGGGAAATTTAATCATAACCATTTTGTATCATTAAGGTCATGATTCTTTTGTTATAATCATCCTTACGGCAATCATGTTGGAAGTGACGTTGTCGTGATGTTAAACTTTGTAACATCACATGTGATATACAAAGTGCACGCCTTCTGTGGCGGCCCTTCGCGCCAAACATGTGACGTTTCAGGGTGTAATTAATAACACTACTCAACAGCCATTTTGCCTCTGGGATGTGATGCATCAATTAGTATGTATTTTGGTGCGTAGAATCCGAATCTACCTTTCAAAATCCTATAGCACGTAAGATTTTTGAGTTTTTAAGGATTTTTATCTATTTTTTTCTTAACTATGGGCCAAGGCCCCCAGACTCGCTACGCTCGCTTTTCGTATGAGGCATTCGGCCCCTAATCAGGCTTATTCGTAAAAAAGACATAATTTCAACAGACAAAACCCGAAGATTGGATCAGATAGAATGTTACTGAGCTACGCATTGCTTGGTTCTTGCATGTTCATTGGTACATAAAAATTTAAATTTCATACTACAGTAGACCCCCTCCCCCTCATAACACGAAGATATTTTGTTATGGGAATCCGTGTTGTACGGGTCCTGAGCTATACTACACCTGGAGTGCGAACTCCGCTTATAATCGCTGGAAAAATTATTTGCACTCCTCAGAAACACAATGATTTTCAATGTTGCCATTCAAAAGTTATATTAATTAGGAGCTAAAGCATAATAAAATCAGAACATCTGTTTCAGCTGCATTTTTAATAATGTAAAACCTATTGGACACCCTTCGAATTTGCCACCCATTGCGATTTTTCATTATTTGGCGACTTGCGTACATGTAAAGTTAATAAAAGCTACTTAACAGATAGGATAGCTTGCCACCAATGGCGACTTTTCATTATTTGGCGATTTACAAATGCTCACAACCTATAATTACTATTCATGTAAGGTTACCGGAAAACCGTTATCCATATTTTCATTTACAGTTTGCAGATTGGCGTACTTAGCACCACGAATTATACCATCTCGTCGCGCTAGCAAATATCCAAAGTGTACTGTAACTGCTATAATGGCATAGTTAACGCCGCCAAATATTTCTACTGGTACCAAATAATCCAGCTGGACGAGAACCGGCTTTAAAATAATCTGCATTTTAATTATTTTTCATTTTCAAGATATTAGTTATTCTGTTTTGGAAAAACGAATAATCGCTAATTCTAAACTCCTGTTGTCTAAGCGAACTTACTATTTGAAAATTGTCAACTTTGTGTAACACATTTTGAGTTACTTATTTCATATAGTTTTTATTTTGGCGTAAAATGGGCGTAATTCTAACTCATGTTTGTAAATTTCACGCGATTCTAGATACTTGGAAACGCTTTGTTGCAAAGGAATGAATGATTTTATGCCAAATCTGGCAACCTTTCGGTTTATTTTTTCAGTTTTTTATTAATATCTTCTAAAATAATTCGATTTTCGAAATTTAAATCAGCTTAGCAGGTTCCTCGGAATTTTTCGAATCTGTGGGCACCTTAGTCGAAACTCAACTCCCCACGGTTTAGGAGGAGATACGCTGACAAGCTTTTGACAGCGGCGGCGACAGCGGCCTTAACTTTTTTTTAGAATAGAGAGATTTCACTACTTTCCGTTCTTTTATTTTAATGTTTAATTTTTATTTTTTTTTCTAAAGTTTGGTACAAGAGTGCTATAAGATCAACAAATTGTCACTTGATGTCAGATGTTACACAGGCAAGTGTTATTCATTAGGTGGACAGATAATCCAGTAGTACGAAATAAACATTATGACCTAGTGAATATTGAAACATGCATGGTGCAATTACTATCGTATTTATCTCATCCTAAGAATGTATTGAGAGTTTTCTTTTAATAAGTGAGTGTTTCTATTGAGAGGTATTTTTATTTTAAAATTGCCTTATACATATATTTAAAACTTACATTTACTAAAAATAACAACTAGTAAACATAGTTGTTGTCTTAACCACCCCGACAACTTTTGTTATGTCTGTGAAAAATTCACCCCAAAAAACAATTACTGATTTGATTAAGAAGACCTATAAATTATATTTTGATAGTTCTCTTGGTGATCAAGATAAAACTTTTGCGCCTCATATTCGCGCATAACATGTACTACTACTTTAACCAAGTGGCTGAAATGAATATGCCGAGCTATGCAATTCTCAATTCCTATGGTGTGGAATTAGCCTAAGGATAATTTTTCAGCCTATAACTTCTCTCTCACGAATATTGCAGGGCATTATCTATCAAAACTAGACATAAAATAAAGTATAAAATGTATCTTCAGTGCATTTGCCGGTGACATAATGAAAGGTGTCCTGTTCCTGCCTGTAATCTGCAAGACATAGAATCAGAAACAATGTCAAGTGAATCTGAAGACGCTGATCAAGAACCTGTAGAAAAATATCCCCCTCATTCTCAAGATTTTTCGCCTCAGCTCTTTAACCAAAAGGAGTTGAACAATTTGGTTCGCGATCTAAAACTTTCAAAACAGCAAGCTGAACTTTCGTGGTCGAGACTGCAACAACGAAACCTTCTAGCTCCAGGTACAAAAATTTCCTGTTTGAGATCAAAAGGTACTTCATTCGCTCAATATTTTGACATGCAGAATTCAATGTGTGTATGCAGAGATGTCAATGGTCTGCTGATACAGCTGGGTGTACAACATAACCATCAGGAATAGTCACTCTTTATTGACTCTAGGAAAACCAGATTGAAAGCAGTAATACTGCATAATGGCAATACTTTTCCATCTGTGCCTTTGGCTCATGCAGTAGACGTGAAAGAAACTTATGAAACTTTGGCTACTATACGGTAAAGTGGCTTATAAGGAAATCACATTTAACTGTAAAGGAAAATGTGAAAAATACTACACTGGTTGAGCCCAATAAAATCATTTTGCCTCCGATTCATGACAAATTGGGTTTTATGAAGAACATTGTTAAAGCCCTGGATAAATGAGATCAGGTCTTCAATCATTTGAAAGAAAAGTTTCTCAAACGGAGTGAAGCAAAGTTAAAAGAAAGTATATTTATTGGACCACAAATAGAAAAATTGTTCAGCGATCCATCGTTTGATATCAGACTGACAAATATCGAGTTAGCGGCTTGGTCCTCATTCAAACCAAGTGGGAAGGACATCTTGGACAGGAAAAATGATTATATCTATGTTGGCATGTGTATACATATAAAAACCTATGTATACATATAAAATAATATTGAATTATGAAGTTCTTAATATGAATTTCTTGTTAGTTTCAATTCTATCAAATTTTGCCGGTATTGCTTCTGATTTTCCTGTGCCTCTTGGAAATGTGACGTGATAGACATAAATTGATTTTACCAGTGAATTCAGCACCCCGAAATTAAGTTAATCCACCCATTTACAAACCAGAGGCAGAAAAAAAGTTTAAATTTGTTGACTAGTGTAATTAGTCACAATATGACTCATTGTGTGATAAACATGTAATTTTGCAAAGGGTATGGACAGATCAGGGAAATCATGGAAAAATCAGGGTACTTTATCAATCTGGAAAAATCATGGAAATATCAGGGAGTTTTTCAAAAATATTTAAAAATCAGGGAACTTTCGTTTTTGCCTACTGAACTAGATCATTTCTAATTGTCAATCTGATACGCGGCTCTGTTCTGGATCACACGATACTCAACTGATGCACAGATACAGACATTTTACGAATCCGAAACCAGAATACAGATCATACAAGAACATAGAGATATGAATCAGAGATTCAAGTAATGTAGGCACTATCACTATACGAATCCGAAAAAGCCCATGTATAAATAAAGTGGCATAAAGTCATAGGTAAAATGAATGGTAAAAAATGATTTAGTCTTCTACTGCGCCGTTGTGTTTTTTTAAGTGATGGGACATTTGAGTGATGCCTGCTAAGCTCCCCTGCAAGACGATTTTTTTTAATAGATATTGTTCATTTTTAAGCCTTTTTACATATTTTTTAAAATTTCAAACGATACATTGATTGAAATAAAATAAGTTGACTAGGTGGCCAGTTTATTTTGATCAGTCATCCTTGCGCTTAAAATTGAACACTATCTTTATGAAACGAGGAAACTTTCTGCTACATATTGTCTTTTAGCGTTCAACTAAATTTTATGTTTCATTTATGAAACTGAACTATAATTTTATTAATATAAAGCATTTTTGTGGTTTTGTATTATTTATTTCCCTATATGAAGCATTCACCTGTTGGTGCATGATACACAATGGTGATTTACATAAAAGATTATGGTATGTATATAATTAGTTCTGGAAATTTGAAAAAGATAGTCAGGAAAATCAGGGAACTTTTTTTCTCAATTTCTGTAGCCACCCTGTTGCAGAACTTTGGTTTTTTCTCGTTTTTTTTTCCCCAATGGACAGGCACTTGCTCATCAAGCATTTTATCACTACTAATGTCCGAAATACTGGTCATTTTATTATGGAAGCACCCAGTGGGCGGCCAGCGTTACCCCCTATGAAGGGACGGAGAAGATAACATCCATGCCCAAGCCGGATTCGAACCCGAACCCAAGGCGTGATAGAATGGTTTTTAAGCCACCAGAGCTCGAAAGTTATATCGCACGACATGCCCGGGGCATGTAAAAATTCAAATCGACGTGACATGTAAATATAACCTAAAGAATAACAGGCAAAATTAACAAATATTTCACTACTTAGAGAAATAATGCTCTGTGCATCTTCCTGTGAGAGAGTATTCAGTGCAATGACTCGCAACGATGCAGTGTGTCATCTGAAACGATGAATCGTTTAATGCGAATAAGCATGATGGTGTAAATCAAAAACTTTGATCCATCAGCAGTGATTGAACATTGACTGTTTAGTACGAAAGAAACAAGACTTGTGGAACACTTGCCTGTAACTGAACTAAAAGTGATTTTTTAATTATATTTTTGTAATATTATATTATAATTTTAGTATATGTTGCTGTTTTTGTTAATCTGCAATTACAGATATTTGGGCACGTAAAAAATTTTAAGATTCTTCGAGCCCTGCAAGCCACTACACCACATGGGCGGCGTACTTGGCAGTGTAATATTTCTTCTCATGCAAGTCACCTCATCATGGCACAGTGCTTATGTCACTGAAAATGGTAGACGGCCTAAGTGTGAAGTTCCCGGGTTCGGGTCCCATCGCTCGACTGTCGATCTAACGGTCTGGAGTTTTGGTAGGTCTTCTCTAGATGTAACATGAATACGCGTTAGAACCCCTTAGAAGGTCCTCCTACCAGGGCACCCCCATCCTTGGCAGATCGCCATAGTGTAGCGTTGCCGTAATCACACAAATCTCAAGCATGTCAGTGTGTGACGTTACAAAAACTGTCTCACGCGGCCATTTATATATAGCCACATCTCTGCGGCGAATACGTGACGACACGTTCGTCGTCGTTATGTACTGTTACCAATATGTGTACATGTCTCGACGTCACAATCTACATGGAATTTATAATTTTCATCACAATCAAGCAGAAAAACTTTTAATTGGCGTTATCCAATCCGAAGTCTAATTTTTTATGAGATCTAATACTTCATTTTTGTTGTTATTCCCATTTTTTTAAGCCATTCTTTACTAATCGAAATGCAACTATCATTTACTGTTAACGCAGGTCTGTTGTCTTGTTTTTAACATCTATATTCCCATGAAAACGTAAGCGACAGGAAAGTCATTTGCATGCTTACGATAGAGGATGGAATTATAACAGATGTGAGGCATGTGATTAAGATAGTTTTCGTTGACGTATAAAATGTTGCTCTCAGGTCTTTCTTTGTATCAGAATGCTCAACAGCTGTAAATGATGTGTTTGTACACCTTTACTTCGGCTTCATTTTATTTATTTATTTTTTTCAAATAAAAGCAGTGTTTCGGATAAATTGCTCAACATTACATTTAGAGTTACTTAAAATATAAATTCTTAACCTGCCACCTGGCGCTTGTGCTAACGTGCTTCATATCTGTCGTGATTTAACTAATCGTTAAGTAAAGAAGTCGCAAGTTAAAACTTTGTTGAAATCGGTGTGGTTCAAAACCCTCTCAAATAAATTTATTTCCATTCCAAGCAATGATTTTTGAGCATTTTAGCTAACGCATTTAAAATGACGTCTTAATATGCCACATGTTAAGAGTCCACAAAGACCTTTGTTGTCATACGTAAAAAAACACTCAAAATACTGGTGTTAAACGATAAAATAAATAAATGTGAAAAAACACACATAAAATAACATTTTATGTGTGTTTTTTCACAAAGTTTTTATTTATTTTATCTTTGATGTCATATTTAGGTTTCTCGTTGTTTATTGCTCATTTGCATACTGACGTTTTAGTTTTCCTGCTAAAGCTATGAATTTTCATAATTTAATTTTTATATATCAACAATTAAACGTTTTAAAAATTGTTTACTGTAACTTGCAAAAATATTTTAGGAACATGCCGAAATTTAATTGATTTTGCTGTTTTCTAATTCGTGTAAAAATTTATTGACCAGAATGTGTTTGTGGCAGAGTTCAATAAAGCGGTTATATTTGCTTTTGTATATCTCGAAAATATATCTGTAGCATAGCATATTGTTATAGAAGTGTTTGTGGTTAGTTTAAGCTGAGAACTTTTTTAACAGTTATCAGTAATCTTATAGGATTGGCCCACGAAAAAACACTACAAATGCTGTATTAACCAATAGTACGACTGCAAAAGACAATATACAATCCCGTGTTAATTAAATGTCACAAACTTTTCAGAATTTTTTAAAAACTATTTTATGCTGACGTTACTCTATGGTAAAAAAAACAATCATTCAAACATTTTTAGCGCTATGATTAATTTAGATAGCTTTATTTGGTATTTTCCTGATCTTCAACACTTTGACATAAAGGGTTAAAAAAGTCGGAAGCAGTCCCTGATTATCACCCAGGCACTTAAGATCCAAGCCCCGAGGCCTACATGCAGATGTATGCACAATATTCAATTTAGACTGATACAGCCATATCAATGCGGTGATTAAACTATATACATATAAGGTATGTCCATATGAAAAGAGACTTCTGGCGGTTTGAGAAATGGTTTAATGATATTAATATAAATTAGCATACAAATGAAAGAGGTAGTACAGGCGTAACACACAGACTAGACAAAATCACATTCTTGGTTGAAACAAGTATCCCAGAGGTCAAGGAGATGATGGATACCCTGAGTGAGAAGCTCCGGAGAAAGGGACAACCTTTCATGCAGTATTGTTTGCAGGCGCGTAGCCAGGAAAATTTTTCGGGGGGGGGGATATGCCCCTGGAAAATATTTCATGGGGGGGATATGAACTTATATGTGTATAAATAGACGGAATTTCATCACTAATCCAAACATTTCGGGGGGGATATATCCCGATATCTCCCCCCCTGGCTACGCCCCTGATTGTTTGCACATTTCCTTTCCTCGTAGGCATTTCCTCCGCTATTTCGCGAGTGACGATTCGCCGAATCTTTCTCAAGAGAGCGTCGCAAAAATCCGAGAAAATGTTGAGCTAAGAAAGTGTGCAAATAATACGGCATGAAAGGTTGTCCCTTTCCCCGGAGCTTCCCACTCAGAGTATCCATCATCGCCTTAACCTCTGTTATACTAGTTTCAACCTAGAATGTGACTTTGCCTAGCTTATGTGTTACGCCTGTATTACCTCTTTCTTTTGTATGCTAATTTATATTAATATCATATAAATATCATAAGTGCCCTGGGCACAAATATGTTACAGTCAGGCACTGGTCGAGTAATCCAGTGAATAAATTGATGGTTTGCATTTGAAAATTTAATTTAAAGTTAAATCAAAAGGAAATATGTTGATAACCCTTTTTTTAATGCATAAAAAAATTGGCAAACATTAAATCATAAACATGTCGGAACCGCTTTCTTCCACAATAATTAGAACTCATAAAATCGCTTATTTTTCTGAGGGGGTGGGGGGCATGCATATAGATTATTCTATATGCATCCCCCCCACCCCGAGGGGGATGGGGGGATCTCATATGGGAACATATCCCATATGCAATTTGTTTTCACTTTTTTTACAACCTCCGTTTTCTAAAGTTGGTTAACAAAGCTAAAATTCATCAACCCTCAAAACTCTTCAAAAAAATGATCACACAATCATAACCAAAAACTACGGAAAAAGAAAAGCACACTTCTCCGACAGCATTATGCATTACGTTTATGTGCATCCTCCTGCAGACAGTCCGTATAGAAACTTAAAAACCAATCTTGAAATTGAGCCCAATTGGTTTCATTTCATTCATAAAATTCTATAAGAAGTAGTCGCTCTCGTCTTACAGCAATCCATTTTCCTCCTTCGAAGTAACTGTCTGGTTCGGTCAGGGTCAGAGAACTTATTGGCAACTCAGCCCATCTGAACCTTGAAGTTTTGAAGACAATGGGGTAAAAATGAGCCATCAGTGGAAATGAGTAGACTTAAATTAGCATATACTTCCTCTCACTATGTAATTTAAAAAATCTTCTATTTTTTAATTTTATTTGTTTATTTCTTTCTTAAGTATTACTAATTTTTCAACTTTGCACCCGTTGTGCACTCAAATGCAAGTGTTACCAATTTGCATTTAAGGTTTTGAGAAATTAAAGTCCAAATTTTTCATTAAAACCACTTTTTAAAATCAATCCAGACCTTTCCGATTCTTATAAAACAGTTTACATTTTAAATCCTAGCTTTTGCAATTCGAAATCCAGTCTTCATAGTATTTCGAATCCAGATTTCTGAAACAGTCATTTTTAAAATCTCCATATTCTACTCTCAAAATATGAAGGACGTTTTTTGTGTAAAAATCACTTTTTTTTGTGGGGAGGTAGAAGGGGGGAGCAAAGGCAACTTATTGATAAAAATGCAATCGACCTCGTTAAGACTAAGTCGAAGGTCAACAAAAAAAATTTCGTATTAACCGAAATTCGTGTTAACTGATAAAAAAGCAAAAGGCTTGCTACTTCCCTTCGTCTTAAGAGAAATTTCGTGTCGGAAGTTTCCGTCTTAACAGGGTACGACTCTATTGATTTTCTGATTCTAAATACTTTTCTAATGTTTTACCTCATAACCACCGTGTTTGCTATATCTTACAACTAAACTCTTCAAACCCTCTTCAAAGAAATTTGTCGCCTGCTTCAGTAATCATGAGTTTAGGGCCTTTTTCACTTCGTTATCATTGCATGTGAAGATGCTTTAAGCGCTTAAAACTAGGGATGCAACGAATATCCAGCAAACATACTGCATCCGGCCAATATGCCGGATAATTGGCAGTAGCCGGATATTAAAAATATCCGGCAGTACACCCGTCCTTAAAATATATACTGAGAAATAACATTAATAAATAGAATAAATGAATAAATTCTAAAAACTGCAATAATAAAAATGAGAAAATATTTCATTTTACAGTTTTGTGAAACTATTTCATTTTACATACTTTTTAGAATATATTTTTTATCATGTATAGAAAACTGGACAAAAAAATTAAGCATTTCTATCATTTTTTAAGATCGGTAAATTTATGGTGCAAAACCGCTATCTGTTTTGCAATCTTTGTTAGAATTCGGTTACCTTTTTTCCCACATAAATTGACACTGTTCATAAAAAAGTATATAGTTTATTTGCTGTAATACTGGTAGTTGGTGAAAAAAATTAAACTACAACCGAATTTTGATTAATTAGGGAAATTCATTACTTTGATTTTCCAACAGTTGTTTTTCTTTCAATGGGTAACTAATTTTGTAACATATTTATCTAACTCTTGAAGGAGAGCTGATTCAATAACATTGTTATTTGCATCAACTTTAATTGCAGCAGAATTGGTACTGATTTCATGAAAACAATGCCAAAAATATTTCTGATTTTTTAATTAAATGATTTGAAATTAATGAGAAAATATATATAATAAATTAATAGTTGAATAATGTAAGAAATCTAGTGAAAATACAACTGAATAAAACAGAAAACATACTGCTGCCGCATTGCCGGATATACTGCTGAAAGTTTGGTGGGATATTCGGTATCCGGTATCCGACCAAATTAATATCCGTTGCATCACTACTTAAAACGATGAAAATCGCGATCATTTCTCAAATGTGGACAGCAGTAATAAAAGCAACCATCGAGAAACTGAACACTAAATTTTCGGTCCGTGGCGCTAGGCGGCCTTGTTGTGCAACCCACCCCCAACTATATTTAACCCTTTAACACGCAGTGTTCCCGCTCTGGGAACACCAAACTCTGACGTTTTGACTGTTGCTAGTCACGAAGAATAGATTTGATTTCTATAAAAATAGTTGCGGGTGACATAGCTCCACGAGAATCCTTTACTCTTAGAACGTCATTTCCCGTAAAAAAATTGTCACGATTATTTTTAACAGCACTGACATCTGCTGAAAAATGGAAGATTGCGAGAAGAGCTGGATAGATTGCCCAATACTGAAAAAAGGGCAGTCGTTGCCATCGCTCTACTTAACTACCAGCAAGATGGCGGACGATTGAAACGTTCATCGCGTGCCACAGATCTAGAGACCCTTTTTTTACGACAGCTGGCTGTGCGGCACAGCCAGCTGTCGTCAATCGTCACATCCTTCGAATCTGAATCTTTTTCAAGATAACTCAATTCTACTCACTGAAGTAGACTTGGGAACAAGACTTTGAAGCTGGCAGCTAAAAATACTGTGTGCTTTTATAAGTTGGCATCAAAAACTTCAGCTCACGACAAAATTTTAAATTTTCGTAATAACGATACATTGCAGTTTCAGTTTTTTTTTTTTTTTTTTTTTTTTTGCTTAAAATGAATTCCTGTTGTTCACTTTCGAACTGGAAAAGATAATAATACTATTTGTTTTCCTAAACTAAACGAGTATTTGCGTATTTGCCCCCATTCCTTTTTTTTTCCTTTACATGAACATTTAAAAATATAGAACAGTACTTTTTGTTCATTTCAAAATTTCCTACTCCTAAGTAAAATATTTCGTGCTTATAATAATCAAGTTAAGTTCAATCATCAAATTCAGTTCTACCAATTACGTCGACAAATAACCATAAATTGCAACTAAGCGCATGCAAGAAAGCTTCTAAACGTCTTGTGAACATCCTATCACGATCCCATTTTTTAGTAGGACTGGATGAATCGCCCAGTTCACTTAAGCTCAATTGAAGAATAAGACTGCTTTGGTAGTCGGGAGCTATATTCGTCATAACACACACATTTGCCGTTTTCACTCTTTTGCAAACCTTGACATTGACAAAGAGAAAGAATGATGCAAATGAAAAATAAGTAAAACATGTCACACAGCTTGTTCCGGTGGATCTCTTTTGTTGGCAAAAACCGATTGTTCTTTCTCACCAGCTGCGGAGAAAAGAAATGGTGGCATTTGTTTTGCAAGTAATTTTAGCTATTCAGATCTGCTCATCAAAGGAAGATGAAAAAGGTGGTATTTTTTTTTTTTTTTCCTCAATCAGTAGGATTACGAGAAGCATTTGTTTCCTGATGTGGATTACAATTTAGAATAGATTATAAAGGAGAATTAATGTTATTAATGTTGTCTAACATTTATTGAACATCGATTATTAAAATTATACATCATCTTGTAAATTCCGCTTTTCAAAACAGAAAATCATAGTTATGAAAATTCTCACAGAAATCATCTATCTTACACTGGTTTATTTACACACAGTTGACTGTCGTTACTGAGTACCGTTTAACCCTTTGAGGAGCAACCCTTTCCCAATGCTGAAAAAAGGGCAGCCGTTGCCATCGCTCGACTTAACTACCAGCAAGATGGCAGACGATCGAAACGTTCATCGCTTGCCACAGATCTAGAGACCCCTTTTTTGATGAAGCTGGCTGTGCGCAGCCAGCTGCGTCAAAAAGTCGTCGTGCTAAGAAATGATGTGCTAAAAAGTAAGGGATTCTCGTGGAGCTATGTCACCCGCAACTATTTTTATAGAAATCAAATCTATTCTTCGTGGCTGGCAACAGTCAAAACCCCAGAGTTTGGTGTTCCCAGATCGGGAACACCAAACTCCCGTATCCCGTAAACCCATGATTGTCACTTTCCTCCCTTCTTCAGTGTTTGTTCTTCTGTTGTATTCTTCTATGATTGTTAATAGATGTTATTTGAGATTAATAAATATTAAACGGATATAAGATCATCGGAGATAAGATCGTATATGACGGAGTATAAGATCATCTTCGAGATTGCAATGAGAAACCTCAAGAAAAATTCTCAATTTTCACGACTTTGATCGTTTCTAAGAAATCGACGTATACCCATCATGAAAGTTAAAAATACAAATCTTTAAAATAGGCTTGATTAATTATGAAGATGTACTTTAATTTTCGAAAAAATAAAAAATGGTTGTAGATGTGTCAGAAATAACTAAGTGTGAATATTTTATTAATACTGTTACGAATTTTTAGGGCAACCCGCTGTTCTGGGGTTTAAAATAGTTTAAAATTCGTATTCTAAGCGTCAAATAGTTAAATTGTGCTTTTTGTTGCATCAAAATCGGGATATACAGGACTGCGAAATAGAACGCGAAATACTGAGTTTTGGGTTTCCCTATTGATTTGTATAGCATTTTCTAGAAATCTCGAGAAATATTGGTCCTGGGCCTTCGGTAACCTCACTTTTGAGGACTTATTTTTGGCGCCAAATTTGGCAATATTTCTCCAAAAGTCACCAAGCTTGGCGACATTTCGGTCATTTGGCGTGCTTTTCCCAATGGGGCTTGTAAAGCTAGTTTTCCTGCATTAACATGCATAATAGCCTAATATTATTACTCTTATATTATGCAATCAAAATCGAGTTTGTTCTAGTACATTCCACGGATGGTTCTCTCTGGAACCTTCCACGGTGTTCGTCGTAGCCTATAAAAGCGGCGGTTTCCCCCAGGTTGTTCCTCAAGCTCTTGTTGAGTGTGTTTGCTGAATTACGCTGTGAATTGTATTGTGCTATAGAAGCGGTATTTTCGCTTGCCTGTTTGAAGCGTTGTTTTAAAGTGATAATTCTTCATTGCTGAGTCTTGAGGGACTGATTACGAAATCCATCGTATATTTCTAGAGATTTTTTGCCTGTGGAAGTGTTTTATTTTGTGAGAGAAATACAGCATTTGTGAAAGCTTCTGTACTAAGCGGATTGTTATAGCACGCTATATTGGCTCATTGTGCTTGTGAATTGTGTACAGTTGCTTGTTCGACTAAGTTCTAGAAGCAATAAAGCTTGTGTTCCATCCTGACAAGTGGACTCTTAACTAGAACTTTCTACACCTACTGGACTTTAGAACGACGAACTCAGAAACTAGCAGAGATTTCTGCAACAATACTTTGTCCAGATTAGGGTAGGTCTTTGATTTCCAGAAGCTAAATTGAGAATGCTCTGATAAAATGAAACTATCTTAAATTGGGAATAATGGCAAATGCGGAAAATTTCCAACAATACATCATTTACAGTTGCGTACACAAGATTGATGTATTGTAAATATAGAAGTCGACATGAGATATTTAATTCACAAATTCCAAAAACTGTTATTGTTTCGAACACAATGAAAGAGCTTCACTCTTTCGTTTATAAACAAAACTATATGAACAATGGATATGATATTTAGACGCTATTTGAAACAGGGCACACACAATAAGAAAAGTACAGAAAGTAAAGATCTGAACGATCAAATAACATTTTGCATTACAAAAACGAAAAATTAAAACTGAATTGTCTGACAGAGACAGTTTCAGAAAATCTTAAATAGTATTCATTCAATAAGCCGGTCAAAAGAAACACATAAATGTGCAGAAAAAGAAGAAAAAAAAATCCAAGTAAAGCAGTGGGGGTTTCAAATAGAGATGTAACGAATAATGCTTTGTCCGAATACCGAATATTCGGCTGAAAGCTTAGGCCGAATACCGAATATTCGTCAATAGTTTAGACCTAATACAGAATATTCGGCGGCCGATTATTACATTTTTTTAAATTTCATTCTAATTTTAAATAAAATATCGCGTTTCAAATTTGTAATTAAATATTAAATAAAGGCTAATTAAAATTAATTTTATATCATTTGTTGGTACTTAAAAACACACACTGTAAACTGTAAACTAAAAAATCTTACTCGTGAAAAGATATCGTTACCAGTAGCATACATAAGTTTCCATTTTGGGGGAACGGGGGGCGGAGAGACCAGGTATTTTAAACTTTAATGTTAGGGTTAATATAAATGTTTTGAAATAGCTGCTTTTTAATAGTTGCTTTACATTTTCGGAGGGGGCCCGGGAACTCTTGCCTCCCCCCCAATACATGGCCCTGTCTTTTACAAAGTTAAATAAACAGTAATAGAAGCATAATTATATTTCGAGATATTCATAATTTAATAAAAATTCTATGGGATTTTCAAAATTATGTTTGTAATTGAGGATTTGTAAGATTCCCCCTATCCCCACCCCATAACGAAAAGCCATGTAGTGTCACCAAGTAGAAAAGTCTGCATTTCTGTAATATTATTAAATACATCAGATTATGCTTCACTCAGCTTAAAATTCAATGACTTTAATGAATATTTAGAATATGAAATTAATATATTGAAGTATAACTAAGCACAGGGGCGTAGTCAGAAATTTTTCATGAGGGGGGGGTTACGACTACTGCAACTCACATATATGCATAAATGTGTGTGATAAAGGAGTGAAGAATACACATTTTGTATGGCAAAAAATTCCTCATGGGGGGTTATGACCCCCTAACCCCCCTTTGGCTACGGCCCTGACTAAGCAATATTATTTATAAATGCATTTAAAAATACATGTTAAAAATATTTTTTCCCTCTTTCAGAAATTATTCAGCTGAATATGTAGCAATATTCGGCCACAACTATTCGGCCGAATTCCTGTTCAATATTCGGCTTACCGAATATTTGGCCTACTTAATATTCGGCCTACCGAATATTCGGCAAAACAGCCGAATAGGCTGAATACCGAATAGTGACCGAATATTCGTTACATCCCTAGATTCAAAATGGCATAGAAAAGGGACTTGAGGGGGGGGGGTTCCAAAAAATATTGCCTATGGCCAACATTTTGCATCATTGTACAATTTGTGTGCACTGTTAATAGAAATATATCAATATTTTACCATAAAATGGTGCTACATTTGCTGCAACCTCTATAGATAAATGCTGCACCATGTTTTGGAGCTTAAACTGATCAATGGAACTAAATCATAGTGCAATGCATCTCGATAGAAAGCTTGCTGCTAACTTTGCACCATTTGGTGGTGAATGTTCAGCTATTTATATTAAGAGTGTAAGTCAAATGAGCTAATTTTATAGATTAGTCCCTCCCAAAAAATATTTACTTTAGTGCAACATTTTGCTTTATTCTTGCCTTTATTTAGGTCAAATAAAAGCTCTTAAAAAGAAAAAAAAAAGTATTCCCTCCCTCTGCCACTGAAATGAAGTGCTTCATTCACTAAAACCGAGAACGGGAATTGCCATGACGCTCGTAAAGCAACTGCATAAACTCGTGAGCACAGTCGTTTAACTCTTGAAGCCTTGACATTGACATATAGTAGTATGTCGTAACCTATGACATAAGGTAATAATGTACGTCGCAGAGACTGTTCTGGTGGATCTCTTTTGATGGCGGTGGCCAACTGCTCTTCGATTACGGTTGCGAAAATATAAAAGTGTCATTTGTTTCCTTGGTAGTTAATCTATCCATATGTGTTTACAGAGAGAAAACGAGATTTATTTCTTTTTTCCTTTATTCAACTGTAGCTGAAAAGATAAATCATGATGAACGTATCCATTATAAAACAATTTCGGATACAATCTTATCTGCCTGTATACAAGTGCTTAATCCTCTGAATCGCAACCATTTTCATATGGCTATAGAAGAACAGCTAGATAGACTGCCTAACTCTGAAAAGGTGCGCGGTCTATCGAATCGCCAATCGCATGCCTCAGAGCTAAAGAACTTTTTGGACAGAGCTGGTAGCCATGTGTGTCTTGACTTAAGATTATCTTTGTTAGATTATCTTTAGATCTTAGATTATCTTTGTTAGATTATCTTTAGGTCTTAGATTATCTTTGTCTAGAAGTTGTGTCAAAGAAATTGGCGATGCAATCGATCTCTGTGTTGTTGGTAGTTAAATCGAGCGATGCTAGCACTTTTCCAGCGTTGGAAAGTTATCCAGTTGTTCTTCTATATCCAAATTCATAAAATATAGAAGTACTAAAATCCTTTAGATGTCATAAAAACAATAAGCATTATAATCTTAAAATGCCAAAATCATTTCCAGCAAAAATTGTTGAGAACGAAAATAACAGTTGCATAATAAACTTCCAACCGTGCATCTTCTAGAAGTACATAAATATAAAACGTTGTTATCATTGTCAAGGATTTATTTGGTCGTGTAGCTAAGTTTTATTTAAAGAAGAAGAACAATATCGCTACCTGTGGCAAATGCTCAGATAGCCATAAAACACGATTATGCCCATCGCAAGACTTTCTTTGTATCAATTCCCACGAAGAGAGTAAAAATGATAAGACAATTTATGATACTGGACATTCGGCTTATAGCTGTAGTTCTTCAATATTTAAGATATTTTTTCAAAGAGCAAAGGTGACAAATAGGCTTGCCAACTTTTGTACACGGATTTACGGGACTTTCGTGATTAAAATGCGGGACATGGCTATAAAAAAGCAGCATCCAGCTTATTGCAAGAAGGCGAGAAACACAATTAAACCCGATGTAATTTTTGAAATTTAAATGGTTTTGTTGAAGATTATGCGTACTACCTTGGCATAATAATACAAACAATATAGTTGACAGTTAAAACAATCAGGCAAACTAAAGAAATATTAACATTAATTATCAGTCTTCCATCTCTCTTCTTTGTAATCAAAACAAATGCTAGTAGTATCATTTGCAATTAGATTAAATAAACTCTTTATTTTCTTTCATAAACAAAAACAAAACACAAAACCTTATTACTTAATTAAAATATGAAATTTTTAAAATAATTAAAATAACCCATAAGTAGGTATATCAATAACAGAACTTTAAGAGAAACTTAAAGTCTTAACTCACATCTTCTATAAAATAATAATAATTATTTATTTGGAAAAAAAGATACATAAAGCTACTTTTACTGAAATCATCCCATTACTTGTTTAGAAAAGAAATTTAAAGCATATTAAAGTTTACAATCACTTTTGCAGAGTTTTTTTTTTTTTTTTTTTTTTTTAAGGAAAGAAGTGTTTGAAATTTCTTCTGAGATCATTATAAATTATCAAATTAATAAATTATTTGTTGTATTCAAAAAACGGGGCATTTGTCGTCCCGCACGCACTTTTCACGGAACGCGTTTTCTAAAGCCTTAGAAACGGGACGTCCCGGGTCTCGTGGGACAGTTGGCAATTCTACCCTACTAACAATTTTGCTCGGGCCATCATCGGCTGGCTACGTGGCCGGTGGTAATCCGAACAAAATTGCTAGTAGGGTAGTGACAAGGGAAACAAACAATAGATCAAGTTGCAATCAAATTAAACAATAGATAAAATAAATAAAAATTTACTTTTTATTAAATTTCTTATCAAATTTTATTAAAATTCTCAGTTTTTCAAAAAATATATCAAATTTTTCTTATTCATCTAAATATATTTATTTATTGCAACTTCTTATGTTTGGTTCTTATTCAAAATTCATCTTTCTTCTTTCTCTACAATAGTCTACAACTGACTTATAATAATAAAACAGTCATATTTGTAACTCAAGACTCTTATGAATGTGTTAAACTCTTTGGAAAACCTGAACTTTTAACAAAGCCTTTAAAGATTGTAGAATTAAATACAGATTATGTAACAAAAACATGTGCAAAGATAAATATAGAGTTCTGTTGGAGCAATAGTAGCTCTAGGCCAAAAAGTTAAGCTGCTTCCATGAGGTTGTATTTTGCATCGTGTATCGTGTTCTTCTGTATCGATTTACTTTCATCACATTGTTCAGTTTTATGACTTCAGAGCAAAGACACTGGTCGCTAACCTTTGAAGCGCAACCATTTCCGAATGTCGAAAACGTGCAGCCGTTGCCATCGCACGATTTAACCCTTTGAGGCGCAACCCTTTCCCAATGCTGAAAAAAGGGCAGCCGTTGCCATCGCTCGACTTAACTACCAGCAAGATGGCGGACGATCGAAACGTTCATCCGCCATCTTGCTGGTAGTTAAGTCGAGCGATGGCAACGGCTGCCCTTTTTTCAGCATTGGGCTATCTATCCAGCTGTTCTCGCATTCTTTCATTTTTCAGCAGATTTCAGTGCTATTAAAAATAATCGTGACAATTTTTTTACGGGAAATGACGTACTAAAAAGTAAAGGATTCTCGTGGAGCTATGTCACCCGCAACTATTTTTATAAAAAATCAAATCTATTCTTCGTGACTGGCAACAGTCAAAACGTCAGAGTTTGATGTTCCCAGAGCGGGAACACTGCGCGTTAAAGGGTTAAGACATTTCCGGTTACTGAAGCCAATTTTGTCCGTAGTTAGTTCTAAGAAAATCGCATAATGCTACACATTAGGTAACGCAGAATTCATCGCGTGCCATAGATCTAGAGTCCCTTTTTTGACGCAGTTGGCTGTGCGGCACAGAGAGCTTTCAAACAAACCGCGGTCTCATCCGGTATTTGTGTATTTGACTGACTTCAAATCGTGTACACTCATCATTGCGAAGACCAGCCAGCCAAAGTCCATTCGTTAAAAGGGAACAAATAACGATTTAAAGTAATGCTGTTAGTATGAATAGTGTTCTTTTTAATAAAATTAAATTAGATTTACTTTAGGTTAAATTTTTCGCTGTTCTTCCATTTTTCAGTTCGAAAGTAGTAATTACATTTACCAGATTATTTGCTCTGTGAGGTAATTAACATAAGGTTGCCTTGTTTGTGTATGGGAGGAGGAGTAATGTTAAAACTGAGCATAAATACTGCTGGCAAAGGTATTAGAGTAACTGCAATGTTGCAATATTTGTTATTGATTTATTTTAACGGTTGAAATAAGGAATATCAAATGTAATGAGTAAGAAGGAATTTACAGGTTGGTGTACAAAGGAATGAAAGACGTTATTTTAATCTCAATATGAAAACTTTTTAAACACATAAAAGGGGTAGCAAAAGCATCTGTAGAAAAGATTGGAACACTTTAAGTCAGATATTTTTTCTAAAAGCCGCAATCACAAAATTTACACCCTAAAACTGCGTGTTTTCCATCGAAACCCTTGTAGAGGATTCTGATGTCCATAAGTCAGCAAAGCTGTTTAAAAAAGCAAAATTATTCCATGGAATTTTTTTATCTTAATGTATTTTAATCTCTAAAAATGTATTTATCAACGATTTTTTTTTCTGGAGAATAATTTTTTTTCCATCCCTCAACGAATTTATAAAAGTGTGTTGCGCTCTCTCCCCCCAAAACATCCTACTTGCAGCAATGTAGATGATATTTTGACTTATTACGAATTCTGATATTATTGTTCTATTTTAATTTTTACATACAAAGGTTCCTATATTGAAAATCGAATTTATTTCCTTGGTTTTTCAACTTATTGAGAATTCACTGAAAGTATATACCGTATATCATTTACATTTTTTTATATTAGCCATTTATATTCGGTATATAACACGCACAGGAAAAAGTTAAGTTATTTTTTTAAGTTGAGAGTGCACTTCATATCGTCGAGATATATGGTATACAGCCATTCTGACTCCAGACGTGACGAATTATTTAGTTTTTACTCTATAAAGATTATTTGTAAATATATTTTTAAAGAAACTTCAAATTACTAAGCCAATTATAAGTTGTTGAAATCTATAACATCACATATACTACATGCAGTTTGAAAATTTGTATTCATTTTGGTGAGAGAGAGAAAAGTTGGCGACGTCATGAAAATACGTACTTGTGGGGGGGGGGGGGTCTCACCATTAAAATTGTTAAAATTGGTACAAGGCCCCGTCACTGAAAGCAGCGGCCCAGCTAGTTAGTCTGTCTTCACAAAATGTTATATCATGCTTTTGTAAAACATTTGACTCTGTAAGCGAGAAAAATCAACGCAATATCGTTTCTATAAACGAAATATCTCTATTGTCACTTATCATCGATTTCAGATACATGTACTTGCACAGTCGTAAAAGCATCTTTCAACGAGTGTAGTTGTCCACAGGCCATAAAATTTAATCTCTTGAAAACGCCACGCGAGATTACTCGGAAACTCTTGAAGGATATCGTGAACTTCACAGCACGTGCGCAGCCTCATAACAAAACCAAAAGCATGGTGTCTTTTTTTTCTCCCCAAAAAGCCAGGGAGAAAGCAAGAAAACTTAGGCTACTTAATGCATGACCGCCTTCATTATCATCTCTCGTATCACGTGACCTGAAAGAAGTAAAGAGATAATAAAAAGAAAATGGCAAGTGATCTTGTTTCTGCTTCTAAGGTCATTGGGAACGCAAAGCGTCAGGGCTCCAGAGGACTTGGTCTTTTACAAACAGATAATGGTTAAAAAAAAAAAAATAGTAATCTGTTGCCATTTTGGTGATCTATGATCGATGATACATTCTATCAGCAATATCGATCTGCAGATTAAACGCCAAAACAGACATCCCAGTGGGGAAAAAACGACAGTCCCTAGAGAAAAGCAACAGTTTTCATCGGCTTAACCGAGTAGGTTTTGTGCCTATTTGTAGGAGTAGGCTTTTCCCCCTTTTGTCTCTTCTTGGAATAGAAAATCTAGTATTTCTTAGGAGGGAAATTGTTTTAAGGAGGGCTTAGGCCCCCACCACAATTACGCCAATAGTAATCTAATAGCTTCTTTATGATTTCAAATAGACACGTGAAGATTAACAAAAAGAGGAACGCTAAAAATTTTACTACTGTGGTCACTTTAGATCAGGGTTTTTCAAACTGTTAACCGCGAAAATACAACTTGTTGCCTTAGTACACAATCACTAATCATGAATTTACACAAGATGCTCCACCAAGAGCTTCTAAGTGTTCCACCAGAGAAAAAGTTTGAGAATCTCTGCTGTAGACAAACGGACAAGGGCTCGTCAAAAAATCGATGACAGAGATCGACGAAGTGATGAATAAGAAAGATTCCACATAGAAATGTATTAATAATTTATTACTTCTTCGCATGTGAGGTTTGACTTTTAGGCACCTAGATTGATGTTCATCACAGATCCGTCCACATGAAATTTTGTCATTTTGATGGGCGGTTTCAAAGAAATTGGGGTCAATGTCATTGTCTTCTAAAGAGTTAAATACTTAGTTGGTGGTCAACGGAGAAGGGGACTGGAGCAAGCGAGATCTACTCAAACAAAAGGGGTGCATTTGACAGACACATACTAGAATTTTCGCTGAGGTGATTCAGACTTGATATTTTAACATTACAATAGCTTCTGCAGAGACAGTCATAGAAAACTCTTGTGGATCATTCTGTTTTAACAATCAACTTTAATTCCGGTTAACTGAAAAGTAAAAACTTTTTTCTCTATATTTATTTCTGGGCGGTATTCATTTGAATTTAATTTGTATGCAAAAAAGTACTCATTTCTTTAGATATTTTTCTTACAAAAGCAATAAAAAATGGAAAACTAAAATAGGCAGCTGTAAATTTGAAGAACATGCAATCTGCCCAAATTTTCCCCGCTGTGTCGAGCTGAAATGAAGAGCTTGCGGTCTTAAAATTGTATAAGCACTTTGACAAGCAGTCGTGATTGGTGGCCATTAGTTAAGACCTTTGAAACAGTTCCTTGACTTAAATACTTTATGTTATCTTTTTAAGACATTTCGGAAAGAAAAGTTTTAACCTTTCCTCCACCTCTCCCCCCCCAAAAAAAAAAAATAATAATAGTAATAATAATACTGAATTAGAAAGTTTTTTTTCTTTAAATTCTCATCAGATTAGTTTTTTATTTACAATTTACAAAATTTACAATCATTCAGTATGCATGATTTATTTTATGAAAATTTTCAAATAAAAAAGTGTCAAACAATAAAATGAAATATTTTAAAATTATAATTAAAATATTATGGCCTACAATAAACGCAGAGATAAATTAAATAATTTAATGGTGAGTCACGCATTTTGAGAACGGTTGAAGGGCTGCCATACACCTAGGACCCGGTACTGGAGTTTCTTCAATCGAGGGATCATTTTACGTGCTAATATGGCTTCCCACTTTAGGTCATATTACTAGAACACGCCGAGAAACATAATAAGCTAAACAAGTGTGATTCGCATCTAAAAGCATACTAAATTCGGTAACCATGTCATACTTCTGCGCATTTAAAGACTGTATTTCTAAATAAATAGGAAAGTTAGTTCTTCCCTTATTAGAGATATGATAAAACCCAGTTTTTTGAAGAATTCTACTCAGACTCGTTATACACCGATTGCTTAAATATCGCCATTGCTTCTTCTTGACTTGGCCCATCTAGTTTATGTGTTACCTGATAAATAGGGCTGCTTATATCTAAGAAAAGATATGTGGATCGTTTTGCCCGCTAGGATCATCTTGAGCCACCTTCCCCTACATTTCACCGAAAATATTTCTGCCATACTCCTCTGAGAATCTGTAGCAGAAGTCCACACACAGATTCTCAGTGGAGAAGAAAGCTGAAAATTTTTTGGCCGAAACGTACATGCAGTTTGATAAATACCTGTTATTTGTGTCATTTTACGAAATTTTAATTATTTCATCTTATTGTATAAAAGGTTCTCTCTTCGTGTTCAGATACACGATTATTATGGTTTCCCAAACTCCTTTCTCGCATGGAATCAGGGCCTGAATCAAAGAGAGGGCAAATAGGGGACGTGTTCCTTACGCCGGGTACAATTTGCTGCAAACAAATATCATAGTTCAAGTTTTTCATTCTTGCTGTGCTCGATCAGCTGAAATAATATCAGAATAAAGAAAACGGTGTATCTTGGTCCCGGTACTAGTAGAAACGTTAATTTTTGCAGTTCGGTCCGGTATAAATATAATGTCCTAGTGCAAACACCTGACTTCTTCGGACTGCTGTCTCGCCATCCATATGATAAAAGAGGAGTTATTACTCTGTGATAGTAGAGAACACACAAAAAAAAATCGTGTGGTACAAAGTGGAATAAATAAAGCATAAATAGTTGCCGTAGTTAAAATTTTAAGGCGCTCTTGCTGCCATATTCGTGAAATGCACATCTAACAAACGAAATATAGGAGAGAAGCATTGAATATTGTCCTTTACAGGAAACAAAAAAATATAGAAAGAAGAACATAAAACAAATGATGAAAAAGTAGCTTTTTTTCTTTTTTAATGTTAGATGCAGGATGCAGGGGAAAAAACCCGTGTTATTCCAGAAAAAATCGAACTCACTTATATTTTTTTCAGGGTTTTAGGTTTTTCATAGGGTTTGGGGGTATTTATCAGGGTTCCTTGAGGCGCAACCCTTTCCCAATGCTGAAAAAAGGGCAATCTATCCAGCTGTTCTCCCATTTCTCAGCAGATGTCAGTGCTGTTAAAAGTAATCGTGACAATTTTTTTACGGGAAATGACGTGCTAAAAAAGTAAAGGATTCTCGTGAAGCTATGTCACCCGCTACTATTTTTTATAGAAATCAAATCTATTCTTCGTGACTGGCAACAGTCATAACGTCGGAGTTTAGTGTTCCAGAGCGGGAACACTGCGCGTTAAAGGGTTAACTTTTATCGGGATTTTTTAAAGGGAAGGATGGGGGCTCAGAATGTTTGAAAAAATTTTGCTAATTACTAAATACAACTTAAAGCAACTAATTGATTACAAAAATCAATTATAGATGAAAAATGGTTAAAGTAACAATAATAATCAGTTATAATTTTCAGTTATACATGAAAACATGTATAAATCAATAATACTAATAATAATCAATCATGGTTTGCTTTTAGATAGATGGATTAGTAATAAAAACTTTAACAATGAACTTAAAGTACTATACTAGTGCTGAATTAGTACTTAAAAAGGCATAAAAAAATTTCTAGAAGTCATTCTGAATTTTTCTTTCTTGGGTAGGTATTTGCTGTGTGATTATGTGTGAGGTATTTGCTGTGTGAGGTAGGTATTTGCTGTGTAGGTATTTGCTGTGTGAGTTGATTTTTTGGAAAAAAAATAAAAAGCCAGTTGGGCTTTTTCAAATTTAAAAAAAAAAAATTTTAAGTTTTTTTTTGTGTTGGGTAAAATTATAACAATCCTGTCAGATGGATTATTCCGTGATCCACAAGTTTTCTCAAATCTGTTTTCTGAATCTAGCTATGTCTCACTTATTTTTAAAATCAAAACAAGAATTTCTTTTTTTAAATATCATTTACTAATTTTTTTTCATTTCTCAATGAGCGATTTAGACTTATATTTATATCTCGTTCACGAATATGATGTAGAAAGGAGAAACAAAAAATAACCAGCGCATTAGTGGCAAGGAAACTCTTTTTCCCTTCCTCACCAAGGAGTAGCACTAAATCAAAATTAATATCTCCAAAAGATCTCTGGAAATCGGAGCGAGGTAAATCCTTTTTCTCGGAGATATTAAAATCGCCAGCCTTCGTTACCACGGAATATCAAATTAGGCGAAGTTTCGACACCCGTTTGTTTATAACAGTATGATATTTGATTTCCTGGTCCAATAAACAGGTAGTAATAACGTCGTCCTCCAATCTCTTTGGCAGTGAAGTCACGTTACAGGTGGAGAAAGTCTTGGCTCTTGTAAACGCGGTTAGACTTCAGATGCGTTTGTGTACGTTCAGGCTTTGGTGGATGCTTAGACGCTGCACGCCCTTACAAGAGGTGTTAATGAAATATCCCCGTGGATGCAGGTCATGACATCTCGCGGTGATTAAGGAAAGGAAAAAAAGCATTTTTATAACATGTAAACAACTTCACAGTCTTCAATGAAAGTTATTAAAATATTAAACAGAGATAAGGTCACGTAACACTCACTATTGTAATTAAATATTCTAGGTGAATGACCGCTTACTTTATCGATCATTCACTTTTGATCACAGTTTGGATAAATTGTTTTGATTTGTTTTAGAGATGCAATCTCTTTTACATTTCCAACCGAATTTACCACTGCTGCATTTAAAGACAATGTTATATGCATATCCTGCTGTATAGTTAAGCTGATCCCTCACTCACTCTGTAACCATTCCGGGCAACCACTTCAATATAAATATTTTACCGCCATTACTCTAAGAAGATTGAAAAGTTCAAAAAGATTAAAAAGCAGGAAAAGCGTACTAACATCTGCACCGTTAATACGATTTGCTTTAAATTTTTCATAATTTTGTATGAAAATATAAAAAACAACCTGCGCTACTTTAAAAATCTGAAAATCTACCGGTTCGCTAGTTGTTTCAGAGAGTCAAAAAAGTTAATCATTTGCGTGACAAAATGAGCTGTTGCCATCGATATGACGTCCTATTCATCACAGTCATCAGGCTTTGAAAGAAAAGTGTGATTCCAATTCGTTTAAAATAGTTTTTCCAGATTACATAAATTAATTTTTTTTTCACTAAATCATCTGCATGGATATAAGAATGCCTGTGTACACAAAACGAAATCTTTCGAATGCCAAAAGTTTCCGCGCGTTTCCAGAAGAGCATGAAATTAGATTTGGATATATAATAAAAATTGAACATGAAGTTATTTGTTTTAGGTGGAAAGATTAAATGTATTAAATGTAAATATATTTTCGTCAAATGTTTTTTCTAGCGCCCGTTGTAATTGCCTCCACAACGGGCTTTGACTTCTACTTTATTTTAATATCAACCCAAACTTTTTTTTTGTGTTTCACGAAGACATAGTACTTAATGCAAAGCGTAGCTGCTGGTGGGGTTTGTAAGGTGTGGGTACAAGATATCAAGATATATCTCCCTTCCCGAAATTTGCGCTGTAGTTTGCATTTTTTAGATTTTTTCTTCGGCAGACTTTTCGTTTATTTATACACGACCGTATTTCGTATCCCCTGATATAATTTTAAACGTGAAAGAAAAAAAGAATACAAATTTCAAGAACTTTTTTAAAAATTGTGTCAAGAAAATTGTTGTTCCTGTTCAAGGAGTGAATCTCAAACAAATCTCGAGAAGATTTTAAATTATCTACTTCATGTGATATATAATCCTTCAATTCTGAAATTTAGATCTAAAATGTCACTAATTATATTTGTGTGTGTGTAAAGTATGGTATTCTTTAAAAGATTTACAGTTTCATAGAGCAACCAGTCTATTTTTTTTAGTACAGTCGGAAGATAAAGGGTTATCCTGCTGTTAAGTCGCTGATAAATACAGATTTTCTTAAAAATTTCAGTTTCTGGTAAAATATATCATAATGCATTGCTGCATTACAATATACATCTTTTTATTGTTAACTAGTTGTGCAGCCCGTCATTTCATGGATGTAATATCTCTTTTAAGGCATACCTAGACGAAAAAATTATCAGCTAATCAATTAGTTTCGTTCTTTTCAGCTAGTAGTCACTAGCCGGTAGATTCATAAACTTAAATTGCCAGTTGTTTCAGGCACGCAGTGAAGAGTCAGGGTCGACTTGATACACTTCCCTATCGCTAATTCATACGTCGTAGGGTGAATCAACATCAGAGGTGAAGGAAGCCCTGAAATCCATTCAGTATAGTAAACATGAAAGATAAATCTCACCAAACGCATCAATTATAAAACACTTTCCGACACAATAACATTTTTGCGCCAAATTTGGCGATGTACTTTCCTTAAATCTGGAGCGATTTCGGAGATAAGACAATGTTGTATTATCACTATAAATTCAATTTTATGAAACCCTGTAAAAGACATTTAAAAAAATTTCCATCGTTTAACTGAAGAATATAAAAATTTTATATTCATTGTTTTGTGCTAGGACCGTATTAGTATCTCTCAAATGCCACAGATTATATAGCAGTGGTTCCCAACCGGGGGGTCGCGACCCCCAAGTGGGTCGCCATGCCTTTTCAGAGGGGTCGCCGCAGACCGATTTTGAAGGAAATGAATGGCAAAATATTTCCACGTTTCTCTGCCATGAGACACGCTTCTCCCTTTTCTCTTTGTAAAGTAAAAATCCTTTTTCTCATCAGGGCGCTTGTATCAAATCTACAAAAACTGACGTCGTAAAGTGTATCTAGGAGTGTCGACCAATTTTGAAAACGTGTGCACTAAGGCAGAAGTATCGGAAATAGAAATTGCAGTTAATGCGAAATCCACTTCACGCATCTTTAGATGTCGCCGATCTCCCTAATGAAGCGCAGGACGAATTTTTGAATTTGCGGAATGACTCCTCAGCACGTGATTTATACCAAGAAAAATCTTTAATTCAATTTTGGTGTGCTATGCGTCACTCATATCCGAAAATTTCTGAGCTTTCGCTTCAAATGTTAGCGCCATTTGCATCCACTTACATGCGTGAAGTTGAATTTAAAACTCTTTTGTAGATTAAGACAAAAGCCAGTCATAAATTAGATGTCCAAGATGCGGTTGGCTTTGATAATATTCAGCCAAGGATAAGATAACTTGTCAGCCAAATACAACCTTAGTCATCCTAATAATAATCAGTACGGAATAAAATGATTAATCATTTTTAAATCTCAAGATATATTTTTTTCATTATTCTTTTTTTTTTTTTTGTCTTATTAGTCAAACATGATGGATGGAAGAGGGTGTGTGTGGGGGGGAGGGGAGGGTTTGCGAACATTTTTGAAAAATCTGAAAGGGGTCGCGATCAAAAACAGGTTGGGAACCACTGTTATATAGTTAAAAAAAAACTTACAAATGGTGTAGATGTATGCTATTAGGTTTTTTGTGCTCAACTTTGTAATCTTTTTACAGTAAGGGCGGAATAAGTTTTACCTTGTAGCAGGTTTCCCGAAATTGCAGTGAGTCGGGGATCAGCTTACTATATAGAAAGATGATACGCTTTAATTAATGAATTTCCGTGGAGTGCAATTTATTAGGAATATTTTGAGTGCTCCTATAGAAAAACTATAAATTCTACATGAACCATTTTCAATAAGGTACATGGTACAGTAGATAAGAATAGCATATTTAAATTTCGTAGAAATCGATGCATATTTACGAGAGTTAGAGCACGGACGGGCAGACTGACAAACCGAAATCATACACAGTTTTCAATCTTGTTGGAAAGTGTTAAAAAAAAATAATAGTTTGTAATAATAATTTCAAAGGAAATGAAAAATAACTGGACATTAAAATAATATCTTTCAAAAATATTAAAACATTTTATACATGTGCAGAAATTATTAAAATACCTTTTTTCTGCGATAACTAAAACTGAAAATTTGCATGACATGAAACAATTATCAAAAGTTCTTTTCAATATCATTTAGAATCTCATTACCAAGTTGAATAGAAAATTTAAAGACGTGCATTCCTGTATAGGTCATTAAATAACTATTTGTAAAGAAAGCTTGGCATTTATAAACTTATTGATGAATTATTTTTAAAGTATATGTTTAAAACAGAATTTACGTGATGGTCATATGCTTGTATAATTTTGTATAATTTTACATATGTATAATTTTACATTTTTCATCAAAAATCAAGTTTCAAGATGAACTTTCAATAATACGCTGTCATGTTTTTAGAACAATTTTTTCAATAATTTTTACTTAAAACAGAGCGTTAAACCTGGTTCATTGATACTTGTGACCTGATTCTTATATTCAAAAAATTAATTAAGTACAATTCTCATTAATTGCTCTATACATGCTTACTTATCCGTTCACAGGAGTAAAACTATATAATTAGGGTAATAACTTTCTTGTCACTGTACGAAGTTTCGCGCTTGACAGAGGATGACAGACATTTGTAAAATGGTTATTGGCTAGCCTAATGTATGGTTAAAAGTTTACGAATATAAAGATTGTTTTTCAGTTGGACTTCTTAAAACACTACAAAAAAAAACCTTTTTTTACTTCATGAACACTGATACATTGAAAAAAGATATTTTGTTGATTCAACAAAATTTTGGCTGTCTCTTTTTCAAAGAAATATTTTTGTTGAATCAACAAAATTTTTGTAATTCACCAAAATATTTTTATAATTTAACAAAAAATTTCTTAAAGCCAACAAAATTATTCGGTTGAAATAGTGCCAATCAAATATTTGTTGAATCAAGAAAAATTTTGTTCAATTGAACAAAAGATTTTTTTCCCGTGTTGTTTTGCTAATTTTTCTGCAATTTTTATGAAATTAGATTGAAATTTAAAAAATTTTAAAAACTATTTGAATGGAATTCGATTTTATATTTTAACTTTTATGTAAAGCCGCATTATAAATTTATACTGTATGCACATCTAGTTTCTGGAAAGATCCATAAATCGTAAAAACTTTTGAAAAAGTCAACGACCGTTTCCAACCACACTCATTCTTTCAAATATCGAATATATTCTTACCGATTCACGAACGTTACTTGCTTGATATTTAGATTTAGCACTATCATTACCATGCTATCTTTTTTATACCTTCAGTTAAGGTGAGTGGTCAAAAAAGACCCATATTTTTGAAAAGTGTAAATGACCTAATTTTTTGATTCATTCAAATTTAAAATTCTAGATGTTCCATTTTTCTTCTGCGTGTGTGTGTGTGTGTTATATTCACATTCAAAATCATTTGATGCCCTAAAATTGTGTCTTTTGCACCTTTCAAAACGAGCGGTCATTTTGACTGCCCATCTTAATGGAAGATGTAAAGGTATGAAGAGGTATGCTTGTGTTATAATGTAGTACATAGTTTTGAATGAAATTAATAATAGTAAAAATTTCTTTAAAATACTTTCACCTACTACAAACAATCTTTACCACTTACGTGTTAAAAACAACCAATACGGGCATAATATGCCCATTAAAGTCCTTTGCCACCCTGTTAACTTCAGAACAGCTGCTGCTATATTCATAAAAGGGATGTCTGGGTAAAGTAAAGTAGCCATTCGCTACTCAATGTAACCGCCTACAGCGCCACCTGATGGAAAACTGCGGATTTAACATTCCTAGCTCGAAAACGGTACGAGAAAAAAAGTCGATTACAAAGTTTTTCACCATCACCGATCTATTAAAAAAAAGACATCTTAAACACATAAATGCTAAAAACTGAAGGCGTAAAGAAGTATTACTGATTTTTTTGCCAGCGAGTCACCAGCTATATTATACAACTACCAGCGGGAATCGCAGATCGTCCAGATGTGTATTGTTGCAGACGGAAACGTTTTATACCTTCTATCCTTAGCATTACTGTACGAATTAATGAGCATCATGTGCAAATCAAGATGTCTTTGATTATTGATGATGCTCTACAACTTTGTAAATCACTTTTTTTTTTTTCCTATTCGTTCCGTTTTCGTGTTAGGAAGGCTAACTCCGCAGTTTTCCACCGGGTGGCGCCGATTTCGGTTTCATTCAGTAGCGCATGGCTACTTTACCGTACCTAGACACCACTTTTATTAATATAGAAACCGTTCCAAAGTTAAGAGGATGACATGGGGCTTGAGTGGGTATCCTGCATATGGGTAAAAGTAGTGTTTCGTATGAGAGGTCAAAAAGACCTTCAACACAAAATATGGGCATATACAGAAATAACCGTTAAATTAATTATTAGGAATCCGCGAAACATCGTTTATGTATACTCAATTCATAATTAGATAAGTTAAGGAAGATAATTCCTTAGAAAATGAAAAAGTTGTATTTAAGTTACGTAACGGTCAAAATGACTGATTCCGTAATTCTAGAGTTAGAAAAACATAACCACACAGGATGCCAAACCTACTTATCATAGAAAATATACAAATGGCGATAAAATTTCAAAAAATTCTGCTTATCGCTTATTCTAGAACTAATAACAAATCAGTGCCAATATATGTGATTTCGATCATTCCAATTATACTTTCTGGAAGAGAAAAGCGGTCATGAAAATCGAACAAAAATTTTAAGTACCAGCTAGTTCCCTTAAGCGAATAGATGTTGATGCACATGACCATGAATTACATAAATTTTTAGGCTACCATCACGTGAATCCGAGTTTATGGCTTCAAAACGTGCAGTTTGGCGCTGGAGATAAGAAAGCTATGCATTGATAAACCATCAATATCATTTCTAAATGCATAAAGTTTATCTGTGTTTATAACTAACATTGGAGAAAAAAATAATGTCCCTATTTATTTTCAGTCAGTTTTTCAGAACTAACTCAACACATTTTTATTAGTATCACGTGATTCTATTAGAAAGTGCGTGTCACATAGGTTTTCTTTCTTTTTTTCTAATCTCTAAGCACAGCTCCTTATTAGAAAAATATTTGCATGGGTAAATACAGTTTTATTTTATCATTTTTTGGCTTCTCCTTACAAACGTGGATTTATAATCCAAAAAATAATTTCTTTTTATTATCTTTTCTGTTTTAAAACCCATCTTTTAATGAATTCGTAAGTATATTTATAAGCAAATTAACTTCTATATGGAAGGCTTTTTTTGTAATTGATATTTATAATATAAAATGCATTTGTTATTCTTTATTAAGAGCGTTGGAACATACTACGTCTAAACTTCAGCATAACTATAAATTTGATAGATATATATAGCAGTGTTTTAAACTTTATTTTAAACTAGCTGAAGTACCCGTTCTTCGCACGGGAATGAATGGACTTTTTGATATTACGATTTGTGGTGATTACTATTCATTGTAATAAACAGATATAGCAAAGTGGATATCGCGTTATATTGTGTCCAATAATCATGCATACCGAATTGCAAGGCAATCGTTTGTATGGTGCAGAAGGCTATGCGGCGTAGCGCAATCTAGTGGCGAGTTTTAGCAGAACGGATACGGCGAAAATATTTTTGGCATTCAGATATCGATGTATACGAATTTTCATGACGATCGGCTGGACAGTCCTGAAGTTCATGTGTTGGCGCGACATCTAGTGGCAAGTTATAGGAAAATGGATAGCGCCAAACTCTTCCCCGTGTTCAAATATCTATGTATACCTATTTTCATAGCGATTATTTGCACAGTCAAGAAGTGATACACTGCAGGGCCATCTAGTGGTTCAATAAAGTAATGATTTGCTACAGCGCCGTCAAGTGGCGAGTTTTAGCAAAATGGATAACGCCAAAATATTCTCATTGTTCAAATAGCTATGTATACTGATTTTCATAGCGACCGTGTTCAACTATCTATGTATACCAATTTTCATAACGATCATTTGCACAGTCAAGAAGTGATACACTGCAGGGCCATCTAGTAGTTAATTAAAGTAATGATTTGCTACAGCGCCGTCAAGTGGCGGGTTATAGCAAAATGGATAACGCCAAAATATTCTCATTGTTCAAATAGCTACGTATACTGATTTTCATAGCGACCGTTTGAATGGTCAAGTATTTGGCCTGCTGCAGCGTCATCTAGTGGCGAGTTAAAATAATAATGCATTGCAGTGTCATCTAGTGGTGAGTAACATCAAAAGGAACGCAGTTAGAATATATTCTTCGTGCTCAAATGTGTAAATATAAAAAATTTTATGCTGGTCGGTCGAACGGTATAGAAGTTGATGCTTTGCAGCTCCATTTAGCGGCAAGTTACAGCAAAATGGATAGTGAAAAATATTCTCCGTGTTCTCATATTCGCGTGTACCAAATTTCATCGAAATCGGTTGGACGATATTCGCATAGCAAACGGCTAAACGGAATAGAATTCAACGTTGTGCTGCGGCACCAAGTGGCAAGTTAAGGAAAACGGATAGCATAAAAACCTTCTCCATGATAAAATACTTAGGTGAACCAAATTTCATCGTGCAACGGTGCTCAACGGTGCTGGATTTTTTCAACCTCATAAACACATACCAACATTCATTTTTATCTATAACCAGTGTTATTATATATACCAGTCTCAAATAAAATCCAGTTTTAAATCTAAGCCTCGCCAAAGTGCCAACATACGCCATTTTGCAAGAGTTTTTTCAGGGAATCATTCGAAGCATTGACTTAGCAGCAATCAAAATGGGAAATGGTTCGACCGCCAGGCATTTATTTGAAAAGTGGAATCTCTTAATACAGCCGATTTTTTTTAATTATCAACTATAATGTGTTTTATTTATCGTTACTCCGATGTACTAAATGAGAAGATTTCAATTTTCTGAAATTTGGCGGAATTCCCCCAACTTAAATCAATGTATTCAATTGGCGAGAATTCTGAAGTTAGATCGCTTGAAATCCCTTAATAACTGCATTATTTCTTCACGGATCATTAAACTTTGTATTCTAATAAAACCTTTGCACTTGTTTTCAAAAATCTATTTCCTTAAGCTCTCAATAAATTGCGCCAAGCCGAAAACTGGGCAAACCGCTAGTACTCACTTACTCAAAATCTATATTTCAGCCATTTTATTTTTTCGCCAAACTAAAAAAATTTACACATTAGCCTCGGAAATCTTCAATTCTTATTGTTTTGCGTGTAAAGCATTACATTCCTGCTCTGATTTCCCATGCACACGATAATATAATTAAAAAAAATAACCTTACGAATATAAACTAACGAAAAAAAAAAATCATTATTATTCTTTTATTTTTACTTTGAGAATTTAAAACATTTTATTCGGCAAAATCGCCACACATGGCATCCACGATCCTTATTTCACACTTTTTTCACTACAGGGGTTACAATTACGGAAAGCTTTTTGCGTGAATAGCATAAAAAATCTCTTAAATTCCGGGAACGGGTGGACTTGCAAAGTTTTAAAGTGGACTACGATTTATTCTATATTATTTTACATATCTGTGCTAAATTTCAGGCCGATAGGTCTATTTTTGTGGATTTGTATACGAACGACATTTTATTCGGCAAAATCGCCACACATGGCAACCACGATCCTTATTTAACACTTTTTTCACTACAGGGGTTACTATTACTGAAAGATTTTTGCGTGAAGAGCATAAAAAATCTCTTAAATTCCGGGAACGGGTGGACTTTCAAAGTTTTAAAGTGGACAGTGGTTTATTCTATATTATTTTACACATCTGTGCTAAATTTCAGGCCGATAGGTCCATTTTTGTGGATTTGTATACGAATCAAATCCACAAACAAACAAACAAACAAACAAACAAACAAACAAACAAACAAACAGAATTTCATTTTTATTTATAAGATATCGACAATGCATGCCCGAATTGTTTTTGAAATAAAATATAAGTAAAAAATTAGATTTCAAAAATCCATGCTCTGGCATCCATTTCTCTAAAATTATTTTTCCAGTTTAGTTAGGCCTTCTTTTCTTAGGCCATGTGTAAGCAAAATTTTTTTAGTTAGCCAGTTAAACCGAATAAAACTAAATTTAAGGAAAATTTCCTTAAATAAATAAATTTTATTAAAATTTCATACTCTAGTATTCATTTCTGTGAATTATTTTTCCAGTCAATCAGTCCTTCGATATAAAACGAAAATTAAAGAAAATCCTTTAAAAATGAATAAATAAATAAATTACATTAAAATGTAATACTCTAGCATCAGTTCCTGTAAATTGTTTTTCCAGTCAACCAGTTCTTCGGAATAAAACTAAGTTTAAGGAAAATTTCTTTTAAAAGTAAATAGATAAATAAATAAATGATATTAAAATGCCATGCTCTGTCATCCATTTCTGTAAATTGTTTTTCCAGTTAGTTAGTCTTTTTGAATAAAGCCAAGTTAAGCAAAATTTCCCGTTTTTTTATGTAAACATTTAGGTAAGTAAAAATTCGTGCTCTGGCATCTATTTCTGTAAATTGTTTTTCCAGTCACTCAGCCCTTCGGAATAAAACTAAATTTAAGGAAAATTTCCTTTTTTTATTAAAAAATTAATAATTAAAAATAAATAAATATTTAAAAATGTCATCCAGTGCCATCCATTTCTGTGAATTGTTTTTCCAGTCAGCCACTCCTTCGGAATAAAACTAAATATAAGGAAAATTTCCCCATTTTTTCCTTTTTTTTTTTAATTATATATTTAAGTTATTAAAAATCCATGGTCTGGCATCCATTTCTGTAAACTATTTTCCCTGTTAGTCAGTCGGAATAAAGCCAAATTTTTAAAAAATTTCGTTTTTTTTAACTACAATTTAAAATTATCATTAATTAATATATTCAATATTCGTAAAAGACTTGATTGTTCAGTTGAATTTATACTCGAAAATATTGTAGAAAGACTGTCAATATTGATGTGCGTCTTCACAAATTTATTCATTTTTAATTTGTTCTCATTACCAACTTTTATGGTTGATTTTTTGTACATTTGTTATTGTTTCTCTTCACTAACATTATGTTTTTTAAATAAGTTTCTGGTCTTTTTTTTATTCTTATTTTATAAAATTAGCATTTGTGAAACTTCCAAGAGTAATATGGTATCTAAATGACACATAATAAATTTTTCGCAAGCATTCTATACGAGACAATTTTTCTGCCGTTTCTTACATAACACCTGTCTGACGTGGACCTAGTCAGAAGAATGACATAATTTAATTAATAAGAGGATAACCGCCCTTAAATTTGATTTGATAGTTGAAGAAGGTTTGATTAGGTTACTGAACCATAACTCCACTTTACAAACTGTTCTGGTTCGTTAACGAAATTGATATTTGATGTTGGTGTTCCGTAGTAGCCGCGTAAAATCTGTTGAGAAATGCATATACGACATTGAAGGAAAGTCTATTGTCAACGTGATGCGTATCAAAAATGACACATTTCTGGCAGTTTAAAAACTTTAGTTTATTTTAACATAGAATTACGTTCCTCCATAACAATCCCATGAAAAGAAAAAAATTCTCAATGTCAGCTGTTATAATATTACTCCGTTAAAAAACTAACTGTTGGGTGAGCTAACTGAATTAACCGAGATATCTTTTACGGCAGTCAAAAACGTGACTCGTAAATTAAAAAGCGTTTAATATTTATAAACACACCCACAAAATTTACGTCCTGTCAAAGTTAATTCGCAATTACAGCGATTCTAAATAGCTCCTCGTGACATTTTTTCGCGAGATTGAAGTAAGTAAACTATTTTCTTCTGCTAAGCCTTGGAAGGTTTAAATATTAAAATGGAGCACTTCACATGAAACATTAATTTATTTAAGTTTTTGATTTGAGAATAATTTTTGTGGATTTTAAAAATAGAAACTGTTTACTGTTAAGATAACATGGATTAAAGAACACCGTGCTAATAAGTATTTCGTGTATATTCCATTAAAAGTGTTCGTTAAATTCATCATTTTTCCACGCATGCCTTAAAACTGATTAAACGAATAAGTAACCCTACCTCAGTATATCCGGATGCAGTTTTAACACAAGAGACTACCTGAACGTTTTTTCCTGCTTAACCGATTTTTTAATACGTCGTTTCGTCTATCTCGGGAAAATTTGCGAATATAAATTATGGCGTTAAACTATAAACGACTTACATGAAGTATTTTTGTGTCCGAGAATTGTTAGACACTTCATAAAATTAAATGAAAATATTCTAAGCACAGTAACACTAAAATGTAATTGCTAACTAATTGCTAACATAATAAAACTAACAGCTTTCAATACGTGATTTTTTGGTGGCTCGTACAACATATAAATAATATTCTATTTCATTCCAAGTATTTGAAAGCGTCTGAGGAGTTGCGGAATGAACAGCAGCTGTGAATCATTGCGTGAGTTTCTGTACATCAGGACGCATAGTCCTGTAAACAATATCCTTGACGTAACCCCACAGGAAAAAAGCCTAGGGGCTTTAAATCCGGCGATCGAGGAGGCCACTGACTTGGACCACCGCGAACTATCCATTTTTTGGAGGGGGGAAATGTTGACTGGAGCTGTGGATTGACAACTGGGTTAGATTTTGGAGGACACAGCTGGGACGGAGCTATAGTTATTAAAAGTCCTTATATCCAATTTGTTGAATAGAAAATCTAATTTATTCAAAAGGGGGTTAAAATCTTTTTTTTTTCGGAGAGAGGGGGGGGGCTTACTTCCTGGTTCCCAGTGTCCAATTGCACCAGTGACCACAATTTTAGGGGCTTGAAAGTAATAGGTACTCCAAGGTATAATTGTCTTTTTAGAAGTCGACCAGGCTTGTATATAATATACTACAACCACTGAAACCACTACAAGAAACATAAGCATTGCAAGTTGTTTGTACTGCTTTGCAAGTATTTCTACAAATTAATCCTCTAACCTTTAATTACAGCGCAAATTCTTCAAAAGAAAAAAGTAATAATAAGATAAAAAATATTTTTTTTAATTTATTTCTTATCTTTAATAGTCTATAGCAGGGGTTCCCAAACTTTTTTTACACGCGGCACCCTTGTCAGTCTAAAACCATTTCGCGACACCCTTGTCAGGCTAAACACATTTCGCGGCACCCTTTTCCCCTTTCAGGCCAAACTGCTTCATGAATATAAAGGTTAGAATGAAGCAGTTTGGATGCATTTTACGTTATTTTTTGTTTGTTTGTTTATAGGGCTAACAATCAAGAAAGTACTCTCTTGGGAAAGGGATATAGAATTTTGACAATACCAACATTTCAGGGAGTTTCTATAAAAGAGAGGCTACAGGACAGTCTTGAACTTGACTGAAATACTTTTGTTTGAGCCCACTTAGTGATCGGCTTGGCTCACTTTCTTGGGGATACCGTTTCAGAGGAAATTATTTGATTATACTCCACCAAAACACTTTTCGTGATTATCTCCACGGCACCCATGACATACGCTCGTGGCACCCTAGGGTGCCGCGACACCCAGTTTGGGAACATCTGGTCTATAGGATAAAATTCAGTTTCATTCTGATTATCAGTTTTTGATTCAGGTATCTCTAAACAAATAAAACAAAAGTAAAATATTTTATGACCATCCGGTACTTCAAGGCTCTTGGATATGATCAAAAGTAGCCAGAAGGGGCGTCAAACAACAAAAAAGCGGTTAAATTTTACTTTTTAGAAAAATTTAATGAAAAACCTGGAACCGGCTTGGTGTGCGTTTACAGTACATCATTTGCTTTATAAACGGAAATTGAAGGGTTTGGTGGTAGAAGGAGGCAAGCTCTTTTCTGTACAAGCTACTTGTTAATGCACGATTAAAAATGGTTTTGTTGTAAATACATTATAGCAAAGATCTCGACACAAACCGTCAGATCATGTCTAGAATATTCTACAAACATACTGTCTTTGAGGTACAGTTCCGATTGAATTCAATAAAACAACAACGAAATTACAGCATTAATTCAAACTTCAAAATAACAAAAACATGTTTTCAGGGACAGCGTCATTTTCGATTTTCTACTGAAGAACACTGAGTTTACATCGAATAACTCAATATTTTGAGAGCGGCAGTATTATCCATCGAAGGTTATGGCTTCTTTGTAATTTGATCTGGGAATTTAACCCATCAACACGATAGCTGGAGCATTACATTCCCGCTCCAACTAAATTTTAACCAGCAGCAGTCGCTAACGCTTCACTGAGCTCAACATGTTGTGATAGATCTCCAGCCGCGGATACACGTGTGTGCGTGTATGCGATTCTATGACTTGCTTTCTATTTTTTCTTTTGAAATGTTACTAAACTTTTGAAGATGCAAAGGATTTCGTTTTGATGATTTGTGTTTTGTTCCAGACTTTGACGTCTCATGTATTCTCAAGTGACCCAGATAGGGGCCCTATACCAGATTCCTCCGCCTATAGATTCGCTGCAGTGGTGTAAAGTAAGTTGCTTTTATTTTCCTAACAAAAATTTTTCTGAATCATTATTTTTTTTTCTAAATTTTGTGAAATTTAACCCCTTGTGTGGCTTAATGCTTCTTTCAATGAGCTCCAATTTATGCTCCAATGCACGTACATTTTGTTTATTTCTTTTTTTCTTGTTAACTATTCAGATATCATAAGCCATTTTTCAACTTAAAATTTTCATAGTAGATTATGAACCTTTTAGAAATTATCTTTCTAATTAGAAATGCTTTTATAGTTTTTTATAGTTTTTGTTTGTTTGATAAATACTGTAAAAGCACTTATTTTCGCGACTTTCACGAGTGCGTCGTAGTCGCAAAAATTAAATCCTCGCGAAATACTTTTTCTTTACCTCAAATAATAATAAAAATTCAGAAATGTCTCACTTACTAAAATTTAATGATTTATTGCGCAGTTTCAAACTCTTTCTTGACAACTATCTTCCTTACAACTATTTATTGAATATAAAACAATAATGCAACTAATAGAATGCAGCTCACTCACTTACAATATTCATACCAGCTTCTTTGAAGCCATTTAAAAAGGGGGGGGGGACGAACTTTTTGGACAAAAGGTAGTTTCTTAAAATGCCTTATGCAAAAGGGGCTCTATATTTAGGTAGCTTCGGGATTTTTCAACTTTCGGTTCAATTCATGTAAAATTCGCGAAATTTTCAGCTCGCGAAATCACACATATCTTCATTTTCGCGAAAGCTACGACTCGCGAAAATAAGTGCTTTTACATTAATCAAACTGTCTGAAGTCCGTGCGTTTGTAAAATTCTACCAGAGAAAAGGTTGTGTCCCCCCCCCCTCCCCAATTTCAAATCTGCATCTCTGTTTAATCATTTCGCTCTCATCATTGTGAAAATGAAACAGCGAAGATTCCCCAGTACTAATGCCCCCTCGAGCTCAGATTTACATATTGCATGAATTTCAAAAGTCGATATTGGATCGTAGTGTTATTTTTCGAATTAAATTTCAATGTACCGATAAATGAATAAAGTGTGGATTCAGAGTGAGTATTAACTCCATAAACTTTAGATGGCACTTTCTGAAACTGTGAATTACAATCAAACTTGCTTAATGGAATAGTCAATTTGCCACTAACATGTATCTTAATAAGCGGAATATTCCATTATACGGGGACATATTGACTAATTATTACGGTTTAGGAAATAGAAAACGAAATATTCCTTTAACCGATTTTCTATTGAGCGGGTTGTACTGCATTTTATTTATTTTTGAACCAAAATGGTTTATACTAGTGCCATATCATTCATTTTCGGAGGTTGGGTAAAAACGTAAAATTACCTTCCTCGTCCATCTTCCATATGAATTTGCTACTACCCGAGGCAGAGATTCAGAGATGGCAAAATTTTAAAATTGTCGCTCTTTGCTTATTCCCTTATGAGTTTCTTACACTTGAATTTGTTTCCCCCCTTCCCCTCGCTAATTCGCTAACTCTCATAATTCATTTTTGTTTATTTTATTGTATTTAATAAAAAGATGGATTTTGAATCTCGTTAAATTTAGCTTCTAAAATGAGCTTGAAAATTAATAAGTGACCTAATCAGTTGAAATATTTTGGATATTGTCACATAGAAATTTACTTTGGTAACTTACGTAAATTTACTTAGAAATTTAATTTAGTAATAAATCATAATTTAAAGAAAATCATTCACCATAAAATATTTATTCGGATACGAAAACTAATTCTCTAAAAGTAATTAACCCTAAAATCTCAAAATTTCTACAAATTCCGAAATCGTTTACTTGCTTTATTTTTTTATCTGACGATTTTAAAAAGCCAAATCTTTTGGACAATTCGGTGTTTTAATTAGTATCATTAAATAAATGCAAAAGTAAATTTTAAAAAATTTAACCACTATTTCCTTTGCTTTTTTTATTACTACTTTTATCTGACGATTTTAAAAAACCAAATCTTTTGGCCAATTCAGTAGTATAATTAGCAGTATAATTAAATAAATGCAAATAAAAGTTTTAAGACATTTTTAAATCATTTGTTTGCAAATTAAATTTAGTTGTATAAAATTATTAAAATTTGTCCATAAAACTTCTATTTTTTAAAAGAATAATTTTTTATAAATAACTTAACTGTTATTTAAAATGTGCCAGATGCATTTCTTACTTACTATAAAGGAGTTTTGACTATAAAGAGAGATTTCAATATATTTTTTTCTATTACTGCTTTGATTATCCTACCCACACATTAATAAAACTGTTACTTATATTAGATGTATTGGAAAATAATGTCTTTTTTCAATTAAATTCAAACAAATGAAATTTCCACGAGTTTTTAATTACAAAGGAAGGTAAGCCTATAAGTAAGCATATATGCCATTCTATAAGTAAGCGTAGAATTCATATTTGTTACATTTTAAAGAATTAATTTTAATGTAACAATTTTAATTGAATATGCGGAAAAGGGGATGGTCACTGTCTACCCTGCTTGGAGGACGAATTTCAAAATGTCCTAAAATAGATTTTTAGGTATTCATGAGTGTTGCATTTTTTCAGGAAGAATTTAAGTATATCTCTTTTTTCTTTCAAGAATAGAAACATATGAGTGAAAAGGGCATTTTGGCCCTTTACACTTCGTAGCTTACAAATTTTGGAAAACGTTGTCTAATTTAACTCCCATGTTAAAAAATTCACACACATGTCAAATTTAGCGCTATTAGCTTCATTATTTTTGGCTAGGTGAAATTTGATACAATAAAAAACGATATTACTTTCCAGTCCCTCTAATATTTATATAAATGGGTGTAGTGATTATATTTTCCAAAACACTATTTTATATTTCCTATAAAATCTCTTGTAATTTGCAGCTATAATGGCGTGAATATAAACTCCCTTTCAAAACTTTTACTGAGTGATGAAATTATTTTCTAGACTTATATTTTTAATTATTATTTTGTGTTAATGTCAAATTTTTTGTTTCAGATTTTGCCAATAAATGCCAATTTATCGACGAACTCCAGTACAGCTGATGACATCGATTTTGATCGTCTGTTGCCAACTCTATTCGAATGCTTTGCCATTGTATTTTGCGGGTAAGATTCATTATAGATATATAGTTATTTATTTATTTATTAAACTAAAATGTATGACTATGGTGTCGAAAATAATTGAAACATCAGTAACACAACAAAAAATATTTATTAGTATTGATGATGCAATTGGGCTCTATCAGTCAATGTTTCGAGCCAGGCAGAAGGGTGTGTTTTTTTTTTCCGAAATTGTAGTTGAAACAGGTATACTTCCGAAATTGTAGTATAATCAGGTCGTATATGGAGTTGAAATCTTTGGAGCAGGAAATACTGTATTTTTTTAGTTGTAGCCACAACCGGGATCACATAAATTTGAAGGGCTGTTTTAAAATTAGGGATTCTTCTATTAGGGGCACAACCGGAATTAAATATTTTTCATGATTTATGATTTTTTTTCCTAAATTTGAGTTGACCGAAAATTATCTACTCTTAACGGTATCCGAATTGGAGTAAAGATAAATTTGTGATGAATGTTGCTCTAAATTAGCGATCATGCATGTTTTATACAATTGATCTGGTTTTATGAATTGAGTATCAATAAATTATCTTTACAACTTTAATACCTCAGAAGACACGATAGCAAAATAGAAAAATGAAAGAAATTCAAAATGTGACTATTATAAACTATAGTCTTTTTCCCTTATTATCCCGAATCGCAATGCGCTCACACGTTACTGGGAAACATGTTGGTATTTCGATTCATGGGATATATGCACAGACAGTGGCGGATCCTGGAGAGGGGAAGGGGCGATAGGGCGATCGCGCCATTCTTGAGCTCACTTTGTGCTGACAGACGACAGCTGGCTGTGCTCGCGCACAGCCAGCTGTCGTCAAAAAAGGGTCTCTGGATCTGTGGCACGCGATGAACGTTTCGATCGTCCGCCATCTTGCTGGTAGTTAAGTCGAACGATGGCAACGGCTGCCCTTTTTTCAGCATTGGGAAAGAGTTGAGCCTCAAAGGGTTAAAAGAATTATGTAACTGAAAGATCTAGAAAATATAAACACAAGATTTTGTTTTATTTTGATTCCTCTTTTTTTTTTTTATCACTAGAAAATTTGTAATGTTACCCATATTTAATCAGCCTATGATGTATGAGAAGTGTAATTGTAGACAGCAATAAAATATTATGAACGAGTAATTTTTTATTTAGTTCTGATGTCAATTATATATTTTTGAACTAAATTCTTAAGGAAGTTCTAATATTTCGGCTACTAAAATTAAGAGAAAGCATGCTTTTTTCACAACTTTTTTTATGTTTGTGAAGTTACTAATGCTATATTTTTGTCTCCTGGCAGTGATGTGGTGGACACCCTGTAATTGTATTATAGTTAACATTTTTATTATTTCGGATAAAGGGACAGTCGTTATCGGAAGTACTTAAGTTATTGATTCTTGTTTATAACACTTGTCTTTCCAATAATTTTCATTTAATACAAAACCCCTTAAGTGTAACAAATCCTGAGAAACAAATAACTTTTTTTCCCGAGTTGTTTATGTTTATAATTATATGCTTCGTGAAATTTAGCACTTTTAAACGATGTGATTATTAACAGTTAATCATTTTAAGTCAACCTTTTAGGCTAATACAATTAATGCTCTGTTTCACCATGCCATTAATTATTAGTTATTATAGTAGAAATGGATATTTTTGTTGCTTGTTTCTTCAGTAAAACCTTCTGACGTTTGAACGAGCGTAAAAAATGCATTGTAAAAATTCTTGTCAAGGTGAACATCATCAAACATAGCTAAGATCCATTCCTATTAAACCAGATCTCAAACAACACTAAAATTTTTAACTAAAACACGCTGGCTGTGCCCGCACAGCCAGCTGTCGTCAAAAAAAGGTTCTCTAGATCTGTGGCACGCGATGAACGTTTCGATCGTCCGCCATCTTTCTGGTAGTTAAGTCGAGCGATGGCAACGGCTGCCCTTTTTTCAGTATTGGACAATCTATCCAGCAGTTCTCGCATTCTTCCATTTTTCCGCAAATGTCAGTCCCGTTAAAAATAATCGTGACAATTTTTTTTTACGGGAAATGACGTGCTAAGGATTCTCGCGGAGCTATGTCACCCGCAACTATTTTTATAGAAATCAAATCTATTCTTCGTGACTGGCAACAGTCAAAATGTCAGAGTTTGGTGTTCCCAGAGCGAGAACACTGCTCGTTAAAGGGTTAAATAAAAGAGAGAGATATTTCTCTTTAATTTGATTTGTGAGATTTATGTCGGGAATGAGGAGGATACTAAGTAGTGTAGCGTAAAGCAGCAACTGTTCGGGACTTCACGGCATTTAAAAAATAAAATACGGAACCGGTTTTCCCTTTTGTACCTGTCATGTAAAAAATCCACCTGAGTTGAGTAAACAAAGTCTCACTTTTCACTTGAATTCGCGACAAATATTTACGAGACACTGCTTATTATTTATGTAACAGCCAGAGAAAATGAAGGGCGAAAAGATTGGCTTATCCTTGCCTGTTGTAGAGTCACCATTTTTTATTACTGATTATTGTTCCACTTCCACCTTCGTACGTGATGCAGATACTGATAGATGTGGGAAAATAATATCTTGAAAAATCAGCCATCCGCAGAATTTTCGCGACTGAGGGAAAAATCTTGATCTCGGTACTCTTAACAAGAAACACCCAAAAGGAAAATGGTGTTTAAAAAAAGAAATAATTAAAATTTTCTAAAATAACACATATAAGTTTTAATTATTTCGCAGAAGATTAGCCCTTTTTATAGGAGTTATTAAAGTTTAATTATTTCATAGAACGATAAGTACCTTTTATGTGTGTTATTTTACAAAGTTTTAATTATTTCATCGGTAAATTCTTGTTTAACCCTTTAAAGCGAAACCATTTCCCAATTGTGAAAAAGTGACGCCGTTGCCATTGCTCGTTTAAACTACCAGCAACATGGTGGTTGATCGAATCGCCCATCGCGTGCCACAGCTAAAGAACATTTTTCGACATGTTGTTGGTAGTTAAATCGATCAATGGCAAGAACGTTACTTTTTCGCCATTGGGCAGCCTATCTCGTTTTTCTTCTGTATCGATGTAAATCTTCATCACACATTCTCCAGCTCTCAGCGGATGACGGTACTGATAAAAATAATTCTGACATCCATTTTACAAATAACACTGATAACATTTTACAAATAACTAACATAAATAAAAAAAATAAAAAATTCGAGCCCTGACACCATTCCTGCTCTTTATTATGTAAAATGATCTCCTGAATCCGAATATGACTTCCATTTTGAAACATCCCGTGCCGTTTATGAGGGATTCCCCCCCCCCCATATTTTATCACTTTTCAGTAATTTTCCATGATGTATTTGATCAGTAGGAGAATAAATTATTTTAATACTTAAATTTAAAATTTAAAACATAATAATAATAATAGTAACATAATAAATTTAATTTATATAATAAAAAAATTTTATGGTGCTTGCTTTCCTCATGTATCCAGAAGAAATTCCTCGTACCAGTGACCAACAGTATTCAACCAACATGCTCGCATTCCACTTCCCTGAAAATCTCCTCTTAAGCTCAGCAGTGTCTTGATAAAACCGTTCTCAGTGTTCATATGAAACGGCTCCTAAATTTTCTGAGGAAAAGTCCAGGTGTGTATGAAGAGAATGCATTTTAAGCGACATGTTGCACCCCATTTCTTTGTACGCTGACACTGATATGTGATTCCTCGACATAAATGACATTATCATCACTTTTTTTTGTTTTTGTTACCCAAAAAGTTCACATGCACATTTTTGAATGCAAGCCATAATCATTTTTCTTTGTCATTCGAGTGTTCTATGAGCGTTGAATCGTTAAAAAGTTGTCTAATTTGCCGGCCCACGAAAATTCCTTCCTTGATTTTAGCATCACTAAGGGAAGGAAATTTAGTTTTCAAAAAGCTAAATCCATCGCCTGTCTTATCCATTGCTTTCACAAATTGTTTGATCAATCAGAGTTTGATATGTGAAGACGGCAAGTAAATATTTTCTTTTGGTACCAGTGTATCGTGAATAATATTTTTCTTACCGGGAACGAGTTTCTCGGCTTCCCCATTCATATAGGATTTGGATTTGTGATTATGGCAACGCTACGCTAGGGCTGCCTGCCAAGGATGTGGGGAGGGCCTTTGAAGGAGGACTTTCTAAAGGGTTCTAGCGCGTATTCACGCTACATCTGGAGAAAACCTACCAAAACTCCAGACCGTTAGATTGACAGCCGCGCGATGGGACCCGAATCCGGCATCTTCACATTTCGGCCGTCTACCATTTTCAGTAGCATAACCACTGTGCCAAAGGGAGGTCCCATTCATATAAAAAGCAGCAGTATTTTGTGAAGTCTGTTTGCAAGCCAATGAGAAAAGCAACAACTTATAAGTCAGCACAAAGTTTCTAATTACAATCATAATAACAGATTTTATTGAGGATTCGGCTGATGTTTCCGTACGTCCCTTTCATATCTCTGAGTATGCAATCACAACAGATGGTAAATCATCTCCATTGGCCAATAGGACAACTTTCAAGCGTATCTTTGATGTGTCTATAAACAGAATGTCTTCATTTGTGTGGGTCACATGGCATCTTCAGTTCTACCATCTATTCGTTTGAATTAGGACAGAACACTAAGCCATCATATTCCGAAAAAAGCGTGGGATTTATTCAGAGCGGCAACGTTGACTTGCCAAAATTTTTGCTATAGATTTGAAGTGTTTGGACGGGGGGGGGAAATGGAGGCGGGAGCTGGAAGGCTTAATATATAGGAAGTAGGAGAAAAAATTGAAAAAAAAAAAAAAAAAAACGATCCTTTCCATTCATTTTTTTTAATTTAAGGTTGCAAATCGCTCCCTTCTCCCAGCCTCCCCCCCCCCTCCTTCCTGCAAATGTTCATGTTTTAGAACTTTTCACCTCTGTAGCCCCTCAAAAGACATTTAATGGTTAAAATAACCCTTTTCTCTCTTTCAAATGAAATTCATGACTATAAAATGACAGAATGGTGTTGACAGTGAGGGGGGCGGGAGGCGTACGGAGGAAACGGTAGGTGATACCCAAAAATGGGAGTCATATTCGGATTCAGGAGGTCATTCTACGTAAGAATTTGCCGGAATTATGTCGGAGCTGTATTTCATGCAGCGCAGTGTAATCGATCGTTTTACAGGAAATTGTGTGCTGGATGGAAAAGGATTCTCGTGTAATTATGTCCTCTAAGTATTTTATTGAAATCAAATGTATCATTCGTGAATAAAAATGTTAGAATTTTGTGTCCTCACTACGAGGCCACCGCCCGTTAAAAGGTTAAATTTTTAACGTTCCTCGCTAAAAGAAGGCTGTTTTCAGCTTTGAAACTTTTGTCTACATCTGTTTGCGTGTGTGATTGTGTATCTGTCGAACTTTAGTTGACAAACAGATAGACAGATTTCAGTACTTTTTTTTTTTAAACTAAAAGCCTTGTTTAATCCGGATGGTCCTTAGCTACCATGATTGAAAAAAAAAAAAAAAAAAAAAAAAAAAAAAAAAAGCCTGACGTATCACGGATGAAACCTCTGCCTGCATCATTGTCTGTCAGTGTCAAACGGATGACCCTATATGTCTGTTGCTCTCTCTGCGTATGTGTGTGTATGTGTGCCACTGTAGCTCCTAAATTGATGCACCAATTTCAATGCAGTTTTTTTTTTTTATTCGAAATCTGTCAATAAATCAGGATTGTTCTTATCCATGTTTGATAAAAATTTATTTATTCGTTTAATTAATATACGATTAACCCTTTGAGGCGCAACCCTTTCCCAATGCTGAAAAGAGGGCAGCCGTTGCCATCGCTCGACTTAACTACCAGCAAGATGGCGGACGATCGAAACGTTGATCGCGTGCCACAGATCTAGAGACCTTTTTTTTATGACAGTTGGCTGTGCCCGCACAGCTAGCTTCCAAAATTCGCCATAAGTTCCCAAGCTTATCGACCTCGGCGCACTTTTGAAGGAAGCACTCGACCATCGTCGGACTATTAACTGATTGCATACGAGAAGCAGGATACATTTAGCGTGATTGACTGCTATTTCCGGATTTTTTAATTGGGTTGCTTAGCACGGACTAAGAAGAAGGACAGCAATGACCCGTTTTGGAAATACAAGGAATTCATTCCACAAATAGTGTTATAGGGCTATCACACTGAGAAAAATCCGACCAACTTTCCTTGCAAATCAAGTTTCCGGACTATTTCCCCCGCCGTTACCTTGGCGACCGCGAACTCCAACTTTTTCCTTTCCGAAAGAAAAAATCCGAGTCGGACGAAATTTCGGCCAATCAGAGTACTTCTTCCTACTACGTCATAAGCAATTTCGAGCAATGGCGACTATGTTCGAAGCTTGGCAGCTTGGCTCGATGTCAGAATCACGTGTAAATAAAATTATGGCCGCGTTCAAGTGGACTTTGGAATTAGAGATTGCTGCCCATCCGATGCTGCTGAAATTGCTGCCGATCCGATGTAAATATACCAACGCACGATAAGTAAAATAAGAACCTGCACGCCAAATCAGCGATGGGATGACTATTTGGCGTCGGAGAGAGTTTGTTTACTTTTGCAACCCCTAAAGATAACCACGCCTTCAAGTCCGTCGGAAAAGTTTGTCCAGCACGAAGTTGCTCGGATTTTCCCTTTAATGTGATAAGGCCATTAGTACGAACGCTGCTCTATCTGATCTTCAGCTTGTTTGAGTGTTTATTTACGTTAGAGTTTCGAAATCTATGATGGCAGCATGGGCGTCGCTTAGATTTTTTAGGGTGGGCAAAATGTCTGAGAAAGACGCATGCGCACATGCACACTCGTTAGAGTATTTTTGTAGACCTTTACTCTGTGATGTATTTAAGTAAAACTACTGGTCTGCTTAACTCCCCGCCCGCCTCCCCCCCCCCCAAAAAAAAAATATAAATAAAAGATCAGATTTCGGATTTTGCGTATCTATATAAATAAAACAGACTGTAAAAATGTTAGTCCGTTTGTCTGTGTCTCGCGTAGCTCCTAGAGGGGTGTTCCGAGACCTACCAAATTTTGTATGGAAATTCTCCAGAACGGGTCCCGACATACCACGAAGCTATTTTTTCGAAATTTGAATTATTTTAGGAGATATCGATAAAGAGCGTGTCGCAAAGGCTAATTTTTGCTCTCCGCCATTTCGCAATAGTAACCCCACAGCGGAAAAAGAGAGAGTTAGGCATATCTAGGTTGCCATATTTGGCAAGTTTATTAAATGATCAGACTCTAGAAGTAAAAGTAAAAGAATAACGATTTTTTTTAGATTGTCTGCAAGGTTATTTTCTAATTAAAATATCGTGTGCATGTGAAATGAGGGCAGGAATGAATTGTTTTATACTCAAAAAGAAAAAAAAAATAAGACTTTGAAATTTTCCGAGACTACAATGTGCAATTTTTTAATTTGGCGAAAAATAAAATGGTTGATATGCGATTTTGAGAAGATGAGGTGATTCTAGCACTTGGCGCAATTTATCGTCTACTTGGATTACGAATACACCTGAATAAGTGTTTGAAACTTTCTTTCAGTTCAAATTGTGCATTTTTCTGTGCAGCTTTTTCCCAATCTATTTCTAATGTATTATAGTATTACATCCAGAAAAAGGATGTTAGAAATATAAATTTTAATTTTGTTTCATTACACTAATGAATAATGATATACTTTCCCACTTAATGGAATAAGGAAAGAAAATAGGGAAGACCCATGGATTATAATACGCTTTTAATATATAGCACTTGAGTGCGTATTTAAAATCTGAAAGAGTTTCAGATTTTCTTACTTTATTTTTTTCCTTTCCGATTTTTGATAAAGGCCAATATATCCAGAAGCTCTTCAGAATTAATATAGGACGAAATAAATCTGTACCATTTTGTTGGTTTTTATCATTGAAGCATCTTATTTTTGTAACCAGGGGCGGCCCGACGCGGTAAGCATCGCATCTGGGCGGCGCTCATGGTCATGGATGGCAGGAATCAAGTTTGTCGCTTACAGAATTTTGTTCTACAAAAGAAAATAGTTATTTTTTTAAACTTGCAAATAGTATATTCTGTTGCAATTACTGCCGGGGTTTTTAATCAAAGATTACTTATCGTTGCTTATCTCTTTTTTTACAACTTCTCCAGTCTATCTGCTCAAAATCGTGAAACTTGTACGTGCTTACATGTGGTCTGGTTCCTGAGTCCACGAAAGCAAGTTTTGAAGTAAATAAGCTGCACCTTGCGACGGCGCGACGTTGAAATTTTTTTTTCTTTAGCTAGGACCGTTATGGAAGAACGTATTCCTATGTTAAAATTCATCAGCACCTGTATTGAAACTTTATCCAAGAATGAATTGCAATCTTGACACATATTTAAATTTTATTTCCTTTTCTAACTCTTGAAAGCTTGATTGTTTTTATGTTGATTTTTGTTTTTAATAAATAGTAGTAAAAAAATTCCTTTGACTACTACCAGATACCGCGATGATATCACCTTTTGCACATTATGAGTAGTGAAATGTGGAATCGGTTATTTTTTTCCCTTTTCGCGCGGATGGTCTCCTAGCCCTATTCTTCTTGATCCGTGGTGATTAGTTTTCATAACAAAATACACTCAAAATAAACTGCTGTTTAAAAGATAAAATAATTAAAACTTTGTAAAATAACACAGATAAAAGGTCCTTATCAAACTATACAAGTGTTTCGAACGAAAAAAATATCGATCTTTTTCAGTAGCGTTAGAATCCCATACACAGTAAAAAACGAGAACTTTTCAAACACAAACGGGAAAAACAGTTAAACGATGATGAATCCATGTAGAAAAATAAAATGCCCCAGTCCCATTCAGACTTCTAATGATATTGAAAGTTGAATATTGAACCTCCTCAAGTCCTGCAGTCAGCCTCAAAGTGGCGGGGGGCTGTACCTGGGCGGAACGGGCGAAGTGCGTCCGGAGAGTATTCTCCTAGTACGGTCACCCAAGGCGTGAAGGCCGTTCCTTTTTGCTCAGCTAATGGCTGCAGGTGATTTCGGAGGTCAAGTCGGTCTTCAGCCCTTGTGGTTCCTCCCAAAAATGAATCTGCGAACTACCCTTAGCGGAACTTGTACGTTGAGGCCTTTTGGACCTGGTGTAGGCTTTCCTACAGCAGGGGGATAAGTAACAACAGCTGATATTGAAGAAGATCGAAATTTTTTCGATCAAAACACGTTTATAGTTTGATCACCTTTTATGTGTGTTATTTTACAAAGTTTTAATTATTTTATTAGGTTTCTTATTTTGTTTACCAGTTAAGGGCCTAAATGTTGTCTCTCTTTTTTTTTCCAGCTTCCTGGCCGGTCGCTGCAACCTGATCTCCAGCATCCACATCAAGGGCCTGAACGACTTCACCACTTACTTCACCCTGCCGCCGCTCATCTTCCTCAACCTGGTCACAATCAACTTCCGACATGTCAACTGGCTCTTCGTGCTGAGCATCCTGCTGGCGAAGGCGGTCGTATTCGTGCTGGTCGCTGTGGTCACCGCCTCCATACAAAGGCCCACCAACCTCTCTCATGCGGGCATCTACGGGATATTCTCCACCCAGGGGAATGACTTCGGACTCGCTTACCCCATAGGTACAGCCATGTTCCCCATACAGCACTCATGTTGCCAGTGATGTTGTCGCGACGTTACATTTCGTTGAACCCCGAATCATAAAAGTGATGCAAATGCACGCCTTCTGTGACGCCCCTTCGCGTCAAACATGCGACATAGAATCGCATTGCAATTCATAATCAGTCCCGATGTGATGTCGCCGCGGGACAAACATGTAACGTTGCAGAGCAACATCACAGTGTAATTTCTCGCTAAAAGTAGGTCGCTATGTGATGGCCATGATGTTCACCACGTGATCACTGGTATTTCCAGCTGACATCCTAGGTATACAATTTCATTATAATACTTCTTTTAACTGGAACATGGCTTAAAATGGCGATTCGTTGCAAGACAGGTTATACTTAAGGTGACCATACGCCCTCGAAATTCGAGGACAGTCCCCAAATATAGATCTTTTTTTCATTTTGTCCCCAAAAATACTCTGTCCCCAAATTTAAAGATTTGTACTTTTTTTCCCTGAAAGTTTCCGTTTAGTTTATTTCTTTCAGAAAAAACTGAAGAAATAAGAAAAATAAACCAACTAAAAGCGCCATCTACTCAGAGAAAAAATGAAATTCTATGACAACGTTTGTTGTCATTGTGTGTGTAGCGTGTACAGACATTCAATAAAGTATCCGACTATGAGCCCAATTTCCCATTTCAGTTTTGTTAATGATTAATCACTTTTCATGAAGAACCATGCTTTAAATATGAAATTGACGTACGAAAATTTTCTTGCACTCGAATACATTTTTAGAGGGTGTAAAAAGTTTCATGAAAAATTATCACAAAATGATCCAATGTAAAAAGCAATGTCTTCTGAAAAATACAAATACTATTCCAAGAGTTAAATTTAGAATAAATTGCAATATTTCAACAGGATGTTCCTTTCATATTTTGGGTTTAAATAAATATTTATAAATGAATGAAATATTTCCATTAATTTATTAGAAATAAGAATACACAATTGATATAAAGAGCTATTAGAGTTCATTTTTAAGTATCACAGTCAGTCAAGATTTAAAGTATGGGTATACATGGTAATATGTTGTGTCCTCGAATAAGTCCCCAAAAATATTTTCTTGTGTCCTCAAGTTTTCCTTGGATTCGGGGACAATGCTTGATTTGTCCCCAAAATACTGTTTAGAAATAGGGTCGCCTTAGTTATACAGCGAATCTTCTCTCCATCAGTTGAACAACTGCGTAAGCTGCGCTGTAAAGCTGGAAGGTTCTACGGTCTAAAGCAATATCCTTAGCAATAGATCCACTTGCGCATTCTCGTGACTAGTGTCTCATACATTTCCACTTAAGCCACATAATAAAGCAGCGAGGCTGCAGGCCTCAATACGGGCTGCGTGCTCTCAATTTCTCATTAGACTGCATTCATCGTTTTTCGTTTTGCTGCTTACCAGGCACACTCTCACGCCGTCTCCAAGAAACACAGAGCTCATATTGAGGTGCCTTTGAGGCATCTCATATTATTACCGAAGTGATTTGGCTCGCTGCATAGCCGCTTCGTTTGGTTCAAGTCGCGACTCTATATCTCCACTTGCTCTAACGCGTATCAAGGCAGCTGCTCGACCCGTGGCTGCCTCTAGAGGATGCGTGGCATATGAAATACAACATAAAAGTATTCTAAAACATAAGAACGTTTAATAAAATATTTATTTATTTTCTTGAATTTACCTTTCAGTTGCGTCGCTGTATGGCAGCAAACGCCCCCTGTATCCTGGGTACATGTACCTCATCGCTCCTACATCGCTGCTGTTCCTAAATCCAGTTGGATTCGTCCTCATGGAAATCGAAAAGAACAAGAGGTCGGAGGACTACAAGCCTAAAGGTCGAGTAGGATTTGCCGTGTTCAGGACGGTTGGCAACGTGTCCTGGAATATTTTGAGAAATCCCATCGTGTTCGTGACGTTGCTTGGCGTGCTCGGAAATTTCATCTTCAATGGAGGATTGCCGAGCGTTCTGTTTGGTACACTGCAGGTATTTTTTTTTTAAAGTTCAGAAACTGTCATCTGAATCTTATCTTTAAATGAGAAGGCAGCATAAATGAAACTGCGAAAATATCTTGCAAGTGTTCACAATTTACAATATACGTGCAATTGAAAATTGGATCGCACTGTATGGTCGATACTGTATTCACATGTTAAAATGCAAACAAAAACATTTGTCGTAAGCAGATAGCATCCGGTTGAAAGTTATATCAAGGGAAAAGTAGCCAAGTTAAGAGGCTTGAGTTTCAATAAATAAGAGCTGGGCTCGAAATTAATGATGGTTCACTGATCTGAGATCACTTAAATATATAGCGTACCAGTAGAATATAAAATTTGTTGGTCCGTCAGAGCAGTAACGTTTTATTTATGTTTTTCTTTTGCAATTTTCCTCATATAGTTCCACAATACATATCATCACATTTTTATAATAGGTATTTGCATTTTTTAATTCAGCTTTTAACAGAAATCAATATACATTGCTCATATAATATCTTTTGTTTTGCAATTTTATTTAAATCATGTATACGGACCAGTGATAAATATTATGAACCAGGGAAGTCATGGAGTGACTGTTCCTTTGGACCACTGACTAAATACTCTAATTTCTATCCCTGAATAAGAGTCTTCATGCTCGTATTTTGCATCTTCAAAGGTTTCGCCATCTTTCTTGTTGGCAGGTTTCTCGTGTATACTTTGCTTAAACAATACCATCCCAAATTGTTATTTTAATGTAAATTTTACTACTCAGTTTATAGGATTTATAAATACTATTTGTTTACTCTTCTCACTCTGGAGAGATTTTGTCTTTTTGAGAATATTTCAAAAAGTGGGTATACTGTGGGCCCTTCCTTTGCCGGGGACGGAGTACTACTGCTTCTCGGCTCGTGCATGGCTCCCCTAAAGGGGCTTTTACTATAAACCTCTTGGGTGGTTTCCTCCAGGGGGTATCTACATCTACACCAGAATAATCTACGCAACTGTTTCCCTACCTCTGGTTCGTGAGACTATTGCTAATCTAGTACATTAAATTTATTTTAAAAAACAAAATGTGCTAAATGTCGTTCTCACTATAAATTATATTTTCAGAACACTTTTCTTAATAAATAAAATACACGCTTATAATAATATTTATTTATTTATTTATTTATTTATTTATTTTTTTTTTTTTTTTTTTTTTTTTTTTGCTACTTTACTTATTTTGGCCGGTCTGCAGATGTGTAAAGGTTGGGAAACGCGTGTCTACTCCATCCCATACCAGTGGCGGCTTGTGACTTTTTTTAGTGTGTAGGGCTCGAAAATAGTCTGAGTTCTATCAGTAAAAAAAGGTATCCACATGTTCTACTATTAACCGAAAATCCATTTTCCCCCGGTATTTTAAATATTGCTTTATTTAAATTCTTTTTAGCTGTCCATTCATAATTTTAAAAGTATTGGTTATTTTAAAATCAGTCTTATTGAAATAAAACACTTAACTTTTTTAACAAAAATATTACTTTCTAACCAATTCTAAAAATCAAAATTGTTTCTTTCGAGATTTTCAGTAAAATATGATCTAAATGGAATCTAAAGGAACTAAAATATGTTCTCTCTTAAGGAGGGTATTTTTTCGATTGAAATTTGTTATCAGTTAGGAAATTGGACCAGAGAATATCCGTTGGAGCAAGCTTAGGTTTTTAGAGAGTCCGTTAGCAACAAGTTTTACTGTATTTGTTCATAAAGGAGGGAAAAAATCTTCTGTTTGGATTTTTCGAGCTATTACTAATAAATGTTCATTTTACAATTTATATAATGTATGTAGTTTTACTATAATCTCACTTCACTATTTTAATTTTTATACTTAGATATTGTCTTCTGCTTTTTCCGGATCTGTTCTATTCTTGTTGGGATTTTCTGTAGCTGGAACTGGAGAATCAAAATATTCCAAGAAGGAAGGCCTGCTCATACCGTCTGTGCTACTCATTACAAAAATGTAAGCAATCCCTGGAAAAATTTTCTGTTCTTTTAAGGCTGTTGGACGACCACGCAGAAAAAAATGTTTTGCTGATTCAACAAAATTTTGTTTGTTTCTACTTCAAAGAAATATTTTTGTTGAATCAACAAAATTTTTGTTAATTCAATGAAATATTTTGTTAATTTATCAAACAATTTAAAAGCAACAAAAATTATTCGGTTGAAATTGCACCAACCAACAGTTATGCATTATAACTTTGTTCAACAATCTTTGAAACATTTTTAAGTCTTTTCTACTCTCGCTAGAAAAACGATAATCGCAGTGCTTTTCTATGGAAAAAAAAACTGCTTTACGAAATCAAGGTTTTAGAACGAACGATTGAACGAATAATTTCTAAGGGGTCCTAACCCGTATTTACACAGTTTCGTAGAAAACCACGGAAAATTCCGAACGATTAGGTCGGCGGACGCGAGCTTGGTTTTGAACCATGCACCTTCCGTTCCGTAAGATGAGTGACCTTACCACGCGGCCATGGTGGGGCGAAGAGAACTTTCATTTACAAACTAAGACTGTTCAGATTTATTGACCAGTGTTGCAGAAAACTGCTAAATTCTAGGGTTCGTCGTTTAAAAGTCCAGAGTATACCGAAAGTTCTAGTAAACGGTCTACTTGTCAGAATGGAACACAAATTTTATTACTTCTAGAACTTCGTCGAATAATCTGTTACACACAAATCACAGGAATTAATGAACAGTAACTTCCGCTTAGAAAGGAAGCTTTCACAGATGGCGTATTCCACATATAAAAACACTTCCACAGACTAAAATTCAGTGGAAATGCTGGAGGAAAATCGACATCTATAGCATAAAGCAATAGAGTATTCACTAGCAGCTTCAAAAACAAGCAAAATATCGCTTACAATAGCACAAACCACCTCCAAATTCAGTGAACTCGACGTATCATTTATAGTTCTGCTACAGGAACAGTCAAAAGATTTCCAATACATTGCGGTCAATGGCAGTTTTAGAGACATTCATCCATTTCAAGCTCATTACAGTCCTACCTATAGTAAGGTTATGTGGTCCGACCAGTCACCTACTTTCCTCAGAACTTACGTCAAAATTCGCTAAGCTTGGCGACTTTTTATGTACGTGTGTATGTAATTAACTTTTATATCTCAAAAACTATTGGTCGTAAAACGCTCAAATTTCATACATAAGATTTTTGTAACATCTAATTGTGCATCTCAATTTTGGTTTCAATCTACTGGAGAGTTTATTTACAGAACCCACAAGAATTTCAATACATTAATGTCTATGGAAATCTTCAATATATTACGTCTGTAGACAGTCATTGTTTGGTCCATACCCAAAATCTCCCCATTTGTCATCGAAATTGACGACTGTTGCCGAAATATCGCCCAATTTGGCTCCAAAAATATTTTTATATTTTGCAATACTCAATCTTTTAACCGTAGACTGTTGAAATTTTGTATTTAAAGCTAGTGTAACATCTAACTGTGAATCTCTTTTTGATTGAAATCGACTGGGTAATTTTTACAGGGTCACCAAAATGACTTTAAATACATTAAGGTGTATGGATACATTCATTTCATTGAAAGTCTGTGATCAATTACTAATTTGGCTATCCCCAAAATATCTCGCAAACTATCTGCAGCTTGTCGGCTTTTGGCGAAATATCGACAAATTAAGTGTCAAAAACAAATCTTTCAAATTGAACCCAGCTTGGTGATATTGCAAATATTTGGCTAGAAATCGCTAAACCATAGTATTACTGCAGTAGTTTTTTTTCTATTTCAAGTTTAGATGAAGTGCGCCGAAAATATTTTTGATTTCTTAGACGTGCAAGGAAGTCATGTGTTGTCCACATCAGATCTGTCAAATCTAACGGCAGTCATTAGGAATGGACTGCGAATTAAATGATTTATTCCGTGCATGTGTGTTTCTTTGATCTGAACATTCTTTTCTCCTGTAAAATACTTTCACTGCATGAAGAGTGAGAATGCGGTGAAAGTCGTTTTACAGGTAAAGTTAGAAAGATCGTTCAAGTAAAGTTACAAAATTCTGTCCTTCAGAACTCTCGTGGCGTATCTCCCAGTCTTCTTACATCATAAGACAATATACTAGAACTGTAGAAGGGGGGGATCCTTATGGGCGCCCATGGCCAGAGTCTCTTTTCAGAGTTTAGTGGTATTAAGGTATATCACGTACACGTTCAGAGGCTTTTATCAGATCTTTTTTAACTTCAGAGGTACATATTATTATATACTACTTAAAAATTTGGAAAAGTATAAAAAAAACTTCTTTTGTATTGAAAAGTGTAATTATGCAGAGAAATTTGGGAGGTAAAAATCCTAATAAATTAACACTTCCGCTAAAAATGAGAATTTAAATATAAATGTACCTATCAGTATTCTGAGATTTAAATAATAATCACCATGACGTTTCCAAAAGAATAGACTAGTCTCATAAAATAATCTGAATATCTTACAGGCTAAAACTTTTAAAACATATGCATGTATAAATATTTTTGAAAATTGTTCACAAGTCAAAATATAAACCATCATAAAATATAAAATTTTTAATATATAATAATGAGTATAGTCTATTTCTTTTATTACTGTTTGTAAAATATCTATGCAAAATTTCAAGACATTTCATCGGTCATTTTCTATTTTATGTTTTGCATTAATCGGAAAAGTGTAAAATTTTATTTTCAGGAAAAGAAAAAAAAAAAAAAAAAAAAAAAAAAAGTTTAAAACTCATGTAGATCTGGTGTCTGGGAAACATTTAAAGATCTGTAACTTCGGTTCTAAGTAAAATAGATTTAAAAACTAATCTCCTTTGGAAAGCTTAAAGATGTAATTTTATAATTTTAATATTTAAGCCTATTTAAAAATCGATATTGTCACCCAAAATAACCGGAATTACTTTTTCAAGTTTTCCCCTTGAAAAATAAATAGAACTATTTTTTTAAATAATAGCATGCCTTATTTTATTCATTCGAGCAACCAGAAACGAAGGAGAAAAAAAAAAGTTTTATTGAGTCTGAAAAATGTTAAAAAAAAAAAAAGGATAAGATACAAATATATTATTCATGTTTTAAATTTACAACTTGTGACTTTGGACGGTTGACTTGGTTATGGTGAGAAGTAGAGAAAGATTAGAAGCACGTCAATCAGTCTGGCAGAGTATAAAAAACCTCATTCTTCACCAGTCCAACTGTTCTGAAGAAGACTCAAGAAGAGCGTAACGGACTTTGCATCAAGTAGCCCTGATAGTCACCTGCGTTCGTTAAGATCAAATCTCGTGCGACGTCAATGCAGCCTCGGAACGTTTTAAATATGAACAACAGTGAAAATATTTGTAATTAGAAGATGTGGCTTTCCTCAACAGTTCTAAGTTCCATGCGGCTTGGAGTTGGAAATATCGGCAGAGTAGCAAAGTTTTTGAAATATTACTCGGCTTTAATTGATTTTCATGAAGGCACTCTACCTCGAAGAATGAGTTGATTTTTATAAGGGCCACCCTCCCTCCCCTCAAAGCCTATCCACCACGTCAAGGTGTTCTACGGGTTTTCTCATTCTTGCTGTCTCGTTCTTCAGCTTTTCATTGTCCCGGCTAAAAGCGATATAAAAGACCGTCTTGTTCTTCCGCTTTTCATTGTCCCAGCTAAAAGCGATGTAAAAGGCCGTCTTGTTCTTCCGCTTTTCATTGTCCCGGCTAAAAGCGATGTAAAAGGCCGTCTTGAACTTCCGCTTTTCATTGTCCCGGCTAAAAGCGATGTAAAAGGCCGTCTTGTTCTTCCGCTTTTCATTGTCCCGGCTAAAAGCGATGTAAAAGGCCATCTTGTTCTTCCGCTTTTCATTGTCCCGGCTAAAAGCCATGTAAAAGGCCGTCTTGTTCTTCCGCTTTTCATTGTCCCGGCTAAAAGCGATGTAAAAGGCCGTCTTGTTCGGGTTCTATAGAAATTCGTCATAAACTATTTTAAGTAAAAAATTTAGTTTGAACAGCTCATTCGCCACTTTCACAAACGAACGAACCTGACGTTGACAGAGCGGGGGCATTTCTTTCCACAGTACGCAAGTTTCATTTATAACAATATCGCTCTGCTCATTTCCATTTTGGGATTCAATAAATTTTTCCTCAGGTACGTGGGCAATGACTTTGAAAAAAGCTCGAGGCTGTGTGTACTTCATTTGGTCGGAGAGTTCACTTCTTATTGTTACCATCAACCCGTTACAGAGCTTTATTTTACTGTAAAATAAAACAAGAATTATAAATACTCCGGGCACATCGATTACATGAAACATTTTCCAACATAATTTCTTTTTCTACACCAATTTATTTAATTGGTGCAGTATTTGCGGGTCAAATTTGGGAAAAACATTTTTTTTTTCGTTCTTTTACACTTTTTACTCTTTAGTGATACTGAAATTTTGCGTACTAATGTACAAAACCTAGCAGTACCTGGATCAATGATAAAAGGTTTTAATTTAAGCTAATTTTTCTGCAGATTTTTTTTTTTTTGTTTTGTGTGTGTGTGTGTGTGTGTGCTCCTGGCCAAGAGACGATAGCCGTAAGATTATGGTTTTTTAATGTAAAAAACTGCAATACATATTGCTTAAGCGTAGTTATGTTTACTAGTCATGAAAGCTCTTTTTTTTTTCTTAATGGCGTATCCGTGATAGGGCACTTGCCACAGGCGACACTTTACCACTGAGATTTTGTTCGAGAGATGAGTTCGGGCTCATGTTATAAAGCCCGAGTGCTTTTAATTTACTTTAGCCCGAGCGATATCATTTAAGTCGGAGCCCCAGCCCGAAAATTTAGCTAATAGACAAATGAAAGTCGTTAACTTCACTGACAGAGAATATCATGAATTTTGCCGTTTTTTCAAATTAAAGACAGATATAATATCCAACTTTTGATGCTTTTCCTAATTCTTTATATTCAAGTTTATCAAATAATAACATTTACCCTAGTAGCATAATTAGTCCAAAAGACGTTTAAAACACGTTTTTTAACGTCGAAAAACGTGTTTCCAACGTAATTTGAACGCTTTTTAAACTAGTTGTGCTACTGGGGTAGATTATTTCTTTCCATGAATCCCGTTTTAAAATCTGTTTACAATGTTCAATAAAGGAAAAATTTTCTCAGGAGCGTGATTTTTAGAGCCCGGGCTCGGGCTGTGCCCGTCTCGTCTATCTGCACCCATCGTTTCTTCCTGCCATCGGATCTTCGGAGTCCTCTGATGCAGACCGGCGCATGCGCTCTCCTGCGAACACTGTTCCGCAACTGGAACATTCAAAGACTCATGTCGGGAATCAACGATAGGCAGAGAAGGGAAAATCGCTGGCGTCGTGTCCTTGCAACGATGAGAACGTACGGGTTAAAGTCCATCAGACGCTAAAATTTTTATTTGAATTACTGTCCTTAGAACCTGAATCTAAGGAAGGTCTTTCCTTTGCACGCAGGAACATAATGAGGATATTTTGGGCCCTTGGCAGGACACATAAAATTCTTTCTACATCTGCCTCCCCCCCCTTTCTACATCTTGAACAACAACTTAATAACAACAACTTTTTCTGGCTACGCCACTGTAAGGAATTATATAGCGGCACGCACAGAAAGCCATATTTTCTTTTATTATAAATACGCAGTGACTTTTAAATGAACTTTTTGATCCGTTTAAAAGGTACCGTAATCCAAAGCTGAAAAATACAGATTCGATCCCACTTTATGTAATGATGAAACTTACTTCTTAATTTCTATCTCTATGTTTTCGATAGAACTTTCCAGAGACTTTTTACTACGATCTCTACGACCGGACCTAAATGACATTTGAAAGGAAACGCATTAGTATCCTGAAACTTATTTATTAGCAGTAGCTGAAAAAAAAAAAAAAATTTCTTTGAATTGAATAATTTTATGCAATAATAGAGTTTGAATTTGTAATTAGAAAAAAATAATAATCCGATTATTTAGCGTTCTTGGGAAAATTGAGATTTTTTCGTGTGCCCGAGCGAAGACGTCCATCTTGTACGATAATTTCAGTGTCCTCACTTTCGGACTGGGGATCTAAAAAGTTTAAAACCTCGTTTGCCTGTTTTGTCAGGTGACGTCTTCTAGTCTCATCAACTAATCGGTTACTCCCATTTTTCTCACGAAAATGACGTTTTCTTTCACAACTACTAGTGCTTAAAGTAAATAATGTCTGGCTGCGTTTAGCGTCGAAAATTGGCAAGCTGCCAGTAAAGGTAAATCGAAATGAACCGGTCCAGGAGGGGGGAAAGCGAGCGGAGTGAATGCTCTTCTGCCGTGTTGTTCATTTCTATAGGATTGCAGAGGGTTATTGTGCTTTGAATTCTTAGTTCATTTCATTTGATAATATAAATCGTTATTTCTTCCAGGATAATTTAGTGGCAAGCGCACATCTGACTGGCAACCCCAACAACTAATGGACGTGCCCGTTTCTGCCTCTAAACAGGATATTTACGTTTTCATCTAATCGTAGTCAAAGAGTATGAACCTTTAAAAATGTGCGTCTGCATAAATACTCCAGATTGCGTCGCACGGGTGTATTATAAGGTTTTGAGGCATAACTTGACTAAAAATACTGTCATCTGACGTTCTTCAGTTTGCCGTTAATCGAGTCAACTCATTATCTAGTCCTGTACTTCGTTCGCGAACGAAGCTTATTTTCGCAATCAATCTGATCTTTTTTTCTTTTATATATTTTTTGCATATACGAGCCGTATACTGGTAGAAAGTTCATATCCAGGAGGAGAATCATATGGGTTTGATCCCCCCAGCCTCGAAATTTTAGTCAGCACATTAGTATATTTTTAATTGCATTGATTCTAGTTGATTTTATCTTCCTAATGGCCAGTTCAGCTGTCTACTTATAGACTTGACCGCTACGAGGGGCTTAAATGTTGGTCATTTCATTATGGGGGCCGCCTAGTAAACAGACCAACGTTGTCCCCAATAAGTGGTCTCCTAATTGTGAATCCCTTTCCAGATGAGAGACCTAACACCCGTATTGGCACCCACAGAGGTATCGTCGTTGGCATCTTTAAGAGATAAAATTTTCCTTTCCTCAATATGGCAGCCGGGGAAAAAAAGACAATGCTCCTGACCTTTTTTGGCTAAACTGCTGTATCTGTCCTAGCTAGTTTTTTCACCAATTTTGGAGACCAATGACGTTTTAGACAAACTTGGCCTTTTAGTATGTAATTTCTTTTAATGTTCGAGCATCTTATTTTGGTTTGCTAGTAATTTCTGTAAGATATATAACTTAGTTTGATTAGTATTTATAACCTTATTTGTTGTTTATATATTATTAAATAATCTCCATAATCACGACGTTAATACTAAGTGAAATTATATTAAATCAAAGTGTAAATGTACTTTGTATGTTAAAAGATAGATAAAAGCCATTAAAAAATTCCCAGACAAAATTTACAGATTCTTTTCGATGGATTTGACGATGGTTAAATTAAATTGGCATGAAAATATGTAAAACTTTTCTTTAAATTTGACGTATTTTTGAGCAATTTCATTGTTTTTGAAACTCAGACTTGTCAGCAACCGCGTCAGAAGTTCCAAGAGGTGATAAATACTAAAACTTTTAAAATAAATGGATAAAACTTACAGAGCTGTACGAAACTTTTGGATTATGCCCATTTCAGTAGTTATAATCAGCAAATACCCTAAAAATTTCAACCAAAATCACTTTTTTACTTAATAAACTTAAAAAGCTTAAAAATCGAACCTTTACGTTTGAAATTTCAAGAGGAATTGTTGGAAGAAAACTCGAAATTGCTTTGTTGCGAGTTTCAGAATTATGACAGACTCAACAATGCAATGAAGAACTTGGGTTTGTTTGGATCTGCGTTGTTTGTTGGTTGGTCGTATTTCATTGTCGGTGACATAGTTTTGAATGGATGCTGTGTAACCAAAAATCCAAGAATGGAAAATCATTGCCTCCGCTGTTTGTTTACATCTTTTATCGCTGTTTATTATTTTCTATTCTGCTTGTGTAAATACTGTCGAATCCGCTTAGTGAAATATCGGTTAGAGAAGCGGGTCTCAACCTTTTAACGTCGCGTCCCCCAACAAAGGCTAACTTACGGTGGCGCCCCCCCCGTCACATTTTTCAATATACATTCCGTTTTTTAATCTTTAACAATGAACATTTAGTCGAATTTTCTACAAAATAATGTTATCAGTAAAGTTTGAATAAACATTTTAAGCGAAAATGGATATATTTTTGAGTAAAAATGAGAAAAAATAAGATGATTTTTTTAAAAACATGCATCACTACTTGCTCTTTGGTTTTTCTTCCCCCCCCCCACTGCAAACGCTGTGCGCCCCCCTTCAGGTTTGAAACGCTGTTCTAGTTGCATTAGAGAAGTTTTGCATTAGAAGATGAATATTTGATATGAATGTTTAATAATGGAAATGAATTATTAAATGAATATTTTGAAATGAATGGTTGATAAATATTCAATCGCTCGTTTTAAAACCTTGAATTTGTAAAGGCAGTTTTCTCCATAGAAAAGCATTGTGATGATCGTTTTTCCTCAGAACCCTTTGATTTCCATTGCGTGTGATTTGAAAAAACCAAAAGATATTCAATAATTTGCAAAAATTACGCAACGTCGTTGCAATGAATTACAAACTTCATTTCATTGAATGAGCATGGGGAAGTCTCTTATTGAGATACATGTATATTTCTTTTCTTTCAGGTTGGTATCTCCTTTGATCACGAGGAGCTGGGTGTCCATGCTTTGTGCCAGAGCCCCTGACGTGGAGGATCTTGCAGATTTCGGATTCCTGTACGGCATGGTCCCCACCGGACCCATAGTCATGCTCTTCGCAGCCGAATACGGACTGAGAACTGAAATGGTAAGGTTCTTTTTTAAACCTTTAACCCTTTGAGGCGCAACCCTTTCCCAATGCTGAGAAAAGGACAGCCGTTGCCATCGCTCGTCTTAACTACTAGCAAGATGGCGGACGATCGAAACGCTCATCGCGTGCCACAGATCTAGAGACCCTTTTTTTGACGACAGCTGGCTGTGCGCGGGCACAGATATGCGCGGGCAGATATGAAAGTACTAGCCGCCTCCGGCGACCAGTTGGTTCGCCCTCTTTAAACTCTTGTGTTTCTCACCGGCTTCCTTGGCACTGAAATATCTTAGATTCTGAATGGAATTTAAAATTAAGATGGTTACAAACATGGGCGGCCTTTGGGTAAGTGGCGTCCCCTGCTAACCTAAAAAAGATACCCCCCCCCTTTCATGCTCTACTTAGATTTTGAGTTCGACATGACGCCCCCCCCCCCCCCGATTCGATGATTACCTTGCTTACTGTGTCGGGCCGCCCCTGGTTACAAAAATAAGATGGTTTAACGGTAAAAACCTACAAAGAGGTAAAAATTATTTTCGTTCTATATTAATTCTGAAGAGCTTCTAGATATATTGGCCGTTATCTAAAAAAAAAAAAAGAGAAGAAATCTGAAACACTTTCAGATTTTAAATACGCACTAAAGTGCTACATATTAAAAGCGTATCAAGATCCATGCGTCTTCCCTATTTTCTTTCCTTATTCTATTAAGTTGGAAAGTGTATCATTATTCACGAGTGTGATTAAACAAATTTAAAATTGATATTCCTAACATCCTTTTTCTGGATGTGATACATTAGAAATAGAAGGGGGGAAAAGACGCGCAGTAAAATGCATAATTCAAACTCAATGAAAGTTTCAAAAACTTAATTTTTTGTTTGCTTGTGTAACATGTTTTTTTTATTGTTATTTGTGTGCTTGGCGTCAGAAGGAAAACCTTATTCAGGTGTATTCTTTATTCAGCATAGCAGACGATAAAAGGATATTTTTTAATTAAAAACTGCGTATTCTATAAGTATGTGCCATCTGTCGGCGGCTTGTAAAATAAAAACTCGTGTATTCTTTTTTTTTTTGGTGAGGGGGGGGGGGTTGGGATAAAACATAGTTTTTTTTTAAATAGTATAGGAACAGGTTTTTTTTCGCTCAATAAAAAGTAGCCTGTTTTTTTAATCGAGGAGTTTTTCTGTCTTATTCAATATTTCATCCAAATCTGTCAAACCATTTCAGCGTGAAAGAGTAACAAATATAGATACAAACATTGACATTTATAATATTAGTATGATTCTTACAATTGTGAACGAAAAGGATGCCGGAGATGAAATTGCTAATACCAAGCAATCTCGTGTACTTTATTAATGTATATGTATATTCTTAAAATAGAAGACAAGATCGGAAAGATTCAACAAGAAGTATATTGTATCACAAAATAAGCATGACACCTCGTGATTGTCATACATATAATTTGTATTAGAATGTATCTGTATTGGCTGGTGTTTATCTAGCATGTTAGTAGAAATGAAACGTATCTTAAATTACTTGATAAAAATTTATTCGCATAGCAGAGGACAAAACAGAGTTCATCCGGAAATATAATTCTGGCTAGCTCAACAACGTGAAGACAGTTAAGCTGTGTGAAGTTCCATTTCTCATTCTTCCAATTATTTCTGTAATAAAAGATGATATCACGTCTGAAAGTCCCTGATTTCAAGTCCGTTTTCCTCAATATAATTGTCAATTACTAAAATTAAAATAAAAAGGTGACATTTACGGCTGGAACGATCTATTTTGTGAACGTTCAAAGCATTTGTCAATAAATAACCTTTTTCTTTTCATTCAAAGAATCTCAATTGGTATTTTCAGTTAAGATTAATCTGAGTTATTTATGCATGTGAAAACAATAGCACGAAAATAATAGAATGACATTTTCAAGGCATGTTATTTAGAATTAGCAATTGCTTCTTTTCTACCTTCAAAACACAAAGCTGTGGGGTATAAACAAATTCATTCCACTGATATTCAATGCTGGCAGTTAAACATTTGATTGTCCAATAAAACCTTGAAAGAATTAATGTTCAAAATATTAAGAACAATTTGAAAAGGGGTTAAAACGAATAAAGAACTTTGTGAATGACATATATGTACATAGCGGAATCGTTCTAAAACGCACTTTGCCTTATGCGAATTCGATATTACGCGAGTTTTTCACAAGTAAAGCATCTGAGAGCTAAGGCGAATTCCTCTCCCCCCAACACAAGATTTTTCGTTAATAGAAGTGTTGGGTACGATATTATTCTGTACAGTATAGTACAGTTATAATTATTATTATAGTCCTGAATCATTTGTTAATTACACAGATCAACAAAAAAAAAATTCTTTTAGGGGGGGGGGTCTGTTCTCATGCTTAAATTCTGATTCTAGACATTGAAAAACACTTAAATTTTTATTTTTAGTTATTAAAGTTTGCTTTTGTCTGATTTACGTCGATAAGTACATTTTAATTTATTTCATAAACGAAAGATGGCAGCACTTTGATTAACCCGAAAATAAACTATATTATTATAATAATATTGTATGTAATATTTAGTATGCAATATTTTTATTTTATCTCACAATGATGCAAAGTAATATAGTAAAAACTGTAATTGATTGCGTCTGAAAAGAATGATGATTTATATAACAAGAATACTCAATAAAATAATTATTTTACATTTATATGTTATTGTTTATCACAAATCTTGAATAAAAAAGACTTTTATATCCAGAAAAAACTTTTCTGATCATAGTTTAGAGTGGAATTATAAAAAATATATAAAAATCAGTGATTTTTGCCAAAAAATTGAAAAATTAAATTTCTACAAAAGCAAACTTTCATAAAAGAAAAAATTATTTTCCTTAGTTTAGGCGTAGGAGAAACTAAAATTTAACATGTAGAAGTCAGACCCAAAAATCGTGTTGGCCGGTGTTATTATTATTACTAGCTGCGTACCCGTTCTCCGCACGGTAGAGAACAAAACTTTTTCTTACATGTATAATTCGAATTGATTCTAGTAATGTGGAATCTAAAAATAAACAAAATGATTTGACTCTTGGCTTAAAGTTACTCATTAGTTATTCGTAAAGTTAGTATAAATACTGATCTGAGAACATTGTTAATATTATGAAACAAAAAACTATGTCGGTGTCATTGGCGATCAGAAAAAGAAAAGCGTGACGGTTCCTAAAAATTTCTAACTTTCAGAATGTCTCATTTCTACATCATACTCTTTCTTAGATTTAAGTTATACCATTAATACCTTAGATACTACATGATGTGAAGAACCGTTTTATTTTATAATTAAATAGTTGTGTGTACCCGCTCTTCGCAAGGCAAGAAGAGAACATTTTCCTAAAATGTGATCATAACTACTTGTGACAAAACAGAATCTCCAAAAAAAAAAAAAAAAAAAAAAGTTCAGGTACAGAATTTTCTGTTGAAATTACCGCGGGATATATTAACGCGGCGTAGAATTATTTAATGTTTAGTTAGCTGTGATGTAAGATGGCTCTTGAAAAACGAAAAGAAACGAATAGTTTCACGAAATATTTATTAACGCGGTATATTGTACTTTGATCAATATTGCCCTAGCATATCTAATAACTATTACTTATAGTATCCTTTACTGATACAAATATATTTTCGTTTTTCCATGTTTAATGTTTAATTTAAAGAAACGGTTTAGATATTTGCCACTAATGTAGTTTTTTATTCTTTGGTGATTCTTTGCAATTTACGCATTAGTAGAAACGATAATCATTTCACTTTCTGGCTGCCATTAAAACAGCTCTCCATACATTTTTATGCATAATTCTTGTCAGATTGGCGTATTTAGCACGTAATTATTTCCTGCGATTCGAAAACGTGTCCCGTTTAAAAATTATATCGAAAATAATGCTGGATAATTCATCGTTGAAAAAACAGCATTCAATTCTTTTTCTGGCAACGTAATATAAAATAGGGAATTATTTCGTGCATGGCGTATGTTTTGTTTGTGAGCCCGTTATTTTGATTGAGTTTCGAAAGGGTTTAATCTCGTTAGATCAAAATGACGTAGATTTCACATGTGGAAGGAAATCCAGTTATTTTAAAGTCATTTTATTTATGTTTTACAAATGGCAATTTAATTCATTGTTACTGTTTCCCAGACAACCATAGCGGAAGATATCATACCGAAATCTTGAAACAGCTTTTATTGAATTCAAAATCCTTCTTTACATAAAAATTCGGTAAAAATCTCCTAATTTATATTTTTCCTCCGTTCTTCTTTTAAAAGTGCGCGAAATATATGCTCCGTCTTTTGCCGAAATATAAAAAAGTTATGACAGATAGAATGAAAGATGCAACAGTTTTAAAATTATTTTTATGCAAATGTCGTCAAAAGAGAAATTCTTTTTAAAAATTCCCCAAAATCGGCAAAATATGTTACATAGTCTTTCGAAAGAAAATTTTCTCCTCTATCCGATGATGCAAATATCGTTTTATTGCGAGTGCAATGACCGGCGTTATTACGTATTATGCAAGAAAAATCGCTAAAAATCTGACAAAACATAAAATAAAACATTTTCTAATTCGAATTTCGGAAAAATCGCTCCGAGGCGTCTTAGGATCTGTCCCAGTGAAGCCGTATGCAAAATTCGGTAGGTCTGCGACCAACCATCTCGGTGCAATGCGATCGAAGAGACACGCGCAAGACCATCGGTGGTCACAAACTTACCTACCTGCCTACCTACATACCTACATAGCTACATACAATGTTTACTCTCGGATTTTATTATATAAGATAGTACAATATTATTATTAAAGTTCTGCACTTTTTATTACTTCATACTGTACGTACAATAATGTTTTTTACGTCTCTCTCTCCTACTGATCATAAATTTTGTGCATTTGCAATGCAATACTGTGCAGTAGTATGTTGAATAACACTGACTGCTTTTTTTTTTTTTGCTTTTTTTTTTCATTCATTACTTTATGTCGGAAATGCTAATAATAAGTTAGGGAATGGCTTAAAACAGTTTAAGGGGTGCTTATAATCTAAAATCTGTGTATTTCAAAATGTCGCATGTATATCTTATTTCATAACGCGAAATTTTCACTTACGCGAGATGTCTTGGAATGCATTCATAAAACAGTACGGATCATTTCGAAGGGTGAAAAGCATCCACCCTTATTCACCTGTAAAAAGTTTCTCCATCTACGAAGGCAGAAAATGAGAGAATAAATAAATAAAATAAGAAGTTGCCATTGGAAGAAGGAAAAGAAAAGAAAAACTAGAGAGAATATAAACTTTGAAGGGGTGAGATAGAAAAAAAAATAGCAAAAAGAATATAGTAAATTAAGAATAAGTAAACAAATTAAAATATGAAAATGAATAAAAGAAAAAGTATACAGCCATTCGAAAAAGGAAAAAATAAAATAAACTAGAGAACATAAAATTTGAAAGAGTGAGATAGAAAAAATTTGCAAAAAGAATAGAATAAATTAAGAATAAGTAAATAAAATAAAATAAGAAACTGAATAAAAATACAGAAACATAAAAAATTAAATAAATAAATAACTACTTAACAATCAGTTTCAATCCGCTAGCATAAACGGGTCATAGCTAAGCTAATTCGATAACGAAGATCCTCTTTGTGTATGACATAAACAGAGGTTTGTTTATGGCACGCAAACATTGTTCGTATGATTTTTGATATGTTGGGCGATGGAGTCTCTTTAATAAGGTACCGTCTAAACACTAAAAATCTGTGGTATACTTTCTTTGCACAGCTACACGAAAATCGAGGGAGTTATTTTTGCTGCACAAACGCTGTCTTTGCGCTGCAATAACGCAGTTGTAATCTTGCTTGCCATTTCAAAGAGAGCTTTTGAAAACAGATCTTCAATCTATATCCATGATCCATTGAAATGCTGCATTTATTTATTGGTCTCGAGAAAAACTCAACCTTCAATCTTGGTCATTTCAAAGAACTATTCCGCAAGCCAATTGAAATCATAAATATTATTTTTTTCTTATAATGTAAATTTTACATCGGAGATTACTAATTTAAGTTGACATTTACTTAAACTCGTGCCGAAAATCGCTAAAACTTGTGAAACGGGAGGATTTTCAGAATTTTGTAGTTGCCTACGATCTTCTCCATATCGTTTTACATCTAATCTAATATATAAAACTCTCCTGTCACAGTGTTAGTCACCTAACTCCTCCGAAACCACTCGACCAATTTTAATGAAATTTTCTATGTATATTCGTTAGGTCTGAGAATAGGTTTTTAACTATGTCTCATATCCCTAAGTCATAAAGGTGGTCCACCCCAAAATGTTTAGCCCCAGAGTGCTATTCATTTCAATCAGGATTTCTGTGTAGACATTAGCGTGTCGAGTCACTTTTCAAATGTGTTTGCCAGATAATGTGGAGAGGGGGGGGGGCGTTAATAAAATGTTGAAAGTCGCATAAGGTTTGCAATTTTTGATAATGGATCGCTAAAAGTGGTGCCAAAACGTGACAATTTATTATAAATATATTTCGCGTACAGTTAGAAAACGCCTGGCGTATATTGTAAAAGAGTTTTATTAGGCGATTTTAATATAGATTTCTATTCCGAAGAAGTGCTCTGTGGAACAAGAAAGGAAAACACGGTACACTCGTGGATTATGATGCCCATTCCAAACAGCATTTAAAATGCCTTTGCGGTATAGTTGGAATATGCCTACAGGAAGAATATGCCTGGCGAAGATTGTATAACAGTTTCAGTAGGCGATTTTAAGATAGATTTCGATTCCAAAGATGTGTTTTAGGTACAAGAAAGAGTTGATTCCTATTTTAACGCCCCCACTCTCGCCAACCTAAAAAATCCCCGTACTTTGGCGAGCTTTGCAATCATGGGTCTCCGGGAGTTATGCACAAGTTTCAACGGTACTTACGTATTATCCCGGCGGTCTGCCAAGACAAGCAATTTTTCACCAAGATAAATGCCGGGCACATGAAATTGTTGATGGTTTGGAATACGATTGGCAACGTATTTAAAATCTACGAAAAAGTAGTTTGGCGGAAGTGACCGCCGGGATAATACGTAAGTACCGTTTCAACGCGCCAAAAGAACTAGATGAAAACTAAAGTAAACAAACTAGCGATAAACGCACCAGTTAAGGAATTTGAAGACATTTAATTATTAAAACTACATTTATGATCCAAAATAAATAAATATGTAACGGCATGCTGTACTTACATGTTGTTCCAAATCGCCATTTTAATTCTAAATTACGATTTCTACATAAATGCAAGAAATCGTCATGGTAACTGCATATGTTTAATCATCGCCTCCTTGGCGAGAGTCGAGGCGTTAAAGTAGGAAACAATATATAAAACGGTGAAGTATAGTTGTGATATACTTGGCGAAGATTGTAAAATAGTTTTAGTAGGCGATTTTAACCCATTTATGCCTAGCGTCCCTTTTTTGGGACGGCATTTTCGCTATTAGTCGAAAACGTTATTTATTTTTCCTAGCCTTTATTCATGAGTATTGTGCCTCAACTCCGCACAATATTTTAATATGACCAAGTAGGATGTTGATATTTCGATTTTTATGCAAAATGATTTTAAAATAAATCATTCCTTGTTCAAGAAGTTGACATCAGAAATTTATCTATTATTTCTGTTATTAGTAAAAATCGAAGAAAGTCCCAAAAATATCCAGGCACAAATGGGTTAAGATAGATTTCGATTCCAAAGATGGGTTTTATAAAATAAGGAAGAAAAATACAGCACAGTCATGAATAATGGTAACACTTTCCAACTTAATAGAATAAGGACGAAAAATAGGGACGACGCATAAATTATGATACGATTTTAATATATAGCACTATAGTGCGTATTTAAAATCTGAAAGTGTTTCAGATTCTCATCCTTTTCTTTGGGGGGGAGACAAAATTTTTTATGGAATGACTATCAATAAGTCTCAAGGCCAAACTATGTCTGTTTGTGGATTAGATTTGAGCACGCCATGTTTTTCACACGGACAGTTATACGTGGCATGCTCTCGAGTGGGCAAACCATACAGTGGGCATCCAGTTTGTTTAAGTTAACTAAAGATGAGATAACAAAAAATATTGTATACTGTATTGCGTTAAGGGATTGATATTATTTTTTAGTAAAATTATTGTAATTAGCGATATATATAAATTTAAAGAATAAATTACAATGAATTAAAAATATATGTTTGGTATTGTGTTATATTCCAGCATCGTTCACAGCGCTCCATGCCTCTTCCACTCATATACCACATCTTCACACACTTACAATAAGTTAGTCATTTCTTCTTTCTACTAAAATAATCCTAGGAAGGCAAAACAACGTTTGCCGGGTCAGCTAGTATCTGCACAAAATTTCTAGTCATTCAGTCGATCGATGTGGATCTGCAAGCGTAATTATGGTAAAAAGTTTTTAGAGTGGCAGATCCTGGAATCGGGACATTACTAGGCTTTTGTTTTTATGCTAATAAGAGATAAATAACAAGAGAACAGAAATGCAGTTCGACCTAGTAAAGTGACCACCTGCCTATACTGATCACTTTTGTACGATTTCACTTTACAGCCACCACACTCCCCCCCACCCCTTTGTAAAGTGACCACCTTTATAAGGTGACTAATTTTATTTTTCCAATGGTAGTCACATTAGACAGGTTCCACTATATAAATAACTCATTATCTTAGTTTATTTTTATTTCTTCATTAATTTTGACAAAATGTAATAAAAAATAACAAAACAACAGATTTTTTTTTTGTCAAAATAGTAAACACATACACACACAATCACATAAAAGGGGGGGAAACTACAGAGGAAGAAAGTAGACAAAAACTTACAACAATTGTTTCCAAACAGAATGAATGAAAAAAAAAAAAAAATGGGAAGACCGGTTGTTCAAAAAACGGGAATGGGTTATTGCACCCGGCGAAAAGAGAAATGGCTAGTTGCAGCCCTGATGAATTTAATCTACGGGCGAGTTGCATCTGCGAAATAGAGGGGAGTGGGACAATCATAGGGCAACCATGCGGTCTCTCAAAGGGCCAACGGTAGCATATTTTGGAGGGGAACCCTACAGCGATGGCTGGATCCAGTGATGTTTTTTGGGTCTCACGAACGGTCATATCTCCGCAGCATATCTCCGAGGCGCGAGCAAGATAAGGATTCCAGTGCAACTCGCCCCTCAAACTGATTGATAGCTGTTGGCGCGGGTACAACTGACCCTCGTCCCACAAAACGCGTATGTACTGAGTAATATAAAAAGTTATTACTTCCACACAAGCAGGATAAAGAGAGAACTGGCCTGCATAGAATCACGAACTTTCACAGATGAATAAGGGTGGACTTTTTATACCATCCTAAGTGTTCGTGCTGCACTATTTCTTTATATTACTTATGAGTGTTTTTACTGAGTTCTTCCCTAATATTAACATATATCTGCTGTCAAGGAAAAACGATTTTTGGAATTTTTGGAGCATATTTGCATAACTATTTTGCCGTTTTAGAAATTCATCTTATCCGCTGACTTCTTATTGAATTTATCTTTTCTTGAACACAGATGGCATCGACGATGGTGTTATGCACTGGACTGTTCGGCCCCGTCGTCTTCATACTAGCCAGGATGTTGTCTCTAAAAGTGAAAGGCATAGAAGAATTCGCCGAAGAACTCAGGATGACGATGCTCGTGCTAAGCGTACTCAGTTTCCTATCATGCGTAAGAATATTTTTGACTTTAAAATAAAGGGGAGGGGGACTTTTCACTGTTTGGCTTTTGACTGATCAACTTAAGTAATAAGGCTCGGTATTTACGTATTATTCCATCCACCGCTTCAAATGCTCGATTCTCCCCCAAATCGGTTGAAAAGCCAAATTGTTAATACTGCTCCGCCCTGAGAAGGAACCTTGAGGAGGCGCGTTAAAGGGTTCTTATGACTGATTAAAAAATCTGATGTGTCCAACACATGACTTCCTTGCACGTCCATTAGATCAAAAATATTTTCGACGCACTTCCTCTAAATGTATTTCTTTGAAAGAGATAAAATATCAATAATAGTAAGGTTTAGCGATTTCCAGCCAAATATTTCGATATCGCCAAGCTGAGTTCAATTTGAAAGATTTCCTTCTGACACTTTATTTGGCGATATTTCACCAAAAGCCGAATAACTTGAGATAGTCTGCGACATTTTGGGGATAGCCAAAGTAGTCATTGACCACAGACTTTCATTAATTGAATGCATCCATACACCTCAATGTATTAGAAGTCATTTGGCTCACCCTGTAAATAAATTCTCAGTCGATTGCTGTCAAAAAAGATATTGAAAACAGTTAGATATTACAATAGTTCTAAATACAAAAGTTAAAAAATCTACGGGTTAGTTTTAGAGTTATACAAAATACGAAATAATTTTTGGCGCCAAATTTGGCGATATTTCGGCGAAACTCGTCAATGTCGACGACATTTGGCGAGATTTTAGGCATGAACCAAACAATGACAGATTATCGCCAAATTTGGCGATATTTCGCCAAAACTCGCCAAGAACGATGAAAAATGGCGATACTTTGGGCATGGACCAAATGACTGACTATCGCCAAATTTGGCGATATTTCGCCAAAACTCGCCAAGGTCGAGGACAGACGGTGAGATTTTGGGCATGTACCAAACAATGACTATCTACAGTAGTATTATATTGAAGATGTCCATAGACATTAAAGTACTAAAATTCTTTTCGGTGGTCCTGTAAATAAACTCTCCAGTAGATTGGAACCAAAAATCGAGATACACAACTAGATGTTACAACATTCTTATATATGAAATTTCATAATAGTTTTTGAGATTTGAGAGTAAAATATGCACACACGTACACCAAAAGTCGCCAAGCTTGGCGACTTTTGGCATAGTTCTTGAGGGAGGCACGTGACCGTGGTCGGACCATTACCTAACTTATGTGGTAGGACGGTATTGTGCTTGAAATGGATGAATGCCCCTAAAATTGCCATTGACCGTAATGTATTGGAAATCTTTTGAGTGTTCCTGTAGCAGAACTACAAATGATAAAGACACTTTTTTTAATGGAGAAATTCATTTTCTAACTCTTTACAGCATACATCACTTCTGAGTCGTTTGAAATAGCCCAATACCTCTAAAAAACGCTTTGATGAATTTCGGCCCATAGAGCGTAATGTATTTCGAATCTTTTGGGCGGTTCTGTAGATAAACTATCCAGTCGAATGGAATCGAAAGGGGAGGTGCACAACTAGATGTTACAGCAATCCTAAATATAAAGTTTCAACATTCTACGCCTAATAGTTTTTGAGATATGCGAGTTTAATGAGTTTCGGCCCATTGAGCGTAATGTATTTCGAATGTTTTGGGCAGTCCTGTAGATAAACTATCCAGTCGAATGGAACCAAAAGGAGAGGTGCACAACTAGATGTTACAAATATCCAAAATATGAAGTTTCGACATTCTACGCCTAATAGCTTTCGAGTTAGGCGAGTTTAATGAATTTCGGCCCATAGAGCGTAATGTATTTCGAATCTTTTGGGCGGTCCTGTACATAAACTATCCATTCGATTGCCACCAAAAGGGGAGGTGCACATCTAGATCATAGAACAATCCTAAATATCAAATCTCAACATTCTACGACCAATAGTTTTTGAGATATGCGAGTTACATACATACGTACGTACGTACGTACAGACGGCATGGAAAAACTGGCCACAGCAGACTCGCCGCTGTTCAAAATGAGTTGCAGACGCGTTAATATGATCGTGCATGCTAGCCTACGATAGGATGCATCGAAAAAAATTTTAAAATTAAATTTAGAGGTAGTCAAAATCGGTTTTTTGTCGAAATTTGGCCCCCAAAATTTTTCGGGATCACATTACTTCCTTATACTACGTACAAGGAAGTAAAAAGGTTAGAAACATGTCATAAAGTTATTAGAATATTCGTTAATAAACAACTGCCTACGGAAAGTTGAAAGCTAACCACCGACTAGCTTCTAACAACTTACTTGTTAGTTTCGGTACTTTTGGTGGCCAAATTTTATTGCTGCGAGTGTTAAAGAGTCGATAGAAGTATTAGGTTGTAACGAAAGTTTCCCGCCACAGCAAATTTCGTCTGTGCAAACAGTTCGCGTTGGCGTGTTAGCTCATATTTTGTCATTTGAAGTAGGGGCAACCCTAAGGTACTCGGTGCCCCCCCTGAAAACGTAAAAAAGTGCCCTTTTATGCTCTAGATAAAGTTTTCTAAATTTTTATGCTCGAAATGGCGCCCTTTGGAAGATGGCGACCCGATGCGGTGCTTACCGTGTCGGACCGCCCCTAATCGAGAACTAGCTAAGGAATTAGACGTTAGTGCCATGCCTATTAGTCGTGCTATGCATCGCATAAACTTGACCATCAAGTTTAGTCGCTGGCTGAATGTGTTGATTCAAGTTGATTTGGCGGAAAACTTTCGTTACAACCTGATACATGGTTATCTAATTTATATAATGAAATAGGCGAAAAACTGCATAACAGTTTTGCGTTTTTTGGTGCTAAATCGCTCTGTTTGGGAATTAAGATATTGGTGAAAATGGTCGACGGGATATTTCTTAAATCAAAGCGAGTAGAAAGGAAATGTTGTCTCTCAACGCCAAATGAATGAACAATGAATGTTTTATGAACTCTATATAGTTGATTAAAATATTTGACTTCAAAAATCCTCCAATCTCATAGATGATATATAGTTAGTGAAATATTAACAATTTTTTATGCATACTAAATCTTATAAATAAAAATGAAATTCTGTTTGTTTGTTTGTTTGTTTGTTTGTTTGTTTGTTTGTTTATTTGTTTGTTTGTGGATTTGATTCGTATACAAATCCACAAAAATGGACCTATAGGCCTGAAATTTAGCACAGATATGTAAAATAATATAGAATAAATGACAGCCCACTTTAAAACTTTGAAAGTCCACCCGTTCCCGGAATTTAAGAGATTTTTTATGCTCTTCACGCAAAAATCTTTCCGTAATTGTAACCCCTGTAGTGAAAAAAGTGGGAAATAAGGATCGTGGTTGCCATGTGTGGCGATTTTGCCGAATAAAATGTCGTTCGTATACAAATCCACAAAAATGGACCTATCGGCCTGAAATTTAGCACAGATATGTAAAATAATATAGAATAAATCGTAGTCCACTTTAAAACTTTGAAAGTCCACCCGTTCCCGGAATTTAAGAGATTTTTTATGCTCTTCACGCAAAAAGCTTTCCGTAATTGTAACCCCTGTAGTGAAAAAAGCGTGAAATAAGGATCGTGGTTGCCATGTGTGGCGATTTTGCCGAGTAAAATGTTTTAAATTCTCAAAGTAAAAATAAAAGAATAATAATGATTTTTTTTTTGTTAGTTTATATTCGTAAGGTTATTTTTTTTAAAATTATAATATCGTATGCATGGGAAATCAGATCAGGAATGTAATGCTTTACACGCAAAACAATAAGAATTGAAGATTTCCGAGGCTAATGTGTAAATTTTTTAGTTTGGCGAAAAAATAAAATGGCTGAAATATGGATTTTGAGTAAGTGCGTTCTAGCGGTTTGCACAGTTTTCGGCTTGACGCAATTTATTGAGAGCTTAAGGAAATAGATTTTTGAAAACAAGGTCAAAGGTTTTATTAGAATACAGCGTTAAATTTTAATGATCCGTGAAGAAATAATGCAGTTATTAAGGGATTTCAAGCGATCTATCTTCAGAATTCTCGCCAATTGAGTACATTGATTTAAGTTGGGGGAATTCCGCCAAATTTCAGAAAATTGAAATCTTCTCATTTAGTACATCGGAGTAACGATGAATAAAACACGTTATAGTTGATAATTTAAAAAAATTCGGTTGTATTAAGGGATTCACATTTTCAAATAAATGTGTGCTTTACTTTTTGGCGGCCAAACCATTTCCCATATTGATTGCTGCTAAGTCGTTGCTGCTTCGAATGATTTCCTGAAAAAACTCTTGCAAAATGGCGTATGTTGGCACTTTGGCAAGGCTTAGATTCGAAACTGGATTTTATTTGAGACTGGGATATATAATGATACTGGTTATAGATAAAAATGAATGTTGGTATGTGTGTATGAGGTTGAAAAACTCCAGCACCGTTGCACCATGAAATTTGGTTCACCTAAGTCTTTTATCATTGAGAAGCTTTTTATGCTATCCGTTTTCCTCTAACTTGCCACTAGGTGGCGAAGCAGAACGTCGAATTCTATTCCGTTTAGCCGTTTACTATGCGAATATCGTCCAACCGATTTCGATGAAATTTGGTACACGCGGATATTAGAACACGGAGAATATTTTTCACTATCCATTTTGCGGTAACTTGCTGCTAAATGGCTCTGCAAAGCATCAACTTCTATACCGTTCGACTGATCGGCATAAAATTTTTTATACTTACACATTTGAGCACGAAGAATATATTCTAACTGCGTTCCTTTTGATGTTACTCACCACTAGATGACACTGCAATGCATTATTATTTTAACTCGCCACTAGATGACGCTGCAGCAGGCCAAATTCTTGACCATTCAAACGGTCGCTATGAAAATCAGTATACATAGCTATTTGAACAATGAGAATATTTTGGCGTTATCCATTTTGCTATAACTCGCCACTTGACGGCACTGTAGCAAATCATTACTTTAATTAACCACTAGATCGCGCTGCAGTGTATCACTTCTTGACTGTGCAAAGGATCGTTATGAAAATTGGTATACATAGATAGTTGAACACGGTCGCTATGAAAATCAGTATACATAGCTATTTGAACAATGAGAATATTTTGGCGTTATCCATTTTGCTGTAACTCGCCACCTGACGGCGCTGTAGCAAATCAGTACTTTATTGAACCACTAGATGGCCCTGCAGTGTATCACTTCTTGACTGTGCAAATAATCGCTATGAAAATAGGTATACATAGATATTTGAACACGGGGAAGAGTTTGGCGCTATCCATTTTCCTATAACTTGCCACTAAATGTCGCGTCAACACATGAACTTCAGGACTGTCCAGCAGATAGTCATGAAAATTCGTATACATCGATATCTGAATGCGAAAAATATTTTCGCCGTATCCGTTTTGCTAAAACTCGCCACTAGATTGCGCTACGCCGCATGGACTTCTGCACCGTACAAACGATTGCCTTGCAATTCGGTATGCATGATTATTGGACACAATATAACGCGATATCCACTTTGCTATATCTGTTTATTACAATGAATAGTAATCACCACAAATCGTAATATCAAAAAGTACATTCATTCCCGTGCGAAGAACGGGTACTTCAGCTAGTTAATGATATAAATATACAAATTTGTGGAAAATATTCAAACACCAATCTTGTAATTTTCACTTTTTTTTTCTGAATTATCCACAGATTGAAATTTATTTTAAACGCTTCGTAAAGTGTTTGGAAACACGAGTGGAATCATTTCAGATTTTTTTCCCTGTAAATGTTAACGAGTAATTCGCATTGTATATTCTACACCTAGAAATTTAAAAATACGTTGTCTTACAGCATTTGTGTGTTTTCGTAGGTTTGGATCTTCATATCATTCATCTTGGGCAAGAAATTGAAGCGTCAAATTTACAAAGTGACCGGTTGCCTAATGTTCTCTCAGGTAAGCTAATCGTTTATTAAACTTCCGCGGTGTATATTATTTTAGAATAAATCACACGTGGGCTGCTTATGGAGGAAAATTTGAGTGCTTTATGTTTAGTCATGGATTATAATACTTAAGGATAAGGATAATAATCGCAATAGTAGGAAAACGGTAAAAAAAAAAATCCAGCACTAGAGGATTCTGATTAACTCAATTGCGGCTGTATTTTACGATATGCTTATGTAAACAGAAATACTCTGCAACAAAATAATTCTTCTAGGGTCGATGCAGACAAAAATTGGGTCCGTTTTGCCTCCCCTTCACAAAATTACAATCTATTAAAGCAACCCCTTCACAAAATTACAATCGATTAAAACAGCCCTTCAGTGCTATTTTACCCTACTTTTTAATTTGTTTTATCAATCATTTTAACAAAAAAAAGGTGACCTTAATTCAAAATTGGTAAAAAAATTCACAAAAATAAATGTTGAAATTCACAAAAATAAACAGTTTTCGCACAAATGGGACCCTGAAAAAAATTCCTAGATCGACCCCTGTTCTTATTTGTATTAATGAAAATTAAACTCAATGCATTTAGTTTTTGTAAACTTAAAAATTTTTTTTTTCTAATGCCCGGGTCAGCGGTCTACTGTGGGCTTGACTAATACAAGGGCCGCAAATGCTGATCATTTCATTATGGATGCGCCTATTAGACAGACCAACGTTGTTCCCTATGAGTGGTCTCCTAATTTTGAACCAATTCCAGATGAGAGACCTAGCATCTGGATCGGCAACCCCAGAGATATACAAACGTTTGAACATGGAAACCACGACAGATTTTAAGTGCACCCCCTTTAGCGTACACAGTTCTGCACTTTCCGTATTCTTATGAGAACGGAGCTAATAAACGGGAAATAGTCCCTTATGCTTTTCTACATGAATCATAGATATAAGAACTGATAGATGTAAATTGAGCATCACCCCAGAAACTATGTAAGTCACTTTTAAAAAATGTAATTAGGCCACTACAGGCCACTTAAAATAAATAATTAATTTCATATTCTATTTTTAGTATTACTACAGTTTTTCGTAGTGACGGAATTTATTTTTGCCTCTTACATTGTTAAATTCAACAGTCAAATGAAAGGAAACTCATTTCTACAGGTCCTATGCTAGGAAAATGAAAGTACATCAATATGAAACAAATAAAACATTATCTTACTGGTGCTTTAAAAATACTTGGAATTTTCATGCACTTCTACTTTTTTAGATTTTATTCCCTTCGTATGTGTAACGTCATTTATAAGAAGGCCATTTTTTTATGTATCATCCGGAGCCGCTCATGTGCATATGCTTTAGCCCGTGTTAATATGAATCTTCTGGTGATGGATTTTTTGACACTGTTTTGAGAACTTTAAGCCCGACCACTGGCCGAACACACAGCGCTCTCAACCGGGCAACGAAAAGCACCTGGTTCAAACCCAAGTTGCGTCCGTCCACCTAGCCGTTCGGAGTTTTCCGTGGTTTTCTCCGAAACTTTGCATAAATACGGGTTAGCACGCCTTAGAAAGACCACCACGGAGGGCACCCATCCCTCGATCTAGATCTCTCAAGTAGATAATCGGCCGAAATCCTACAAATCAAATCAAATGAAGAGCTTTAGCCTCGTAGATAATTTTTATTCTTGTGAGGAGGAAAGGGGGGGGAGACGTGGTAGCCCTGTTGGGAAAGGCGTCGATCTCGTATCCGAAAGGTTGTGGGTTCGATCCTGGGACCAACCGAAGACCGCCGTCTCACTAATGGCCACTGGGGTACGTTAAATACGCCGAGGTCACAATGCCTTCTAAATTCCTTCTAAATTCAAAACGATAACTCTGGGAGTGGCAAAACTAAGCCTTGAGGTCTTCTGCTTAGTCTTTTGCTTCAAAATTAAGAAATCCAGCTTACGATCAGTAGTGTTGCCATCTGTCCACTTCTGAATGAGGTAGAAATGAACTCTTCCAGAGTTTGTGTTAGAAATTAATACCCTTGGCATGTACTGCTGCTATCAATCTAATCTTGATTTGGGGTTGGTACAAAATGCTGTTAACGCAGAAGTGCCTGAACCCCCATAATCCATGCAAATAAGACAGACAGACATACAGATTCTTATCCTTAAGTATTAATTCACGATTCGATTGAAACTACAAATCAAGAGTAGTCATTTCAAAATAACAGAGTCAACCAACTACGAAAAATTTTTAGTTTTACCCGTTTAAGAAAGGTCTGTCCCAGTGAGTTAAGAAGGAAAGGAAGAAAACAGCGATAGATTGACTGTATTTAATTTGCTGAATTGTTCTTTTTTAATATATTTACTCCTTTCAGACTTTTTAAATGTGTTTTATAATGTATAAACTTAGTTTTATATAATTGTCAGCTTTATATCGCATCTTGGACTTATAAGGACCAAATTACTACATCATCATTTGAATACAAAGTTGCTATTTGTAAAATTCGTAATAAATAGAATGATAAAAGTGCCATTCTTTAAAAGTGAAACTTGGGTTTCATTTGTGATAGTTCAAATTAATCAGTATACTAAACCTGACTTTTAAATTTTTGAGTTTTCCAGACAAATGTTTATTATGAATAACTGCATTCACTCATATTATTTCTTCAAATAAAAATGTTTTAAATTTTAATTTTAATGCAGAAAAAAATAACTCATACTGTTTTTAAGAAACTTTTAAAACTCAGATTTTTTTAAAAGGAACGTTTTGTAAACAAATTATTTTTAAAAATAAGTAACAAATATTGTATTATTTCGAACGCTTGAATGGATAAGAATTTTAATAGTATCTGAAAACTCTGTATACATTAAATCTACTCTTCTTCGTCAAATCTACTTCTAAGACCTATACCTTTAAAATAATGTATGAAGTTAAAATGAATATCTAGAAACCAACATTTAAATTCTTTTTTTTTAATATAATAATAATAGTAATTTCAAACTTCATTATACTAAACATAAAAGGCAGTTTGAAAAGAAAACTCAATATGAATTATTGAAGAGAGATCATTATATATGTTGTAAAATATTCAAATAAATATATCGACATATTTTACTATTACTTTCAGAGAAAGTCAGAACTGTAATTACGAAAAATGAATTTCTTCTTTATTTGATTTATATGAAAATTTGCAATTTATAAATGTTAAACTAATCATAGCTGATAATAATTCTAATTAATGTCAGTTTCATTTGTACATTTTAAGCCATAGCTCTTAAATAATAATCTTGCATTTGTTCGAAGTTGCTCTATAAGTGTCAAGGTTATGAAAAACGCAGATTTTTCCCTCCTTATATTTTGTCTCGTGGTAGTTTCACAATCATTTGCTATGTCAAATACCGGGTGGTTATAACTAAACTCGCCTATAAACGGCATCCTACAGCGCAAACGGGAGAACGGAATGCAACGAAATTTTGTATATGTGTTATGAACGAAATGCGTTAACGTAATTTCGAAAAAAAAAATTTAGTTCCAAAGTGTCCAACAGAAGGGGCCTTTTCGGGAAAAACATGAAATTTAACACAATAAACGACCAAAACGTAATACAGAAACAATATTAACAATCCAGAACAAAAATTATGAGTGTTAAAATGCAAAACCGGGAAAAACTGTCAGTTGTAAGAGAAAAATGTCGAGATTTGCATTCTTGGAAGAAGAGGAAGCTTTATACAAAACAGGTTAGGGTGTAAAACGTTTGCAGACGTTCTTATGTTTTAAGTCGATGTTTCCGGCTGTACTAATGACGGTATCTTTAGTTCAACGTGCCTTATTGGTGAAGCTGTTTTAGGAAAACAAGGGGAATGCTTCTGCTGCAGTTCGTGACTTTCGTCGTAGAAAGAAACTACGGCGTGGACAAATGTCTACTACAGGTATCCGGGCCATGATTAAGAGATTTGAAGGGACGGGGAAGTTAGGAGTTCAACCTGGAAGAAGCCGTAAACGTGCCACACCAGTACTTGTTGATGCGTCAAGACAGCTGTTGACGCACAGTCACAGACATCAGAATTTGGAGGCAGTAGCTCGCGTGTAGCTTCTCTACAGACAGGCCATTCTTACTCCGAAAAGTACTCAGAAACATAATGCACTACTTCCCATACAAGATCCGCCATGGAGCTGCTTGATAGGGACAAGCCACGACGTCTCTCCTTCACAGTTAGTGTATCACAATTAGTTTATCTCCTTCACAGTTAGTTAAGTAGATGACTGTTGATCTGTCATGGCCTTGGAATATTCTGTGGAACGACGAGGCTCATTTCTACTTCAGTAGAACACTCAACACACAGAATTGCCGCATTTGGGCTAAGGAAAATCCGCGGATCTACACTGAAATTCCCCTACAGTCGCCAAAGGTCACCTGTCTGGTGTGGATTCACTGCGACATAAACATTCATCCTTGGGCCATTCTTCTTTGAGGAAGTCGGTGAACGTGGACCTGTCACTGTTCCGTTACGGGCCGTCGGTACCATTGACATGCTGCCGACGTTCGTTGTGCCCGCAACTACAGCAAAGGCGGGCCCTTACATCGACCATTTTCATGTAGGATGGTGCGGGTCCGTGAAGGCGCTATTGCTCCAACACTTCACAGTGGAACGTGTTATTAGTCGCTCCTTTCCTAATCCATGACCACCACGTTCGCCGGATCTAACTCCGTGCGATTTCTGGTTATGGGGCTATTTTAAAAAGTCTGGTGTCTCGTGGAGGTGTTACGACGTTGAATGACTAAAAGAACTTCATAACGCTTCATGTGCGAAGCCTCACAACTGATCAGTTACGATCTGCTGTTGAACACAATGTCCATCGACTAGAAATTTTGCAGGTGAATGAGGGTGGTCACGTGAAGCACGTTTCCCTACATCGTCCGGGACACGGTTAACAACTGCTCCTCTTTTGCAATGTCGTCCTAATATGTTCTTGTTTCTGCAATCTGAACTGTTTTTGTTTCTCACTTTCCTTTACTTGATGTGATTCATTGACAAGGTGATCAGAAACTAACCTACTAGCAATGTTGCTCGGGCCATCATCGGCCGGCTACGTTGCCGGTGGTAGCCCGAGCAAAATTGCTAGTAGGGTAGTCAATAAATGTTAATATTGTTTCTGTCTTCTATTTCGGTCGCTTATTGTGTTAAATTTCATGTTTTTCCCGAAAAGGCGCCCTCTGGTGGACATTTTGGAACTTTTTTTTTCGAAATTCCGTGAGTGCATCTGATGTGTAGCCCCTATACAAAACTTCGTTGCATTCCGTTCCCCCGTTTGCGCTGCAGGATGCCGTTTGCAGGGTAAGTTTAATTATAACTACCCGGTACACTTGACCTATTTAGAGTTTTTAAAATTTCATAATATTGATAAAACCACATGTAAAACATTTTTTTCATGTTTCATAAGTTCATTTAATGAAACATTTCCTCTGATGCTTTTTTCAGATTGTCATGTCTATCGGCATTTTCGTGTGGTCTCTCTTTCAAAGCACCGAAGAATGGATGTCTTACGTCGAAATCACTTTCATCGCAGCCGGGCAACTGATGTCACGCGTGTGGGTGACTATCTTGGCTGTGACTATGGTGTACCTCAGGAGAGATCCCTTATCTGCCTTCATCAAGAATATGTTCTGGCCAGCATGTCTCGGATTTGGGTAAGTTCAGCCATGATCCATGATCATAGCACCTCTTTCCAATCCTTCTGGACTGCAGAGTCAAAATCCTCTTGCGAAAATGTTGTGACTAAAAGCCAATACAATATAATCAATCATTAACACCAATACAATGAAACCAGTCAATGCATACAGCACAAATGCATTGAAACTAACCACTGCATAGAATATTTACATAACAGAAAAAATTCCTGTATACTATATCATCAGAGGCAATAAAAGCGTGAAACAAAAATAAATTAACCAATTACTTCATAGAACAGAAATTTAACGATTCCAGTCACTGCATAGAACACTAACACTGAAAACCAATCAGAACATAGAAATTCGTGAATCTTACTTATTGCTCACCATTAGTATAAAAAAAGAGTATTGTGCATCTGGCTTGCCCTTCGATTTGAAAAATCTAGTTGAGATATTTTATGAATAAACCTTAATCTGTCTTTTACAGGATAAAATTTAAAATTAGAAAACTGGATAAACTTGTTCGAAAATCCTGTAGTTTGTTTGACATTTACACGGCAATGATTTTAATGATTTATTGTCGAATTACAGTGAAATTACTAAATGTCGAATTTGCTTACATTATTGTTCAGTTGTCAATCCAGGTTTCATTACCCCAGTAGTGCTTTGACCAGAACGTGACCTTTCTACAATACATCAGCAAAGTCCAATGATACCATCGTCTCTTTCAGATTTCCTGCCTTCATCGTCATAATGATTCTAGTTGTCACAGGCATCGGTCACTGCGAACCAGATCTGGACAATGAATTGCCTCTGTTCATCTACGGCACAACGGAGGTAAATATTGCATTCTTTTCAAAACTTTCATGAATTTTATTGCAAGGAATCAGTTTTACTGCACCTGATGGAAGTAGATGTTTTGCTTCAGAAAATTAAGACTCGAACTAAAAGTTTCTGTACGTCCACATTAAGGTGTCATCCTGCTTTGGTACTTTTCTATCATGAAGTTTTATTTTGATTTAATCTGAGCTTATGGGTGATGAAAACTTCAAGAATGTCTTCGAGCGTAGTTCAAATTTGTTCTTTCGAATTTGTGTACAATGGAAGATAGCAACCGTTTTTCATCGTCACGTATCGGACAAAAAATATGAGGATGGAGCCAAACAGATTTAACTATTGAACATTAAAGCACATTTCTCCCTTCAAATGGAGGGCGGGTAAAGTAGTTAGCCAGTAGATGGCCAGCTTTACCCCCTGTGAAAGGACGGACAAGTTAACACCCAAGCCAGGAATTGAACCCAGGCCCAAGGTGTGATAGGATGTTTCTTTACAAAATGGTCTGTATAAGAGGCGATTCCGACAGAAATTTTCCTCTGGTATTTTTGTAGTCACAAGAGATTTTTCCCAGAATTTTTTCAGGTAAATTCTGGGTTAAACTAACCATTTATGTGAGCTCTAAATGAAAATTCTTTGTGCGTACTAGTTTCCGTCAAGGTATGGCAACATTTTCTTCAATTGTTGATTAACTTATAGTTTAAAGAGTTCAATTTTTGACGCTACAAAATTTCGAGATATGTTCATCAGAACAAGTCTAATAACTCGTTATTTCTTGATTGTCTTTCAGGCTGTCGGCTCCATTGTCGTTCTGTTCCTCAGTTTAGCAACCACCAGTTTTTGCCTTGTCCTGTATTTCCGAACACCGGCTAGACAGCTTCTGGACGACAGCGAAAATTCCTCTATAAAGAGCAAAAGTGATATAACAGACATAGCTATAACGATGGAGAATGCCAAAGAACTTGCGACAGACAAAAATCTCCTCAACAGCGCTGGGGTCGCTATCTATAAAATGACTAAATCCGACTCGGGTAATGTTTCCTTGTAATTTGTTTGTTTTTCCTACTTTCATGTATTTTAGTATTTGTGTGTGATTATGGCAACGCTACACTAGGGCGATCTGCCAGGGGGGGGGGCTGCCTGCAGTATTTTAATAATATCCGAATGTGCAATTTAACTAGCACCTACTAGTAACACTTAACGACTTCCTGTTAGTGTAAAACTTCGATATAGAACAACTGGAGAGACTGCCCAGCGCCGAAAAAGTGCAGCCGCTGTCATCGCTCGATTTAACTACCAGTAACATGTCAATCGATTGAATCGCCAATCGCGTCCCAGTCAGCTCTGTCAAAGAAGTTCTTTGTGGCAAGCAATTTGGCGATTCGATCGACCGACATGTTGCTGGTTTGTTAAAGCGAGCAATGGCTACGGCTGCACTTTTACAACTTTGAAATCATTTGGGCAGTCTGTCCAGTTATTCTTTCTTCTATAGCGATGGTGTAAAACAGTGAATGATCCAAGAGGAGAGACAGTTATCCCTTTAAACCTAGAAATCTGTCATGTTGTTAGGCAACTTAACCCTTTGAGGCGACTCTTTCCCAATGCTGAAAAAAGGGCAACGGCTGCCCCTTTTTTCAGCATTGGGCCATCTTTCCAGCTGTTCTCACATTCTTTCATTTTTCAGCAGATGTCAGTGTTGTTAAAAATAATCGTGACATTTTTTTACGGGTAATGGCGTGCCAAAAAGTAAAGGATTCTCGGGGAGCTGTGTCACCCGCAACTATTTTTATAGAAATCAAATCTATTCTTCGTGACTGGCAACAGTCAAAACGTCAGAGTTTGGTGTTCCCAGAGCGGGAACACTGCGCGTGAAAGGGTTAACTAGCTATTGAAACCATATTTAAAACTATTCTTTCGGCTGAATGTTCAACACAGTGCTTGCGCAATCTCCCCAGAAGTCATCGATTGCTCAAGCGCAATGCTGGATCTCAGAGAAGCATTCAAAGACCCAAGCTTGAAAGCAATACTGGCCAAAGAAGGAGAGGCTTCTCTATTGTATAGTTTCAATGATATGAATGAGCAGGTTAAACATGGGTTTAAGATTAAAGATGAACAGGGGAGATAAAATAATTACTTCATCCTACTTATCGCTCCCCTTTCTTCCTTGCTCTTGAAACTTTATAGATCGGCCACTGGTGTAAAAACTTAAAATGCATTGCTAGATTTAAAAAGACAAGCACTACACATAATCTGATTTATTGAACACATTATGTTCGAGGCACTCGTGATTGGTGAACATTGAATCTAAATATCTTTATTTGCTGTGTTAAAATAATTATGGACAATATTTACAGAAGATCGTGGCTTATATATTAAGCAACTGATATCCTGAAAAGGCAGGGTTTTGGGGGCTCTTATGTTTTTGTATCTGTTGTAAAAAGGAAGTGTGGTGGCGAATACCGTGAATTATTTAATTACACTATCTGATGTTCGCCCTACGCGTTTCACAATTTAAAGAAACTTAGAAAAGTTCTTAGATCAGCATAATAGAAAGGGAATTGCATTTTATTTGCAAAAAGGGTGCTGCGAAAGTACCAAAACAAAGATAATCTAGAACAGAGTTTCTCAAACTGTACTCTTATGGAGGCACTAGGTGCAAGTTCTTAGTCAAAAAAAAAAATCTTTCGGCGTCTTAGCCTAACACTAGGACCAGACACAGATTTGCATTAGACGCTCAGTGAAATTAACAAAACGCACGCAAAAGAAATTGAACAACAAAGAAATTGAAAAAAACACTCATAAACGTAGGATTTATGTGTGTTATTTTTACAAAGTTTTGATTATTTCATACAAGAAATTGTTCAAGGTTATCCTTGAAATTTAAAAACCCTCATAATGCTCCATCATAGAAAAAGTTTGAGAAACCCTGATCTAGATCAACACCATATAATTAGTAGAAATTTAATTAAAAGGAAGAGGATTTGTTCGTTGAATGTTTCATATATTTTATGTTCCATATTTTTTATGGCCATCAATTTACATCGAAAGTAGAAGTACGATAATGACAGAAACCAATCGCTTTACAAATATGAAAATACTTTCTATTTGTTATTGTTTCACCATAAATAGCTGCAGAAATAAAAGTAACTTTACACCTTTTATTGTCAGATCTCTTTTGTGTGTGTGTGTGCTTGTTCATATAATGTACATTTTCTGTCCATTTAATATCTGAAGTTAAGGAGACTCACTACTGTTAAATCTTCAAAATAATTGATTTCTTTAAGCCTAAAGATAACTGAATCTTTTATAAGTAAACCTCATGAAAACATCCCATTTAGCTCTGCATATATCATTGGAGATAGTACTTATAAATTAAACGAGGGGTTATAAGCCAACTCGTTTACTTCATTGTGACATTAGAAACATAACAAGTTTCGGGTTTATCTTTATTTAAAGACAAAAAGGAAACAAAAATTTCATATTGTAACCAAAAGTCTACAAATTCATGACAAGGAACCAGGAAATGTGTAGCTTTGGAAGATTTTCGAGTGTATGTTATATCACATTCGCGAAAAAAATGTAAAATGTGGCAACTACATAAATATCTCTGAGACTACCACAAAAGAGAAGTTTCAGGGTATATCTACTCTTTTCTACAGACTTACTGCTGAATTAAACAAAAACCAGTACTGTCAATCCAGAAACAGAACTTTCTTTGAAAATATGTTGCATAGTGTAATTAGTCAAGGCACCGGGAAATACAATACGATGCACGCTCCCCCTGTTTCTTTTCTTGTGCTACGACAGTTGTCTTAAAACTAGTTCATTCTCATCTGGATTAATATCTTCAGAGCTAAACGGAATATTATCATGCGATTTATTTTAAAAGATTAAGAGAGTGATCATTTAGGTTTAATCCTAAAGAAAATCCAATCTTTTTGAAGATTTAACAGTAGTGAGTCTCCTTAACTGATTTTGTTTTCTCATTTTACAGATCTCATTATATCAGAGACAGGCCATCCTAAAAATGCATTCTGTTCTGGATATGAAGATAAATCGGAGAAGTAAGCATCAAGTACACTTCTAAAAAATTTTTGCACCGCAAAAATGCAGAAGATAAATTGAATCCTTGCTGATTAGCACTGGTTCTTATCAGCTCTTTAAGAGGAAGTCCTACTAATGAACATACCCTATAACCTTTATGCTACCAGGGGCGACCCTAAGGTACGTGGCGCCTCCCTGCAAACGTAAAAACTGCTTTTATGCTCCAGATCAAGTTTTTCTCAGTTTATGAGTTCGAAATGGCTCCCCGCTTACCTTGCTTACTGCGTCGGGCCGCCCCCTGTATGTCGCGATCGTCTGGACCATTTCATTTAGAAACTATTTTGTATAAAAAATCTTGAAATTTAGTGAACAGATACGAAAGTGATCTTTTAATAAAATGACATAAATTAAAAACGCGAAGAGAGCATCTGACACATGTTGTGTTTGATATGAAATACTTCTGCCAATGCCTCGTCCTCCATACGACGCCATTGCACAGGCATTGACGGAAGGATTTTGTATGAAAAGTAAAATAATATATTAGAAACTACCTTCGTATTTTTAATTTATGTCATTTTATTAAATGCTTATTTTCGTAACTATTCGCCAAATTTCAAAATTAATACAAAACAGTTTCTAAATGAACTGGTCCAGACGATCTTAACATATAGAAGCTATTCCATTTTAGGATTTCCTCTTAAGGGAAGTGAGACGTGAGTGGGTTCCTTGGTCTCTAATTTTCACTTTTTTTTAAACTAAAATACGCTTTAGATTATAAACGATTTTTTCACCTTTAAAGTTTGAAAGTAATGTTTAGAGGGTTGTGTTTTTCCTTCTTCTTCTCAATTGTAATTCTTTATATCAAAATGTATTGTTTTGTATAGTCTTAAAATTAAGCAAACACAATAACTTATTAAAATGTTTCCCTTAAATGTCTGATTCAGAGTATTACTCGAGGTTTTGTCTACACTCTCAAGATGGTCTTGTATTTTGTTGTTTCCGTTTACTATTTATTGAATTAAAAATAACAGGCATTAACCCTTGCGCACCCCGTTGACTTAGCATTAAAGATTAAAATTCAGTAACTTTTATTAAATTGACATTACGCAACCACAATTTTCACGAAAAGCGAACTAGCCAATCAATAATCACAATGAATCTACTAAAGTAGAATAGTGATCGTTGCGTTACACATGTACGTTATCGTTTTAGGTAGAGCTACTTTAAGGCTGATTCACTCTCCAATATTTGGTTCCCATTATGTATCAATCCGCACGTGCCGTTGTATTTTACTTTTGTTCTATTATAAAGCGAAACTTTTATTATGTTGCAAAAATGGGTGGTTGTACTGCACCCATAATCCGAATCATTAAAAAAAAACGTTTCAGAATGTTTCAGTTCCCATTGCCGAAAGAAAGACAAAAAAAGGGATTAAAAGCAGCAGATAATTACTCACCGCCTCGTACTTTCATATAGGCGGAAATAAATCAACTCTGTGTCTAGTGTCCTTAGTTTTAAACACGGGCATGGATATAGGATGATCATCGACGCATTTTAAAGAGGTAAACGAAATTTGCCTGTAAGATGCCGCTGTGAGTCATAATCATTAAGTTTATGTTTTGGCATGCGTGAGTTAGTCATAGATTCCATCATGATTCGTCGCTTATGTAGCTAATCAATAAAAGGGGTTCGAATACTTTCCTTTGAGAAGCTGACGCTATTTCGCTCGTCAGCTATAAGTCGATGGTCGTCCTGTATCCAAGTCTGTGGTTTTGGATCACGAGAATTTCACGATGTACACATTAACGTCATGACGGGCAAAGGATTAACGTATATAATAATCACGGGAAACGTAACACAGAACCTGAGGAACCACATGGGTCTTTGAATGGCACGTGAGCGCATGCGCTGGACTGCAAGCAGGGGGATTCAAAGACCCATGCCAGGAAGCAACGATGTGTACAGAAGGAAAAATCGCTGTCGCCGCGTCATTGCAACGGTGGGGGGCGAACAGGCTCAAATGAATAAGACTTTGAAATATTTATTTTGAATCACTGTTCTTAGTACCTGCCTAAATCTATGAGTTTTTTCATTTGCATGTTGAACCCTCACGGCAGAAACAATTGTAAATGGTCTTTCTAAAGAAATCCTAATTATAGCAATACGGACGAAGTAATCGTTGTCGTTCTTACTAAGTGAAAAGGTGCAGTTTTGTTTTGTCTGCCTCGGGCGCTACTTTACCTAGTTACGCCCAAAGAATATCACATTTAAATATAAAACTTGAACCCCTCATCCCGAAATTTTTTTCCTGGCTATGGCCCTGAGCGACGGATTTGCTTTACGTCAGTCGAAATTGTCATCATTCTCAAAAGAAAACAAATAGTTTCTGGACACAAATAAACAGCAAATTTCGAAAAGGCCTATCTCGAGGTATTTTCAAAATTGACTTGTTCACATTTTTTTTTTCTTTTTTTTATGTACAAATGTAGATCTCTATTTTTTGAGCGAGGAACATTGATATCTGGTTTCTGAAAAACACATGACTTGCTGCAGTCAATTTCGAAACGGTCTCATCTCACCGAGATGAGACAGAGGTAAGACCTAGAAAAGTTAAGACAATACATACCGGAGGATTTTGAAGACTTTTATGACGATGTTCTGCAGTGGCATCACAGCTGGAAGTCAAAGATTTTTAATGAAAACATTTTGGGGGATATTTTTGTAATTTTGTATGACAATGTAATCACAAGGCATAACGATATAATGAGATAAGAAAACGTTTGTATTTTTGTTCTTTTAAAGAATTGCTTTGTAAAATAATGCTGTTTTACTACTAAATCCACCCAAATCTTCGGATGACTTTCGAGAAAGTCTCATCTCAGAAAACTGTAACAATCATTTTCTCCTTCAATTTGTCTTTCCAAGATACTATTTTGCCTTGTTATAACATACATAGTTTTCGAAAATATTAAAAAAAAAAAAAAAAAAAAAACGCATCAGTCAGTCAAATGGTTCAACAGAAAATCCGTTTTTTGTGTGATTCCCGAAAATTTTTAATTTTGGGATTGGGGCCTTTTCGAAATTTGCAATTGAAAAGTTTTGTGATCACGATTCTTTTTCGTCAGCTATAAAACTTGGAACAGCTCTGACGTGCATTACTTTTAATTATCAGGTCACAGTGGAACATCTGCGACACCTTGAAGCGGTCCGAGACATCGTTCAGCGAAAAGCACTTGCTCTCTTCAAGCAACAGCGAGGTGTCTTCGGTGGTGTCCACTCCCGTCCACAGCAAGGGTGCAGGAACGAGCAGCGGGAAGGACGATTCCAGCAGCCCCCACCTGCGTCACGTGATACTGCTCATACTCTGCTGCATATCCATGGCTGTGGTGAGATGCTTTTATTATTATTATCATCATTATTATGATTATTATTATTATTAATCAGATTTCAACATTCGCTTTGATAACGTACGTGATACTTAGTAAATCTACTAGCTTTACATTTATTAGTAAAAAACCGTTTCAGGATTGAAATATATATGCATAGGCGCACCCACGGAGGGGGCTATGGGGGCTAAAGCGCCCCCCCCCCTAAACCTGGAGAGTTGGTTACGAAAAGCTTCAGAAATTGAAAATTGTCACTAATGAATTAAAATATTTTATTTTAAAAAATTGTCTTCAAATTATTTCTAATTTTTTATGGGAGGGATTCATTTAAAATGGGGATGTTGATTTTTAAGTAAATACTTACAGTTAGTGTATAAAATAAAGTTAAACTTCGCTACAACATCAATGAAAGGATTGGATAATTATTTATATGACGCTATAACGAGTTACGTTGATAGCGCGATTGCGGTCTATGATCAACGTGGTGATGACTATTTTGACGCTATAAGGGAGTTATAGGTATAATGGGGGTCACTTTAACCGAGTTCAGCAGTATATGTAATCCCAGCCTCCCCCCTAAACCAAAATTCTGGGTGCGCCACTTATGTATGTAATGTATAAAAAGGTAGTTTGGGCTTTACTAGTTTGGGTATTGTTCAAGCGGGTACTTTCACTGTAAGTTTTGCTTTCCTGTCAAACTTGCCACGCTCGCTCTGGAGCTATGTTTTATTTCTTTAGTTAATTGTCAGACACCAAGTCTTCGATTCTGTGTTCTTTTTAGTGTACCTGTGTCCCCACGCCTTTGTAACCCACGGATGCAGGTCATGTTAATAAATGCATGTAATTCGATTAGAGATAAGAGAGAGGCGGAGTTATGTCTTTGCAAACCACGTGGTGTGGTGAGCGTAAATACGCCCGCACCTCGAAAATCCACAGACTTCTGCCACTAGAACTGCTTAACTAGTCAACGGGGATTTTCGTACCCGTCTCTCCTCCTCTCTTCTCACTCTATGTTGTAACTTTAAGATAATGTTCAATAAACAGTACCCGCCTTAACTCTGGAACTTTACTGGAAAATCTGACGTATCATATATTCAAATCGTCTGCTAAGACTCTTTAACAATCTTCGTCAGGCATATTCTAACTACTCCTCACTTTTATAACTACTGTTTGGAAAGTGTATCGTAATCCATGAGTGTCCCGTATTTGTGATTTTTGTTTCATAAAACATTTCTTTGGAATTGAAATCTATATTAAAATCGTCTACTAAAACTGTTTTACAATCTTCGTGAAGCAGATTCTAACCTTCGTAATAAACTGAAACGTTTGCCAGTTTCTCGCCAAATGTGGAAAATATCGCTAAACTTGGTTCAGTTTTGGGGAACTTATTTTCCGTCGCCAAACTGAGTGATAAATCATCAAAATTTTCAAACATCGGCGTTCTTTCAATGTTCATCTCCCCTCCCCCACACTGTGTGGCAATCCTATTGAAAAATGGGTCGGCGCAAATCGGTTCACAAAAACTGTCCTCAAAATATCGATAAGAAGAACCCGGATTGAACGAAATAGCACTCTACTGCATCTACAAATGCATGCGATCGTAACATGGACGAACATGTCGACGGAAATAGGTCCACAAAAAATACAAATTTCAGAGTCCCTCTTTTCTTAGTTGTGTTTATAATTCTACCGTGAATGTATGCTCTGGTCACATTTGTATCAAGGAATCATTGTAAAATATTGCATTTTGTTTCAGGGTCTCACAATCTGCACTTGGAAGCTCTCAACGAATCAGCCAAATGGGTTATTTGTAGCTATGGAATTTCTTGACGCAGTTTTGAATGTGGGCCAGGTAAGGTCGCAGCAGTATCTTATTAAGGTTAATTATCATTAATCTTGTGCATTTATAAATGAATTTTACGAGATGTCCTAAAAGTAGCGACTGTTTTTGTAAAACCGGGATTAAGAAATAAAACTGAAGGTTCTTGTATTTTATAGTGTTTCGGAACTGTCCATAAATGATGAGATATTTTTTTTTTAATTTATAATTTTGATTCCTCTCCCTTTGTCACATGTTACCATATACAACAAAAACACAGCTTCAAATTCAGAAACAGAGCACTACGTCAGGGCCGACAAGATTTTCGGACCCCATGCAGTAATGTACCATTCGAATGATTTCCATAATCGATTACTACTATTCGAATCGTATCAATAATCGATTAATCGAATAGTGAATATTCGTAATTTTTACTATTCTAATAATATTCGCCGTTAATCGTGATTTCACACTATTCGAATAGTATTCGCGATTTCACTATTCGAATGCCAGTGTTATTCGATTGGTATGTGCTGCGCGTTCGAATGGATTTTGGAAAATCGATTATCTCGAATCGATTTAACAATCGATTATTTCGAATAGTTTCATTCATTCATACCTATCACCAGCCCATGACAGGTTTGAGAGAAGCCTTCCACCCCCCAATGAAAAGAAAAGAAATAAATAAGTATATTCTTCAATTTTTTTCTTCATAATTTTTTTAAACAGGGCAAATTAGTACACTTTAAGTCTACCTTAAACTACATAACGAATCTTTATACATTATAAAATTTCAAATTAAGGGCAAGCCTAAGCACAGGGGCAATAGCCCCGCTATGGTGGGCCTGCTCTACATTATAGATCATATTTCTAATTTTATTTTTAAACTTTCACTATGTTCTTTAATTAGATTTGTGTACATAACAATTAGGATAAAGTTTACAAAAAATAATAATAATTAATATACAGGGTAGTTATAAAATAACGTGAGGTTTCAGAGCCCTCAAGCGGAAAAGTCAACTATTGGACAACAGCAACTATCAAAAAAAAAAAAAAAAAAAAAAATGAGCGTACACATTGTGAACCGTGGGATTTCGATTTTTAAAGAAAAATATATAGTACTAAAAGGTTTATGCAGCTTTGTACATGGTTAATTATTGTCTATTATACAAATAATAATCAAACAGGTCAATTTTACATGAATATGTCTTGTCTAACGATGCACATAAAACCTACTTGAAAGATGAATAAATCATCTGTTGATTTTTTTTAGGTTCCTTAAATGTGTTTTTTCTCTTTTTCAGGGAGTGTTTGTACTTATGGTTTTTATTAAAGATAGCAAATACATTTTAACTCCAATATCCAAATGGTACGTAAGTAACGTAATTTTTCTTTATTTTAAATAAGAAACGTAAAGTATTGGTAAATTGAAGGCTGCGTCGGCCAAACTTGAACTCCGATATGTCGACTTCGTTTATAGAAAAAAATTGTGTTTGTTTTGAATGAGTAGTCAGAAATGTGGTGTTACGGCCAATTATCTGTGCGAGGGATCTTGCCCGGGGGGGGGGATTGCCCTCCATGGGGGACTTTCTAAGGGATCCTAACCCGTGTTTACGAGAAGTTCCGGAGAAAGCCACAGAAAACTCCGAACAATTTGGTCGGCGGACGCGATCTGGTTTTGAACCAGACACTTTCTGTCTCCCAGTTCAAAGCGCAAACGCGCTCAGCCGCTGGTCGGGCGTTGGTTGGGTTGGACTCAACGATTTTTTTCGAAATTTTTTTTTTTATAAGTTTTCCTTCCTTTCCTGCTCCTAACCTATTTCTCAATTCTGTCCATATATTTCTGAATGTGGAAAAGACGCTCGATGGATGCAGAACTTGGTGAGCAAGTAAACAATTGGGCAAGAAAAGAACAAAATACGTCCGGCAATTTTTTAATCTTCTGCTGCGTGTTTCTTTCCATTAAATCCACCGACGCAACCACATCACGCAAAAATTTTGTTTGTTTTTGCTATGAATAAATTTCCTCCTACTCCCCCCCCCCTACAATATTTCCTGGCGATGTATTACAAATGTTTAATTCAGCTAATAATGTATGTTTCTAAGTGCAAAATCGTTTTACCAAAGGTTCCTTTGAAAACAAACCTGAAAAAAATCTGAAAAAATACAAATTAGCTGTTTTTTTGTGGGGGGGGGGGGGGGGGGTGCGGGAAAAAAACCCATATGCGTTGGGTTTGTTCTTAAAAACCCGGGGGTTTTGCCAGTTCTGTTGTATGGACCGTATACTTCAGTATGTATCTCTATGTTCTAAGCTCTAGACTCTTTGATAAACTTTGGACGACAAAAAAACAAATTTGGAGCCATCCCGCCCCCCCCCCTCCAAAAAAAGGCGCCCTTCTCCTTTTCCCCTTCTAATCTTATTCAGAACTTGATTTAATGAATACACCGTTCAAATTTGAGCTAGTATTAAACACGAAAAATCGAACAGATGCTTTGCAAGTGTTCCTGCCCATTATTGTACCAGAAATCTAGTGTTCAATCTGTCGCAGAAAAATTGACGGTAACTCATATGAGCTGCACGAAAAGTAGTTTAAGAATAATTTTAATCTTTACCGGGAACTGGTTCATAAGGAACCTGAACATCACACTTGATATACTTTCGGAACTCAACAATTAGGCAATTTTTGCAATGTCTAAGAGAAAATGTGTTCAAGTCTTGTAGTTTTTATTAGAAATGCTCATATAAATGTGTGAATAACAGTTTACTGATATGCAAAAGATAGACAACCATTGTAGAAATCTACGAAGATGCAAGCAGCTTGAACCTATGTATGACTTCATTCTTGCAAGCAGTATATAATGTTGTTCCGTTACATATGAAAACATCCAATTCATCTAAGGAAAATTTTAGCACATGAATATGAAATATTGACTGAATTGATGTCAAAGGTCTTGCACGGGTAGACACATGGCCTGGCACAGTGACGAATTAATGCAATTTTGTGTGTGGTGGCGGTTAGTTTGTTTGCCAGGAGAGGACGGCTCTCGTTCTCTCCTTGGTCTCCTAATGTCTAAACGACACATTCAGTGTCGTTTAGACATAGAGATATTGATACAAGGAGACTGCATTAGCTATCTGATAGTGAATCGGAATCTGTAACCGATCCGCCATATTGCTTAGACCACATTGCAATATCGGAAAAAACACTCAAAATACTGGTATTAAGCGATAAAGTAAATAAAAAACTTTGAAAACTTCGTAAAAAACACACATAAGAAGTTATAACTTCTTATGTGTGTTTTTTACAAAGTTTTTTTATTTACTTCACATTGCAATATGGATTATTCTATGATGACAGTTCCAATTTTAAAGAAGTAATGTCGCCAAAGTGGGCACCAAGAATAATTACAAATTTGATATAACTGTAGAACTTTTTACTGCAGAAAGCTGAGATTTTGTATTTAGAACTATAGTAACATAATTGTGTATCTTTACTTTTTAATCTGTAAAATCATTTAATTTTTTTTCAGAACAGTTATAAAGTAGCCAAAGAAGTATTCAAAGCAGTTTGTTTCAGATTTCGCTCGAATTAACCCTTTGAGGCGCAACCCTTTCCCAATGCTGAAAAAAGGGCAGCCGTTGCCATCGCTTAACTTAACTACCAGCAAGATGGCGGACGATCGAAAGGTTCATCGCGTGCCACAGATCTAGAGACCCTTTTCACAGCCAGCTGTCGTCAAAAAAGGGTCTCTAGATCTGTGGCACGCGATGAACGTTTCGATCGTCCGCCATCTTGCTGGTAATTAACCAGAGCGATGGCAACGGCTGCCCTTTTTTCAGCATTGGGCAATCTATCCGGCATTTTTCCATTTTCCAGCCGATATCAGTGCTGTTAAAAATAATCGTGACCATTTTTTCACGGGAAAGGACGTGCTAAAAAGTAAAGGATTCTCGTGGAGTTATGTCACCCGCAACTATTTTTAGAGAAATCAAATCTATTCTTCCTGACTGGTAACAATCAAAACGTCAGAGTTTGGTGTTCCCAGAGCGGGAACACTGCGCGTTAAAGGGTTAAATCGGATTTGTGTGGCAAATTGAAAATCGCGTCATTTCCCAAGTCGGACACAAGAGCAGAGCGGTTATGTTAAACTTGTGACAGGGGAAACAATGAAAGTTTGTGGCTGAAAATCTAGGGATGATTTGATTCCTTTTACACTTCTGCTCAGAAATGTGGTGCTTGAATTTACCCATTAAGCAGAATTTCATCTGAAGTATAAAGACGAAGAAACCCAAATAAATAATTGTAGGCGTCGCAGTCGGTCCTATTTTTTTTTTAATTCCTACCTCTCTAAATAACAGAGTAAAATGTTCTGCTGCTTCAACAGTTGTTAAATGTTCGTTTAGATGTTAAGGTTTCGCCTATCAAACCATTAAAATACTAGGCTATTTATATAAAACTTTGATGAAGGTAGGAATTAAAAAAAAAAAAATAGGACCGACTGCGACGCCTGTAATTGGTGAATACCGTTTGAGCTTTCGACCGAGTTTGCTATTAATCGGAGGTCGGGGTAGGCGGTGAATACGGCCGTGCATGTAATTTTAGGTGAAATAACACGGTACCTCTTGTTTTCCCCAGAACATCACAGTTATAGTAATTAACTAATTTTTGCTTATGTATCATGTATTGATAGGTTACAATAAATATCATAAGTACTGTTTTAAAAATACAGAAAAAATGGTTAAAATTTCGAAGTTGGACGACCATGTTCATGGATAAAATGATCACTTTTTTCATTTCTTTCACCGTCTATATACCAAAGGTAATTGCACTATTAGATTTTGATTCTCAAAAACTTATTTTGCCTTGCCCTCTCACCATTTCTTTATATGGATGTGAAACGTATGAGATCGAATGTCTTCTTCGGTGATGAAGTACGAATATTTCCGGTGGAACCAAACGAGGAAGCTTCATCAAATATTTTTAGGAATGAAATATCTTTTTTGCTCTGTCGTCTGAGCACTTGCGTTGTCTGATATGAGGAAATGCTCAAACCACTATTTCAGAAAACGTATATGTTTTCAACAGTAAGACTGCAATGTCTTGAGTAACCCGATTAGACAAGCAAATAAATTACAGTTAATTTACTTATGACAAACAGATATTATGAAATGATTGCAGACTCACTGAGGTTCATGAACAAAAAAGAATATATGTATGGATCATTTATTACATTTAAACGAATGAAAAGGGTGTTACATTACATAGTTGGCGCTTATTTTAGCCTTTTCAAAGGAAAAAAAGTTGAATCATGTTTCAAGAAGAAAAATTCCCGTTTGCTTTTATTATAACTAGAGAAACTGATGCAAAAATAAGATTTTCTACTTAAAACTGTTCGACTTCTATCCCAAGGTAAACAAAACATAGTTGGCGCATAAAAAAAAAAAAAAAAATTCACCTCAGTTTACGGCTCCTCGTATTGTTTTTAGCGATAGCTACAGAAAATTTGAATATTTCGCGACTTTTTCGAGAGTGATTACAGCAGTTTAATGTCAAAGAACAGCCTCCCTTAAGTTTTTGTAGTTAAAGCGAAATAATTTTAACCATAAAATTACACAATAGGTATACCACCACTTTTGCTAAATGAATGGCAGCGTTGGGTATATATAGCAACTCTTGGGCTCCTGAATGACGGCTTGCACTAACTCGTGTATCCCTTAACCTTAATGTAAACCCGTTCGCGACCAGCGTCCGCATACGCGACGCTGGGCTGATAGAGAGGAATCTTTGCGTCGCGTATGCGTAATTTGAAAACGGACCGATCTTTTTGAATTTTTCAATATTACTAGATGGTGCAAAATGGTAACGGTTTCCATAACTTGAAAATTTAGTGTCGTTATATTGAAATGCATATTTTACAAGATCCTTTTTGTAAAATTAGGCTTTGCTGCTATAAATACGTGGGCCGATATGGACGCTCTGTTCCACTTCATTCTCCGCGCGCTGGCCCTCAACGGGTTAATGTCAATATTTCAAAATAAGCCTCTCTAATCAAATTGAAACAGTTATACAGGGTGTCCATAATTAATGTTCTCCTATTCAAAACAGCATACAGAAAAAATTACCGGTCAGAATGCTATCAAATTTGCAGAAAACCTAAATGAGACCATGGGGGAAAAGGTTTACGTGGTTAAGAAATAGCTCAAAGAAACATCACCAGGTGGCGTTTTACAGCTTTCTGGTTACTGATTTGAAAACTCTTCTACCGCACAGAGATATAAAACAATTGCTTCACATCCTCTCTATTGTCTCTTTTGATTGAGAATGGTTATTTGTTTTATTCGCACTAAAACGTTATTAACTCTTTGAGGCGCAACCCTTTCCAATGCTGAAAAAAGGGCAATCGTTGCCATCGCTCGACTTAACTACCTGCAAGATGGCGGACGACCGAAACGTTCATCGCGTGCCACAGATCTAGAGACCCTTTTTTGACGACGGTCGTCCGGCATCTTGCTGGTAGTTAAGTCGAGCGATGGCAACGGCTGCCCTTTTTTCAGCATCGGGCAATCTATCCAGCCGTTCTCACATTCTTCCATTTTTCAGCAGATGTCAGTGCTGTTAAAAAGAATCTTGACAATTTTTTTACGGGAAATGACGTGCTAAAAAGGAAAGGATTCTCGTGGAGCTATGTCACCCGCAACTATTTTTTATAGAAATCAAATCTATTCTTCGTGATTGGCAACAGTCATAACGTCGGAGTTTAGTGTTCCAGAGCGGGAACACTGCGCGTTAAAGGTTTAAACGTTACTTAGTGGTGATTTTTTGAACTATTTTTTTCTCTCTCCCACACGTTCATTAAGATTTCCTGCGAATTCGGTAGCATTTTGACATGTAGTTTTCGTGGTACATCGCTTTTCATAAGCGAACTTTAATTATGAACATCCTGATACAAACATTGTATAGGGTGTTCGTACCCCCCCCCCTTCTGGTACGAATACATATTGTTAATTCGATATGCTCAAAAAAGTATATCGAATTAACAATTTTTGTGAATGTAAACTAATTTTTTTATTTTAATTTTGTGAATTAGTGTTCCGAAATATTCAGGACTCGAAAGAGGAGAAATTGTCATTACCGTATTGGCCCGAATATAACACGACCTCGACATTTTCCATCAAGATAATTAGAAAAATCCTATATTTAGGCCTCGAATTTAGCGCGAGTCGGGTTTTTTACGGGAAATGATCAGTCAAAAGATACCGCGTTATATTCGAGCCAATACGGTATATACTTCGTGATTTATTGTATGAAACCAACATAGTAATTTCGATAAATATTCTCGCCGAATACTTATTTTGAGTGGATGTACGTTAGAGGTTACATACCATGACTGTACAGTAAACCTTTGTTAAACTGAAATACATTCAGAAGGCCCATGATCAGTTAACAGACCTCTTTATACACTGTCTACCAATAAGTATTTGGACACCTATGCAAATGACGATATCTGCGGTCCTGAGGTACGTCACGGCCTCCGTCGGTATATATCGTGTAGGAAACAGCATCGTCATGAGTCTCATGCAAGATGCCGCGCAGTTCGGAGCTCTCTGATTTTGAGAAAGGTATAATTATCGGGTATCACAAATGTGGCCGATCCTTAAGGGACATATCTAGCGATCTGAAGTACCCAAACTCGACAGTGGCCTATGTGATTAAGAAGTGGAAGGTGAGCGGTGATTGTCGGAATGTGCCCCGAGTCGGCAGACAAACGAAACTGGGAGATAGAGACCGACGAGTGCTGTCCAGAGAAATTCGGAGGAAGAACCGCACCCAACCGATGGCCCTCATCCGCAAGGAGTTTCAACAGGCATCCGGGAGTATTGTTTCAATGAATACCATCCCTAAGGAAGCACATCTGCTTGGTTTTCATGGCCGTGCTGTTGCCCATAAACCTTTGATCACAAAGTCCACCGCGCTGCTCGGTTAATGTGGTGCAAAGCACATCGAAATTGGACCGTAGATCAGTGGAAACGGGTTCTTTGGAGCGACGAATCAATTTTCACCCTTTACCCTTCGGATGGTAGGGTCTGGGTCTGGCGTCTGCCTGGAGAACGTCTCCTGCCAGAATGCATTGTGCCAACAGTCAAGTTCGGCGGAGGTGGAATTATGGTCTGGGGATGTTTCTCCTGGTATGGACTAGGACCCTTGGTCCCCATTCATGGTAAGCTCAACGCCGATATCTACTGCACTATTTTGGATGACAATGTGCTTCCTACGTTCTGACAGTTTTACGGGTTGGACCCCTGTTACTTTCAGGACGACAATGCCAGTTGTCATATTTCGAGGTTAACCAAGGCTTGGTATGGTGCCAATGGAGTTCATCGAATGGACTGGCCTGCCCAGAGCCCAGACCTGAACCCTATAGAGAACCTCTGGGACGAGTTGGATCGCCGAATTAAGGTGTGCACTACCCGTCCAAAATCGGTGAAGGAACTTCTATGTCTACTCCAAGCCGAGTGAAAGACAATACCACTAGCTGTAATACAAAGACGGAGGTTCACGCTGTAATTGCCTCTCGTGGAGGCTCTACCAACTATTGATTATGAATAAAGTTAGTTTTTCTTTTCTATCACAGGTGTCCAAATACTTATTGGTAGACAGTGTATAACGCATACATCCATTTAACAGAAACTAAGTTGGTCCCTTTATAATTCTATTTAAGAGAGGCTTTTCCTCTGCCTAATGTATTAGGTGTATAGGAAAAAGTAATGTTCTTTTTCTACATAAAATTCAAGCAAATAACTTTTCAGCAAGAATTGAATTTCAAACAAACTGTGCCTAAGTATGAGACTCATATTTGTTAAATTTTAAAGCGAGAATTTTATAGATTTTTTTTTCTTTCTTTCGAGAAGAATGGGCGCCCTTCCCCTTTTCTTCACGTCTACCATCCTTGAAGGATTCTATTCGAAATGTTCTGAAGTCGATATTTTGGTATTCGCAAGTGTTGTGTTTTACAGCACTCACGAGTTTTATGGATATCTTTTCTTTGAGATCAAGCAGGATATGTCAAAAGGACGTTTTGGCCCCTATATCTCATGTTACGAATTTTAAAAAATGCTGTCCAATCGAGCACCTAAGCTAAAAAACTTATGCACGTGCCAAATTTCGTATTATAAGCTTCAATATTTTTGGCTAGACAAAATGTTCGCATGCGAAAAACGGACAAAACTTTTCCTTAGACCTAATAGTTCCACTTCTTGAACACGACTGAAAATGCAGAATTTCCGTTATGTTATTCACACATGTGTACTTCTTTTTCAGGCTTCGGAAAGTGAGGCATGGGTTTTATTCACTGGACAGCCAGAGTGACGTCGTGGACACCGTCATACAACAGCTCTGCAATCAATTTTTAACTTATCATTGGGATAACTGCGTCCGGGACCTGCCACGAACGGTCAAGTACGTATCACATGCGTTTTCTGAGTTGATTGAAAAAATACATATAAATGCCACTCAGAAATGACGAACTGTGGAAGGAAGGGGTGTTACAAGCGAATCGGAATCCGACACATGGAAAGATTCTGCAAATACCATGACAGGGGGAATGCCTTCCACATTGCATTTTGCACTCTTTGTGAGGGCGTTTCCTTCACACTGCTGTGATAGACGGAATTCCGCAAATTACTGTATTACGATTTGCTGAAAAGACTCCTTTTGGAGTTATTGTAAATCGCTTTGCAAACTGGCTTCTGCGAATTTAGAAAAGACTGTTTTGACGTAAAGTGTGTCAAATCTATCAATTTAAATGAATTAACTTTAAATACTTCAAAACATAATATGCTGCTGGAAAATCGTAGTCAAAAGTATGTTTAACAAACTCAATCTATTGCTATTAGCCAACAATTTGAATTTAATACCTTTTCTTGTTGTTCAAAACCGGACTTCTCCCACTAAAATCAGAGGTATAGGCAGTGACGGCTCGAGCCTTATTTTAGTGGCGGTGCCCCAAAGAATAGTGTGTGTTCTGCTATGTCAGAACAAGGTTTTTTAGCTCTGCAGTACGGTATTGGCAATTCGATTGGCCGCCATGTTGCTGGAAGCAAAATCGAGTTATGGCAATGGTTGCCCTCTTTCAGCGTTGGGGCCATTTGGGTAGTCTATCCAGTTGTTCTTCTATATCGATGATTAGATTGCAGTTTTCATTCTGTTAACCCTTTGAGGCGCAACCCTTTTCCAATGCTGAAAAAGGGGCAGCCGTTGCCATCGCTCGACTTAACTACCAGCAAGATTGCGGACGGCACAGCCAGCTGTCGTCAAAAAAGGGTTTCTAGATCTGTGGCACGCGATGAACGTTTCGATCGTCCGCCATCTTGCTGGTAGTTAAATCGAGCGATGGCAACGACTGCCCTTTGTTCATGATTGGGCAATCTATCGAGCTGTTCTCGCATTCTTTCATTTTTCAGTAGATATCAGTGCTATTAAAAAGAATCGTGACAATTTTTTTTACGGGAAATGACGTGCTAAAAAGTAAAAGATTCTCGTGAAGCTATGTCACCCGCAACTATTTTTATAGAAATCCAATCTATTCTTCGTGACTGGCAACAGTCAAAACGTCAGAGTTTGGTGTTCCCAGAGCGGGAACACTGCGCTTTAAAGAGTTAAAACTTGAATTAAAAAGTAATTATTTATTTAAACAGATTCCTTTTCTGTTTTTATTTAAACTGATTCTGTTCTTACTTAAAAAGATTATTTTTCTCGCATTACTAACTGAACCCGAGAAAAAAAAAAGGAATAATTTTATCAACCTCTATTTCGAAAAAAAAAAGTTTGTGCTTTCATTTGATCAGAGTGTCCACCAATATCAGGAGGTGAAAAAAGCACCATTAGCAGCCTCGCCAGCATTAAAAAGTAGCCAAATTAGAATTCTTTTTCTAAATTTAAGTAACCAAATAGTAGCATTTTTTTCTGTAGTTAAAAAATGCATTGTTCGCATTGACTTGCTTGTAAACCTATTAAATTATATACAATTTTTGATGCTCTTCAAACTTGATTACTTTGAACTTGCAATACCATATTTCAATAATATTAAGGTTTGGTAATTTCTTACCAAATATACGATATCACCAAGCGGAGTTCAGTTCTGGAACTTATTTTTGATGCCACCGCCAAATTTGGCGGTATTTTGCCAAAAGTTGAGAAACTTAGTGAAATTTCATAAGATTTTTGGCATGGGCTAAACAATAATAAGTAGAAATAATGATAAAGAACAAAACCTGTCGTCTTCCGATCACCAAATTAGTTGCCTAGATTAAAAGAAAAATTGCCGAGTATTTGAAAATAGTATGAAAATATTATTTTTAACCAAAAAGTATCCCAATTTGCCTTATCTTTAATTTAGTAGCAAAAGTCTGTTCGATGTCTTTATATTTACCTATAGAAAACGGAGGAATCTTAGTTTGAGTTTTGCTTTCAACTAAAAATGGCTGTTTCTTTTTAACCCTTTAACGCGCAGTGTTCCCGCTCTGGGAACACCAAACTCTGACGTTTTGACTGTTGCCACTCACGAAGAATAGATTGGATTTCTATAAAAATAGTTGCGGGTGACACAGCTCCACGAGAATCCTTTACTTTTTAGCACGTCATTTCCCGTAAAAAAATTGTCACGATTATTTTTTACAGCACTGACATCTGCTGAAAAATGGAAGAATGCGAAAACAGCTGGATAGATTGCCCAATGCTGAAAAAAGGGCAGTCGTTGCCCTTTTTTCAGCATTGGGAAAGGGTTGCGCCTCAAAGGGTTAAAAGCGACAAAAAGTAGAATTATTCCCTTTTTCTTCTCACCGGTTCATTTTTGTTAGTTTTGGGGGACAAAAAAAAACTCTTCATAATTTCTTTTTTTATTATTATTATTTCAGAAAAGATGATAATGCCTACACAGACTGCTTCACGGGTACGGATTTCGTGGACTGGGTGATTAAAGTGGGCCTTGCCAACCATCGGACGGCTGCAGAAAACTACGGACAGCGATTATTTAGAGGCAAATTGTTGGTCAGTGTCGATGGAACAGTGCAGTTCCATGACAGCAACGCATATTTATACAGCTTAGAGAAGAAATAATGCTTGTTAATTTTCATAACAAGTTCAGAACTGTAAATAACTTGTACATTTTTATTTTGTTAAATAAAACTTGTGTGTGTAAAATTGCGATTTCTATTCACGATTAAATAGCCCGTGGGTTGGCGTTGTACTAACAACAGCATAAATGTGCATCTGGAAAACGACATGGCCATTGAGTGTACAATATATATTACTGTCAAGTAAAATGTTAAATAGATTTTGAAAATAGAAACATAATGGATTTAAACTCATATATGTGTCATGTACGAAGCTAAAGTTCTCAAAACGTCACGGATTTGCACGACAGCATTAGAAGTCGCTGCCTGTGGTAGAGCGTAAAGCGAATATCTAGCTACCACGAAGGTAAATGTATAGGAGGGGTCACTTCTCTTAGAAAGTTGGATAACGCTGTTGTTGCAAACAGACGGCGCTACGCACACTGGGTAACTGCACATCTCCTGCTTCTGCGCATCCAGGTTGTTTATATTTCCATCGAGGCGAAGTAAATGGAGATCGTTAAATTAGCGGAACTTCAAAAAAATATGAAGTACATAGACTTATGAACGTGATATATAATAATTTCTGGCTTCAGGTGTGTTTTAATTACCTAATTTTCTTAGAATACTATTTCGTAATTAATATAGGCAATAATTTCGAAGCGAAGTAATATTATGTATGTAATGCCGTGTTATTATTTTGGCCAAAAGCTGTATTTTCAGAAATAGTTGTAAATTTAGAAGAATGTTGTATGTGTGAATGCAATATTTAAAAAGTGTGTATTTATAATGACGATCACACTCAAACAGGAAGTATTTACATTTATTTCGTGGTGTGACAAATTTTAACACAGCTTTAAACTGCCGCTAAAAAACTCATGTTAAATTCATGTTACATTAAGAACTCGCACCATTTTCTAATGTAAATATATACCGCGGCAGACGAACACTTTTGGAAATCGCTTCTTTTTACCACTATTTTCCACTAAACTTTACCATATAGCTCTTCAATCCTCAGTTTCCCAGGAATGGATTTAAAGCAAAGTTGTAGAGTGTTCAATTACCTTTAAATTGAATTCTTAATTTTAATTGTATTTTTTAAATTATGAAAAGTTATAGCATTTAAATTTCGATAAATTTTCGAGAATTCGAATGAAACCTACATTGAGCGTCAGAGTACAAGAAAATCTAGGAAACAAATTTATAAAGGTTTGAAACTTCGGGAAAACACTGACCGAGTCTGTAATTCTATGAAACAGAAAAGCCCCCCCCCTCTCTAGGGGTGCCGCGCCTCCCTCTTAATCCCCACCCACCCCCCCCCAAAATCCCCTATTTAGATTTTTACTTTTATCTCAAAAACGGTGCTTCTTAGAAAAAGCATGCCAGTTACAAAATGAAAGCTGACAAAATTTCCTACAAGATTATAATTGGTTATTTTCTTCTATATCCATTTGCTTTCGAGATATGTTTTAGAAAACATCGCAAATTTATGAAATGTGTTTATTTTCATCTGATATTTCGACTAACCTTGCCTTCTAGCTGCTGACTCTTAATTCCGAGAATCGAGTGGCAAACTGTCAAAATATGTAATCCCTTTTTTTCAGGAAATCCTCCTCTCTTCTGTTAAATTTTCCGTATCTTTAAAACAAAATTGTTCCATAGATTTGTGGTACTATTATTGTATAGATGTTGCACATAAGAGAAGTAAGTGCATTATAGGTATATAGTAATTTTTGATTAATTTTGCAGTAATTCTTAATTCTGGTGATGAATCATCACTGAAATACAAATGTCAAAGTACATAAAATTGAACAGATAAATTGTATTACAGAATTCTATTGAGGTAATTTTTTTTTCGGGGGGGAGGGGTGTTAGTTTAGACTTTAGTACTAACATTTACGTGTTAAACATGTGTTTATATACGAATAAAAGGTAACTAGTTCAACAAAAAGAATAGGAAAAATAAATTAAAAAAAAAGAAAACGAACTTGAAAATTGAACCAAATCATACGCTCATCCGTTTGTAATATAAATTATTATTGAAAAAAGACACCGTTTTGTATGAAACATTTTTTGGTCCGTCCCCCCCAGTTAGAGGAACTTCCCTGTTTCTTAATATTTCACCACCTACAAGTGATGTTCCCAAGTTTCGAAACCTTATAAATTTTTAACTAGAGTTTTTTGTGCTCTGACGAGCAATGTAGTTTTCATTCAAATTCTCTAAAATTTATCGAAAATTTCAAACTGCTATAACTATTGATAATTTAAAAATGCAATTACAAATAAAAATTCAATTTAAAGGTAATTGAATACTCTACAACTTTGCTTTAAATCCATTCCTGTAAAACTGAGGTTTGAAGAGCTATATCGCAAAGTTAGTGGGAAATAGTGATAAAAAGAAGTGTTTCCTAAAAGTTTGCGGTTTTTTCTAAAACATATGTCTCGAAAACTTTTGTACATAGAAATAAATAACCACTAGCAATCTTGTAGGAAATTTCATCAGCTTTCATTTTGTAATTGACATTTTTTCCTAAGATGCACGGTGTTTTAGATAAAAGTGAAAATCCAAAAAAAGGAGCTTTTGGGGGGGCTGAAGGGTGACGCGGCACCTGAGAAGGGGAACTTTTCTGTTTCATACAACCACATCACCAATCAATGTTTTCCCCAAGTTTCAAAACTTTCTAATTTTTTTCCTAGATTTTGTCTTACTTTGCGCGTAATGCAGTTTTCATCATTCGAATTTGCTAAATTTATTGAAAATTTCAAATTGCTATAACTTGTGATCATTTAAAGTTACAAACAATAACCTATTTTAAAGGTAATTGAATACTCTAAAACTTTGCTCGGATGATAATAGCTGTAAAACTGATGATTGAAGAGATACAAGACAAAATTGGTTAAAAATTGGGATAAAAAGAAGCGTTTTCCAAAAATTTGCGAGTTTTTTTAAAACATATCTCGAAAGCTATTGCGTATAGAAAAAAATAACCGATTACAATCTTGTAGTGTTTTCCCCCAGTTTCAAAACTTTATAAATTTTTTCCTCCATTTTTGCTAATTTGACTGTACTATTAACACATCTCCTACTCCTTAATGTTTATAAGCCGTACACAGCAAAAATCGATCTGTACTCAATTATAAAAGATTGGGTAGAGCTGAGACGAGAAAATCATAATTAGTAATATAAAGTTGTTGTAATAAATATTAGATAAACTGGCAGATTTTTAAAAAATCATGCTTCGGTTACTTTTATTTATTTATTTTTGGTCGCAAATAATCTCTCTCCTCTCACACATTACAAAACACTGGTACGTGCTTGTATGGCATAGTACTGAACTATATAGTACTTCTATCAACTTATAGCTGAATAAATTTACTAGAAAGAAAGAAAAGCCGATATTTTTTATTTCTATTTATTTGTTATCTTTGAAACAAATTAAAATCACACTGATGAACTATATTTACAAGTAATCGTTCTTTAAAATTCATAGACCTAAATATTTATTACGTAAATTATTCTTCTAATGTTTCTATATAAGTTGTACAACAAAATTCAACTTTTTGAAACAATCAAAATAAAGGACATCTGTGCAGATACGAGAATAAGACATATATATATTCTTTGCATTTCATCAAAAATTGACAGAAAAAAATTAAAATATTAATAATTTGGATTATACATAAATAGTTATTAATACTTTTTTAATTAACTTGAATTAAATAGTTCTACAAAATGTCAAAATTGCTTCGTTCTAGAAAGCGTCGATAACTTATAAATAACATTAAATATACGTGAATGACAATACATAGACATTCCTCTCAAAATATTTTCTTTAAAAAGTAAATATCAATGTACGCAGGGCAGTAAAGTTACATGTACAAACTTGATAGAAAGTGAAAAACAGAAAAATGAACATAATTCATTTTAAAACACAACAAGAAATCTGTTAACTTCAACAAAATACATAGCTTCATTTTTCACCCATCACGTGACCACCAGTCTGATTCAACCAATCAAACGTGTAGAAGTAGCTTGTGTTTATGCTTCTTTCTTCAATCTAATTGGCTGAAGTGAATATTTTCCCCATGCACGTGACTAAAATATCTAATATTGCTTTCCAAGTGAACCACCAGCCCAAGTATCTAGGAGCATATCCGGAAGGGACCCTTACTCAGCTTACAATTTTATATCCCCCCCCCCCCCGAAATGAAATCCTGGCTACCCTTCTGCAAGTATCATAAGAATTCGTACAGCGATAGACATCGCTTCGGAAGTAAAAATACTCAACGTTTCTTTTAAAAGTTTGTACATGTAATGTTATTCAAACATTTTTTAAAAGGCACTCATACAGTAGATTGAGAAATACATTATGCAGTTTAAAAAGTTATTCAAATTTCAGAATCGTATTTAATCATCACTTCTGTAGAGAACACCGTCTTTTTTTATAAATATACGCATATACACAGTGGAATCCCGTTAACGTGTGGATAACTTGAGAAATGCATTATCTTAACATTTAATTAAAATGAATAAAAAATTTAACATTTCTTCAAATGTTCGAAGCAATGTTAATTTTAAAGGAAGAAAAACAATGATAACCCAACACTTGTTATCAGAAATCCAAGCGAGTCGACCCGCATTTTGCATTATTCAGTTCTAAAATGCACTAAAACTATGGACGTTGTACTCTTCTTTCGCACGCAAGAGAACAAACAGTACACGACAGTAAGCAAAGGATTTTTGTGCTCTTTCAAAAGAGAAAAAAAGAATGACTGCTTTTTTACGTGATAACTAATATAACGTAGTGGTGTGTAAATGCATTTCAATGAAATAATTAATTAATATTTCGTCACGCATCTTAATTATTCAGTAAGAGAAATAGTATACTTATTATCGTTATAAGCTTATTATAGTAACTATATATTTTAAAATCTTAAGGCGAAATTAAAAAAAACACTCTAAATGGACATTTTTGATTTAGCTCCTTAAGGGTGTGGATTTATCGAGATTCCATTGTGTAACCAGATTGCTGGAATGCTATAGTTTTTTTTAATTTTAATGGTAAACATCTGCAAAGTTTGAAAAAGTTGATAAAATTCAGTGGTACGTAGGTTTGGCTTGGCAAGATGCAATAAAATTCAGAAGTAATCAAGTAAAAAAAAAAGCCTTGCTTTCGGAGATATATATTTTTATAAATATAATTTTTTTTAATGAGAAATCTTATCCTCGCATCCCCAGTAAGAAAGGAGGGAAATTGGAAGAAATGGTCCTGTATTGGAAAGTAAAACTTTCAAAACTAAAAAATGGCTATTCTGGCAAAAGATATTGCCAGATAAAAAGGCACTTATGCTTTACCTTATAACCTGAATCACCCTTACGAACTTGAACATTAGAACGAGCTAACTAAAGATAGAATTTGAACATCAATCATAACTGGAACTAACAATAATTCGTGGATTTATATCATGAACAACAGCTGCAAACTCGTCTAAGGTCAAGTTAGCTTCAGATATCACGAAGTATTCTAAAGCTGCCATGCTGGAAATGAGCTGTCTTATTCCATCTACAGATAGGACACACCTGGAGATTCGAAGATCTTTAACCTTCGATAAGCTGTTTTTCCTCAATATATCGTTCAGCACTCCATCTGTTAGTCTACCTCCGTACATGACGGCAAGGCAGTTCAAATCTGTGGCATTGGACAGCAATCCAACGAGAGTGTCCATCTCGCAGTCGCGATCGTCAGAGTTCTCCAATGTCAACTGTTTCAATTTCTGAAAGGAGGTGGGTGAGAATGGCATTCTGTTGTGTTCGTATTCATATTCTACCCTGAGTGCTTCAAGGTTAGGGCAACATTCACCAATGGACGAAAAGTCAACGTTAGTGAAATTAAGAATATAAAGATGCGTTAAATTGAGACCGATTTCGGGCTTCTCTAAAAGCAACTGCATCCCGCAAGTGTAATCGCAATATTCCATTTTTTCCCACTGCACCAGTAAAGTTTTGAGATCGCGAAATTCACTCAGCGCGTAAATAGCTTGGTGATCATTAACCAACATACTGATATCTTTGAGGTGAGGACAAGTCAACGAGGCTATGTAAACCTCATCCTTCGAGGCAGCAGCATGAACGCTCCCCAGGAAACACTGTTCTAATTTGTATTTCCTAGATAGGGTGCCGTTGTACAGTTCTTCCGCGTGGAGGTATTCGAGGCTTTTGGATATATCACAGTCAATATCGCGGAGTTCCGTACAGTAAGTTAGTATTACGGCTACGTCCACATGAGGAACCGGGTGCCTTTGATCTTCGAAGATTTCGATGTGCTTTAAGGAAGAGTGCGGCGTTAACTCACCGTCGACCTCCAGGAAATCGAAAATGTAATTCCTGACAGGGAAATTCAAAATCAAGCACTCCAAATCCCTGCAGTTGACGAGCGCGTCGAGATCGAACTCTATACAGGACTCGACGTGTTTCACCTTCCGTGCCTGACTCAGCAGCAAGTTGAGTGCTATCGTCTTCATGTGCAAGTTCATCCTGTGAACTATGTTACAGAACACGTTCCGTATTTTGATCTTTTGCAAGTCGCTGCAGGCGGTCGAGAGGTCCATCAGTATCTCCTGGAGGCTCTCTCCGCTCACGTTGACGTCTTCGAATATGAAATTCCTCACCCTGCCAGATATCAGGAGCAGTCGCAAGTCGGAGCTCTCGAGCGGTATCGCAAGCGAAAGACGGACAACTCGGACGATGAGCGTATCGACTATGAGAGACGGAGCGTATGCAAACGGGTTGCAGCCGAAAGGGAAGTTGGTGTTCCAGTAGGAACTTTTCAAAAGCACAGCGGTTGCGTCCAGGCATATTTCATAGAGAGATGAAACTGTTTCTGGCATTTTGACAACATCAGAAGCGTATCTGTAAAGAGAAAAAAGAAAAAATTAACGATAAAAATAACAAATGCCGAATGCATATAGATTACAGCACATTTTTCCAGTGCGATCTTATTCGAGATTATATTGCTGCTTAATAAATGGTTAATTTATTTGCTCCCATTGTTGAAACGACGCGAAATGTGTAATTAACTATCCAGAAGATAGGAACCAAAAATCAAGATGCACAACTAGATGTTACAACAATATTATATACGAAATTTCAACATTCTACGACTAATAGTTTTTAAGTCGCCAAGGTCGGCGACTTTTCGCGTAATTTTTGAAGGAGGCACGTAACCATGGTTGGACCATTACCAAACTATATGGTAGGACGGTATTGTGCTTGAAATGAATGAATATCCCTAAAACTGTCATTGACCGTAATGGATTGAAACGTTCTTGTGTGTTCCTGTAGAAGAACTAAAAGTGATAAAGACACTATTTATACTATACGATGGAGATATTCATTTTGTAACACTTAACAACATCCCTTCTGAGTCGTTTGAAATAGCCTAATATCTCTAAAATATGCTTTAATGAATTTCTGCCCATACAGCGTAATGTATTTAAATTATTTTGGGTGGCCCTGTAGATAAACTATCAAGTCGATTGGGACCAAAAGGTAAGGCCGTACCCACCCAGGGGGTCTGGTTCCCGCCCCCCCCCCGAAATTTAAAATTTTGTTAACAAAATAACATTTAGTAAGTCTTTTTGTGAAAAATTTGGCCTTTTTCACTGTTTGGTCCCCCCCCCCACCGAAATTTTTTTCTGGGTACGGCCCTGCCAAAAGGGAAGGTGCACAACTAGATGTTACAACAACCCTAAATATAAAGTTTTAACATTCTACGACCAATAGTTTTTGAGATATGCGAGTTAGATACATACGTACGAACTTACGTACAGACGTCATGGAAAAACTGGTCAAAATGGACTGTACATGAATTTATATGAACATACATACACGTGACGATACGTACGATGAGATGCATCGCGAAAATTCTTAAAAGTAAATTCATAGGTAGTCAAAATCTGGCTACCGAAATTTTTCGCGATCCGATTACTTCCTTATACTTCGTACAAGGAAGTAATAATTTCATACTAATTGTCTGCCAGTGGTCGAATTTCGATCATAAAGCACTTAATACTTTTTTTTTAATTTGAACAAAGTTCTTCTGTCAAAGAGTATGTTTCACCATTCCATATACAGTGGAACCTACTAAAGTGACCACCTTGGCCAACAGAGGCGTAGCCGGAAATTTTTCATGGGCGGGGGGGAGGGGGGGCTGCTACTACTTCAACTCATGTGTATGTATAGGTGTTTGTGATAAGGGAGTGAAGAATATACATTTTGTATGGCAAAAAATTCCTCATGGGAGGGGTTATGACCCCCTAACCCACGCCCCTGCCAAGAGACCATCTGTCTTTAGTGACCACTTTTGTACAATTTCAATGTACAACCACTCCTCTTTTCTGTGAAGACGGTGTTTTTGTAAAATCTCTATCATAATTCGCTAAATGCAAAGTCAGATCCAGCGAGTGGGTAATAGGGTCATCTCCCTCTACCTCTCCCTAGCTTGGATTTCACGCATTCAGTTTGCGTTTTGAACAATTTAGGCTAATCTTGAAAGTCTAGTGGCCCCCTCCGAAAATTGAGCCTGGAGCCGTCCTCGGCTAAAGGCCCATTATGTTTGGAGTTATAAATTCTTAAACTGTCGAATGATTGAACTCTAGTTGCTGAGGCGTACCACTTTACCATGTATAAAAAATTGCTGCCTCAATTGCTTTGCACTTTTATCGAATGGTTGTCCTTGAGAGTTCTTTACTGTCATCGCAAATGCAGGTATATTTGGAAATTGAGTTTTTTGAAAGGATATGGTAAAATAGTACCAGAATATTTTATAAGTGGAATTAAAATTTTTTTAGCCTGCGGTTCCAGTTCAAACTTCGCAATCAATAGTACAACGATGTATAAACTTGATGCACATTCTTGTGCCATGGACCGGTGCTTCCTTTGTATTTAAGTTTCTAATTAGTATAACGATGTATTTAACTTTCAATACTAACTTATGTGGTGGCAAACTATTTTTCGGTTAGCCAGGTGCAAATCCCGCCAATTGTTTTTTCTGGAAAACGTTTAAAGACTACTTCTGAAACACTGTCGTATCCCAAAACAAAGCCGACAATTTTAATCCGTATAAAATATAGTATTTATGTATAAAATTAAATAAATTCAAAAATATCAATATACTAATAAGAAATTTGCATGATTATTGGTTACATAATCTGAAATCGAGGAAAAAGTGGAATTAAATTAAACTTCCAAAATATGGAAAGGACTAAACAACTGTGTACTAAAAATCACTTTAGGTTTGTAAGCATTTGACTCAGATCACAATTATTTGGCAAAATTTTCACTTGTTCCCGGCTAACCGAAAAAACCCAAAACACTCATAGTCAAAGAATTCAGAAACTCTACTGGATATTTATTGATTTCATTGTCATCATAGCAAATTATTTTGTCGTAGCTATGGTGGTATGTTCTCTATTCATCAGATATTCGATTAAGTTAGGATTAATAAAAGTTCAATCATCATTTTTAGGTTCTATTTAACTGACTTCAATATGTTATCTGAGAGTATGTTTTCGGAAACATTTCCATATGCTTCATTAATATTATTATTTTCATTCCCAATTAATTGCTGAGGTATTTCTTCAATAATATTTTCAGAGAAAATTTGCTTTAGCATACTCCGTGGCGGGAGATTATAAAGAAATTGTCGAATTGGCGCATTTCTGTGAAACGTCTCTTGGATTGAAACCTGCTCTTTCGGTTCGTTTTTCCACAACTTTAAAGCATGGAATTTACAACACTTCGCGCAATTATCGACCGTCTAAAAGAAGTCGCCAAGCACAGGGCTAATGCTCGCTTTAGTCATTGGTGTTTCACCAAACCAAGGAATAATTCCACTTTTTGCAAATTCTGTTGAAATACTATAATCCTATAGTAATGCTGAAACTTGGTGTTGTTATTTCAAAATTGACACAACAATGAAACCATCGCCAGATTGGCGCGAAATACTGCCTGTCAAAATACTTCTCTAATTTTTTTTACGGTGCATTAGTTTATTCAGGGATGAGATTGGCAAAAGAGCAAAAAAGCTGAAACCATACGCGAGCAAAAATTTGTAAATGTGATATTTATATCTAATTAATGTGAAAGAAGTTTTAAGAGAAGAAAAACATTGGAACATGCTAGAAGATAAAAATATCACACAGTTAACTAATAACTACAGTCAGGAATTCACAGAAAAAACAGAATTTTCAGAGAAAAAAGACAAGCAAGTGATTTTTTCTTTATTCACAAAAAGCTGAAGAATCTCAACCTTGTTTATTACTTAAAAATTTGAACATTCGCACAGCCACTTCCATTCATGGGCGCCGGCAGAATATTTCCAAGGGCGGGGGGGGGAGTCGGGGGGCAAAGACTACTTCAACGTATGGTTACCATGTTGGAAAGAGTAAAAAAGCACTGCATACAAAAATCCAGGAGCCCTATGCTGCCGGCGCCCGTGCTTCCATTCAAACTTTAACTGTGCCAAATTTCGCGCTCATCCGTTCGCGCAATGGGCTGCAAAAGGGACACAAAGGTTTTCCTTGGCGCATTTATATATACATCATGGCTCACTGAGATTACTGCTGCCACTTAAGCTGTTAGATTAATTCAAATTCAAGGCATCGTGTAACTAAAAATCTGGATAATTTCGAGAAAGTACTTCAAACGTATTGAAATTGCAAACACTGCGAATCGGTACACTTAAAAAAAAACTATGGCGTAGATACGCCAGTTTCTCCTCTAATAGAGCGATTTCCTGAAGCAGTTAAAAATCAGAGAACGGTGGGTTTTCAGATTTTTAATATAACGCATCTGTGATATATTCTACATTTAGCGAGAAATTGAAAAAAGATATTGGTATTCAATGCGAATACTAATCAGGACGAACAAAAACACTTACAAGCAAACATTTTTTTCTGTTTTATTCAAGAGGAACCAAACACAAACTTCAAGCCTCATCTCTTATTAACTTTAATTTTCTTGTTAACAAGCACGAGCATATACGATGCAAAAACAGACTAGCATTACTCACTTTTTCATATAATGTACTGATTATGTTTTAAAGTAATGTAGTATGTACTAATTAGCCGCCCAGACGGCCAGCTTCGGCGCCCCATACCTTACTGTTCTTTATACTCAGGGCAGCGTTGACTAAATTTCTGGACTCATTTCAATGAAATGAGTCATGTTTTTTTTTTTTTTTTTTTTTTTTTTTTTTTTTTTGTGTTGTTGTTGTTGTTGTGCTGTTGTTGTTTCTTTGTTTTAACAGTATTTGTCATTAAATTTATTTAGGTTAGGGTTGTTACACATTTTGGGTGTCATCATAAAAGCCGATGTTAAAACAGCAAATTGTTAAAATGTGCTTTGGCCCAATGCATGGTGACATTTTTTAGATGGGCGATGAATGCGCCAAGTATTGTATTTTAAAGCGGTGAAAAAGTCCGAAAGATCTTGCATTTTTGTGTATCCATTATTGTTATTGTGTAATCGAGCTACTGCGTGACATAGGTTTGCTCTATTGGACGTCATTGAACTGTTAATTCGGATTTTTGCACATGCATTTCTGTTATTGCACTAACGTTTACATCTATCTTTTTTCGTTCGCAGCGTGGAAATATCGTCGATTTGGGTACCGCATAATTAAGCGTATTATAGAAGTAGATTTTCTCGCTTTTACATTTTTGCGTATAATGTACCGATATGCTTCACCTTGCTTCTTGTCCTGCTCTGCCTCCCACTTCACAAGAGCGCTAATGGATTGCCAAATATAAGTTAATAAATTAACTAATATAACTTACCGCTTTTTTGGGGAGGGGGAGGGGGCTACGTGTTCTGTTACTAGTCATTAGAAAAGAAATTAAAAATTTTCAAGAAATATTATAGTTTAATTACGAAATATTCTTGTATGTTTTTATAAAACTTTTTCAATTAAAATAAAAAGCCGAACATTGGCCGACAGTGAGTAAGACACTGATAGGTAGATGGGTAAAGTATGAAGATTCAGGGTACTGGCCTATCGCGCGACTATCTATCTAACGGTGTGGAGTTTTGAGCGACTTTCTCAAGATGTAACGTGAATACGCGTTAAACCCTTTAGGAAGGCTCTCGGGCCAAGGCATTCCTACCTTTAACAGAGATTCGTAGTGTGTTTTGACTTAACAAAATAACTACAAGAAAAGAAAAAAAAAAGAGGTGGCAGAGTACAGTTACGACTGAATTCAATTTGATTTAATTGACACTAGCCACCAAATCTAAATTCAGTTCTTCCATCTGGGTAACTTAGCATGGTTAACCAAGCTAAATATTCTATACCCTCCACAGACCCAAGACCAACTTTGAACCATAAATTTTAAAATTATTTGTATTGAATGATTCTAAATACATGGAAAAGTAGTAAAAAAATGTTCAAAAAAATATTCCAATTTTTATTTGGGAAAAATTAATGTCTCCTGCATGAGATATTGGGACAAAGTGGCATACATAATGTTATCTTAAAATCATTTATTAATCTAAATTTAATAAGCTTTGTTTGCATAGTGTCACATCTTAATTAGAAAATATATAATATATATTTGTGTGCAATACTTTAATATTTAATTTGAAGGAGAAAAATGCAAAATTAACAGCTAGCTATTCTATACTCACATTTCCTGGCTAAAGTAAATATTTATTACATTATAAAGAACATAAATTACAAGAAAAGCAGAAGAATTACAAATATATGATAAAACGTCATATTTGCAGCATACACTTTATTGTTCATGGAATAATTTGAAGCATTGCCGATATTCTTGCATGCAAAGAAAAACTTTACACACTGTGCAGAACACTTTGCATCTCAATCTTGCTGTGTTTTATTTGCAACCAGACATTCTGTAACAATTTTTTGATGCAGGTTTTGGAATTTCCGACAGATGTAGATTCTTTTTCTTTCTCAAAAGATGTGATGGCAAAGGAACTTTTGCATTGTTCTTCCTTTTGTGAGGTATTGTTGGGTCACTTGGTTCATATTACGATGCTTCACATTCTTCCGAACCATGAAAAAGATATTCCCGAAGTTTTACCCTAAATTCTAAGTAATCAAACATTTTTGGAAGCAATCATTTGGTCATCATTTTTGGAAGCAATTGACATTGCCTTGTGTGTTCGGTAGTCTATCCAGCTAGCAGCTATTACGAAATCTATGAAGTGCATGATCACTCGAATAGTCCATTTCTTTGTCCGGGCAAAAATTTGGTAATAGCTAATAACACTGTCCAAAAAATCGACTCCACCCATGAGCAGATTATAATTTTTCACTATGGAAGGGCGGTTCACTAAAACGCAGTTCTTATCTTTTTTGGACCGTCTTTTGCAAGTATCTTGAGGATGTTTTCCATGTACAGAAGAAGCAAGCACAACAGGTTTATTGTCACACCATTTTACAACACAGATTTGCCCATCACTTCAAACTTTTTCATCAACTGATCCGCGACCCAATCTTTTCATTTCAGTATCTGTTTTAAAATTAACATTTGAAGATATATTGTTCTTTTGCAATGTTCCTGTTGCTTGGCAATGAGTTTTGAAATGAAGGTTAGCCAATAAAGGAATTGACTTAAAGTATCTGTCCATTATAGATTACAACCTGGGGATAACTTCTCTGAAAGTTTCAAAACTACTTTCCCTCCAGTATCTAATTCCTTAAAATCAGCATTTGTCGAATCACTAATTATTTTGTCTCCAGATCCTTCATAAATAAAGAAATCTAAAGGAAGACCATCAGGCGTAGTAGCTACAAAAACCTTTAAGCCACAAGGATTTGGCTTTCCTTTGATAAACTGCCTTGCAAGTGCATGACCAAAACGAACGATTTGTTCATCTATTGCTATATTAGATGATTTTTCGTTCAGAAGACATCCTGTCAGAACTGTTTGTAGAAGAGGGGTCTTACCTACCAGAATTTGTCTTTTGATTTTTCTTCGTCTTGTACTATTAAATCGTCTCTTAATTTCAAGTTGTTTCTTATTAAAAAGTAGCGATTTCGAGACATGATGTCGGCAATTATAGGAACTCTAGTTTTCTCTGTACAATATATTCGAATTCTAGAATATTTCAAGTAGGAGTTCGTAGGAGGTCTTTCTAAGGGGTTCGAACGCGTATTCACGTGAAATCTGAAGAAAACCTATCAAAACTCCAGACCGTTAGATCGACAGCCGCGCGATGGGATCCGAACCTGGGACCTTCACACTTCGGCTTTAACTTGGCGGGATTTTTTTGAAAGTGTTGTTTAGTGTCTCCTACAGGCGACACCAAGACTGAGGAGGATCGAGGCCTCCGAGAGAGGAGAAAGAATCCCTACGTTCTATGGGCCTGGGCACTGGTTTCGATCAGCTGTTGATAGTAGATGGGATTTCGTCTTTCTACCGTTAATGCTGCGGTGAAGTGATTTAATATTTTCGCACAAAAATTGCGTATTTGCAAATAAATTTCACTTCCTTTCCTCAAGTATTCTTCAGATACTTTGTTAACCATAATTAATAAATTTTCAGATTAAACTAGAATGTTTTTTCATGCAAGAAGTACACTGAATGTTATTGCATATGTTGAAATGTACTGCATATTTTAGCTATAATAAATATTAACTGAACTTAATAGCTTTAAATAAACATAGTTTATGGCATATTCATACATATAGTTATACAAACATAAATACATACGTACATTAACTACATCCTAGAAAACAATTTAACTAATCACATACAAAAAATAATAAAAACTCGAGTATTTTATGAAACAGCTAAAACTGGAAGAATGGAGTATCTTAAAAATTCACATAACATAGACTATTATGTTTGAAATTTCTGTAAATCTTTTTTAAGATTAAAATAGTACTTACAGTTGGGCTGAATAAACTTATGATGTTAATACAGACAGCTTGCGTTTTAAAGATTTCGAATATGCGTGTGAATCATTTTCAGCTTTCGAATAATTATTAAGAAATATATTAATAAAAATCCAAACACATTTAGATAAATGATGAGTTTTTAAAGTACCACATTCACAAAGTTCACTAAAAATACACATATCTTCTAATTTCTGTTCAGTTAAATCTTAAGTAATTTCAGCACATTCGGTGTGCTCAAGATTTCTTCAAAGTCTTGCAAAATCAAGGTAAATATTTTGTAAACTATCACAAAAACTTTTACAACATCGCTGTGAGGATAAGTCATATGTCATTTATCAACATCTAAAAGCCATTGTTCTTTCGTAACAGCAGAAAACTTTCAAATCATCGCTTTCGAACTGATCAGGAAGTTTCTGCAAGAAGCACTATTTTTGATGATATTTTAAAAGCAGCATATCCAGAAAGATAGATAAACACTGGAAGCAATCCTTCTTCCTCTTCATTTAAATTAATATCTATTCCTGATACATCAATATCCGAAGTAGGCTCGATATCATCAATAGTTTCTTTCTCTTTAAAATCCCCAAGAATTCTTTTAATGAGAAAGATCCAAATCGTTTTGAATGCAAATTAATTAAGCTCTTTATTCTTAATTTTTTTTTTCATTCAGCAAAACCTGTTCAACTGAAATATTGAAATTTCCACCACTCATAGCTCTGTATTGTCCAAATCTGACTTCTAACTGGTCGGTTTGATATTTTCCTGTTAAAATATACTTCACTCCCTGTTGTAATTGATCTTCAATAATTTCTATAATTCCTTTTGTCGTGTGTATGAAAGAAAAAAATGTTTCGGGAGTTAATTTTCCACTTTTACGACGCTTATATTTTGTTGAAAATGTTTGCCATGCTTGCAACCACTCTAATACATTTCTTAAATATTGAATTCTAATGTCTACCAGTGAAGTGAAAGGTACACTGTTGCAGTCTCGTTTTTGCGTTCTTTTATTTGGAGTTTTAATATTCATAATCTTCCACCATTTAATGATGATCTCAAGAAACTGAATAGTCCCCACAAATTTTTTTTCATCAATCATTTTCAAGGCATGGATGTTACTTTCATCAAAAAATTTTAATGAAAGATTTATACTTTGTCTTTCTAAGTTAGACGGGAGGAGAGACTTATGTGTTAGCTTTGAAGCATACTTTATAATTCTGGATTTTTCTTTCATATAAATATGCCTTAAGTGCTGAAATGAAGCTTTTAAAACTACGTTTCTGTCATGAAAAGAGGGGAAAATAAATGAAATGTCTTCTGCTCCTTGGTTGATCCAGTTGTTTCTAATTGCTTTTAATATATGTACAGAGTCAAATAAGAGAAACATGAAGCATGAATTACCTATTGGATGTGGTATTTTCGAGACCAAAGAGCCACCACACATTGATGACAGCATATTTCTATTTACCCTGTTATTATCTGATATTATGGTTAATAATTGGTAACCAGAATCATGAAGCAATTTTATGATATTTTTTGTCATATTTAATAATTCTTCTGAATTCATATGTGTGACCGGAAATAATCCAATTACATCTTTATTACTTGAATATACAGATGTCAGCATAAAACACTGAATACTTGTAGCTTTCATTCCTTTTTTATTCATTGCAAATCCTCGTATACTTCCAGATACATATGCAATGCTTGGTCTTATAATTATTTCATCTAATAGTAAATTTAAAACGCCTGCATTTGGAACAATTTTTTTGCACTTTTCTAGTAAATAGCTGCGGCTTTCTATGCCTTCAATACTCGGATTTAGCGAACATACAAACGAAGGCTTTCTCAAGTTCCGCTCATGTGGTAAAATTAGAATATTAGTTTCTAAAATTTCTTTGTAAAATTTAGGCCAATTGATATAAATTGAAAAAGCCCATCCAAGCATAGCGGGGCTGTATCTCCTTGCATTAGGGCTTTTTTTCCTGGAGCTCTATCTGCTCGTAAAAAAAATTGTACCTCTCTATATCGTCCCCTTTTTCTTTCCTATCATTTATAAATTTCCCAAAAGTATCTAATACATTTTCTATATTTACTGAACGTATGTCATTTTCAATTAAATTATTTAAGTACGAAAATAAGTTATCTACTTGAGATAGCTTTGTTATGGTGCCACATTTTCTTTTTTCAAATAATCCAAAAATTTTATTGCACATTAGTTTTTCACTTTTCACGAAAATTTCAACAATTAAATCTTCTTTGATTTGGAACTGACATTGAATTTCAAGCCGAAACGCTTTTGACTTAATTTTGTAAAATTTAACTGATGATTCATCACACACAACATTCCAGTCTTCGTGAACCGTATAGTTTTTTAATAAATATTCGAAGGAGGGAACTTTATTATACATTTCTATCTCAGTTTCTTCTCCCTTTTCTCTTTCTCTTATTTCTTTTCGCCTTTCTTCTGGGTTTTTTCTTTCACATTTATTTTTCAAAAAATATGTCGGAAGGTTTGGAAAGATACACGGGATTGCGCTTTCTGATAATTTGACTCGTTTTCTTAAGACTGTAATTTCAGAACCATCAGGTCGCTTCAGTATGTCTTCCTTTATGATATATTCACTTCGAAAATGTTTTATACACACAACACTTGAGTTGGATGGTGTCCAGTCTTTTCTAGATATATTATGAATCCACTGTTCCATTTTCCCGGGATCTGACGGGAATTTAAATACCTGGTATTTTCTCCCATTTTATAATTTGCTTTACATCCAGGAACACAACAAGATGAAGGTATGCTTTAAATTTCATTAAATTTGGATTCATAAATAATATATATGTTCCTGCACAATCCTGTTGGACTGCATTCAGTTGTTATGTACTTAGAGTACAGATGCCAGCACTAAGCAGTGGCTGGTTAGGTAGCACTTATTTTCTATTTTTGGATAGGAAGTGAATTCAGGTGTTGCTGACTAAAGTGATTTAAATTGGAGGTGGAGTTTCGCCTTCAGCTCGTGTGTTCAGTTCGTCCGGTAATGAGGCGGCAATTTGATTCATGGATAATTATTTGTTGCTTTTGTGGAAATATTTTGCCTTTATGAAATATATTTTAATTAAAGCTGAGTTTTTGAAGTTAGTTCGCCTTGAGTTGGCGATAGTATTTTGAATGCTCAATTGTGCTGCATGCGATGTGATGTTTTGTGTCGTCCAATAAATAAGTTCAAGAAAGTTGTTTCGTGTCTTCTTATGTTCAAGCAACATAAGAAAGTGGAGGCACCGGCGAGATATGGATTTGTGAAAGATAAGTGTTTTGATTTTTATTGGGATTGTATTTTTTAAAAGTTATTATATTTTATTTGATCTGCAATGGCAGAAGAAGAACTTGCAAAAATAAAAATGGAAAGGGGTCGTCTTAAAGCCTCTCTTACAAGATTGGAAAATAATTTCGATAGGATAAATGGTAAAAATGAAATTAATACTCGGTTGCATAGATTAGATGAAGTGTTTAAAGAATTTGAACGGCTGGATAATTTAGTTAGTGAAAAGGATTCTGAAATTGCGGAAGTTGAGGAAAGATATTTTTTCCTGAAATCTGAATTTCAAAATAAGTTAGATGCGTTGATTACTACAGAGCAATTAGTGACGAATGAAACGCAGAGTGTTGTTCAATCTGTTCATACTGAAAGTCAGAACCAAAATGTTAGGCTTCCAAAATTGAACATACCAATTTTTTCCGGTAAATTTATGGACTGGAATAACTTTAAGGATATGTTTATAGCAACTGTTCATGCTCAAACATCGTTATCCAAGATTCAAAAATTTCAGTATCTTAAGGGGTTATTGTCCGATGAACCTGCCTTATTAATTAAGCATATTCCACTGTCTAATGATTCATATGAAGAAGCATGGGGGAAATTATTGGATCGGTATGATAAGAAGAAGCAAATTGTACAGTCGTTAATTAAAGTATTTATAGATCAAAAGTCAATTAGTCACCCGAATAGTGTAAACTTAAGAAATTTGTTGAATACAAGTGATGAAGTCATTCGAGGGTTGAAAGCTACTTGTGAGGAAGCTACTGGTAGAGATCCATGGTTAATTTATTTATTGTTGCAAAAGCTTGATGTCGAGACAAGAAAACAATGGTCTATAAAAAGTGCAGAGATTGATTTCCCTACTTTAAAGCAATTTTTTGAATTTTTAAATGTGAGGTGCTCTTCCTTGGAATTAATTGCTAATAATGACGATGTCAGGCCTAAAAATGTCAATTATATTGAATCAGGAAGCAATGCTGAAAATTCCACTCGAAGGTGCATGAAATGCCAGGGAACGCATCCATTATATAAATGTGGAAAATTTAAGGGTATGGATGCCTATGCCCGAAAGAATTTTGTTAAACAGAATAACTTATGTTTCTTGTGTTTAAATTCTCACAAGTTGAGGGAATGTCCATATACCCATTTGAAGTGTTTAAAATGCCAAGGGAGTCATAATACACTTATACATGAAGGAAATAAAGGTACTTCGTGTACTGCGAAAATTCAGGGGAGGGTACCCCCAGTTTCGAACGAAATGAGTTGCAATGACGAGGATAGTGGCTCTAAATTAATATCTAATGAAACAAAGGTTATTGCGAGTGCTTCTTGTGACAATTCTAAGTATATTTCTTTTTTACCTACAGCTGAAATTTTAATTTATAATTCTGTGGGTGACGCATTTTCCTTTAGAGCACTCCTGGATTCGGGATCAGAATGTTCCTTCATAAGTGAAAATGCTATGACTATTTTGAATTTAAAAAGAAAAAACGATCGCATTGTTCTCAAAGGTATTGGAGGAGTGGAAGCTGGGCAGACACGAGGTTCAGCGACTTTGAAAGTTGGTTCAAGGTTTTCGGATGAGTTTTTAAGTGTTCATGCCTACATACTAAACAAAGTTACATCTTATCTTCCTACTGAGTCATTGGATGTAAGGAATCTTGATCATCTTAAAAGTATCAATTTAGCCGATAAAAACTTTATGCAGTCAAGGGAATGTGATATCATTTTGGGTTCCGACACTTTCTTTCATATTATACGACATGGAAAAATTGTGGGAGAGGAAAATCAGCCGATTGCTCAGAATACAATGTTTGGTTGGGTGGTAGCTGGAAGAATTCAGACTGATTTCAATTCATCGCGTTTCGCACACTCTCATTTTATAAGTAATTATGAAAATGATAGTAACATCGACGTAATTCTTAAAAAAATTTTGGCTGACAGAGGAAATAAATGTTAAAAAACAGCATTTATCTGAAGAGGAAGAATTTTGTGAACAACATTTCCAGTCAACATATAAAGTAAATGAAGACGGTAGATTTGTAGTGAAGTTACCAATTTATAGGGATGTAAATCTGTTGGGGAATACTAAAGGAATGGCAATTGCGAGATTATATGCAATGGAAAGAAAATTTCTGTATAACAAGGAATTTGAGAGGGATTATGGGCTATTCATGAATCAATATGAGGAACTTAGACATATGACACCTCTTGGCGAAAATTTAGAACTTACCAAGAATAAAATTTACTATCTGCCGCATCATTCAGTTATCAAGAGTGATTCTATTTCTACGAAATTGAGAGTTGTATTCGATGGTTCTTGCAAGCCTCCGGATGGGAACTCCTTGAATTCTATTTTAGCCGTAGGCCAGATTTTGCAACCAGATTTGTTTTTCATCCTTACTCGATTTAGACTACATCGAATTGCCTTTTCTGCGGATATCCAACAGATGTATAGGCAAATATTAATTGATTCAGAAGATCAGGATTTTCAAAGAATAGTTTGGAGGAGGTCAAGGGACTCTGATATTCAAGAATATAAATTGAAAACAGTTACATATGGTACATCTGCTGCTCCATATTTAGCAACACGTTGTTTATTTCAAGTTGGGAAGGACTTGGAGGAGGGGGATCCTGCAGTTTCTTCTATAATAAAAGAGTGCTTTTACATTGACGATTTGATGGCTGGAGCGGATTCTAGTGAAGAGGCAATTGGATTAATAAGAAAGCTTTCTGATAGATTGGAATTCCGAGGTTTTTATTTAAGGAAATGGCGATCCAATTCCTCTGAGGTACTGGAACATTTGTCTCTCAGTCCATTTGATTTACCAGCTTTTGAAATTCATCCTGACGAGTGCTCTAAGGCTCTGAGATTGAACTGGGATTCTACAACTGACTGTTTTATATTTAATGTTAATTGGAAATTTAGCGAGGAGATCACTAAAAGAACATTTTTATCTCAATCAGCAAAATTGTTTGATCCGTTGGGTTTCCTATCACCTTGTACAGTATGCATCAAGATTTTTTACCAACAATTGTGGTTATTGAAATTAGATTGGGATACTCCTCTTCCGGAAAGTTTAAAGGTAAAATGGCGAGCATTTCAGAAGGATTTTGAACAAATATGTTTGATTCGTATTCCTCGATGGATCCAGAACGTGGGTAAACAACTTGGGTTGCATGGTTTTTGCGATACTTCGGAATTAGCATTTGCAGCAGTTATTTATGTGGTACAACAAGACGGTAATAAAGTGAATATCCTGATGTCTAAAACTAAAGTTTGTCCGTTGAAACCAGTGTCCATTCCAAGATTGGAGCTCAACGCTGCGTTGTTGCTCTCAAGAATGTATTCCAGTGTCGTAGATATATTTCATGAGTATGTCATCGAGTTCCACGCATGGACAGATTCTCAAGTAGTGCTTGCGTGGTTGTCATTTCATCCTCGGTGCTATAAACCTTATATTGCTAACAGAACTTCCGAAATTTTGGACCTGGCTCCATTTGACTGTTGGAGATATGTGCCCACAAGGGAAAATCCAGCTGACGTCGCCTCAAGAGGTTTGACTCCTAAACAACTTCCCGAGTGTTCCTTATGGTGGGAGGGACCGCCCTGGCTTTCCTTGAGTACTGAGAATTGGCCTAAACAACCAGAAATTAAACTTAACGTTGATGCTGTGGTGAAAGAACAGAAAAAGACTAAATTTTGTTTTCCCGTAATTGTAAAGAACTGCATTATTGATTCACTATTTGAAAATTATTCATCTTTTTCTAAAATTGTAGATATTTTTGCCTTTTGTATTAGGTTTATATTGAATTGCAGAGAAAAATGTAACAAAGTTAACGTAGTTTCTAAAGGTAAGATTTCTCCTTTGTGTACCACGGAAAGAAAAAATGCAGGTAATTTCTTGGTTTCTTATGTACAGAATTTATATTTTTCAGATGAAATAAGTTGTGTGAAATCTTGTAAAGCAGTTTCAAGGAAAAGTCCTTTATTAGGTCTTTGTCCATTTATTGATAAGGACGGCTTACTGAGAGTGGGAGGTAGACTGTATAACTCACCTCTCTCATATAATGCTAAACATCCATTGATTTTGCCAGCTCAGCATAAAATAAGTGTTTTAATTGTAGATTATTTTCATGTTGTGTATTTACATGCTGGTTTGAATTTATTGTTAGGCATTATTCGTCAGAGTTATTGGATAATTGGTCTTAAAAAACTTATTAAGAGTTGTATACATAAATGTATAAAATGTTGTAGATATAGAGCAACCACTGCACAGCAGCTGATGGGAGAGCTTCCTGTTGATAGAGTTACTCCTAATAGGCCTTTTTCTATATGTGGCATTGATTATGCAGGGCCAGTTGGTATTTTAAGACATCGTGGCCGAGGAGCTAAAACTACTAAAGGTTATATCGCTTTTTTTGTTTGCTTTGCGACAAAAGCGCTTCATTTAGAGCTAGTGAGTGACCTTTCCTCTGAGGCATTCATAGCTGCACTTAAGAGATTTTGCTCACGTAGAGGAGCTCCAAGTTCAATTTATTCGGATAATGGGACAACATTTGTAGGTGCCAAAAGGAAACTATCAGATCTATTTAAATTTGTTTCCACCATCAATGAAAACGATAAAATTAGTTATTATTTATCGCAAGTAAATATTGAATGGCACATGATTCCCCCAGTGAGTCCTCACTTTGGTGGGTTGTGGGAGGCAGCAGTGCGCTCTGCAAAGTTTCATCTTAAGCGCGTAATTGGAAATACCAACTTAACATTTGAGGAGTTGTGTACTCTTTTGACTCAGATAGAAGCTTTATTGAACTCCAGACCACTTACTATGGTGGGTAGTGAAAATGATCCCAGTGATTTAAATGTATTAACTCCATCACACTTTTTGATAGGTGATGTTATTACTTCTCCAGCTGAACCTATTGAAGATAACCTGTCTGTTAGATCGCGTTGGGATATTATACAAAAATTAAAATTAAATTTTTGAAAGAGATGGAGGATAGACTATTTAAGTTCACTCCAAAGTAGGAAAAAATGGAAGGTTTCTGGGGAAAATATTAAGTTAAATGATTTAGTTATATTAAAGGAGGAAAATGTACCACCTTCTGTTTGGCCGCTGGGTAGAGTTGTAGCTACGCATCCTGGTAAGGATGGTATGGTACGGGTGGTAACAATAAAAACTGCTAAGGGTTTATTTAAAAGGCCAATTGTTAAACTTTGTTTAATACCTTCTCATCAAGAATGACTTCTTGATGGGTGGGAGTAGAAGAACTTGCAAAAATAAAAATGGAAAGGGGTCGTCTTAAAGCCTCTCTTACAAGATTGGAAAATAATTTCGATAGGATAAATGGTAAAAACGAAATTAATACTCGGTTGCATAGATTAGATGAAGTGTTTAAAGAATTTGAACGGCTGGATAATTTAGTTAGTGAAAAGGATTTTGAAATTCAGATTTCAGGAAAAAATATCTTTCCTCAACTTCCGCAATTTCAGAATCCTTTTCACTAACTAAATTATCCAGCCGTTCAAATTCTTTAAACACTTCATCTAATCTATGCAACCGAGTATTAATTTCGTTTTTACCATTTATCCTATCGAAATTATTTTCCAATCTTGTAAGAGAGGCTTTAAGACGACCCCTTTCCATTTTTATTTTTGCAAGTTCTTCTTCTGCCATTGCAGATCAAATAAAATATAATAACTTTTAAAAAATACAATCCCAATAAAAATCAAAACACTTATCTTTCACAAATCCATATCTCGCCGGTGCCTCCACTTTCTTATGTTGCTTGAACATAAGAAGACACGAAACAACTTTCTTGAACTTATTTATTGGACGACACAAAACATCACATCGCATGCAGCACAATTGAGCATTCAAAATACTATCGCCAACTCAAGGCGAACTAACTTCAAAAACTCAGCTTTAATTAAAATATATTTCATAAAGGCAAAATAATTCCACAAAAGCAACAAATAATTATCCATGAATCAAATTGCCGCCAACATTACCGGACGAACTGAACACACGAGCTGAAGGCGAAACTCCACCTCCAATTTAAATCACTTTAGTCAGCAACACCTGAATTCACTTCCTATCCAAAAATAGAAAATAAGTGCTACCTAACCAGCCACTGCTTAGTGCTGGCATCTGTACTCTAAGTACATAACAACTGAATGCAGTCCAACAGGATTGTGCAGGAACATACTCCCCCCCATCAAGAAGTCATTCTTGATGAGAAGGTATTAAACAAAGTTTAACAATTGGCCTTTTAAATAAACCCTTAGCAGTTTTTATTGTTACCACCCGTACCATACCATCCTTACCAGGATGCGTAGCTACAACTCTACCCAGCGGCCAAACAGAAGGTGGTACATTTTCCTCCTTTAATATAACTAAATCATTTAACTTAATATTTTCCCCAGAAACCTTCCATTTTTTCCTACTTTGGAGTGAACTTAAATAGCCTATCCTCCATCTCTTTCAAAAATTTAATTTTAATTTTTGTATAATATCCCAACGCGATCTAACAGACAGGTTATCTTCAATAGGTTCAGCTGGAGAAGTAATAACATCACCTATCAAAAAGTGTGATGGAGTTAATACATTTAAATCACTGGGATCATTTTCACTACCCACCATAGTAAGTGGTCTGGAGTTCAATAAAGCTTCTATCTGAGTCAAAAGAGTACACAACTCCTCAAATGTTAAGTTGGTATTTCCAATTACGCGCTTAAGATGAAACTTTGCAGAGCGCACTGCTGCCTCCCACAACCCACCAAAGTGAGGACTCACTGGGGGAATCATGTGCCATTCAATATTTACTTGCGATAAATAATAACTAATTTTATCGTTTTCATTGATGGTGGAAACAAATTTAAATAGATCTGATAGTTTCCTTTTGGCACCTACAAATGTTGTCCCATTATCCGAATAAATTGAACTTGGAGCTCCTCTACGTGAGCAAAATCACTTTAGTCAGAAACACCTGAATTCACTTCCTATCCAAAAATAGAAAAAAATCTGATGTGTCCAACACATGACTTCCTTGCACGTCTATTAAATAAAAATGTTTTCTACGCACTTCCTCTAAACTTATTTGTTTGAAAGAGATAAAATATCAATAATAGTAAGGTTTAGCGATTTCTAGCCAAATATTTCGATATCGCCAAGCTGAGTTCAATTTGAAAGATTTCCTTCTGACACTTTATTTGGCGATATTTCACCAAAAGCCGACAAACTTGAGATAGTTTGCGAGATTTTGGGGATAGCCACAGTAGTCATTGACCACAGACTTTCAATGAATTGAATGCATCCATACACCTTAATGTATTTAAAGTCATTTGGCTCACCCTATAAATAAATTCTTAGTGGATTGCTGTCAAAAAAGATATTGAAAACAGTTAGATATTATAATATAGTTCTAAATACAAAAGTTCAAAATTCTACGGGTTAAAGTTTTAGAGTTATACAAAATACGAAATAATTTTTGGCGCCAAATTTGGCGATATTTCGGCGAAACTCGTCAATGTCGACGACATTTGGCGAGATATTAAGCATGGACCAACAATGACAGATTATCGCCAAATTTGGCGATATTTCGCCAAAACTCGCCAAGAACGATGACAAATGGCGATACTTTGGGCATGGACGAAATGACTGACTATCGCCAAATTTGGCGACATTTCGGCAAAACTCGCCAAAGTCCAGGACAGTCGGCGAGATTTTGGGCATGTACCAAACAATCACTGTCTGCAATTGTATTATATTGAAGATGTCCATAGACATTAAAGTACTGAAATTCTTTTCGGTGGTCCTGTAAATAAACTCTCCAGTAGATTGGAACCAAAAATCGAGATGCACAACTAGATGTTACAACAATCTTATATATAAAATTTCATAATAGTTTTTGAGGTTTGAGAGTTAAATATACACACACGTCACTAAAAGTCGCCAAGCTTGGCGACTTTTGGCACAGTTCTTGAGGGAGGCACGTGACCGTGGTCGGACCATTACCTAACTTATGTGGTAAGACGGTATTGTGCTTGAAATGGATGAATGCCCCTAAAATTGCCATTGACCGTAATGTATTGGAAATCTTTTGAGTGTTCCTGTAGCAGAACTGTAAATGATAAAGACACCTTTTTTAATGGAGAAATTCATTTTCTAACTCTTTTCAGCATATATCACTTCTGAGTCGTTTGAAATAGCCCAATACCTCTAAAAAACGCTTTGATGAATTTCGGCCCATAGAGCGTAATGTATTTCGAATCTTTTAGGCGGTTCTGTAGATAAACTATCCAGTCGAATGGAACCGAAAGGGGAAGTGAACAACTAGATGTTACAACAATCCTAAATATAAAGTTTCAACATTCTACGCCTAATAGTTTTTGAGATATGCGAGTTTAATGAATTTCGGCCCATTGAGCGTAATGTATTTCGAATGTTTTGGGCGGTCCTATAGATAAACTATCCAGTCGAATGGAACCAAAAGGGGAAGTGCACAACTAGATGTTACAACTATCCAAAATATGAAGTTTCGAAATTCTACGCCTAATAGTTTTTGAGTTAGGCGAGTTTAATGAATTTCGGCCCATAGAGCGTAATGTATTTCGAATCTTTTGGGCGGTCCTGTACATAAACTATACATTCGATTGCAACCAAAAGGGGAGGTGCACAACTAGATCATAGAACAATCCTAAATATCAAATCTCAACATTCTACGACCAATAGTTTTTGAGATATGCGAGTTACATACATACGTACGTACGTACGTACAGACGGCATGGAAAAACTGACCACAATAGACCGGCCGCTGGTCAAAATGAGTTGCAGACGCGTTTATATGATCGTGCATGCTAGCCTACGATGAGATGCATCGAAAAAATTCTTAAAATTAAATTTAGAGGTAGTCAAAATCGGTTTTTTAGTCGAAATTTGGCCCCCAAAATTTTTCGGGATCACATTACTTCCTTATACTACGTACAAGGAAGTAATAAGTGCTACCTAACCAGCCACTGCTTAGTGCTGGCATCTGTACTCTAAGTACATAACAACTGAATGCAGTCCAACAGGATTGTGCAGGAACAATATATGTCGCTAGAAAAGCTTTTCAAAAGCTGGGAATTTCCACAACTCTCGTTCAACTAACAAATACACAGCGAGCGCTTGGAAACTTCAGGAGAAAAAACAGCTTTACAAAGTATGCAGTGTACTCTGCAAACGTTGTTCACTGATAATACTTAGAATTTCGTCTAAAGCTATATAAACATGTTTTAAGCAGGTGGAATGTACAGGTGTAAATTCTTTTCTATGTAACCCCATTCACCTACCGCCGAATGTATCATCTCTTAGCGTGACGTCACAGCGGCGAGATGGATTAGTGCCCAGGCCCATAGAACGTAGGGATTCTTACTCCTCTCTCGGAGGCCTCGGGAGGATACAGTCTATAAACTCCCATTGTGCACGCATTTCTCGATCTCCCTCTACAATGAACACCCCCATAATCTGAAAACTTTTGGCAAGGGCGGATTAAAGGGGTGACGGAGGGGGCTACCGCCGCCCCCGCGAGAAAAAAAATTAATGTAAAAGATCCTATTTTACTTCCATAAAATGGATGTAAATGTCAATCTTCTTAATAACAGCCCCCACCGACAAACTAACCGCCCCTCCCCCCCCCCCCGAAAAACTTGCCTTAATCCGCCACTGACTTTTGGTCGGTCACATGAGTGTTCAGAATAGAGAGTCCACTGTAATACCAACATAAAACATTTAAATAAGGGTATTTCCTTATTTCGTGTGAATTAAATAAGTGTCAGTTGGGAACAGTGTCAGGAATAGGCGCATTTAACGAGTTTTTGTTTTTAATTTTTAATGAGATGTTTTGGAAACTAAAGCCGTAATATTAAACGGTATTTTGTCATGGAAATTTAAGGGAATAAAACTATATTTCCACGAACCTTTTTTTTTTGGGGGGGGGGAGGGGGCGGGACTTAATAAAGGTGAAAACAAACTTCACTGGCGTTTCCATAATTTAATGCAAAAAGAATCATATTATTTTTTGTTTTATGTGATTTTAATCTCTATACAATTTTCAAACTCATGCATTACCCATGATCTGAAAATTATCATTTTGGCAGAGTATTTCATACATTGTACATGAAATTATCTCTTCAAAATAATGTATTCTTTAAAATAATTTCCAAACATAAAGATCCGTATCTGTAGTCAAGGCCGTACACAGGCGGGGGACCCTCTGGTCGTCCCCCCCCCCCCGAAATTTAAAATTTTGTTAACAAAACAATAATAATTTACCCACTAAGTGAAATAAAGAAGCCTTTTTGTGAAAAATTTAACCTTTTACACCTTTTGGTCTCCCACCCCTCCCCCGAAATTTTTTTCTGGGTACGGCCCTGTCCATAGGTATGAGAAACAAATGATCCATTTTATATCCGTTATCTGAGGTTCTAAGAAACGATCCGGTACACTTCCAATTTTGAGCTGACTTTTTACTGATTATTTTAATAAAATTATCTCAATCACAGTACGGTTATTAATTCATATTTTACTAGCCGCCTCCGGCGACCAGCTGGTTCACGATCTTAATAAATCTAGTTCGGAGAGAATCCTGTTTCTCACCGGCTTCCTTGGCACTGAAATATTTGATTCTGAATGGAATTTAAAATTAAACAGGGGCGGCCCTAGGTTAAATGGCACCCCCTGCTAACGTAAAAAAGACGCACCCTTTTATGCTCTACTTAGTTTTTGAGTTCGAAATGACGCCCCTTCGAAGCCGGTGCCCCGATGAGATGCTTACCTTGCTTGCCGTGTCGCGGGCCGCCGCTGGTCACAAAAATAAGATGGTTTAATGACAAAAAAAACCTACAAAATGGTACAAATTATTTTCGTCCTATTTTAATACTGAAGAGTTTCTGGATTCATTGGCCGTTCTTTCAGAATATCAAAACGGGGGGGGGGGGGGGAGAATAAAAGTAAGAAAATCTGAAACACTTTCAGATTTTAAATACACGCTCAAGTGCTATATATTAAAAGCGCATTATAATCCATTTGTCTTCCCTCCTTTCTTTCCTTATTCCATCAAGTTGGAAAGTATATCATTATTCATGAGTGTGATTAAACAAAATGAAAATTGATATTTCTAACATCCTTTTTCTGGATGTAATACAATAAAAATAGAATGTGGAAAAGCTGTGCAGGAAAATGCACAATTCGAACTGAATGAAAGTTTCAAAACTTATTCAAGTGTATTCTTTATCCAAGTCAGGAGTAGCAGACGATAAAATGAGGTTCAGTCATTATTTTATCATCATTTAACGATGATAAAGCATCAGTCACGTGATACAGTGGATTCCTTACAAATGTATGTTAAATGCTGCAGATCTGCTTGTTTAAAAAAAAAAAAAGTTGTATTTTTGCACGTCATGGAAGAAGAAAGAAAAAAAAAGCATGCTGATGGTTTATCACGTGACTCATTCACTTAAGACTTCATAACATAAAATGAAACTAACAATTATTTCAAATTCGCCTGCTTAAAAAGGATATCTGATGCTTTATTTATTAAAAACTGCGTATTCTATAAGTTTGCGCCATCTGTCGATTGTTCTGTAAAATAAAAACTCAATCGTAATCTTTATTTCCTACTATGGTGCATTTATGATGATGATGATGTATGATGATTATGATGATGATGATCCCCCCCCCCGAAATTTTATGATTAGTGATGAAATTCCGTCTATTTATACACATATAAGTTCATACCCCCCCCCCCGAAAAATTTTCCTGGCTACGCGCCTGGTACGTGGTGTAAAAAAGCAGCTTCTTATAACAATTAAAATTAAAAATTGACAAGTTCATTCATGGGCACATTGTTATGATTAAGGTACAGTTCGAGTTATTGTTCTCCAGGTACTAAGGCTTTAGTAAAAACTTGAAAGTAAAATCTGCATAAATATGTAATTGGGAAAATTTAATCTATCCATAATATTTTATAAGTGTCTTTGCGTTCACAATAGAAAGTAAGCAGCCAGTAATGCATTAACTATTGCAGGGGTAATCGGTGCTGTGCCTCAATTTTTTTTTTTTTTTTTTTTTTTTTTTTTTATAAAAAAAATTGTGTAAAAAAGAAACGAAGTATAATTCACTCGCAAAAATTTTAGCTTAATTATACCATATCGCACCATGTTTCATGTTATGACGTATATGATGTTAAATAACTTCAGACATAATAACTAGTAGTAGCAGTACTAAGAAATCATTGAATGATCTGCCATAAATTTAAAAAATATACATCAAGGTTTTGTGAATCACAACAACGAAGCATTCCGATAACCTCTAGCTACAGACATGGAAAGAACGCAGAATTTTTCTACGGAATGACGAAGGCCATCATCTTCGGCTTTCTTTATTAATCCTAAAATTGTTTCACCTACTCTCGGTCATTGTTTTAAATATCCCCTACTAGATGCTTTGTTCCTCCATTGATTCCCGATTCGATTTCAAAAACAAAGCAAGGAAGCAGTGGCGCACGCAAAGGAGCGGTCCAGGGGGTCTAGACGCCTCCCAAATTCCAAAAAAACTTGGCTTCATTAAATCAGCATGTTATTTTTGACAGTTTGATACCATTAGACTGCTAAATTCTTAATTTAACAGTTATGGTAAATACAGAAAAATATAATTCTAAAACATGCAAGTACACTGAATCGCGGAAGAGTCTATAAAAGCATAGCTGCCAACTCTTCCGGTTCTATTGGTAGATTTTCGATCACAATTTTTAACCAGTTTCATGTTGGAATAAAAATTTGGACTTATTTTAAGGTTTAATTGCCAAGTAAAAATTAGTGGTGAAAATTTTCCGATAAAATCGGAAGAGTTGGCAGATATGATACACAGGCGCGCACACGGGATTTTTGGCTGGGAGGGGGGGGTCCAACTTTTACAGTTTGGGGGGGGGTGTTCCAACTTTTACAGTTGGGGGGGGGGGGTCCAACTTTTACGGTTTGGAGGGGTCCAACTTTTAGGGATGTTCCAGATTGACAAAAATCAGTGATGAAAGAACTTGTTTTCATTAGATGGAATTCATCAAAACTCGTCCCATCCAGTTCCCTAAGAATACACTATACACAATACAATAGGAAGCAAAATAATAGTTGTACAGTTTTCAGAACAAGATGGTGTTTTATGTTCACTTTCAGTTCGTTTTTGAAAAGTTGAGGAAAACGAGAAAAAAATTTCTTTTTTTATTTATTAGAACTGAAACTATTGCTACCTTTTTTTGGAATCATTTTATTTACTATAGATATAGGGTAATAATCAATCGAAAAAAAAAATCAAAGCCGATGGGGGGAGGGGGGGTCCAGACCCCTGGACCCCCCCCCTTGTGTGCGCCACTGATGATACAACACCTCCTAGATATAGAAGGGCTGTGAACAGAAGTTTTTACGTCATCACAGTTTTACTTTGCAAAGTAAAACTATTTAACATTTCTGATGAATGATACAAATTTTAGAAAATTTCTTAAGTTAATGGTAAAAATTAAAATACCTTTCTGATTAAAAAAATTATTACGATCTATTTATGTATCATATTATATACTTAGTGATAGTTAAAATTCCCTATGTGTCGTAAAATTAAATTTTTTATCTTAATGTGTAATGACGTCATTTTAGTGGACCTAGGGATGACGTTTTTTGTCATGCAAAATGCATATCCTTCACTCCCTTATCACACACACGTGCATATATATGAGTTGCAGTAGTCGTAGCCTTCCCCTTGAAAAATTTCTGGCTACGCCACTGCCCCACAGGATGGTAGGCACCAATAACTTCTACTGAATAAAAAAATACTGTAACCGAAAATAATTTCGATTTTCAGATTTTGATAAAAATAGAATTTCACCAGAGCTGATCCTAGTGGAGGGCAAGACAGTTCACATGTGCACGACCAAATTTAAGGCCGGGGGACGTGGGCGAAAAAAATTTTGTACAGTAAAAGGTTTGTAAGAAAATTGCGGTAAAGTTTGATTAGCATGTAGATGGTCTAGGATCAGTTCTGATTTTGGTCATCCACGAATTACTTTGATAACTTTCTGCTTGACGTCTCTATGTGCAAATGCATGTAGGTACGGTATGCATGTATAATCCATTTCAACTGACGTGATGCTAGCTTGACTTTGTATGAACATGAGCATATGTATGTATCTTATATTCCTCTAAAACGATTAAATGCAAAATGTTGAAATTTTATATTTAAAAACTATTGTAACATCTAGTTTGCAGCTCCCTCTTTGATTATTACAGGGTCACTCAACACTTCCATTACTTTAAAATCAATGGACATCTTCAACACATTACAAGTATGTGGTCAATTATTGGGCCATGCTCAAAATCTTACCAAATGTTGCTATACTTGGCGACTTTTGGAGAAATATTGCCAAATTTGGCTCCATAAAGGAGTTTTAAAAAATAACCCAGCTTGCTAACATCTCTCATGTCTGGTGAGAAATCGCCAAACTGTTACTGAAGCATCTTTCAAATAAAATAATTTTATGCATGATAACTGTGTATAGTTCTACCAATGCATAAAGAAGCCATGTGAATCATCAGATTTTATTTATGGAATATAGTTTCTGAACATAGTACTAAATATAGTTTATTCTGATTTATAAACATTGAAATACTTCAATATTGTTGTCTTATTTTTCCAAACTGTTTTTTAATTTGTATGCAATTACATTAATCTTTTTTTCCCTCTAGAATTTTTCCCCCACTTTTGGATTGTGTTAGAAAAATACTGTACAAAATTTTTAACTATATAAATTTTTAGAATTAATTATGAAGCATCATAAAATATTTATAAATAAATTTAAAAATCTAGGTTTGCTTACATCTACTTTGAAGCTCATGTAGGGTTCAATTACTTATAAATATTTCATGGAGCATTAATAGATACTATCAATTCTTTTAGTTAAATCTTGATACAGTAATATCCTTACACAAAATATAGTAAAAAAAAATTCTTTTCACAAAATAAATTATAAAATTGCATACGAAATAATTTTTTTTAAAGTAAAATATCAAGTGTGACATATTTGATATTATGTCAACCATTAATTACTTTCAGACGTTTAATTTCCTTAAAAATAATAATAAAGAGACATTTTACATTTAAGGCGTCTTCTCACTTTGAAAATTAAAAAAAATCGATTTTTTTTTTAAATTTTGAAACTACATATCAAAATTATCATAAAGATCGGACGAGTCTAACTACATTACCCAAAATAACGAGTGTTTCAACAGCTGTGTCTGGGCAATGGCACCGAAACACGTTTTTACGGGAAGAAAAACCGTGGAAATTGCTTGTCAAACAGCAGCATGCATTTATAACGAAGGGCTACAACCTGTTTTAAAAATTTTGGAGGTGATGGGTGTCAAACTTGGCCCTATCGCCGCTCAATACGCCGAGAAACGCGACAGTGATCGCGTACGCTTAGGGAACCGCCGCAGGTCTAGAGCTTCAAAAGAGACTAGGTCGAGACGAAGGGAAGCTATTTTGGACGAGCACAACTTCTAGGAAGAATCGGAAGGTCCATTGTATGGAGCAGGCATCGCTGATTAACCCGAGGTAAGGTTTTTTCATGATTTTTCTGCAACCAAAACTTTAAACGCGTTTATCTCAAAACAAGGTTTTTCAGTGCCTTGTTGATGAAATTTCGGAAACTATCCGGCCGATTGTCATGAAATTTGAATGACATATTCTTCATAGTTATGGCTATAGCGCATATCATCAGATTTTTGAAATTTTGATTTGAAGTATTTTTTTTTTACAAAAAACTGCAAAAAAACGGGTTTTTTGTTTTTACTTTTTCGAAAAACGTGCGCCATTTTGTTATTTTCGCGAATATCAAAAATCTGATGATATGCGCTATAGCCACTGACATACTGAATCTAAAACTGTTTTATTTTTTGTTTCAGATGACCTGTCTCGGAGATACCATCCATTACATGAGCCATGAACATTACATTTCTACACGGGTTTTTCGATGCTACTGTTTTATTATAATAATTGTTCAAAAAAATTAAAAAATAAAAAATTCTTGTACTTGAAAGATGTGTTTATTATATAGGATCCATTTTATCCCATAATTGTTTGCAAAAATCCTTGAAAAAAAATCGCGAAAATAGCCTATTTTCGAGATGCCTAAAGTGAGAAGACGCCTTAATCAGGAAAGGTCTACAAATATGATTTAATATTTCATGATTAATACAGGGTGTCCAGCAAATTAACACTCTGATTTCAAAGTTAAAAATCTCAAAAGCAAAGATCAATAGAAGGGTACAGCATACGATTTGTTTATTATGTACAGAACTTTCAAAGTAGTAATTACAAAAATCGCTAACAAATGTCATAGTAATTGCAGGCCTCCATATTCTTCCAATATGACTCCCTGTGACTACATTCTGTGTAGCACATTGAAAGATACTGTCTACTAAAACTATTCCAATATGCTGGACGAGCTTGAATCGTTGGTTTGTTTTGCATGCAAATTTGTAAGGCATTACCAGGTGTGATGACAAATTTCATTATTCATTTGTGACAATTCTGTATGTCAAATGGTCGGCATTTTGAAAAGATTGTGTTGTGTCTGCTTGATGAGAACAAGTTTATTTTTATGCATAATGATCGTATATTGATCTATCTGTTAGCAGGCACATATATAAGAGGGTTTTTGGGTATCAGGGATGAGACTGGCAAAAAAGAAAAAAACTGAAATCATAAGAGAGAAAAAAAATTGCATGTGATATTTGTATATAATATGTATATTTTAAATTTTAAGAAGTAAAACATCAGAACATGCAACAAGATAAAACTATTACATAGTTAATTACAGTGGGTGGGTAGGGGGGGGGGGGTCATAACCCCCCCCCATGAGGAATTTTTTGCCATACAAAATGTATATTCTTCACTCCCTTATCACACACATGTATGCATATATGTGAGTTGCAGTAGTCGTACCCCCCCCCCACACACACACACATGAAAAATTTCTGGCTACGCCCCTGGTTAATTAATAACTACTATTAGAAATCTACAGAGAAAAAGCAGAATTTTCAGAGAAAAAAGACAAAAAAGTTAATTCCTCTCAATTCACAAAAAGCTGAAATCAGCCAAAAAACTGAAGAATCTCATCCCTGGGGTATTCTAACCCCCACCTGTCAAAGATTTTTTAACATAAAGTCCATATATTTTTTACTTTCAACAAAAGATTACAACTTTTAACATTAACCACTTCGGCCCTGAATTTTGAATTGAGCAGATAAAAAATCAATGAGTGGTTAGATGTGCTGCACTATACATAAGTATCTTAAATATTATAACATTCAGCCAATTACCAAACTAACTAAAAAATGTTCTAATAATAGGACATGGCTATAATTGGGTAAAATTAGAAAAAAAAGTACAGTTATTTTGTATGAAACCTTTTGCAACAATTTCTTTGTGCATGAAAACATGAAAATACTTCACCTTCTCATGCATTTTGATTGCATGCATGCATTCATAAAGATGCACTAACTTTCGGCTTTAAATAGCTTGACATTCAATGGTGGAGATTTTCTGCCATCTACAGAGCAAAAATGATAACGTTCTGCTATTCTTGCCTGTATTATTAGTAGGACACTAGGGTTTGGTGTTAAAATTCTTGAAAATGAAGAATATAGAGTAATGCAAAGATGTGTTCTACTATTAGGACGTCAGGGCCAATGGGGCTAACATTACCTCATAACAGCCCCTCCCCTTAAAGGTAATCTGCATACACCACTCTATTAGCAGCTATTGTAACTACTATTTTCAAATTTCTGCATAAAGTTGTTACAGGTTACATAAAAAAAACCATATGCTGCATTCATCTATTGGCATTTGTTTTTAAGATTTTTAAATCTGAAATCAGGGTGTTATTTGCTAGACACCTGTATATATTAGGGTGGTTTTGCTGCCTATGGAGAATTTTTTTTTTTTTTTTTTTTGAAAAGTTAAACTCTCACCCTCTAGTTTGGTGACATTATGCGAGTAAATGCCCCTGTTAAAATATTAGATAATTTAAAGGTTATTTAGAAGTAGCTCAAAGGCTTTAAAGTTTTAGCCTTTAGTGTATATGGAAAACAACATGTTTTCTGTATAAGAATTTACATTTCAATTGGTATAGCAATAATATGTGTTTATAAAATAGATATTTGTTTTAGTGACAACAAGTTTAGTATAATTTAAGGTTCTGACAAGGATTAGTCCTTGTCTGGAACTCACATAACAACTTCTCGAACTCTAAATAATTTTTACTCCAAATAATAACTTCTACTCCAACTCAAAATAATGTTATTGCAGCAACTGTAAACAGTTTAGGCCTTAAAGTTGATCACTACAATATATCAAGAAGCAATGTAAGGAAAGCAAGAATATCTTACCAAAAGGAAGTGGAGGAAAATGTTAAAGATGATTTTAGTGCATCAAATCCTGATAAGTTTTGTGGTACACTGGGATGGGAAATTACTTCCAGGGATTTCTTGCAGTGGTACAGAGAAAATAGATAGGCTTTTAATCTTAGTTACAGGAAGTGGATTAGAAAAGTTACTTGGAGTCCCTAAAATCCCAAATAGCACAAGTGAAGCAATAGCAGCAGTTACAGTGAAAATCTTAGAAGAATGGAAATTAACTAAGCAAGTCAAGGAATTATGCTTTGATACTACATCAAGCAACACTGGCATAAATTCTGGAGCTTGCACTCTCATTGAAAAACATATAGGAAGAAACCTGCTGCACTTTGCATGCCCGACATTATATCCATGAAATTATTCTTGCAGATGTATTCACTCTGTGTTTTGGGCCATCATCTGGACCAAATGTTCTTCTTTTTAAAAGGTTTAGAGAATATTGGAACTTCATTGATCAACAAAAGTTTGAAACATATAAAACTAATAAGATTGGTCGAAGAACGGTTGCTGCTGAACTACAAGAGCTGAAGAAAAATGCTATAGAATTTGCCTTTACAACTTTACGAAATGAGAAGCGCCCCACGATGACTACAGAGAATTTCTTGAATTAGTATTGATCTTTTTGGGCGAAACTCCTCCTAAAGGTATTCACTTCAGAGCTCCGGGTGCCTTCCATCATGCACGGTGGATATCTTCAAAGATTATTTACTCTTTGAAGATATGGCTATTTCATCAACAGTTTAAACTAACACCAAGACAGAAGATTGCTTTGATAGAGTTTAACCTGTTTGTAGCACTTTTATATATGAAGCACTGGTTTATTGCTACTATTGCAACAGAAGCTCCTGTTCATGATCTGCAGTTTTTGGTAAAACTTCACAAATACGCAGAATTCAACAAAAACATTGCAAGCAAGGTAACAATCGCAATAAAACGGCATCTTTGGTACCTAGGAGAAGAACTGGTTGGGCTCAGTTTGTTTTCTAACAATGTGTTTGCAGAAACAAAAGTGAGCATGGTTCAAGGTTTAAAAAAAGAAATGACACAAAGGCAATTAAAACGACTTGATGACAAAACAAATTACATTCACCTAAAATCTTTAGAAGATTGTGTGACAGTGAAGTCTCTGACGCTCTTCAATTCAATGCAACTTGATACTTCATTTTTAGAAGTAGATACCTCAGAATGGAAGGGATTAGATTCTTACAAGAAATCCAGAGATATAGTGAAAGGTACTAAAGTGGTTAATGACTGTGCTGAAAGAGGTGTCGCTCTTATTACTCAGTTCAGTAACAAATTAACCAAAAGTGATGAGCAGAAACAATATCTTTTGCAGGTGGTTGAGACCCAACGGAAGCAATTCAAAACCTCTGAAAAGACTACACTGATGAAGTTGGGTGCTACCATGCAGACTGCTAATACCAGTACTTCCTAAACCCAAAGCAATGAATTTCTAATCCATCCTAATGTGCATTTTAATTTGTTCAGTATTTTAGTTTTACAGATGGACAACATTACTTGACATTATCTTGGTTGTATTTTTATAGGTAATGTTTCATGATTAAATATAATAAAACTAAACTACTATTCATTAAAAATCTATTAGTTATTACCTTTGATTTACTGATTTTTATTTACTGTATTGACTATCATTATAATACAAAGTTTGACACTAAAATTGGCAAACTTCAAAGTCTTTGAGCTACCTCTAAATAACCTTTAAATGATCTAATATTTTAACAGGCACATTAACTCACATAATGTCACCAAAGTGGGGGGGTGAGAGTTCAACATTAAAAAAAAAAATTTTTGAAGCCACCCTAGTATTGTATATATATATATATATATATATATAATCCAAACCAAAGAAATGTGTTATTGTTATTTAAAGAGTTTTATAAACTAGCCTATATCCTCTAGCTAACTAGACTATCACCTGCTTTTAATAATCACATTTTAATAAAATCATTTCAAATTTGGAATGACTTATTATATTCTGTTAAAAGCCTTAAAATAATAATAATTTTATTGTAACATTTTTTGAAAATGCATTCATTTTAAGGATCTAATGGACTTTAATTAGGATTGCAATCCGGAAAACTGGATCTGGTAATCCGGCATCATTAGATGTCTACCAGAACCAGTAAACTGATACCAGATCTAGCAGACCGAAGGAAATGGCTACAAATGAAACTAAAAAAGGAAGTGACTGCATATGAAAATGAAAGAGTTTAAGGACAACACTTAATATTCATGACTAGTTGTTGACAATAAAACTGACAAGTGTAGAAGCTGAAAGGGCCTTTTCAGCAGACTATTAAGACAGCTGTTCCCAACCTTTTAACTTCATGCCCTCCCAACAAAGGTTAACTTATGATGTCATCCCCCTCCCTCACAATTTTCAGCATACATTCAGTTTTTTTATTCTTCAACAATGAACATGTAGTCGACTTTTCTAGAAAATAATGTTAGCAGTAAAGTTTGAATACACAATTTAAGCAAAAATATATATGTTTTGGAGTAAAAATAAGAATAAATAAGATGATTTTTTAAAACATACATTTGCCTGTTTTTCTCACGTCCCCCTGCAAATGCTCTGCACCCCCCCCCCTAGTGGGGGAGCGCCCCATTTGGAAAGAGCTGCTCTAAGAAATCGATTGACAGATGACACAATAAACATTATTTGTTTCCTAAAATCCTTTTTTAAAAACCTAACTTCATTTTTTATAATCGTTATACCCAAAATAATTATTTAATGTAAGTTTACTGAAAAATATTTGATATTGTGATAATTGTGCCATTCATCAATCCTATATATCAGGGGTTCCCAAACTTTTTTCTCCCGTGGCACCCTTGTCAGGCTAAAAACACTTTGCGGCACCCTTGTCAGGCTAAAAGCATTTTGGGGCACCCTTCTCAGGCTGAAAACATTTCAGGGCAGGTTACCTTTAAATCGATATGAAGATAGGTTAGAATTAAACAGTTTGGATACACTTTTGGTTGTTTCTTTTAAGTTTATAGGGCTAACTATCAAAATCTCTTAGAAAAGGGATATAGAACTTGACTAAAATATTTTTGTTTCGCCCACTTGATCATCGGCTTGGCAAACTTTCTTATGGATATCGGTTCAGGGGAATTTTTTTTATTACATTCCCTCAAAACTTAGACTTTTCTTGATTATCTCCGCGGCACCCCTGGCACCCCAGGGTGCCGCAGCACACAGTTTGGGAATCTCTGATATATATCATAATTAAGACTTCTTGGCATGACAAAATTAATAATTATTATAAACTCAGTTGATTAAGTTAGACTTATGTAATATAAAAACTTACATAATGTACTGTAAGTTGAATAATAATTTTCATTGATGTCATTTATGAGCTCTATTAAGACTAAACAAACTATTATTACTAAATATTATATTTATAAATACAATTATAAATAAATTATTTATAATTAAATATAACTGTAAATATATTATTATATAGTATATAATAAGAGAAATACTATTCCATTGCTATCTATTGTTTTGTTTTGATTACAAATAAAATTTTGCTATTATATCTGATATTATTATTATTATTATTATATCTAGTATAATATACAATAACCTCGATCTAGTCTTATAAAATACTAGCTGCGTGCCCATTCTTCGCACGGTAGGAAATGAATATTTTCCTAAAATATAATCGTACCTGTGCAAAAAGGAAATCTAATTTTTAAAAAGTTCAAGTAGTCCCTTTGTTGAAACTGCCGCGGGATATATTAATGAAACATAGGTTTATAGTTTAATTAGTTGTAAGTCGATCGCGCGCGTTGAAAAATGATGAATAGAACACTTTTAATTTCACAAAATATTTATTAACATGATATACTGTGCTTTAATCTATATTAACCGAACAAATCTACTATTACTACCCATTAATTATATTAATATTATCTATCTTCCTTTCTCCTTCTTTAATGCTCAATCTAAAGAAACAGATTAGATATTTTAAACCAATGGTGCCTTTCTACTCTTTGATGATTCTTTAGAATTTATGCATTGCCATTTAAACAGCTCTCCATATATTTTTAAGCCTAATTCTTGTCAGCTTGATGTATTTAGCACTGCAAAATATTTATGTGGTCGAAAATATCCAACCTGTCCCAATTTAAATATTTACCTCCATGGCTGTTTCGTGTAAAACATCAAACTGTATAACCTCCCGGAACTATTTAGAATCTCTGAAATTGTGAATAGGACACTAAATTGTGTTGCAGAGTTTACAAATTTCATGCAACTTTTAATTTATGACATCACGTTCTGAGCACGAGTAGTTTTGTCTGGTTATTTCTCGCAGTAGTTTTCAAACGGAGTAATATTGAACCATACGAGTTAAAACTCTCACTTGCAACTGAACTTGTTAAAGTTAACTTGAGAGATGTTGGGTTTATTCCTAGCTAATTGGTATTTTAAAAATTTTCCGGAGCTATTTTGCTAATGATGCAACTTTTGTTCAAGAGCATGCTAAGTTCCTGGAATTCAACAAAAAAAAGTATAAATATATATCGTCAAAAGTCATCCAAACTTGGCAATATTTTGAACGATTTTTGAGAATACATACGACGATCACCATCAAACCGATAGCAAATACTATGTATTATGTTAATTAGTATTTTCCACCTTTAGGCGACATTCGAATTTCTCACGATTTTAAAAAACAGAAGCTTCCATTAGTTATTACGCAAAAAATTAGTTATTACGCGAAAAATCATAGTATTCAAAAATCGCCATGGGTAGCTTGCGCATTAAAGAAAATACTTTGGGTTTTTATAAAAGTAAATTTTTACGTCAAAGCCTTTTAACTAAGGCTTGGATACAGACTCTATTTACAGTCCTAGAAACCAGTTTATTGACCGATTCTAGTTTTATTATTGGTTTAAAAACTGGAATCGTCCATAAAACTGGTTTATAATGACGGTCAATCGAGGTCTGCATCCCAGCCCTAATTAGATGTCTAACTCATTTTTAAACTTATGACGTCAAAATGACATCATACTCAGTTGCAATATCTAACATGAATTAATGAGTGAAGAAGAAAAAAGAAGCATGTTGTTTTACTTTTCTGCATCATCTGATAAGATAGAAGTTTATTATTTCACTCCTGGTGTAATTTTTGTAAAAGCTTGTTAACCTGATTAGGATTTCTAATGCATTTTTCCACTCGTGACATCAAAATGAATGACATCAATCTCACTTGAATTATTGAAGGTAATAAATAAATAAATCTATGTTAACTATGTTCACTAATGTGCTCAAATCGGACATTTGAGTAGCTTTCTACCCTAAAATTGCGAAAAATTGTTAAAAATTAGGGAACAGGTGGATTTTCAGAATTTTAAAGTTGACTATGGACTATTCTATGTCGTTTTACAGATTTGTGCAAAATTTCAAGCTGATCGGTCGGTCAGTGTGGGAGGAGTTCCCAGACAGACAAACAAACTTTCACATTTATATAATAGATAAAGATTCAAATTTAACTAATTATTTTAGATACAAAATTTTCATTGTTGATTTTATTCGTAACTATTGTTTAATTATAATAGAGGTAATAATTATATAAAGTTGATTTCCTAAAAAATAAAGGCTGTTTTTTATAAACTTTGTTTTTATGATATAATCACTTAAACATCTTTTATACAGTTAATTTTGGAATGAAAGCGAAGTCATTTTGATGTGGCCAATCTGACGGGATTAATGGAAATCGGGCCCAGATCCGACTGGATATTGAAATTGGTGCCAGAATGCAATCTCAAACATTAATAATACAACTTGTGTTGGTTGTATGATTCATTTACTGATTATTTTTTATATTAAATATTCGAAAAGTAAATAATATTACAGTATAAAACCATATTAATTCAGAAACTGATATAACAATCACAAGCCTATTTACTTTTTTTATTTTCCAAAAATTTGGCAAGATACAAAGTCATAAACCTTATACAAAATACAAATTTAAAATATTTTCAAAATATAAATAAATATTAAAGAAAGTTAAATATTTAAGTACTTTCTTTACACTAACAATATAAAAAATGCACAATAAAAGAAGATTTCACCCACACAAAGTAAAATATTTAAAGTTCATTAAAATAATTTAAAAGTACAAAAACAGAAAAAAATTGGAGGGCAAATATACAAGAGAGTTCAATACAAACGTAGAATTCTCTAAAAAAGTTTAGAAACACAAATAAAACAGCACTCTTAATTCTTTTAAATAAGTTATAGCATATAACATAAACAAAATCTCAAAGTATTATTTTAAAACTGAGTGCCTTGAGGGAAAAAAAGTGTTTTTAATGATGAAAAAGAAAGAGGGAATTACTCTTAGCCACAGTTACTTTTAATAAAGGAAGCGTGAATTTTTTAAAAAAATGATTATGATTATTTAAATTCAAAATAGCACAAAAAAACTACATGAAATGATACTTGGCAAATAAATTGCAGAACAATGCACATAAACATGCCACTAAACAATGGAAAAAGCACATTTTGTTCTTAGATATAAAAACAATTCTTTTTTTGTGTAAATACTCCAAGCTTAAAGCTACATTAAGATTTATAGAAACCGACTCTTTACAGATTTTCAATATTATTGCAATATCTAAAAAAAGAAGTGGTTAATATGTATTTTCTTCAGGCTATAATTAAGTATAATTTTACCATATGTATCAGCCTTTAAGATTGCATTTGATATGCATCAGAGACACTTGGTACACATGAAACTCCAGATACCATTGCACCACATTTACAGTTACTGTTTCAATTAACTGCAATCTTTCAGTATTTCAAGATTGAAACAATAAGGTAAATCAATAGATTCTGAACTTCAAACCTTTGGAAAAAATACTATCAATGAATTTATTAAAATATACTTCTAGTTCACTCAATTTTTATTCATTTATTTGATTATGTATATGAAGTGAGGTCAATTTTTCACATGCAGACAGCAAATAAGTTAAAATAGCCTCAAGTTCTTTTGTTTTAATGCAACAGTGTTTTGATGAAAATTGTCTGATCTGACAAGATGTTATCACATAATACAGATGAGAACTATGGAGATTTGAATAACTAAGTGAAATAAGAGTAAGAATTAAATTATCAACTAAAACAGGAGGCATATGTGTAAATGGGTTGTAAACAGAAGGTAATTGAATTAGTTTCTGATTTGACTTTAACAGCTTACATACTACTTTTTTAAGGCATGTAGTTTGGAGTTATAAACAAGAATCCATTTCAACAAGCTCAAGAATTATCTGAAAAAGCAAAAATAGATTGTTTAAAATACAGTCATTTATTGTTTAAAAAGCATTTTGACCCAAGTAACATCCTTGAAAATAGCTAAAAAGACAATTTCCCATATGAAAGTCTTGAAACAGTTTGTAATCTTAAGCCTAATTCCAAAGCAGACTGCCTAGCTATGTTCTACAACAGACATCAGCTAATGAATAATGTATTACTGAAGTGGGAATAATGAATTTTCACTTCAGTCAATAACTTAATAATATAAGTAAATATCTTATATAGAGATGCAATTTCTCCCCCAAATATACATTCTGCATACAATAAACATACTATGTTTTTAACAGTATCCAAGCTAAAAAAATTATTTCTACAAAATTGCTTATGCATTGTCCAAACATTCCATTTGTAACTTAAGTGTTTGGCAGCTTATGAAGGCTTCAATAAAAGAGATATTCATTACCAGCAAATGTCTTCAAAAGAAGCGATAATGCATGTATAATACATTAAATTAATTTACTCATATTAAAATTTAGAAAATTTTAGCTTTTCTCTTGCATTTCCCTGGCAACAGTCCTATACTGTACCTGACATGTTATATTCAACTGTCTTGTTTTGAAATCAAATAATCATGAATCTTTAATGTATTGGATTTAAAAATTCTCTAATATAGATTTCATACAGAGTTTTTGTTGGGTATTTTTAGAATAGCTCATAAACTATAAGCTGTGTACCAGCTCTAATTAATCCTAGAACAACTACATACTTGCAAACTCTTGAAATTTCCAAAGTGTAGAATTGCACACATACAAAATTTTTTATGATTTTTTCCAAGTAGTGAACATTATTTTTGATGATTTCTATCAAATAGTGTACAAACAGCATTCCTAAACTTACATAGTCCAAAAATACTTTATTAAACAACATTTTTATAGAACCCTACCACAAACTTAAATATTTTATGTTGTAACTGAAACAATTTCCCTTTCAAAAATCTTATTGGCACTATGTTTAGTAAAAATGTATCTCTTTTTTAAATAGATGATCTTGCACATTTATAAAGATGAATATTTTTATTGGGAAACACATAATAAAAAATATAATGTACAGTCGACCCTCGCTTATCGCGGTTAATTGGTTCCAGACTCTACCGCGATAAGTGAATTTCCGCGAAGTAGGATTCTTTATTTATAAATCGAATATTTTCGTAGTTAGATCATAGAAAACCTGTTAACGACCTTCTAAATGTGTTTTTTAACATTATTAGAGCCCTCTAGACATGAAATAGCACCTTTAAGTCACCATCACTTTCGTATTACCCAATATATTAGGCAAAATAAGACATATTAGACGTTACAAATATTATATTATTATTATTGCACATTTAATTGCACACAACCACTAACCTATGAAGAATACAACTTGTTCGATGATGAAGTGATGAAGATGAAAAGATGTACTGCACAGCAAAGAAGAGCAAGGTTACTGCACCTCTGAAGGAACGACTTCGATAGCAGAATCTTCAGGTGGTGCAGTATCTTCAGCACGTGTGTAGGCGTCTTTTTCCACTGAAGGAATACTAGACGTAGGGAGTGGATGTCTGGGTGTGCGGCTCAAGAACATCATGATAGGCAGTTGCTTACGCTGTTTTTTCATATACGTGAGGAGGCTTTTGTAGAGTTCCATCGCTCCATCAAGTGCATTCCGGGACCGGAATGCACGCATCATTTGGGGATCACATTCGTCAATCATGTTCTGTACTTCCTTAATAGTTCTCACGACTTGCGAGAGGTGTCCAAGTGTAAGGCCAACTTCCTCCTCCTGACCTCCTGGAACCTCTGGCTGCTCTTCCTTCTCCTCACTCCCAAACTTAATTATCTCCACCAGATCCCCATCAGTTAAGGGATCCGAATGCATCTCCAGCAGCTCACAAGCTACAACTTCTTCCAGCTGTCCTTTACAGTCTCCGTCTTCATTTCCTCCAACGCTGCCTGGATGTTCTTCAGGCAGGTCGCGATGGTATACTGCCACCAGTACTCCTTCAGCAAGAAGTTCTTGCCTGGATGTTCTTGCCCTGGAGCAGTACTCCTTCAGCAAGAAGTTCTTTTCAAGGTCCATGCTTTTGACGAGGTGCTGCAGGGTGTTTCGCGTGTAGAGGCTTGGTATCTCCAGACTAAGAGCAGCTGCACCTGGATCGTTCTTCATTCTCACTATCTCAATCAATTTTTCAAACAAAAAACCCTATAACAACAACAACAACAAAAATGGATTTTTTGAAAAAACCATGAAAGAGTGAAGACGCGAAAGTCGAAGCGCAAAGTGGCGTGGGACGACTGTATAAAAAATAGGAACCACCAATTTCACGATCTATAGAGCTACTTGTATTTTGCATTCTTCGTGGGTGCATTTGTTTTGCATACATATAATTGCAATCTACAGAATTCCACAAAATCTTGGATTCCAATTTGCTGTGAATATTGAATATTAGTCACAGAAAAATAAAATACGCAAATACTTATAGACTGTTAAATTACTGGCTTAAATTACTTACTGGTTAAATTACTAACTTATAGCTTTAGCCCTGCATATGATAACAGATTCTTACATTGTAATCCATGATTTCTCTTAATCTGATCAGCAGAATTATTAAATGACTTCAATGCCCAGACAATGCAAACTATAAACTCATTGATCTACTTAAGGAATCATTTTACAATGATAAAGCTCTCAAAACAGTGTTGAAAAATTCGACACATGAGAAATAATCTGGAGGTATAACACACGTGTGGCTGAATTTCACAATTGGAGAATGTAAAAAGCAATCTTCTGGATGCAAAATTATTCTTTTTTGTATCAATGAAAATTGCACTCAAGACATTTTATTTTCTCAACTTAAAATAAATAATTATTTTTATAGTGTATTTTCAATATTACTACAGCTTCCACAGTAATGTATTGTTGCCTCTCGTTAAATTCAACAACCAATTGAAACTGAGCTCATTTCTGCAGTTCTTATGACTCAGAAAATGAAAATGCATAAATATGAAACAAATAGAACATTAACTTACTAGCACTTTAAAAATACTCAGAATTTTCATGTAGTTTTAGATATTCTTTATTTTACTTCCTTTGCATGCATGGCATCCTTTCCACATAACCCATTACTTGCAGCATTACAGGCAGATTATCTGGAGGAGCACATACACACTTGCATTAGCCCCTCGCATTAAGAAGAGTCCTCTGGTGTCAGATTTTTTTTTAGACAATTATTTTACTAGGTGATTTTCATCCTTATATATTCATCCATGCTCATACAAATAGAAAATTACCGAATTCCCAGTTTGTTTGCAATTTTTGAAATGCCATTTTACTGAGAAAATTAGAAATCATGTCAAGCTAGAAAAGCTACAGATAGCTGATGTATATATTTCTTCTTTCTTGGAACATAAAAATTTAATTTTACAGTACTTTTAAATATGTAAAATTTGTGGAACACCTTGGGTATTTGCCTTTATGCAATTTTTCATATTTTGGCATCTTATGTGTATGGTTGATCATCATTTCCCATTACGGTTACAGTACAGCTTGAATAATTGTCACCCTGATGAGATGAAATATTTCAAGGTACTAAATATGGCAATCAGTCAAAAATTATGTATAAGAGTATCTGAAGAACTGTTTTAATGGCAATCATAATGGGAAATGATTATTGATTATGTGCATGTGCAAATCAATAAAACACCAGGGACAGTGGCGCACACAAGAGAGGGGTCCAAGGGGTCCGGACCCCTTCCAAAAGAGTTGTCGGTTTTACTTTGCTAAATAGTCATGAAATTTTTTTACTTTTAAATATGTTAGAAGAAAACAAATTCTTATTTTCAGCAGAGAAGATAGATAAATAAAAACACAGTAAAAGGGGGTTACGGTAAAAATATAAAGAAAATCTGCATTTTTTCAGGTGGTTGGTATCTCCGCTTTATGGGACAAGAAATAAATAAATAAACACAAATATTTTTTGTCTCATGTCATATTATATATATGGATTAAATCTGAATTTTTATCAATTCAAATGCACATATGAGTTAATATGATAATTAATATATATACTAATATGGTATTATGTAACTAATTGTTATTATTAATATTAATTTTCTTAATATTAATAAAATAGTATTAATGTTACTAAAAATATGGTAACAAAATCTCAGTCCTTAATTTTGCGAGACTTGTGAGACATCTCGCTTCTCTTACGAGACAAGATAGGCAATTCCTCTGCAAGATGCGACAAAGTGTTTGCGAGACGAGGCGTGACAGCCCTGATTCTTGTCTCATGTACATCCCTACAAGCCTCAGAAGGGCACACTTTGCAGACTTTTCCTGCATAATAGTAAGTAAGAAGTCTTAGGGAAAATTCAAATCTCTTGACCCTAGCTACAACTTTGTTAGGGAATTTAAAACACCATGGAACAAAGTGGGCATGCCCTATCACCGTAAGCATAGTATCTGGAAAGAAAAAGGGGCATATGCCCCCAAATCTCCAACTTTATTTAGAAAACCATTTACTTTAAAAGCTTTTTCAAAACCTGAAGAAATTTAAATATTCTCTTACTCTTGAATACATTATGTGGACCCCCTAAAATTTTCTATCAGGCTTTGCTTATGCCTATATGTTCTTTGCTTATGCTATAAGTTTATCTTTATTTGAAGAACTCAGCAAGAAGTTGCAAAACAAAGTAGTGGGATACAGTGAAGTGAGTTCAGTGACTGCTTTTGTAAAATTTCACTTTACAATCACCACACTTTCCCACCTTTATTTGCAACTAAGATTTATTTTTATTATACTTTACAATGGAAAACTAGTTGCTGGCAGTGAAAAGCATAAACTGTCTTAAGTAACAACAGACCACTGATTAAAGGTTTTCCAAATATACTTAGTATGTATTTTTTAGATTATTCCTGTTTGGTATTGTCACTGACAACAAAATTCAACTAGTTAGGGTTTTTTAAGATAACAGGTGGATTGCTGACTACTGCAAGTGCTTGACATCTACTATCTAAAAAAAACAATCACCAAGGTCTCAATAATTTTCCCACTGTACACTGAAAGTTACCTCTTGCTTCTACCACACAATAACTTTTAGAAGGCGAATACAGAATTATAATTTCTGATATAACGTAACAATTTCTAGTCTATTAAACATTGTTTATATACAGTAACACAGGGTGATGAATTTGAAAGAGTACTCATTGGTTTTTCTTATTACAGCAGACCCCCCCCCATCCCCATAACACGGATCCATACAATACGGCAAAAAAATTGTGACTGGGTTCCCTATAACAGTTAAAGGAGACTCGTATATTGTCTGCTTCTTCTAATTGTGGTGTACATTAAACGTATCTGAAATAACTTTTGTATGATTTATTTTATTCCATTTCAACTTGAGAAATAAAACATTTTATTAAAATAAATCAGTGAATTTAAACCCAATTTTATTTAGAGGAAGTGCGTATCAGTTATTTCTGGTGCATGCATAGTATTAAGCAGAGTTGGGAAAGAAATCTGTTTTTTTATGGTTTAAACCCGGTTTTTTGGGTATTTTTTAATCCTTTTATAATTACATGTATACATATTTATAAAATTATTAGTAAAATGTTCAAATAACAATTAATATTCCTTCTGAAAATAATTAAAACAAAGTAAATAGACAATTGTGGTTATACTTGTGTGGACATTGAAATCATTGAATTTAAATATTTTATTTGGAGATACTATTTTTTAAACTTAATATATAATATAATACAATAGTAATTGTTTACTACATTTTACATGGAATGTTACTTTTATATTCATCAGTAATAATGGTGATAAGTTGTTCAAAATGATATTTATAAGTTTTTAAAATGAGTTGTTAAAACACAAAACCTCTATTTTAGAAACAAATAAAAAATGCAGCCTATAATTTAAGTTTAATTAATATTTTTAATAATGATAAAACATTAAGGTATATATTAGATCGATCTAAAAACTTATTGTTGATACTTATAAGGATAATTTAAAAATATATCATAACTGATTTTATCTGCAGTATTCATAATTTTAAATTATTCTTTTTAAAAAATAAATTGGGTTTTTCTTTTTCTTTTTTGAAAAAAAAAAACATTTGCTTTAAACCATGGTTTAAACCAGTCGGTTTAACTCTTTGGATCCCATAATAGCCGAAATCATCCGAATGCCTTCGTTCCCGTAATATCCCAGTGTAGCTGACAAGGTATTCACTCCCCCCCTTACAGGTGCTACAGGTGTGTCCGGTTAACAAGCGTGAAGAATGAGGCAGACAGTTTTTGATGAATTGGGTTTAACCGCTGGGGGAATTTCTGATCAAACGGGAGAAAAGCGTTAAGTTACTTTAAAATTGTGTCATTGCCCTGTGTGCAATGTGTTGTCAAAAGCAGTTACAATAGACCGTCTTCTGGTTATCACAATAGGATTCCTCTCTCCCCGAGTGCTTTCTCAAGATGGGAGGTTCTAAATTGTCAACAATCAGTGATAAAAGAGTTTGCTTTCTTTAGAGGGGGGGGGGATGCATTTTCGGCTATTTCCCTGGGAATCAACAGCTATAAGATTATCTTGGAGCTGGGAACTAAAGAGTTAAACCATACCAACCCTGGTATCAAGTAAGTAGTATTTAAGTGAAATGTGAGCTAAATAAAGTGTGCAGTGGTTGAACAGTGTGGTTTACACTCCAGGTGGAGCATATCTCAGGACCCGTACAACATGGATCCCTATAACATGAAGCGTATCTACCGTGTTATAGGGGGTTCTTCTGTACTCTTAAATCTTATGGATGTGGCAACTATTCTAGCACTGAAATATAATTGTTTGAACCTTGTTTAAGTGTGGGAGACAGTTTCCAACACTGTTGGACTGATAACTTTATCTGTGAGAAGAAAAAGGAATGGAAATAACCAAGCTTACTTAATCCTGTGATAATTTTATTTTATAAAAACATAATTTAATTATTCCTCACCAATTAGATTTTTCTGTGGGGTTATTTTAAATTGGTGTTTTTCAGAGAAGTCTTACAGACATTGATGAATTAAAAAAAAACCATAACAGAAGAAATCTTGTCAGTAACACCAACAACCAGAGATATTGCTAGAAATTTTGTCAAGGAGTGAAAGTACTCCTCAATTTATTTCAGAAAAGTGAATTTATTTTTAGAGGAATACAGTTAGAGGTTTAAGGAATAAAAAGTAAAGACAGGTATGAAAGCTACCAATGAGGAGGGCAAAAGCTAATTCGAAGTAAATTGGTTTAAAAATGTAGTTCAATGTTAAAAAATATATAAAAAATTCTTATTAATTCACCATTTTATTATGTATTAAAATTCTTTCCATCTTCTTTTATGCAAGCATTTTCCACAACTCAATCATTGAAATTAAAAGAGCAAATAACATTCAAGGGTTTTTTTTCCAGCAATTTCAGGCCCTTCTCTAATAAGTGGTACGACATAGACCTCAATTTAAAACAAAAAATATATTAAATTTTATTAAAATGACATACCATGAAAACGCGAGTCATTAAAATTATAAAGAGTACTTTTGATTTTTAATGTGTAAAATATGCTTGCTGAGACATTAAAAATATCTCTGCCAACCATATTGTGAAGTGTGTCAAAAAACTTGGTTTGACATGTTCATGTTTGTATTCAAAAAGGTAGCAAACCTTCTCAACATTTTCTGTGAGGAGTAATAATTAGGGATGCAACGGACATCCAGCAAACATACTGTATCCCAACCAATATGCCGGATAATTAGCAGTAGCCGGATATTACAAATATCCGGCAGTACATCCGGCCTAAAATTATATACTGAGAAATAACATAAATAAACATAATAAATGAATAAATTTCAAAAAATGCCAAAAAAAAAAAAGTTTTGTTAAAATATTTTGTTTTCAATACTTTTTTTAATGTTTTTTTTTTTTTTTTTTGTCATATATAGAAAATGGGAAAATTAAGCACTCCTGTCTTTTTTTAAGATTAGAGTAAATTATTACTGGAAGAAATTATTGTACAAAAGCACTGCTTTTCAATCTTTGTAAGAATTTAGCTAACTTTTTTTCCACCATAAATTGACCCTGCTTATGAGAATAGTGTACTTGCTGTAGTACTGCTGGCTGGTGAGAAAATGTCCCCCCCCCCCCCCCACATTTTGATAAAGTAAGGAAATTTGTTACACTGATTTTGCCATAATTGAATGGAGATGTCTTTCTTTTAAGAACTGATCTTTTAAAATATTTATCTAACTCCTGAGGGAGAATATCCGTGACATTGTTATTTAGAGGACTTTAATTGCAGTAAAACTGGTACTAAATTTATGGAAACAATCACAAAAGGATTTCTGATTTGAAACTAATGAGAAAATTTAAAGAAAAAAGTAATAGCTCAATGATCTAAAAACTAATGAAAATAAAACGAAAAAGAAGACAACATACTGAATACAATAGAAGAAAACATACTGTATCCGGCTGAAAGTTTGGCCGGATATGATATCCGTTGCATCACTAGTAATAATGTAAAAAATTTTGAATTAAAATTTCTTTTTAAATAAAATTATCACTGGATTAAGTAACTTTGTGCATCTCCATTTCTGTTTTACCTCACAAATAAAATTGTGATAGTCGTACAGTGATGGAAATTGTCTCCCACACTTAAAAAGGTTCAAATAAGTGTTAGATAGAGTTGCTACATCAGCCAGAGTTAAGGGTAATAAGAAAAAACAATGGGCACTCTTTTAAACTGATCACCCTGTACAGAGTGTCCACCAATGTCAGGAGGCAAAAATAGTATCATTAGTAGTATCACCGACATAAAAAAAGTCGCCATTCTAGCAGCCATTTTCTTAATTTTAGTTGCCAAAATAGTAGCATTTTTGCATGATTTTGTAATTAAGCTTAAATCATTCAGCCTCATTTAAGGAGTGAATAAAATGACAAATTAAAAACTAGATGCATTATATACGAAGCATATAGCACATTTAAAGAGAAATCGGTTTTAAACAAGTACATTATTTAAAAAAAAATAAAAACAATTAATTTCAAAATATATTAACATTGAATTTCAAATAATGAGCATGAATTTGCAGATCTCAGGATAACCTGAATGTGGATTCAACTGTGCACTGCTGATGAGTGCTAAGTACCGCCTGAGTAAGTTCAAATAAGCAAAACAGAGTTCAGTTTTCACATCGCAATGATTGTTTGGATAGAGCATGGGAAATAGAAAACAGCAAGCATAGGCATCCATAGAAATATATTTAGGTTTGGGGGGGGGGGGGGGCAAACTTCAAACATTTTTTCTAGAGTGGCAAATTTCACACTTGAACATTTTGACTTCTCGTTTTGATTTGTGATGCACTTTTGTTTATATCATAGGACAATATACTAAATCTCCAGGAGGGGGAAAGGGGGATGCAAATGCCCTACCTCACATAATCTTATGGGACCCATAAGTGTTACAAACCAACAAGAGTGTCAGCAGATTTCAGGAAGAGAGTGTAGGACCTTGAATATACTACGATTAGAAACATGGATTAGGATGTTTGATGACTAACCAATCAAAACTTTGAAGAGTTAAGAGCTATTTTTTTAATTCTGGCAAGTAGGGGATGCAATCCCGCGCTGTTTCTCATCTTGCAGGATTTTGGGATTCAGATTCATTGATCCTGCAGGATCCCGCAATCCCGCGGGATTGACATTTTATTTAGTTAGGACTTCATTTCAACAGAGAAAAGTAGAAAAAAGTAAGATTTTAAGTACTATAAAGTTTAATTTTAATAATAATAATTAATACAATAACTTAGAAATTTGAAAATTGTAATCATAATATTCAGAATAATATACTAAGTTATGTCTTATGTTAGTTGCTAAAAATGAGGAATATACAATTTATAGATATGTTAACATACTTACGTTATTTTCTTAGTTGCTAAAAAAATAACGTACAAAATCGAACAAATCCGATGAACCATTTCCTAGTCTAGATTTAATTTTAGTAAAATAACTAAAAGTGTGAATTATAAAAAAAATAAAAACTAAAATAAAAACTTTTTATATTTAATTCGTGACTGTTCGCTAAGAGATACTTAGTGTGAAATATTTCAATTCATTTGGAGAATGGGAATTTTACGAGAAATTTATTAGTTTAGATTCAGATGTTCAATTCAGACTCCCATTGGAACAGGATTTAAAAAATAAAACTTTAAATTAAAATGTGTTATTATTGATTCATTTATGGTTAGATGAGAGACATAAATATGCAAAATTTTTCAGTTTGTTGATTGGGAAAGCAGCGTGAAAGTGTTATTTAAAAAAATTATTTCTCGGTATCAATGCCGTGGGATTACGCCGCAAACATTTATGTGGGATCCCACAGGATCGGGATTGCATTCCCTACTAGCAAGCTTAGATGAGGGGATGAATTTTCGGGCTGGGGCTCCGACTTAACCCTTTGAGGCGCAACCCTTTTCCTAATGCTGAAAAAAGGGCAGCCTTTGCCATCGCTCGACTTAACTACCAGCAAGATGGCGGATGATCAAAACGTTCATCTCGTGCCGCAGATATAGAGACCCTTTTTTTGATGACAGCTGGCACGCGATGAACGTTTTGATCGTCTGCCATCTTGCTGGTAGTTAAGTCGAGCGATGGCAACGGCTGCCCTTTTTTCAGCATTGGCCAATCTATCCAGTTGTTATCGCATTCTTCCATTTTTCAGCAGCTGTCAGTGCTGTTAAAAAGAATATTGATCCTTTTTTGACAGGAAAGGACGTGCTAAAAAGTAAAGGATTCTCGTGGAGCTATGTCAACCGCAATTATTTTTATAGAAATTAAATTAATTATTCTTCTTAAGAAAATCTATTCTTCGTGTCTGGCAACAGTCAAAACGTCAGAGTTTGGTGTTCCCAGAGCAGGATCACTGCACCTCAAAGGGTTAATAAAAACCAATATGATGCCTCCCCTAATATCTAAGGCCACCCACACAACAGTGCTAGCAAGTTTGTACACGATAGGCTACAAGAGAAAATAAATAAGAACTTTTTTTTTAATTACCTCTTTTTAAATTCCAAATTTCAGCTTTTTAATTTGAAACTCTTGGCTGTGGTTTATATCCAATACGTTCATTAATTACAGACTGTCTAGTTTTGGCTGTATCTGCTTCAGATACATTATCGTCTTTGCACACACCAGCAACTTTCGATTCATTTTCTTTTTTCATGAGTTCATACTCTTGCAAGTCCTCAACTTTAAGCTCAATTCTAGTAGGCTTTCTCCGATGCATTCTTTATTACCTATAAGGAATTTTACAAAGTATTTTAAAACTTAATTGCTGATATAGTAGACATTGGGGAATAGACATAAAATTTTGACATTAACAAATCAACCCAAAGTAAAAAATAAAAACACTTAACAAAAAGCTGGTGTTATAAGGTAAAATAAATAAATACATAAATAAAACTTTGTAAAATAACAAGCATAAAAAGGTACATCAAAACAAACTGTTGGGACAAAATCAAGGAAATTTTTTTGCAATTGAAGAAGGGTAGCAAGGGTGCAGAAAATATTTAGGTCCCAATATTTCACCAGAACACAAATTATTTTTACCAAAATTTACCCAAAACAGAAGCATATTTTCATTCTAGTGTAAGCGACTATCTATTGCTGGCTTCTTTAGATAACAACTGCATCTCTACAAAAATATATTTTTCTTTTCTTTAAATACAATCAAGACAAAAATTTCCCAGTAGCTTCAGAATTTCCCCGAGCCTTGTTCGTGCATTTGGACATATTCTGCACCCCTGAATGATAGATCCTTGTGTCACCATGAATAATTATTTTCCTAGTAAGTATATTTTTTAGTATGTTATTTTACACAGATGTGCATTATTATGAAGCAGTAGATGGGTTTAATTTGTTTTTATTTATTCATTTATTTTGCAATCTAAAATTGTCCAATTTCATATATGCAACCTTCAAACATACCAAAAGCTAAACTCCCCTGCCCCAATAATTTTTACAAGTCAGTGACAATGATACTGCAATCTCAACAGACAGCATTCTTTCCTAGTAATAAGCGATATATGTTAATTCTGTTTCAAACAAAATATTCTCACAATTGCCCTTTAAACAATAACTGACTACAGATGTATTGTAACAATTTGATAATTTTCAAAAGTAGGTGGTGGATAAGGACATAGACAACGGGAGGGTCCAGGGGTCTGAACATTCTCCAAATTTTCGATTTCTAGGCTAGCCTTTAGTATTGCCCACCCAAAATTTTTGCCAACACATGATGCCAAGGCTGGTGATAAAATACTGAATGTGGTAACCTGAACTAAAGGTTAGGTTTTATGCATCACCACAAGGGGGTATGTACAATAGAAGACCCAAAATCTGCACAGCTTGGTTCCAGACCTTGTGCAGATTTTAGAATTTTGTGGATTTTGGGTCATATTAGGAAATTTATTCTATATCGCTCCACCCCACCCAGAAAAAAAAAATAAAGATCACATGTTACTTAAAATCAGAATCATGATATAAAAATACAGAGGGATAATACAATATACAAATTTTAAAATTATAGTACAACTTATTTAAACATGTATATTCAATAGTAGTTTAGGACTTCGGGATGTTCTAATTATAGTTTATTTTTTTAATCATTATTTCCTGTTCTGTAACACAGTTTGCTGCTCTACAAATCTGAGATATTTATTTCTAAGAGCTTAACATTCATTAAATGTTATTTTATCAACTTTTTGATCATCCTCACTTGTTACTGTGTCAGAGTGTGTATCATGTGACCACAATTGAGTATTAATTATGTCACTGTCAGTCATTTCAAGGATATCAATGTTACCATCGGAGCTCACAAACACTTAAATTATTTTTTTCAAGTGGGAATAGCTTATTACTTCCTTGTACGTAGTATAAGGAAGTAATGTGACCCCGAAAACTTTTGGGGGCCAAATTTCGACAAAAAATCCGATTTTGACTACCTCTAAATTTAATTTTAAGAATTTTTTCGATGCATCTCATCGTAGGCTAGCATGCACGATCATATTAACGCGTCTGCAACTCATTTTGACCAGCGGCAAGTTTATTGTGGTCAGTTTTTCCATGCCGTCTGTACATACGTACGTATGTATGTAACTCGCATATCTCAAAAACTATGGGTAGTAGAATGTTGAGATTTGATTGTTAGGATTGTTCTATGATCTAGTTGTGCACCTCCCCTTTTGGTTGCAATCGAATGTATAGTTTATGTACAGGACCGCCCAAAAGATTCGAAATACATTACGCTCTATGGGTCGAAATTCATTAAACTCGCATATCTCAAAAACTATTAGGCGTAGAATGTCGAAACTTCATATTTTGGATAGTTGTAACATCTAGTTGTGCACCTCCCCGTTTGGTTCCATTCGATTGGATAGTTTATCTACAGCACCGCCCAAAACATTCGAAATACATTACGCTCAATGGGCCGAAATTCATTCAACTCGCATATCTCAAAAACTATGAGGCGTAGAATGTTGAAACTTTATATTTAGGATTGTTGTAACATCTAGTTGTGCACCTCCCCTTTCGGTTTCATTCGACTGGATAGTTTATCTACAGAACCGCCCAAAAGATTCGAAATACATTACGCTCTATGGGCCGAAATTCATCAAAGCGTTTTTTAGAGGTATTGGGCTATTTCAAACGACTCAGAAGTGATGTATGCTGTAAAGAGTTAGAAAATGAATTTCTCCTTTAAAAAAAGTGTCTTTATCATTTACAGTTCTGCTACAGGAACACTCAAAAGATTTCCAATACATTACGGTCAATGGCAATTTTAGGAGATTCATCCATTTCAAGCACAATACCGTCCTACCACATAAGTTAGGTAATGGTCCAACCACGGTCACGTGCCTCCCTCAAGAACTATGCCAAAAGTCGCCAAGCTTGGCGACTTTTTTGTGTACGTGTGTGCATATTTAACTCTCAAATCTCAAAAACTATTATGAAATTTCATATATAAGATTGTTGTAACATCTAGTTGTGCATCTCGATTTTTGGTTAAAATCTACTGGAGAGTTTATTTACAGGACCACCGAAAAGAATTTCAGTACTTTAATGTCTATGGACATCTTCAATATAATACAATTGTAGACAGTCATTGTTTGGTACATGCCCAAAATCTCGCCGTCTGTCCTCGACCTTGGCGAGTTTTGCCGAAATGTCGCCAAATTTGGCGATAGTCGGTCATTTGGTCCATGCCCAAAGTATCGCCATTTGTCATCGTTCTTGGCGAGTTTTGGCGAAATATCGGCAAATTTGGCGATAATCTGTCATTGTTGGTCCATGCTTAATATCTCGCCAAATGTCGTCGACATTGACGAGTTTCGCCAAAATATCGCCAAATTTGGCGCCAAAAAATTTTTCGTATTTTGTATAACTCTAAAACTTTAACCCGTAGAATTTTGAACTTTTGTATTTAGAACTATATTATAATATCTAACGGTTTTCAATATCTTTTTTGACAGCAATCGACTGGGAATTTATTTACAGGGTGAGCCAAATGACTTTAAATACATTAAGGTGTATGGATGCATTCAATTCATTGAAAGTCTGTAGTCAATGACTACTTTGGCTATCCCCAAAATCTCGCAAACTATTTCAAGTTTGTCGGCTTTTGGTGAAATATCGCCAAATAAAGTGTCAGAAAGAAATCTTTCAAATTGAACTCAGCTTGGCGATATCGAAATGTTTGGCTAGAAATCGCTATATCTTACTGTTATTGATATTTTATATCTTTCAAACAAATAAGTTTAGAGGAAGTGCGTAAAAAACATTTTTGATTTAATAGACGTGCAAGGAAGTCATGTGTGGGACACATCAGATTTTTTAATTTTACTTTGTGGTTATAGTGTAGTTTTCTGAACTTGCAGCTGACAGGGCAGATTTCATTGTTTGCATTGAACAGACAGTGCAGATTTTAGAGCCTTGCGGATTTCGGGTCTTCTACTGTATTAGTATCGTCCAATCAACGACCGGCGATAACAGCACCATTTGCTGGAAATGTGAAATGATTTGAGTTTTATGCATCAGCACCAGGGGGCAGTATGTGTTGGTATTATCCAATCAGAGACCAGCGATGACAGTGCCGTATGGTGGAAATTTGAAATGATTTGAGTGGAAGAATTCAGTTTCGTCTAAATTTTTGGCTAGGTAGGTCTTCTCCTACAGGTGGGGGGTGGTAAGGTGAGTTGATGTCTTTTGCTATGGCTTCTACTAGAGCAGATGTTAGTGATGTCGTACAAAAGTGTCAGGAAATTTTGAAAGCTAACTTAAAATAGGAATTTTCAAACAATAGAAATAGTCTTGGAAAACCCAGTGTTGCTAATAGATATTTTATGTATGAATTAGCGAGAGAATATGAGTTGTTTAGATGTTTTCCGTATGATACAGGTTGATTTAGGGACAGTTTTATTTGTAGTACAGTGGCCACCGCTTAACTGGATCACTGGTTATTTGGATCAGCTGCTTTATCGAATCAAAACACGGAGAACTAAACGGAATCACTTTTTAAAAGCCTCCACTTTTTTAAACAGGGTTCCCACTCAATTTCTGAAAAAAAATTCTCTGACTTTTCCAGATCATCATGTGATAAAAATCCAGACTATTTTTTATGCTTACGACATCAACTTTGCATATGTTCTTTAATATTTTTAGCCTCCCAAAGTAAGGTTAAACGTTGTTTGTTTACAAACACTTATTTTCCAGTCCAAATTATATGACTTTCCAGGTTTGGGGGGGGGGGGGGCAAAATTCAATTTTCCCTGACTTTTTTTGCCAAAATGAAATTCCCTGACTTTTTCAGGTTTTCCCTGATTAGTAGGAACCCTGTTTAAATCAGAAGTTTTATTGGATCAAAAATCAATGGCATGAAAGTGATCCAATGAAGCTGCGGCCACTATATTTGCTTACTTCGATGTACTTTAATAAATCCAAAAAAAAAAAATCTTCTAGTGGAAGTGTCTGGAGATGTAAAAAGTGGCGGGTGGAAAAAGTTCGGTTCGTGGTTTCTTGTAGTAAACTAAACATTAGGTATTTTTTTTTTTTTTTTTTTTTTTTTTTGACATGGGAACTAACTATAAAGGAATGGCATCATGCAACATTGAAAATGATTTTGGGTTTTCCTCAGCCACTTTAGCAGATTGGCGGCAGTTTGTGAATGAACAGGTTTTAAATTATGTCGAATTAAATTTTAATAAAATAGGTGGATTTGGTAAAATAGTAGAAGTGGATGAATTGAAATTTGGAAAAAGAAAATTTTAAAACGACATCACATAGAAGGTTAGTGGGTATTTTGTGCTATAGAGCACAGAAAATTTCACTTAATTGCAGTACATAATAGAACTTAGGAAACCGTAATAGAATTGATAAAGCAGTGGATAGCACCAGGAACAACTGTCGTTTCAGACTGTTGGAAAGTATATAATCATAAAATTTTAAAACAGGAAGGTTTTGAACAATTGATGGTAAATCATTCAATAAATTTTGTAGAGCCTAACAGGAGCGCATACAAATATGATTGAGAGTACATGGCAAGATGTCAAAACAAGATTCCCTGTTTACCATAGACAGAATGATACATTGCTTTATTAAGCAATGTATGTTTGATAAAAGTTGTTTTGATTAAAAAAAATAGATTTGTGTAATGCGTTTATTGAAATAATAAGGGTTAAAAATTTGGAAATATTTCAATATAAGGTATAAATTTTTTGCGTAAGCTGGAACTTTTGAATTTTTGTGAAGTATGTGTTGGTTTCTTTTGTTTTGCTATGATTAAGAATTTTGACATCTACTGTCTTTTGTATTGTTGCTGTTGAAGTGGTTTGTTCATAAATTTTGAAGCTTGTATTCCTATTAGTATGAGAATTTTGTTTTGGAAATAAATATATAAATTTCGAGGAAAATAAGAAATAGAAGCCATAGCAAAAGACATCGACTCATCCTTACGGTAAAAAAAAAAAAAAAAAATAGTGTTATTGATGGTTATTTTTGCGAAATTTTGATTTTTTGTGTGGAAAGTTTGCTAACATTGTTGTGTTTCTCGACGTTCTTCTTAAATAAGGAATTTAGCAAGAATTTAGAAGAAGGTAAGTCGATTTTAATATACCGTATTTGGAGCGGTTTGGGCGAAAAAAAAAATTGAGGTGGGCTATACTAAAGCGGTTCCGATTTTTACTAACAAACTGATAATGATGAAGTATTTTCGTGAAAAACTCTGCCTTTTCCACTGTTCGCAGCTTCCCCTCCGAAATTTTTTTCTGTGTGCGCTCCTGGTGGTTTTGTACATAATACATATGAAGATATCTTTCTGTTAGATGGCCGCACTTGTCGAAATGAAGTAGTAGAAGGATTAATTCGCAATTCTGACATTTCATACCAAAGAATCGTTTTGAGCAGTTCAAACAGCAAACTTAAAAAGATATTATCCTATAACGTATGCTCCGATCGCCAAAGAGAGTGGCAAGCTTTAAACGAAAGAATATCTCATTAACATACATAAATTTTACGGTAATCGGTGTAAATTACAATGATTACAGCAGAACCAATCTAAAATTAGAAACAACTTTGTTGATATGTAACTATTAACCTTAATCTAGAAAAACAAATGAAGCAACGTATTTTTATCATAGATAGTTTGATTAATTAGATTTTTTTTTTAATTATAAGTATACTTTTCCTTATACTCACTAGATAATCGAAATCGAATTGTTGTTGTTGTTGTTGTTGGAACATGTATTCGGATTTGTGTGCTTGTTCACGAGGAACCGCTTATAAATCCACGTCAAAGAAAGGACAAACACAAGGGGGGGTCAAATGCCTTGGGGGAGGACTTTTCTGGGTATCTAGCGCGTATTCACGTTACATCTGGAGAAAACCGCCCAAAACTCCAGACCGCTAGACCGACGGCCCCGCGAGAGGACAGAACCCTGTTCCTCCACTTGAGCCATCTCCCAATGTCAGTGGCTTTAACCACTGTGCTACACATTGGTAATCGAATTACATACGTAAACACCATAAAAACAAACATAAATAAGTGTTCTTACGAGTGGATAAATGAGCAACTCTCCTACTTCCTGATTGGACTTTGTCTGGCCGTGTTGAGCCAATGAAATTCTACTTTGTACTTCAGCCAGCAAACACTGAAAATGGCCTTTTTGCATATGACGTCACTGGCAGTAAATGATCCGTCATGTGCACCATGGTGGTGATACGTTTTGGTTGCAGCTTGTTTGAACCTTGAGGGTTAACTAAGGTGACCAGATTTTTGAACAGTTTTGTTGTCAGAATCGGGGACATATCCCCGATTCTCACAACAAAACTAGGTACATTTATAATTAATGCAATAATTAACAGTAATTTAATTAAAAAAGAATGCAATAATTAAAAAATATCCCCAGTTCCTGTTTTACATTTTGGGGACGATTTGAAAAACGCCCTGAAAATTGCGACGTTTGGTCACTTTAGGGTTAACAAATAATAACTTTTGATCTTTTCACTATGAATTTTTGTTTGAATACTAAATACTAATTGAATAATTATTAATAACTTGAATAATTATTAATAACATGAATAATTATTAAACTAAAAATAATTAAAAAGATCGTACTTTAAAAGGTGTAGAATATTTTAATAAATATATATATTATTTAAAATGTAAGAAACTTAAAAACTAACCCTTTGAGGTACTATTCATAGTGTTCGAATAAAGGTAATAATTTTAGAACGCTAATATTATTAACAAAGTTTTGAAGCAAAATGACGATATCATCTTCTTCTAAGCCTTTTATTAACGAGCGAGAATTACTTCCGTCTTTCATCCTAGGTCCAGAGCTCGTAATCGAATCTGGAGGGGGGGGGCTTTATTTATAGGTATCTTTGCACATTAAATTTGTTTAATTATATTCTATGCACACACAGTAACCAAAGCAACACAACAATGTTGTTTCAATAACGTTTAAATGTGAAATGCTAACATACAAATACAAAATGCTGTTTCAATGTGAACTTTCAATGTCGTTTCCACATGATTTTGTTCAGTTTTCTCCACATTGTTTCAGCATGGACATTGATATAATGTTGAAACAACATTGTGAAATCACAAGAGGAAAACAAATAAAAAAGCAAGATTTTATTTCTTTCGTGCAAAATTATTAAAATCATGCGGAAATTTACGAAAAATAAAATTGTTGATAATTATCTACTTGAAAACATCATTTTAATTTGTATTAAATTATAGCATTGTCATAATACATTTTTACAGCAGTAAGTACGAATAAAAATGATATTTTAAAGTAGATAATTATCAAGAATTTTATTTTTCGTAAATTTCTGTACGATTTTAATAATTTTGCATGAAAGACATAAAATTTTGGTTTTTTTTAATTCGTTTTCCTCTTGTGATTTCACAATTTTGTTTCAATATTATATCAATGTCCATGCTGAAACAATATGGAGAAAACTGAACAAAATCATGTGGAAACGACATTGAAAGTTCACATTGAAACAACATTGTTGTGTTGCTTGGGAATGGAAATTGGGCAATTCCACAGTCTGGTGAGAGTTCATGTCCCCAAAAAGTTCAACTGATCACAACTAATCAAAAATTTGAGTTAGGTGAATCCAAAGATCAGCCATAGAGACAATTGCACTCAGAGGTGGCTCGACACGGTAAGCAAGGTAAGCATTGCATTCGGGTGGCACCTTCGAAGGGGCGCCAATCATCATCCATTCGAAGGGGCGCCAATCATCGACAATCATCTTCCTTCAGTAACGTTTCGAATATAGCGTCTAATTTATCTTCATAAGAAATTCGAGGACTAGTGTAGGTAACTGCAAATCTCACTTTAACTTGAATATACGCAATGACCATTTGAACACCATTGATCTGGCTTGCGTAAGTACGGGTAAAGTATTTCATTTCTTTTTATAAAGTGATTTTTATAAAGTTTTCCTCTATATAAATTATAGCTCCAGATGGCTTTCTGTTTGGAAACCAATGTCTATCCGTTCGACCAAAGTGAATCTTGGTATTTGAAAATCATCTGAAGGGCTAGTCCATGTTTCCGTTAGCAATACCAAATCACTCTGCAGAAAACATGAATCAAACGGAAAAGTGACCACGGCACGCCGCGTAGACAAAAATCCTGTGCTTGAAAGAAATAGCACCCGAGTGCTAAAAACTTAATCTGGAGCATCAAAGGGGGCTCCTTTCTTTTCGTGTGCAGGGAGGCGCCACGTAACCTAGGACCGCCCCTGATCAAGGGCGTAGCCAGGATTTTCATTAGGGGGGGGGCAGGACATGGAGTCTAACCGGAGAATGCCCGGTTTGTAATAATCAGACCCTATGACTAGCTCATTTTAGGGGGGGCAGCTGCCCCACCCTGCCCCTCGCTAGCTACGCCCATGCCCCTGATTGCACTCCAACACTTTTCAGAATCTTCAATCGTGAGTAAAATAAAACGAATTATATGGGAGCTAAATATGAACGGCAAAACTGTAGAATTTCTCTGGATACCAGCAATAAACTATGGGAGAATACTAAGGGCGCGTTCAGACTGACACTTTTAAGAAAATCGAGATCGAGATACTCGGAAAGAACTTAGTCCGTTCACGATGTCCGACTTGAGCTACTCGAGGAGATAAACAAAGTGTCCACGCTGCCAAGCTGAGTAACTCGAGTATTGTTTATTGAAGGCCGGTCAAAGGGGTACCTATTGGCCGAGCTCGATTGCATCTCATTCCACCACCCAGAGTCCTAGAGTTCAAGCCCAGCTCACGCCACACGCTCTCCCTACATTGATGACCCGGACAACGAGCACACATTCTCCTTCTCACATACAGCGACAGATGGTGCCAGCACTGCCCTCTTCCATCTCGTGATCTTCCATCTCGTCAATCCCGTCATCCACGGTCAATCTCTTGCTCGGCTCTTTCAAAGTCCGAAACGAGCGGCAGCGACCTCACAAGTCTGCAACGAGCAGCAGCAATCTCACAATGTCCGCAACGAGCAGCAGCAATCTCACAAAGTTCACAACGAGTGGCAGCGTTCCATAACGCTTGGGACATCGTTCGTCAGCCTCCGACTGGCTCTGTAGGGGGGGGGGAGTAGTGTGGCGGTACGAAGATCTACTCCGCGCGCACAACATCCAGCAATTCAAGGCCGGTCAAGGGGGTACCTTTTGGCCGAGCTGGATTGCGCCTCATTCCACCACCCAGAGTACTTGGGTTCAAATCCAGCAGTCGCACGCTCTCTCCCTACAATCTATTTCGGATTTGGGTGTTTGGCTCGAAACAGCTTATAAATCCACGCCAGAAGGACAAAACAAAGGGGGTGCCCTCCGTAGGGATCTTTTAAGGAGTCCGAACCCGTATTTACGCAAAGTTTCGGAGAAAACCACGGGAAATTCTGAACGGTTAGGTCGCCGGGCGCGACCTGGTTTTGAAACAGGCTTGACACCTTCCATCTACCATTTTCAGTAACATAACCACTGTGCCATGGTGGGGGAACTCGAGTATTACTCGAACTCTAAAAGATTTTCCTTGGGGAGTTGAGGATATAGATCATATGACCTTTAGATGCTGTTTTCGTTGCCTCCCATTGTCTCTCCACTGGGTAATAAATAAGTGCAGCCATGTTTTTTCCTATTAACTATCCAAAACTGTCCACGATGTCAATCTTCCCTAGTAGCTCATTTTTCCCTTGAGATTTGCTCGAGATTTACGGTTTACCCAACAGTGATTGCACGATTGCCCAAAAAGAGGCTGTGGCCAATTTTAGATTCAGAACTGAGCATGACTGCCTAGCCGAACATCTAAATAGAATAGTCATATTGACTAATAGTTTATGTCTTATCTGTAAAACAGACACTTTGAATAGAGAACACTTGTTTGCCTGCCAGGCCTTGACAACAACAACTACTACAACTTAAAGGTGATGTTTGCCTACTCTATTGGATCGCCAGGGTTCTCATTTCCTGAACAGTTGAATGCTCCTCCTCTAGACTTTTAAATCGTTTTTTAGCGATCTTACTTGTAATTCATAGATGTCCTGGTCTTTGAATGTTATCGGATTTTATTGATGATTTTTCAAAATTATCATTAGTTTAAAAGTATTTGTATTTTTGATGTTTATGCGAGTGGCCAGATGTTTCTGGAGTTCCTTTGAGTTTCTTTTTAGCCATATGCAGCAGCATGAGTTAGGTTAAGGTGACCATATTTTCGAACGTAAAATTGAGGACATGTCCCCAATTCTGAAACAAAATTGGCGACATTTTATAATTAATTAATGAAATACTAGGCCTGTTTACATGTGAAAATGGAAAATCCCGGGTTTAAGCGGAGTACAGGGAAAAACTCCCAATGCATCATGGGAAAGCGGGGTTGACTCTGCATTAACCCTCCTTTCGACTAGGAATCTTTCTACCTCGCATTTTCCCCCCTAAGTAGGGGAAGCGGGGTAGAAAGCAGTGTAAGTTGTGAATGTTTTTTTTTTTTTTTTTTTTTGTAAATAGTATGTTCCAAAAAAGAAAACATTTTCACCTAACCAACCCAATTTTTCGTGTAGGTTGTGCATCCGTGATTTAAATCAAAATTAAAACGAATAAATCAATTGATCAATACCGTACCCAGTGGGGTGGACCAGGGGTTTCCAGCCCCCCCCCCGAAATTTAAAATATTGTTAACAAAATAGTCTTTTTGGAAAAAGTCAGCTTTTCCCATCGTTTGGTCCCCCTCCGAAATTTTTGGTCCCTACCCGAAAAATTTTTCTGGGCCCTGCAACTGATTTAAACCAGGATTAAAATACTGATTTAAATCAATCGATTCAAATCATTCACACCCTAAATTATACAAACAGATTTTCTGAAAGCTTGAAAATATCTTTTTAAATCTGAAAATTAACAATATTCCCCCCCTTTTTAATGTTTTTTGCGATGCTCTTTGCTTGATGATGCTATCTTCATGTAACTTTATTTTATATGCTTGTAAATTTTAATGATTCATGTGACGAGGACAAATTATTTTTTCTTGCAAACTTTTGATAGTACTTTTATTTACTTGTACCAAGCAACGAAGTATTATGATCGTGAAAAATTTCAGCATTAAGGTTTTGTAGGAATCCCCAGAAAACCTGTCAAAATGGATTCATGGTTGGTTAAAACTGATTGAAAGTACCTACGTGCGTTGAAGCGACCTACAGAAACTTGTCAAGGTAAAATTAGGAATGATCAAAATTGATTTTTAAATCAAAATGTTAATATAAAAGTTTTTCGTTATCACGATATTTCCTTTACTTTGGACTACGAGGGAATAATAAATTTAAAAGAACTGCATCATAAAATGTACGAAACTGAACAGCAATCTTCATGGTCCTTAGATGATCTTCATGGTTACAAAGATGTGTTTTATGGAACAAAAAAGAGTTGATTCCTAATTTAACGCCCCCACTCTCGCCAGGGGTGTAGCCAGCGGGGTGGGCTGCATTTCCCCCGAAATGAGACCCTTTACTTAGCTTTGAATTTTATATTTAGCTTACAATTGAATTTTAACTTACAATTTAATATCCCCCCCCCTCCCGAAATAAAATCCTGGCTACTCTACTGACTCTCGTCAAACTAAAAAATTGGCGCACTCCCCAGTAGCACAGCAGTTTCGGCCACTATAGCCTCGATATTGGACAACCTCGTCACACGTCTGCTTAAATTGGTCGCTTTGTCTGGATTTTGACCAATATTGCGCAACATCCCAGACAGCACATAAGCTTAAATCAAGCTTGACATTTGGCTTGGCAATGCAAGGTTGGCTTAAGCTGGATTTTCGCTTGCAAAGTGCGGTGATGGCGCCATCTGTGAAAGAGAATGTACATTAATTGTCTAGCGTCCTCAAATTTGCTAAAAGTTCGTAAAAGATGTGTTTTAACGGGGATGGATTTTTTATTACCAGTGCCATATTACCGGCAGGGCAAACGGGGTAACTGCCCAGGGCCTACAGATTTTAGTTCCCAAAAATCTTACATCTTACACTTTTGTAATTTTAAAATAAAATTACAAAGGATAAAAAAAATCAGAAGTTAAATAATTTTTTTAATTATAAAGTATGAACAATGAAAATAATTCAAATTTACATTTGTATAAATTAATTTAAATTCTTTTTAATTCTTCGAAATGCTCTATATCGATACAGCATACCAATATGTAGGAAAATAACTAACCACATTTGTAAAGAGAATTTTTAGCGTTAAAAAATAGCAAAATTTTTCAATTATTTGTTATTTTAAGAAATATTTACAAAAATGGCTAAAGTGTTTGTATTCCATACATGTTAGCAACTGTGATATAGCATTTCGAAGTAACGTTTAACTATCTGTTTCTTTCCTTTCAGATTACTTAACACAAAATTTGTGTTAAGTAAACCCATTCTATATTTCCAAATATGGAAATTCTTCAAAATAAAATACAATTATACTACGAAATTGATTTCAAAATCAGTCGCTTGTCTCGATTTTGGCCAGCAGTATTGCTTCATGAGTGTTGCGGTGCTGAAAGTTTTAAAACGTGTGCTGCTCTTAAGTTTATATTATATTTATTTCCCTATTAGTAGAGTCTCTAAATCACACATAACATTATTTTAATTTTGATGCATCCCATGGAAAAATAAAAGAAACAAATAACACACCCCCCACTTATAATCTGGCGAGAAAACAGCGTGGTAAGTCACTTCAAACTTTAGTCATAGCTGCACAAGGTTCCGGTGGCGGAATGGATAGCGCGCTCGACTGCGAAGCCAAAGGGCCTGGGTTCTATTCCAGCCACGAACACTCGATGGAAACAGATTAAATTAAATTGAAATTTCAGAGTAGAGGGGGAAAATGCGCGGAAAAATAAATTATGTAGGGCGCGAGCGCCCCGTGTATTTAGAATTTTTATTAAGCTTGAAATGTCAAGCTTAATGCAAGCTGGGCAAGTGTAAACTAGAACACTTGATTCAAGCTTGCATCAAGCTTACACGCTTGGAATTTTCAAGCTTAATTCAAGCTTATTGACTTGATAAATCAAGCTTGCTGCAAGTTTGATGTGCTGTCTGGGATGAGAAGAAAAGAAAAACATAAATGAATATCGGACAATACTGGTCAATCTCGCTAAAGATTGAGAGGCAAAAAACGCATGCACTGTCTCAAATGGAGTGAGTTTAGTAGCGATTTTGGCCAATATCATCAAATGTTGGTATTGCGACATTGAAAGTTTTTATATTTAATATCTCCGTTCTTTTTTTTTTCTTTACCCCAAAAATAATAGTAAAAAATCGTAGCATTTTAAACTTTCACGATCTGGTAAAAAAAAAAAAAAAAAATCTAAAATTCTTCCAGATTTTATTTACGCACTCGGCTGGAAGAATTTCAGATTTTTTTAAATCTATTCAATCAATTCTGCCATATAGAGGAAAATGATAACTGTAAGTGCTCATATAGACCCCTGTTCGCATAATTTTGTGGCTGATAATCGCATCAATTGTTGTTTGGCTCCTAGTGGTGTAATGTTTTGGATTAGTGCGTATTGGAAAATCTAAAGTATCCATTTCAGTTATGTCTCCGGATCCTTGATCAGAATTTAATTCTATGTTAAAATCTCCTACTAAACAGTCTTACAATCATCCTCCTTCAGTAACGCTTCGAATAAAGAGTCTAATTTATCTTCATAAGAAATTCGAGGACTAGCGTATGTAACTGCAAATCTCACTTTATCTTGAATATACGCAATGACCATTTGAACACCATTTATCTGGCTCGTGTAAGCAAGGGTAAAGTGTTGCATATTCCTTTTATAAAGTTTTCCTCTATAAAAACCATAACTCCAGATGGCTTTCTGTTTTGAAAACCACTGTCTATCTGTTCGACCAAAGTGAATCCTGGTATTTGAAAATCTTCAGAAGGGATAGTCCATGTTTCCGTTACAGAGACGGCCCGAGGGGCGTGCGGGACCCCAGGCGAAGCGCAAGAGCGGGGCCTCTTCTCTATCATGTCTTATGAGATAGCAATAAAATGGCCTAGGAGTGGGGCCTTAGTCGATCGCCTACATTCGCACCCCCCTTGGGCCGGCCCTGTCCGTTAGCAATATAATCACTGTGCCGAAAAAAGGAATCAAACGGAAAAGTGACCACGGCTCGCCGCGTAGACCAAAATCCCGCATGCAAAAATTTTGCATGGTTCCTGAGTTCGAGACTAAAATTCGTCTGCTGCTGGTATTTACATCCGCCAGCTCCCATTGAAATACACTGAGTATCCATTTTATTATTACTGTTTCTCATTATTAACCACTCGGAATCAGTTATTGTCTTTTTAATATTTAAATACATGGTTTAGAAGACGATGATATCGCATTTCGTTTCAAAACTTTGTTAATAAAAAGAATATTAGCGTTCTAAAATTATTACGTTTTTGCAAACACTGTATAAATAATACATCATAGAGTTGATTTTGAGTTTTCTGAGTTTAGAATAGTACAAATATTCATTAAAAACCTCCCACACCTTTTTAAAGTACAATATTTTTAATTATTTTTAGTATTTAATTGTTATTAACATTTTAAATGAAATCTCACAATGAAGATGAAATTTATTTATAAAAAGCTATTATTTGTTAATGACTGATATTCTAGCTTCTTTTGCAACAGCTTTATTTATAGAAGAAAGTGTCATAAGCGTAAAGTTTTCAAAATTATTGGGGGTGGGCTAGGCCGCACAACCAAATATATTCTCATCAGTGGCGTAGCCAAGGGGGGGGTTAGGGGGTCATAACCACCCCCCCCATGAGGAATTTTTTGCCACACAAAATGTATATTCTTTACTCCCTTATCATACACCCGCATACATATATGTGAGTTGCAGAAGTCGTAACCCCCACCCCTATGAAAAATTTCTGGCTACGCCACCGATTCACGTACATATAACTTACTCATAGCTACCAACTACTACGGAATATAATTAACCACTTTTTCTACATGATTTTTCGGCTTAAAATATAGCAAAAATTTTGTGCTGCGCAGCGAGCTGGTTACTATTTAGTAAAAAATATACTATTAACAAAAAGTGGTTAATTATATTCCGTTGTAGTTGGCAGCTATGACTTATATATAGTAAGTGTAAATTATTGGAGGCGCTCGAGCTCTATGGATCCATAGAATTCTGCACCTATGTAAGGTAAGTATCCATGTTAGTATCTTCCTACCATGTTATAAGTTAAAAATAGTAGCAAAGTAAAAATTCCAAACGAGGAAAAAAACATTTTCGGTGAGATAGTGCATTTTAGACACATCTGAACTTTTCTTCATTTCATAATTTACATTGCATAATCCGATTTTAATGAACCAGACCCTGGCGAGGGCTGCTTATAGTAGCATTGCGTGTTACGTGGCGGCTCAATGAATACTAAATCATGATTGAAATCAAAAGAAGATAATTTTTTAAAGTACAAGGTTAGGTTTTTTTTAAACGTTTGTAAATGGCGTGAACTTTTTTTAGGTTAGTATAAATTAGTTTTCTGTATTGAGTGGTAAATTCTTGGGTGGGCTCGGCCCCTATTCTCAATTTATTGGGGGGGCTCGAGCCCCACGGGCCCATACAACTCTACGCCTATGGAAAGTGTTAAATAATCCCTTAGGTCCAAAGAAGCTGAAACCGAAACTAATCATCACCATAATACCGTGCATGTTGCCTATCAAATACCGCCAGGTGACGTCACGTGCAAAATGTCCATGAATATCGGACAATATACTGGTCAATAAAAATGGGGACATTTTACAAATTAACATTTATAAAATAAAGGAAAGATGATTGATTTAAAAAAAAGTTGAAAGAAATAGCCATTTTAATTAAATTTTGTCCCCAGATGCTGTTTTACGCTTTGGGGACAAGCTGAAAAAAATCCTCGAGCCCGATCTGGCTATGCTGAACACCACATGAACACAACCTTTGAAAGTGATGTCAGCATTTTTAACTGCCTGAGTAACTGACACTGAATCGGCATTTTTATTGTAAGAGTTGTTTTGAATTAGAATTTAAAGAAATAATTTTAATTTATCGGATATTTCCAGGATGTCTTCTATTGGCACTGGGTACGATTTATCGGCGTCTCAATTTTCTCCTGACGGAAGAGTTTTCCAAGTTGAGTACGCCCAGAAAGCTGTTGAAAATAGTGGAACTGCTATCGGATTGAGAGGTAAAGATGGAATAGTATTTGCAGTTGAGAAACTTGTTACTTCGAAACTCTATGAAGCTGGCGCAAATAAACGTTTATTCACTGTCGATCGGCACGTTGGAGTCGCTGTCGCTGGATTAATTGCTGATGCAAGACAAATCGTTGAAACAGCTAAACAAGAAGCCGCAACTTACAGATCCGACTATAATGAACCAGTGCCTTTAAAGTACTTAAAGAGTCGTGTTAGTATGTATATGCACGCATATACTTTATATAGTTCTTATCGCCCTTACGGGGCAAGTGTTATTATGGGAGCATATGAATATGATGGTCCTCAAATGTATTGCATAGATCCTTCTGGCATATCCTGGGGTTATTTTGGATGTGCAATTGGCAAGGCGAAGCAAGCCGCAAAAACAGAGATGGAAAAAATTAATTTGAAGGAAACATATATTGCTGAGTTGATAAAAGAGGCTGCGAAAATAATCTACATTGTTCACGACGAAGTAAAAGACAAAAATTTTGAATTAGAATTGAGTTGGGTTGGTGAAGCTACAGGAGGCAAGCATGAATTTGTACCTCCTAAGGTGTTTAAGGAAGCAGAAGACTACGCTAAAAAAGCAGTAGAAGAAGATTCTGATCTAGAAGACCAGTCAACCTAATCTGAATATAATTTTATTTGTACTCTGGTTAATTTTCTGTTTTGTCTATAAATATCCTTTTTTTTTTTTAAAGCTTAAGAGTGCTGCTTCAGTCATTTCAATCATCTTGACACACAATTTTTTATTACAGTATTGGAAAGATATTAAACACTGATGTCTTAACATGCCAGTTTAATTCAAAGCAACTAAATTCTCATATTTTTCATAACAGTACATACTTAATGTAGAAGGTTCTTTTTAATAAAATTATCATAAATAAATTGTTTATATTTTAAGTGTTCAAATTGTATTTAACTCACATTTTCGTAGCTGTATATGACAAATTAGTTTTTGACCATAATTAAAATGAAAAGATAAATCATGCTAAACACATTGATTATAAAACACTTTCTAACCCAAGTTGTCTTGCACCAAATTTGGTGATGCATCATTGTCAAGCTTCGATTTTGGGAATAACCTCTACAGCCTAATTTTATGATACCCTGTTTAAGAGCTTGAATGTTGCTTTAATCCTTTAAGTGTAAAGTACTCTGGTTAAATAGTTTATGTATTTACTGACTTGTGCTTATAATGGATTAATGCTGTCAAGAGCAAGAATCTTGGAAGTTGTCACACCTAGCATTATTAGGTGAGTCATGCCATCTCAGATTTTCACCAAAAAGTTCCCAGTTGTTATTTATCTTATCAATGTAGCTTATCTAAAATGTTTTGATTCAAAGTTGAGTTGTTCATTTGTTATGGAGTGTGTAGCACACAAAAATGGGCATTTTTTCAACACATGGAAAATGCTGTGGACTCGTGGTAACAACTTGTTACAAATTTTTTTTCAGAGAATTGAACTTTGTTAATGAGAAATCTGTGGCAGGTTGTTGCCACACAGTCACAAAAAGATGCATTTTCAATGTTTTTTGCCATTTTTAAGGCTTAATCATAACTTGCGCCTTCAAATTGTCATAGCAAAAGAGGTGTTCTTCGAGAGACATATAATAGCACTTATAAAAAATGCATACATAGTTGAGATAAGTTGAATGCGTATTTAGTTTTATAAGACCAATATCTGAAAATTTTCGTTTTGAACCAATATTCAAAGTGTCATAAATTCTTGCGGCAGAGGTTTATTGAAAAAACTTTTATGTCAATGTTATACTCTATTACTTGTCTTTACAAAAATATGAACTTCACTAAGGCAAATTGCTTTTAAAAAAAGTAAGACTTTTTTTTTTAACATACCACTGTACTTTGATTTGAAACTATTTTGCTTCTCAAAACTATCATACAAATTGTTGTATTTTTAGTTTTGTAAATTTGTTTTTAGTATTAAATTCCGATAGTGTATACAGTGGAAACTGACTAAGGTCACCACTCTCAAGGAAGAAAAACAAAACTGGTCACCTTAGAAAGGTGGTTAAGAATGGTGGTTGTAAAATGAAATCGCACAAAAGTAATCACTATAGACAGGTGGTCACTTAACAGGTTCCACTGTACTTGTATACTGTAGAAGACCCGAAATCTGCACAGCTTGGTTTCCAGATTGTGCAGATTTCAGAATTTTGTGGAGTTTATTTCGTAATTCAAAAGATATTCCTTTACACCTCACCACAACCCAGATTTTCAAAACTTACAGTTAAAAAACGAGGTAAACAAATCATTTACTTATTTTGCAATTGGAATATAAAAATTCTTAGGAATAATACTACATATAAAATTATAGGATTATCTACAAATTATTTAACTTTTTAAACATTTGTTGAATAGCAGTTTAAGACTGAAATTGGTACTGGAAAGAAAGTTTCAGTATAGCAACTTGAATTTTAATTGCAGTATTCAAATAATGTGCACATTCAGCTCAACAAAAATCCATATAAAAAACTGACGTGTATTTCTTAGTCAAAAGTTTGTGAACTTCGTCTTGTTCTGAAGACAACTACTTCGGAATTTGAAACTGCTGATTAATTATCAGTGCATGTAGCAAGAGGGCAGCATACACTTTCTAAGTTATTTTCAGGGGTGGACCAAGCTAAAAATGCATTTGCAAAGATGGAAAGTGTAACAAAAATGGCAAACCATCTTGAGACTGCTAAAGCATGTATTAGGAATTAGATCTTTTCAAACCTTGTGTCACAAAAGAAATGGGCCGTAAAATTTAAAAGAAAAGTCTAACTTCTAAGTGAAAATCAAAAACAATTCCTTCAAGACTGCTTTTAAAAGAGGCCAAAAAAGGTAATAAATTAAGTGCAAAGTATAGTAAAAATAAGGGTTTTAGTAGATGGGAAGAAAAAAAAAGTATATCTGATTCGGGAACAAGTGATGTGTTATTTCAGCTGAATGAAAGGAAAAACAAGTAATCTTTATGCATTAAGAGATGATGATGAAAATGAAGAGGATTACAAACTTTTATATGCTGTGATTCAAGAAAATGAGGAATGTTGTGTTTATAGTAAAATTAACGTATTTTATATATATATATATATATTTATATATATATATATATACAGAGGGTGTTTACACATTTTTGTAATGATTTGATTTTCTCTTTGAAGTTAAATATTAATTTGAAAATAAAAATGTGATTGGCATCAAATTGTTATAAGGCTTATTTATTGTCTGCAGCATTAAAAATATTCTTTGCTTTAAAATGTCGCTAAAAAATAAACAATGGATCGAAGGCTATACTTTTGCACTATCCGAAAAGAAATACTCTTATTCAGTTATTAAAAAAAGATTTCAAAATCATGGTTTTAATATTTCTACACGTAAAATAAGTGACATAATTAATATGAAAAGAAAGAAACATCAAAGCTTATATTCATTGGGGAAAAGGCAAAAAATGCATACCCAACAAAGGTACTTATACCTCTTTTTAAATCTAAAGTTGCATCTCATGTTGTAAAGCAAAATCCAATTACCCCAAGAACTATTGCAAAATCTTTAAATATCTTTGTAGGAACTGTGAACAAAATTATAAAATCTGATTTAAAGTGAATCAAAGAACAAAAAAAAAAAAAAAAAAAAACCCACTATGTTCATCGCCTAATGCCGAAACATGTTTCTCAGCGTAAGACAATGTGTAGATTGTTGTATGAAAATTATTTGATGGGTGAAAAACGGAAATATGTAGATGTAGTTACAATTGATGAAGCTTGGATACATTTAATCCGACTGCAATAGAAAAAGATCTATTTACTACTGCAAAAGAGGAGAAAAAGACTTAACAAGTTGGTTTAGAGAAAACAAGGAAAGGTTTTATGGTTATTACTGGATTTTCTTGTAACGGAAAACTTACAATAAGGAAAGTAGAAAGAAAAGCTCAAAATTAATCTGGATTACTAACAGAAGTATGTTTTAACACATTTTTAAATAAGAAATTCCACCCCTTTATCCAAACAATCTTCACTGTGTCAAGTTCATTAGGATAAAGCTCCAAGCCATACCTCAATCTACTGCTCTATTTTTTGATAAAAGGAGAAATGAAACTGGAATTGAAGCTATTCCCTTTAAATGCATCCCACCCAAGTCCCCTGATGGGTCTCCAATGGATTACTGTGCATTTGGACTTTAAAAGCAAGCTCTTTATAAGCGGCATCCCAAAACATTGTGTGGACTCTTGAGATTGTGAAGGAGGAGTGGAACAATATCAGCTTTGATGTTTTGAGAAAAGGACTTTTATTTTGGAAATCAAGATGTAATATGATAGTTCCAAGAAAAGACTATCAGATTGAACACATTAGAAAATAAAATTATTATGTTTATTTCAATATATATCTTGAAAAATTGTTACAAAAATGTGTGAGCACCCTCTGTATATATATATATTTTATCTTCATTTTAATTCAATTACAAATTTTTTTTATATTAAGAAGTTGACAATTAGTAAATTTTCACTTTTGGATTTCCAAGATAAAGGATGAGATTATTTAGTCCTTGCACTTGCTGACTAGGCATTTGCTGCTATAATGAACTGTAGGTATTGACCACTCTATTATAGGGACATCCAATGAGCAGCCAACATTACCCTCTGTGAAGGGACGGATCAGTTAATACCCAAGCTAGGAATTTAACCCAGACCCAAGGCATGATAGAATGGTTCTACACAAGGAGTGGTCAATGTTTGCTAATTTTACTATGGCCTGCTGAAGGGGAATTCTTTGTTTATGTTTTGATTCTTTATATATATATATATGATTCTGGAACAGCTTTAGTATAGGTCCTTTTTGGCGATTTTTGATTTGGCGACAAAATCTTTTCGCCAACCCAAGTTTGCCTTGCCGATGCCAATTGTAAACAATATGGCGGATCAGATGGCGCTGGTTCCGAGATCGCCGCCGTTAATTTTGCTATGATTTATTTTAATGGCTTTCAAATATTTTCACGAAAAAAAAAATTTAAACCGATAACAACCTTACAGGTACATATAGATTCTGTTTAATAAAATTTAATTACTTTTCTTTCTATGTGAGGGGGGACTGTGCCCCCCCTCAACCCCCCCCCCCCCACCTTTCTCTTTTTAGTAGAATAATTAAATAATGCAAACAATAATATTCTAGAGACAATACCTCACAAAAATAACAAATAAAAAAGACAAAAAATTAAAATATATTGTAGCATTCTGAGAAAAGATTACGTAAGCAAAAGTAAAGAACTAGTTTAAATCATAACAAACAATGCTTATCTCATACCTTAATTAAAATCGCTAAATTATTGCAATATTGAAATAATAAAATAAAAATATCAAATATTATATTAATAACGAAATTATTTGTTGCTCCTACCCTTAACAAATAAACAAAGAAAATCATAACAAATAAAAACAACAATGCTTATCACATACCTTGATTAAAATCGCTAGATTATTGCAATATGGAAATAATAAAATCAAAATATCAAATTATTTCACTGTATAAAATATTAACGTAATTATTTGTTGCTTCTACCCTTAACAAATAAACAATGGAGAACGAAAATATAAACCTGAAACATACTATAAAAAGAATGTTTATTCATACAAAACTGTATATAAACAGTCAGTGTGAACCTGAACATCCATTTAAAATTTCAAAAAAATTAAATAATAAAATTTCATGTAAAATAAACCATAAAACACACTGTCATTATAGCCATTTTCCGAAAACAGATCGCCGGGTTTAGGTTTACCATGCTCTCCACTCCGGAGCATCCGACGGCGGGGTTACCATATTGGCATCCTTTATCGCGCCAAAAAAAGTCACCAAAAATAAAGCGTGCCAAAGGATCAATACTAAAGCTGTACCATGATTCTTTCTGTTCTGATTTAATGTTCCTTGAATACTCGGTACCATTTAATCCACAGGCAGAGATTGAGGAGAATTGTTATAAGAAAGCCTTATAAATGTAAAAATATTGACAGTGCTGACCAAATACATTTTTTCATTTATGTTTCCATATACAGGTTGTACAGTAAAAAAATTTGGCTGTAAAATAAAATAAGTAACATCAACATTATATATTTGTTTCAATTCTTTAAAATATTAATTTAAATAGCTATAAATGTAGTAAGAAAAAAAAAATACAGCAATTTATATAAGAAGTTCTGATAAGCAAAATAGTTTCAACCTCAATTATAGGGGGTATGTTAAAAAAAGGTTTAATTTTTTTAAAAGCAATTTGCCTCAGTGAGTTAATTTTTTTTTTTTTGTAAGACAAGTAATAGAGTATAACATTGACATAAACGATTTTTCAATAAACCTCTGCTGCAAGAATTTATGACACTTCGAATATCGTCAAAAACAAAATTTTACAGGTATTGGTCTTATAAAACTAAAAGTGCATTCAACTTGCCTCAACTATATATGCATTTTTTGTAAGTGCTAATACACGTCTTTCAAAAGACACCTCTTTTTGCTATGGCAACTTGAAGGCGCAAGCTATGGTTAAGCCTTAAAAATGGCAAAAAAACATTGCATCTTTTTGTGACCTCTAGTTACCTTGTGGCAACAACCTGCCACAGATTTCTCATAAATTTCACTAAGTTCGATCCTCTAACATTCCAGATATGACACAAATTTTGTGGCAAGTTGTTCGTGCAAAAAGTTTTTGACCATAGCATTTTCAGTGTCTGAGGAAAACATCCATTTTTTGTGTGCTGCACAGTCTTTTTCAGAGGGCCATAAAAAAAAAAAAAAAAAAAAAAAAAAAAATGAACAACTCAACTTTGGAATGAAATATTCTGGATTTGCTACAGTAATAAGATCAATAACAACTGGGAATTTTTTGGTGAAAATCTGAGATGGCATGAATCACATGTGTGTCACTCTTTCAGATTCTTGCTCTTAAACTGCAATAGATTGTAAATGCAATGGAACTCCTTTGAATGATCCTGTAGCTACTTTAAGTGATGCAGACACTATTTTTGAAAACGCATGAGATGTAATAAAATCATGAATATTTAAAAAAAAAAAAAAAAACAGATTTTTGAAAGTAAAGTCAGATTAAAAGAAAACAATTAGGGGTCATTCTACGAAAATGAATAATTTTGATTAAAAAATTTTTGTTTTAGTTCTCAATTTCTATGTTAGTCCAAGTATCTATTTCTGCTATCATGAATAAAATTACCAGTAGAGCTCTCTTGTCTTAATCATAGCTTTAAATCAGTTATAAATACACTAGAATGTTTGTTTACTTAAGCTTAAACATAGCCTGCTTGTCAGACCCAGATAATATTGACGAACGTGTGAATGTCGTTCGCAGAAAATTTTCTAACTTTTCAGACAGCTTTGATATTTTTTTACAAATTTCTTTATTCTTAAATTTAAAAAATCTGATGTGGACAACACATGACTTTCTTGCACGTCTATTAAATCAAAAATATTTTTGACGCATTTCATCTAAACTTATTTTGTTTGAAAGAGATAAAATATCAGTAATAGTAAGGTTTAGTGATTTCTAACCAAATATTTCGATATCGCCAAGCTGAATTCAGTTTGAAAGATTTCCTTCTGATACTTTATTTGGGGATAGTCAAAGTAGTCATTGACCACAGACTTACAATTGAATGGATCCATAAACCTTAAAGTATTTAAAGTCATTTGACTGGCCCTGTAAATAAATTCCCAGTCGATTGCAGTCAAAAAAGATATTGAAAACAGTTAGATATTACACTAGTTTTCTAAATACAAAAGTTCAAAATTCTACGGGTTAAAGTTTTAGAGTTATGCAAAATATGAAATAATTTTTGGCGATATTTTGGTGAAACTCGCCAAGGTAGACAACAAATGGTGAGATTTTAAGATGGACCAGACAATGACTGACTATCGAAAAATTTTGCAATATTTCGCCAAGGATGATGAAAAATGGCGATATTTTGGACATGGAAAAAGTGACTGACTATCGCCAAATTTGGCGATATTTTGGTAAAACTCACCAAGGTCGACAACAAATGGCGAGATTTTTTGGCATGGACCAAACAATGACAGACTATCGTCAAGGACGTACCCAGAGAAAAATTTTGGGGGGGGTCCCAAAAATTTCGGAGGGCGTCCAAGCGGTGAAAAAGGGAAAATTTTCCACAAAAAGACTTCATCATTATTATTTTGCTAACAAAAATTGAAATTTTGGGAGGGGTCCGGACCCCCTGGACCACCCCGCTGGGTACGTCCTTGACTATCATCAAAACTCACCAAGAATTATGACAAATGGCGATATTTTGGTCATGGACCAAATAACTGACTATTGCCAAATTTGGCAATATTTCTGCAAAACTCGCGAAGGTCGACGACAGACGGTGAGATTTTGGGCATGGACCAATGACTGTCTACAGTTGTATTATACTGAAGATGTCCATAGACATTGAAGTATTGAAATTCTTTTTGGTGGCCCTGTAAATAAACTCTCCAGTAGATTGGAACCTAAAATCGAGATATCCAACTAGATGTTACAACAACCTTGTATATGAAATTTCAACATTCTACGATTAATAGTTTGAGATTTGAGAGTTAAATACATACACACATACACCAAAAATTCTCAAGCTTGGCGATTTTTGGAGTAGTTCTTGAGGGAGGCATGTGACTGTGGTCGGACCATTGCGCGGCCCTGTAGATAAACTATCCAGTCAAATGGAACTGAAAGGGGAGCTACACAAGTAGATGTTACAACAATCCTAAATATATTGAACATTCTACGACCAATAGTTTTTGAGATATGCGAGTTTAATGAATTTCGGCCCATAGAGTGCAATGTATTTCGAAATTTTTGGGCGGGCCTGTGGATAAACTATCCAGTTGAATAAAACTGAAAGGGGAAATGCACAACTAGATGTTACAGCAATCCAAAATACAAAGTTTCAACTTTTTACGCCTAATAGTTTTTGAGGTTTGCGAGTTTAATGAATTTCAACCCATAGGTAATAGCGTAATGTATTTAAATAAGCGTAATGTATTTAAATCTTTTGGGCGGTCCTGTACATAAACTATCCATTCGATTGAGACAAAAAGGAGAGGTGCATTACAAGATGTTAGAACAATCCTAAATATAAAATTTCAACATTCTACGACCAATAGTTTTTGAGATATGCGAGTTATATACACACGTACGTACAGATGGCATGGAAAAACTGGCCAAAATAGACTTGCCGCTGGTCAGAATGAGTTGCAGACGCATTTATATGATTGTACATGCTAGCTTACGATGAGATGCATTGAAAAAATTCTTAAAAGTAAATTTAGAGGTAGTCAAAATTGTTTTTTTCGTCGAAATTTGGCCCCCGAAATATTTTGGGATCACATTACTTCCTTATACTCCGTACAAGGAAGTAAAAAAAATTGTGCAAATAAAAAATGAAAATATTGACTATAGAAAGCAGTAAATAAATCATATTTATTATGTTTGATTTTAGAAAATAATCAACATGAATATGAAATTTAGTTTAAAAGTAGTATGCTATTTAAAAATAATATGTTTATCTGTTGTCAGCCTTTTATTGCAGAAAATTTTTAAGAAAATATTCGAGTTCACAGACAGTTTTGCATTTTATCTTGGTGTGCTGCTTGTAAGGACATACGGTCTATTCTTTAACAGAGCAGTAACTATGACAGTGCCTTTTAGTGAACAACTGTAGAAAAAATACACACAGTTACCTTTAGGGGCAAATCTTAAATATGCATCATAAATGGTTTTTTTCCCTCTAATGACTAAAGTTTTCACATATATTGAAAATAGATAGATGAAATTACTTAGGTAATTTTTGTCTTTGTTTTAAAGTTTTTTTAATTTGGTACTTTACGTACAATCCCGGCAGTCTGCCAAGACGAGTGATTTTTCAAAGATAAATGCTGGACACATGAAATTATTGATGGTTCGGAATACGATTGGCAACAGTTTGCCAGCACTTTTGACGTAAAAATAGTATGGCGGAAATGACCACCGGGATAATATGAAAGTACCTTTAATTCTTTACAACAAAGTTTCAAATAATAAAGTTTGAAGTTTGGGAGAAGCCTTGGTAATGACATTTACAATTTTTTTTTTTATATTGAAATTTTATTTATTTTTTAATATCTAAACTCGTGCACAGTGTAGTGCTTGTAAAGAATTATTGAACATTTTTTTAAACATCTGTGACTGACATGCTTAATTGATATTTTTAAGCAAAGGAAATAAAATTTAACATTATGTGAAAATGACTATACGATTAATAATTAAATAAGGTTTACTACTTTACATAAAGAGTATAGACTGCTGGTAAATATCTAGTTACTGATTGTACAAATTTGTATATAAAATATTTCTTTCGTATGCAAATAAAATAATTTTGTCGTAAGTGGATGATTTTGAAAGCCTAGAAAAACTGTCTGATTCTATACTTACTTAATTTGAAAAAAAAAAAAAAAGCTAAGATTTTAAAAATAAAAGTTTACAGGAATTTAATTACATGCAGTAACAAGAATAGCATTATGCATAACCTTTGAGCTTGTGGATCACAGAAATTTAAATGTACAGTTTCGAGGGACAATTAAGTAGTGTTTAAAATAAATAAAAACTTCGTGAAAAACCATACATAAAAGGTTACTTATAAGGCATTTACCTTACACCTTATAAGTAACCTTCTATGTGTATTTTTTCACATTTATTTATTTTATCATTTTACACCAGTATTTTGAGTGTTTTTTCATAATCAAGTAGTGTGTTCTTTAAAGTACAGTATGGAACCTCTTATCCAGAATCTTTTTTCGATCGATTAAATTCCTATTTTTTTCCGAAAGAAAAGCAAAAAAATGAGTTTTTTTTATATCGCTTATGTTTTTGTTTTTTTTTTATTTTGAGTACTACTGCTAGAATTTATAAAGTAAGCAATCTGGTAAGGTATTTTATTTATTTCTTTAGTACATGACTAAGTTTTCAAAAAGTTATCATATATTTACTGCTTGCTCTCTAAATAATTTTTATTTATCTTATCATATTAAGAGTTTTTTTTATATTATTTTTCTAGTATATTAACAATTAATGTTTAATTCTAATCAAAAGTACAGAATAACATTTATGTTACCAATCAAACCAGTAGATTTCATATTAATCCCCAACCAGTTATCCAGAATACACCCGGTCCCAACCATTCCGGATAATAGGTTCTATACATTCCAAATATGTAATTGCTACCATGTGTTATCTGTGTTTGCCCCTATAAGAGCCTTCGCCATCTTTCCTGGAATTCGGATGCTGTGTGATGGTGACATCACTTTCCACTGCATAATGTGTTCCTGGAAAGAAATAATTGATTGCATAATGCCTTTGTACATAAGTAACTGACAGCATAGTATGAGATATGTCTGAGAGGTTGGAATTGACCCAACCTTTGACAGCAAGTTTGAAAGAACTGGTCTACTGGCCAGTGGCTACTGACCAAAAATGAGAATTTTGAATTTTATAAGCATATTGTTGTGCATATCTATTAAAAAAATATATGAAAGCAAAAAGTTTAAAACAATAATAAATAACTATCAAAAATATAAATACTAAAAGATGTTTTTATTATACTGAAAAATATTTCATGTGAGCTATTTTTACATGCTACTTCACAAGGAAACAAAAAATATATTTTATAACAGAGAATGAACATATATACTTTATGAGAAATAGGTATATACATTTAATAGCTCAGTATGCACTTAAACAATTAAATGTAACAACATTTACATATAAAGTTATCGTTTATAGAAGAGATGTGAAAAATGCAAAACGCAACTTTGTCGTCATTCAAACATGCATATAAAAAGTATAAAAATTGCTGCCACCTAAACTATCCCATATCTGTGGACAACATTTATTCATAAAATTTACATTGATTTGCAAAAAGATTAAAATTGCTTTCATCTGAATGACTAGAAGTACTTTGGCTGAAATTAAAATAACATTGTATTTTGTTAATGTAGCAGTATAAACACACGCACATATATATATATATATATACCAATAAATTCTTAAAACTCAATTTTAAAAAGTAAGTAAAAATTCTAAAGTGAAAGTAAAACATCATTCATAACATTTACAAGCACAATAAAAAATATTCACTATGTACATGTAAAAGTACAAAAGAAAATAAAATTAATAAAAGAAAATAAAATTAATAAAAGCATATGACAAACTGAAATGTTTGAAAACTTTATCACAGTTAACAAAAAACCCACACAGCTGAACTCAAGTGTTAGAAATAGAACTGTACTTAACCTCTTACAAACAGCCTTATACATTTTGTCTACTTTGTCAAAGTTACCAAAAAGACAATCTCAGTGCTCACAACTGTTTTCAATGATATCTCTAGAGGAAAAAGGGACAAAATTATAGGGAGGGAAGAAAAGAAAAGAAAAAACAGACTAAAATGAGGCCTTGTAAAACACAACCCACAGCATTTGCAACACATTTGATTCTTTTTACACCCATTAGCTTAGCTTATATTTTTTAATTTTTACCTAAAAAATAATTTCTTAAACACAGGTCAAGAAGAATGGAAGCATAATCATTTTACATAAAATGGACAGGTAACACAACCGAGAACAAGATGATACAAAATTTTTGGACTTAGTAAATTTCAGGACTTTAGGGAGGATTTTACCACATTTATAAAATTCCCTGATATTTACTGCTAGCTCTATTGACACTCAGTATGAGGTCCTAAAGTAACAAAAAGTAGTTACAGCAGGGAGATCAGTAATTTTTAACTAAATGTAGACAAGCAGGAATATTGAAATCTGCTTGTTTTTAATGTTACAAATTACCCCTTTAAACAGCCTATGTTGCTCTTTAGCAGAAATACATAGTATCCAATGCTTCATATGAATAGAAAAGCTCGGGAAACATTGAATGCCGGATACGAGAAAATTTCATACAGTTGAGTGTATAAATAAAATGAGGTTTGCAGGGAAAAGCCAAGGAAGGAGTGGGGAGGGGTTTAAATCTGATGCCCACCTTTTTTCCCCCTAAAAAAAAAATATATATATATATAGGACCCTTTATATGACAGTTTGAAAACTAGAACTATAAAAAAAATGGTGCTTCTGTTATTAGTTTTTAAACAAGTGAGCATATCTCAAAAGTCTTAAGTGGCTATAACGAATTCAAGTTGGGGTGGACTGCTACTATCTGCATTTTTGTGCAAAATTAAACTATTCTGCAAAGCTTTACTTATACGAACTTAAATTTGAACACAAATATAACACAAGTCTTTCTTTTTCAGTATTTAGTATTTTTAACTTTTCAGTAGCGATCCAAAAACTAAGAATTCTGTGTGCACTTGACATAGATCTGTCCTAATGTTGCCAGATAAATGTGAGAATCCCATTAACCCTTAAATGCCTAACCCTTTAATGCCTATCTACACTAGAATTTTTATTTATTAAACAAACAACAGAGAGCTTTAAAAAGAAAAAAATTTCTTGATACAATTTTGTAAAATTAAACACACATGAATTTTAAAAACTTTGCAACTAAAGCTTCAATTTTATTTACTTTATGTTAATGAAACTAAATTGGGTTTGTTGCCAAAAGGCAACACAAGTCATTTAAGGGTTAAGTATTTATTTAGTTATATTATTCACTATGACATGAGAATTAAACATGTTTGCAAGTGTAAACACTGACTGCAGTAATTTAAAGTAGATGCTTACACCCCCCCCCCCACCACCACCACAAAAGAAAAAAAAAAGAAAAAAAAAAAAGATGAAAAGGAAGCACATGTTAGTTTTTCATCTGTGTTCCTTTGTCTTCTAAGATTGAATTATTAAAATATGAGAGTGAAAAGGTAGTTTTTTAAGATCCAAATTTCCATTTCTATTTTTCATTGTAGATAAGCAGGATCAGTAAACAGTGATGCCGCTTACGCGCTATAACGCGTCAAATACGCAAAAAATCGATGATGGGACGCAAAAGAAAAGTTACAACGCGTCCCCCGGGACGCGTAATTTCCATCATGCAAAATTTTGAAAAAAAAAAAAAAAAAAAAAAAAAAAAAAAAGGTGAGAGAGGGTGCGTTCAGACTGCCAATTTTGGGTAAATCTCTAGTAAAACACAAACTGCTCGTGTTTTACTCGGGGAGATTGACATCGTGAACGACTTTGTGGGCCCGTTTACATGCACACAAATGCGGAGTAACGCTTCCCCTACATGGGGGAAAAATGCAGGGTAGAAAGATCCCTAGTCGAAAGGAGGCATAGGAGTGTTCGCTTTCCCATGATGCAGTGCGAGTTTTCCCCTATACTCTGCTTTTACCCGGGATATATATCGTGCTGTGTGCACACATGGTTAAGCTGAAGAAAAAAGGGGATTACTTTGACGTTCTTCTCCTTTCTCCCTCCCCCACACTTCCGTTTTCATGTTAGAGATGGTGGACTATCGGAATTGAATAAAGTTTTTTCATTATTTATTTTTAATATTCGCTTGTGTAAATATAAACAATGATTTGTTTTATATTAAATCTGATAATTATTATTTAGAAATGAAATCTATAAGCTATAGAAGCGATAAATATTTTAAACAATCTAGAAGAGAAAAGGGGGGGGGGTGTTCCATATTTTACTGTTGTATATCCTTTCCTTCCTCAAATATATTCCGATTTTCCTTGTGATAAATTTATTAATACATAGTAATTATTTTTTTAAATTAATATAAGATGGAGGGGCGCTTGAACGGTATTTTATTGTAGTTTTAATAATTTAAGATGTTGCGGCTGTTCTGCGAGTACATTTTACTTTCTTAAACATTTCTACCGATGCAGCCTTTCTCCCGGTTTTTACTGTACATACAAAAGGGGATTTTATTATTAAGATTTATTAATTATTAGGAATCAGGGTGTCATCAGGAAGGCTTTGCCGTGAAGGCAAAGTAAATGACATGCATGTCACAACAAATTTTTCTTGATTAATTATAATTAATTTTATTTATTTATTTTTTGAAATATAAGTTTTAGGTTATTTATAAATAAGATATTCATACGCATCAGCACACCAAAATGGGTGAGACACGATAACATCAGTCATGAAATTAACCAAATGCTTTTATATCGATAAGGACCCACTTTTTGGAAAAAAGGACCCGTAAATTTTGGAGTCCTGGGTCCCAAGGACCCGTCTCTTCCAAAGTCTAGCGACATCACTGGTAAAGATTCTTGAGTTTGACATTTATGTGGATGGGTTTCTCAATCAGTTTGCAATTAGGTTCCTTACAGGTGCTTCTCATTTGAGAGTTACCGCAGCACGACTTCGGAATGGCTGGTATGCATGGTGAAAAAGAGAAAATAAGGACCATTTACATGGAAAAGGGACTTAGTTCTAACTAAAAAAGAGACTATTAGCGAGTCGTGAAATCAGGACAGAAGTCAAGAAAAGGTCACACAAAAAAGGCATTACATCATGGAATTTGCCATGGTGATTGTAAGATTGTAAAATTGATTGTAAAACCACAGTTAGGTAAATAACAGGGTGTCTACCCTGTTCTGAAAATAAGTATTTTCAAAAGTTAAGCTGTGTGAAAATCTGTTTTTATGCTACTTTATGATATTTTTCAGGTTTCAAAAGACATGGAAAAGAAAAAAAAAAGAGACCTAACTAATATGAGAATTATTCAGTTACCATAATTTCTGGTGTATTGTTTGTGATGACAGATAGAGAGCAACCACTGATAGCAAGAGCTCTCTTCTAATTTTAAAATATTTCTCCAGGTAATCCACATATAATCCAATGACAAAGTTTCAACTAAAATAGGTGATTTTTTTGTGTATTAGTATTAAGACAAAATTAGTAATAAAAAATAAAAACAAAGAGCTAAAAGTAAATAAAAATCTGAAACATTTATAAATCTCCCTCCCCCCCCTCACACCAAAAAAAAAAAAAAAAAAAAAAAAAGATATTAAGTAGCAATGCTCTCATTGTGACACAAAGTTATATGAATGATAGGGATTTTTTACACTAATTCCCTTCCTCTTTCTTCCAGGAAAAGTGAAATCACATGCAGTTAAACACTGATACACACTTAGTCACATTTTGATAACATCAGCAAAAAACTAGAAACAGCATTTAACATAATAGGCTCAATGAAAGCTGCACATCTAGAATCCAGAACTTATATATATATATATATATATATATAAAGCACACTTGAAAAAAAAAATATAGCCATGCAGTAAAATAAAACAATGCTTTTATATTTTCTAAAAGAAAATAGTCCAGATGTTTTAAAACAATAGTCGGAAAAATAAAACTTCTTAAAAAAATTGTACCTCTAAAGAAAAAAAAATTAATTGAAATAAATAAATAATGCTTTTTGAGTGGGTTTCCTGGCATTTACAATGTTAGTACATATGTAAAATTGTAGCCTTTAAAAATTTGAATTATGACATCACATTGTGTTGTACAAATATCAACAATAAATAAATAAAAATATTTGTGACCTCAATACATATTTGACAGAATAAACTTTAGTGTTTCAGAGAGGAGAAAAAAAAAAAAAGCCTAAAACTTGTCATACTTATGTAAATACTTTTTACCAAATCATAAAAGAAAACAGCAATCCTAAACATATTAGAATTACAAATTCACAAGATGAGATTCATAAAACCAGTTTAAAATCTATTTGTCTAATAATTTCTGTAACACTAAAATTTTAAATGTTATGTACAGGTGTAAATGCATATATAATTTCAGAATATTTTCATTAAAAGAAAAGAGTATTTTAAATCCTCCCCATTAAAAATATTAAATATTTCTTTTCTACAATATATACATATATATATATATATATAATGTAAAAAGATATTTACCTTTAACTTAAAGCAACTTGACACATACATATTGCAATAAATAAAAACACTATGATATGTAATGTTATTAAGAGAGAAATTTCTATATTAACCCCACACTTCAGGCAGGCCATAGCTGTAACAGTCAGGAATGAAAAGACTTTGAATTACTGTTGTCTGAAACTACTACTGCCAGTGTCAGATTTAGAGGTATGGATGCACTGGGGCAACAGAAGATTGAGACCCCCCCTACTGATTTTTCAAACTAAACAATTTTTTCGATGACCAGTGTGAAAACCGGCTTTAGCATTAACCAGGATGCTAAACCTAGCATTCCAGGTCTTGGTTCCTGGATTTTATTTGCGCAAAAAAAATGTCTACTTTTTGTTTGTTGTTACAGTCTTAATCTAACATTGGTATGGCTTGCAACCAATCATGTTGCATGCCGATAGTATTGCAAAGAAACAGTTGTATTGCATCTGGGGATAAAGGTTGTGATGTTACTTTTTAATTAATCGGTACAAAATTTTATGCAAAAATGTCTATTGGGGGGGGGGGGCAGAGCTGTAGCCCATTTTGCTCTCCTGTAAATCCAACTTCGATTAGTATCATCTAGTTGCAGTGTAAAAAAACAGATTTCACACACTACTAGATGATATATATCAGGGGTGCCACAAAGACTGGAAAATGCCCATGATCTCTGATCTGTTCTATAATCTATATTACTAAGAACTGAAAAAAATGTCAAGGTCTTTATCCAAATCTTGTTTATTTTTCTAAGTGTCTTGATGTCAGAGTGCATCTTCCCAAAGAACTTTTTTTCCTTTACTTTGAAGCTGCCTTTTAGATGCGGTACCAATAATGAATCAGAGTAGCATCATTCCTTTCCCCCTTTCCTTCACCTGCTCAAATCATCACGTGTCATTCATGTTAGCTTGCCAAATCTGAACTAGTGTTTGCTGTGCATGCTGTGTTTCAAGAAATCTTAATAGATATTTTTTGTTAAAATGGATAATAGATGTTTGATGGAGGGGAAAAAAAATTGACTACACAAATACTAATAAAGTTCAAGCATCAACGTGTGTCGTTGGTGTAAGAAGTGGAAATTCCGCAAATATGAAGACAGTTACTTAGATTTTGGTTTCACTTCTATGGAAGCTAACGATGAAGAAAAACCTCAATGTGTGATTTGTTCTAAAGTTCTATCATCCGAGAGCATTAATCCAAGTAAATTGAGGAGACACCTTGAATTAATGCATCAACATGATCGGCAAATCACATGAATATTTTAGCTGAAAAATGAAAGAATTCTAAGAACAAAAAAATGTTTTCACTAAGCAAGTGTCAGTACTGAAAAATGCCTTGTTGGCATCCTTCAAGGTGGCATATAGAGTAGGAAAGTGTAAAAAGGTCCACATTATTGCTGAAGAATTAATTCTTCCAGCTGCTCCAGACATGGCTAATATAATGATAGGAGAAAAGGCAGGAAAACTTTTGATGAATATTCTCTTGTCGAACAACACTATCACCAAAGAATTCAATGCATGGCTCAGGATCTCAACGATCAACTGATAGAAAAATGAAAGGAAAGACTTTGGACTGCAACTGGATGAGGCCATAGACAGCAATAAGGATGCACATCTCATCTGCTAAGTACGTTTTGTTGATGATTCTACTATCATTGAAAACCTCCTGTTTTGTAAAAGCATAACTGCAAGTGCAATGGCTAAAGATATGCTCGATATCCTTGATGCATTTATAACAGAAAATTATTTAGATTGGGCAAAGTGTATCAGTGTGTGCATTGATGGTGCTCAATTAATGTCTGGTGAATACAGAGGCCTACAAGTGCTGATTCGTCATAAAGCCCTGGATTGATTATGGAACCATTGCATTGAAATCACTTCCACATAATCTCATCGTAGAATCCTACTAATATTATAAATGCCCATGTTTGTATGTTTATTACTCTTTCATGCTGAAATGGTTCAATGGATTTGGAATAAAGACAGTTAGAAATATCAATTTTAATTTTGTTTAATCACACTCATGAATAATGATACACTTTCCCACTTAATGGAATAAGGAAAGAAAATAGTTAAGAGGCATGGATTATGATAAGCTTTTAATATATAGCACTTTAATGCGTATTTAAAATCTGAAAGTGTTTCAGATTTTCTTACATTTTTTTTTTTTTCCTTTCCATTTTCTAATAACAGCAATATATCTAGAAGCTCTTCAAAACTAATATAGGATGAAAATAATTTGTATCTTTTTGTAGGCTTTTATCACTAAACCATCTTATTTTTGTAACCAGGGGAGGCCTGACACATTAAGCAAGGTAAGCATTGCATCGGGGTGCCAGCTTCGAAGGGGAGTCATTTTGAACCCAAAAACTAAGTAGAGCATAAAGGGGGGGGGGGCATCTTTTTTACGTTAGCAAGGGGCACCACTTAAACTATGGCCACCCCTGTTTGTAACCATCTTAATTTTAAATTCCATTCAGAATCTGAGAGATTTCAGTGTGAAGGAAGCCAGTGAGAAACAGGGTTCTCTCCAAACAAGATTTATTAAGATGGAAAATTAACTGGTTGCCGGACGTGGCTAGTGTGTAATAAAAGTGGTAAACTGCATAAAAGCCAGACCACTTAAGCCAGATTTTTCAAAACTTGTGTGAGGATTTGGGAGCTGAGCACACGATCCTTATATATTACTGCACTTTCTTTGCGACTAAGTACATTGCATGTGGCAATGTACTTAGTCGAACTTATGAACTTCATGAAGAAATTTACAATTTCTTAAAAGAAGATGGTCACACAAATGCCACCAATTTTGCGGATCTAGACTTCCTGTTGAAACTAGCATACTTATGCGACATCTTCAAAAAATGAAATGCATTGAATGTTTCTTTTCAGGGCCATAATATGCATATATTGAAGCTCTAAGAGAAGATTTCAGCTTTCAAAAAGAAATTGCAGATGTGGAAAAGAAAAATGCTTGAAAATGAATGGAAAGATTGTTTTTCTGTATTGCAGCAGTACACAGTTTGCAGTGGAAATAAAGTTTCACAAAGTATGCTGACACTTTTCCCGGAGCACGTAACACAACTAACTGAGTGGTTCACAAAGTACTTTGCAGAAGAACAAATGGAGAAGTTTGCGTGGATCCAAGATCCATTCCATATTGAAGCTCGAAAAGATTTCTCTTCTGAAGAAGAAGAAAGTTTAATTGCTATCAAGTGACAACAGCCTGAGAGCAAATTCGGTTGTTTTGATTTGACTGAGTTTTGGATTTCTATAAAAAATGAGTATCTAATTTTAAGTGCTAAAGCAATGAGGGTTCGCATTCCCTTGCATCTTCTTATCTATGTGAAACTGGATTTTCAGCTGTTGCTGTTATTAAAAGCATATATCGTTCAAAAATTAATTTGGAAAAAGAAATGAAAGTGGCGATATCAAGCTGTTATCTGCGATTTGAACAATTGTGTAGTGAGCAGCAGGCTCACCCATCACACTAAAACAAAAACATTTGTAAGGCAATTTTTTAAAAATATCTTTTCATGTTGATTAAAATTAAACTTCTTTCATAATTTTAAATATCAGTTGTATTAATTGTTTATGTCCTCACCACTTCTCTAATTTCTTCTACTATACAGAGTCGTGCAATTATGAAATATATGTTATATAATACACTTATAATGACGAGGGTGCCACGAGAAAATTTTAAACCACTTAAGGGTGCCACGACATGGAAAAATTTGGGAACCCCTGATATATATAATGCCTACAATGCTGTCCCAATAATGCTGATTTGCTTTTGTAAATATTTTTCTGATGTATACACATTGCACATACATCCACAGTATTGATGCCCATACATACCAATACGTATGCACATACTTCCCTGGTGGAAAAGGGGTTAAACAAAGCAGAAAAGTAAACAATATAAAAGGTTTTATAAGTCTCTGGCACAGAACTGCAGTGAGCGATCAATAGAATAAATATTTACATGAAATTTACACACTTCAATTAAAATATGTTATACAACTCAACAATTAAACATGATTTGATAAATAATTACATATATAATTTGTTAAACACAAAATTTTGATATGTTTTGGAGAATATAAAATAAAATATAGGGAAAAAAAAAAAAAAAGCATTCTCAAATCAGTGGTACTTATTTGAAGATACAATTAGCCATCAAATAAATAACATTTTATTAAAATAGTTTTTTAAATAATATAACAACTATAAAATGAATGCACATGGTGAGTAATTCTAAAGTTTTCAGATAAAACTTTTTTCTCCTTATAGTGCAAAAATATTTTCTAGTATGTGTTGTGACCTTATTTCTCAATGTATTTTCTTCCCAGTATCAATCGGTATATCTTGAAAATTTACTGAAGTCTTGCAAACACTTTGTGCTACCCAAATTGAAAAAAGTGGAATTATAAACATTTGATATTTTCAACTAAATATTAATATACACAAATAATTAAATTATGATTATATAATCAAACAAGTACTAAATTAATAGCAAAAACTTTGATTTGAAAATGCTTTACTTCAGACATATTACTTTAAAAGGACAATTACACAACTTTATCACAAAGAATATATTAAAAGGATATAATGAAATCATGACAGTATAACATTTACAGATAAAGCTTAAGCAAAAAATGTATTGAAACGCTACACTTCTTTAGAGAATTAATAAATTTTTAAGCAATGTATTACAGTGCATCAATAATTAGTATATGAATGCAATTCAGCCATATTCAGTAGCTCACAAATGAAGTGACAAGAAATGCTAAAGATATAAAAAAGGATATCATACATTTATATTTACTTTGTTGAATTATGATAAAAAAAGAAACATTTGGGTATGCACCAAGATGTCAGATTACAATTTTTTTTTCCTTTTTTAAAATATAGTTAGTTTATGTTATTGCAATTCATAAATTTATACATAAGGGTAAAAGTTAATGTTGCAGAGATTCCTTAATCAAAGTGTATCTTATAATAAATAATAAATAAAATAACATATCTTTATAAACACAAATCCAGAATATTATGCAAATTACAAAGAAAATGAAAACAAAAAGAGCATTCAGATGGTTTGATTGAACTGTAATTAATTAACATCATGAAACATTACATTTCAGAATAAATTAAATATTAATATTTCTGTTGAAAACATATTAATATAATTGAAAGCAATATAGTTGCAAAAGTAATTTAAATTACAGTCTACTTCCTTAAAGCAGACAACTCAATGTCACTTAATTCTGTCAGTATGTTGATTAAGTGAAATTAAACCTATCTATCAATAACAATTTCAACAGGGTTTTTCAGATTATTGTTTTGGAATTAAAAAGAAAGAATGCTCTTTGACTGTAGTCATTTTAGCAACAGTTAGTTTTGGAGTTTTGGAATAATGATTTTAAAAGAATAACTATGATTAATATATGATTTTAATTACTAATCCATAATGATATTAACTGAAAAAATTAATTAACACTAGAAACTGTATTATAACTGAAATATTTGTAATAACAAAAAAATCCTGAATTTTGTTTAAAGAACCCATCTCTTCCCCCTCCCCCCTTACCCCTACAATTTTTTAAAGAGCAGTTCAACATGTCATGTTTTTAGGCTGACACTGAAAGATAAGCATAATCATAATTTATTGAAAATAATTGTATGTAAAATATATAAATAACTTATTTATAAGCTATAAAGTATTTTCAACATGTAAAAGTTTGTAATTCAAAAACACTCAGAAGAAATTCGAATCACTGCTAATATACTCAGATATTAATCGAATGCAAATTTTGGTGAGGTGAAACAAACAAAAACTCAAACTTTAAAAATAAAAAAAGGGGGGGTCTACTTTTATAGTACTACCACACAATTTAAAATTACATTATATCCTTTTAAATTATTCTTGCATCCTAACAAACAAACAAAAAAAAAAACTTCAATTCAGCTAACTTTATTACTTAAACTGTTGTTCTGGCTTATAACTGTTTTAGGATCAGGTGCATGAGAACTCCATGGAGTTAAATGGCAAGGGTCCAATTCCAGTTCAAAACACAGTGCTCCACCTGTTGGGTGCTGAGGCTGTTTGACAAAACAAGTATCCTGAACACTCCAAAAACTTGACACTAAAGAGTCTGTCCATTCCCACAGATCTTTTCCAAAGCGCCTAGAATTTGCAAGGGCTTGGCGCAAATGAGCACTTTTATTATTAAAACCAAGTAAAGTTTCTACATTGCTAAAATCATGATCAACATAGGATTGTCCAGGTCCATTATGAAGAAATTTGACTTGCTCACTGGAAACTTGATGGCCACTATACACGGATAATGGAGTTATAAGAAAGAGGGTTTCTGCTACTAATTCCCATGAGTATAGAAGTTTCAATGTCCATGTTCCAGGGCGGAGTGGTTGACGAAATGAAGGTTTATGATAAAGAACCTGTAAAAATTCAAGCAACATGTAGTGTGTTACTTAAAAGAATAATAAGGCTAATTTCTGTAGTTTTACTTAAAAATCACTAATATATATACAGTCGGATATTGATTAAGTCGCTTTTCTTAAGTCCCAGTTCGTTGAATAGGAATTCTATGTTATAGATTATTGGATATATGGTCAGGTCTAAGTACTGTAATTGCCTATAAGGTCACTTTTGTATGACTTCCGCTGGGTGCTTTTAGTCATTTTTCATCTTTCCCAAATTAGATTTCCAAAATTGTTTAGAAAATTTCAGATTTCAATGCAGTAGAAAGCATGGTAGAAAGTAATGATAATGACATTGATATAGAAAGAGAAGTTGTGACACAAGCATAAATGCTCAAAGCAGTAAATGTCATGTCGCAAAATTTTTTTACGACATGAGGGAACTGAAGAAATATTTTCAGAAATTACAAAACTTAGAAAACATTGTACAAAATATGAAACCAAAATTGCGACAGCCCAGTATTATGGATCATTTTAAGTAAGGTGCATGTAACTTTTCTTGGACATATATGTAGTATACAACTTTATCTTGAATTTAAACTTTTAAAATTATTTCTTTCCGGTTTAAATAATTTTAATTAGTTCCAACTGAATTAAAACATTATAATGTAATACCCTGAAAATTGTGTACTTATTAAATTTTACAAAGAATTAACTCTCTATTCTAAAAAAAAAGTAACAGCCGCTGTCGTCAAGAACTTGTTCGGCTATCTTCTCCTAAATCGTGTGGATTTGAATTTTGAGAACATGTCCACGGATTCGGAAAATTCCGAGGAAGCTGATAAGCTGACTTAAATTTCAAAAATCGAATTAATTTAGAAGATATTAATAAATAACTGAAAAATACAAAACATAATGTTTGCCAGATTTGGCATAAAATCATTCATTCCTTAGCAAAAGCAATTCATGTAGAATTGCGTGAAATTGACAAACATGAAGTAGAATTACACCCATTTCATGCTAAATTAAAAAGTGATGAAATAAATAACTCAAAATGTGTTACACAAAGTTAACAATTTTCAAATAGTAAGTTCGCTTAGGCAACAGGAGTTTACAATTAGCAATTATTCGTTTTTTTGAAACAGAATAACTAATTGAAACTGATTTTAAAAGCACCATCTTGGCATTAGGTACGATCTGGCAAAATGGTACCTTTCCAAGCAGGGTGAATCTAAACCGCAAGTTTAAAAATGTTAGAACCCAATATCTTGAAAATGAAAAATAATTAAAATGCAGATTATTTTAAAGCTGGTTTGGTAAAGCTTGAGTATTTGCTACCAAAAGACATATTTGGTGGTGTTAACTATGCCATTATAGCAGTTATAGTACACTTTGGATATTTGCCAGAGTGGCGAGATGATATAATTCATGGTGCTAAATATGCCAATCTGCAAAGGATTATGTATATGAAAATATGGATAACGGTTTTCCGGGAATCTTAAATGAGCAGTAATTATAGGTTGTGAGTATGTGTAAATTGCCAAATAATGAAAAGTCACTGTTTTCTTAGAGCTAATTATTAACTATACACATACGCAAGTCCCCAAAATATGAAAATTCGCTATAATTGACCAATAAGCAAGGTGTTCCAAGGGTTTCACATAACTAAAAATAGTGCGAAGTTTAAATTTTCATGTTCCAAGAAACATGCAAGAACCAAGCAATGCGTAGCTCGGTAACATTCTATCTGACCCAACCATTGGGTTTTGTTTGTTGAAATTATGCCTTTTTTACGAATAAGCTTTATTAGGGGCAGAATGCCTCATACGAGAAGCGAGCGTAGTGAGTCTAAGGGCCTTGGCCCCTAGTGCTGTATATAATGCTTATTTATTGACAAATGCACATGTATTGGCTATAAGGTCACTTTTGTGAGGTCCCCAGGGATGACCTTACATTAAGGTCTAGCTGTAAATGTACAGGAATCGAATACCACAGCAGAGTTGTGTTATTTTTTCACATTACTAAACAACTAAAACAAAAATTATATATACTAGCAGCATAGTCCGACATTGCTTATGCAATGAAAGAAAAATGTCTAGTGACCTTAAATATATGGAATGTGAATTCTCCCGCTGCAACAATAAAAAAAAGGACATGAGATTTCCTGCTGCAATGAAAAAAAAAAAAAGAACTAAGGGGTTGATAATGAACCGCGTTACTGGGAATTGGACGTGGCTAGGCTTCTCCCCATCTACCTGTCTGAGTTCTAAAATATAGTCTCTTATCACTAATACCTATGCACCAACTGAAAACAAAGAAACAGTGTCCAGTCACTGATGTAATAACCAGTCTATCTGAATTTTGCATATTGGCGGCATGAAAGGTGTGTAAGTGCGTGTGGATTAGATTAGCACGGTCGCCATCCCATCTCTCTCTTTCATCCTCCACTTCTCTTCAACCCTCTCTCTCTTTCACCCTGTCTGACGGCAGAAGAAAATTCCTCCCTCTGGCAAGCACGCTCACAGTTGAAACATGTCACAACGACCTTGAGAATGAAGAACCCGAGTTTTTCTCTATCGTGCTAATCTAGCACAAAAAATAGCCAAAACATAAAATATCTAAAAAACTATTAATCCGATTAATTATATTTTTCTGACATTAACTTTGTCTTGTCCTATTTAGTCAGTGTGCAAAATTTGGTCCAATCCGCCGAATGGCCCAGGTGCATATAGCAAACAAATGCACACGGACAAGATTCTTCTTTTATATATATAAAATATATATATATGAAATTACACTTTTGTCTGCATATTACATGAAATTCAAAAACTTTGTAACTGCTATCTGTTCCAAGTATAACCATAAAAAAAAGTTTGTCTGTTATTCCACCCATGATGCTTTTGTTTGTGCATCATGTAATAATGATTAAAGCAAATGAAATTAAAATTGGTGACATGATAGGAAGTCACTCATCTTAAATTATAGGTGTCAAATTGAAAAAAAATGCTTTAGATTTTGAGACTTTATGAAAATTGTTTCAAAATGTGTAAATATTTGTTTATCCATCACATACAAACCACTAAAGCTAATGAAATAAAATTTAGCATCAGCAAAAGTGGTCACTTCAACTATAGACTTCTAAGTATTTCAAATTTTTAAAAATAGATTTTATGAAATTAACTAAATGTCAGTTCCATTCCTGAAAAATGGCACTGGATTACAATGAAATTTGGAATCATGTAGGGTGACAAGTTAATTTAAACTATAGATGCCAAAATTGTTTTAAAATACTTCATAGATTTTGGGATTTTGTGACAATTGTCTAAATGAAGCTTAAAAGAACACAATGAAATTTAATAACATGAACTGCAACAACAAACAATAAATGTTGGAATTTTCTTTTCTTTTATTAAAATCTGAATCAATTTCAAAGCATTGCAAAAATTGTGTTTATTTAAATTTATTTTTGAGGGGGAGTGGATCATTTTGAGACATCTGGCAGTAACATATAAGTTGTACATTCAACAAAAAATTTCATTTATTTTTAAAAAATATTTATGTGCTTTTTTATGTTTTTGTGAAAATTGTGAAAAATGTTCTGGAGGCATAGTATTAAAATACCTACAATGAATTAAACAAAGTGTAGTTCCAGGTGAGGAATGACCTCTTAACTTTAAAAGCTCATTAAACTAAAAAAAAAATTAATTTTGAAAATCAAATGTTTTCTCAAATGGTTAATCAATTTCACTCAGCACTTAGTTACTCTCAAAACTGTAAACTTTTTAATAATACACAGAAGTTATATGTTTGCTTTCTATACTTTTGTCAATGTACTACAACAATACAAACAAAAATTCAGGCTTTTTGGGAAATCTGAATTACATGCTAATTTGTCAATGACGGTTACTTCAGCTAATATCATATAAAATAAATATCCTCTCAAAACTCAAATTTTCTATTAGCTCCCTTCAAAATTCTATAAGGGCACAGCAACTTTTGTTTTCAAACAAAGGATTAGTCTTGGGATCTCTAAATTTAATAAAAAGGCAACTGATACATCTTGATTCATTCTACAATCTCATAGTCGCCACAGCTCTTAAGAATTTCCAGACTATGAGACCTGGACATTTCAATAGCTAAAAATATAATGTTGGAATTTTCTTTAATGAACATTAATGCATATAAATGAACCTTTTATGAATCATGTGATTGGCTTTAAAATAAAATATGTGTGCCTAAGTAGTATTTATTTAATATGTTAGAACAGCTGAACAGCAATGAGGATTGGAGCCCCAGTGCTTCACCAAGGATTATTGTGAAGCCCCGATCCTGACTATAATACCAATAAGAAGTGGCAGGCTGGGCCCATCTCTCTTGCTCAGGGCTCAAAGTGAGTTTCTGACCGAGTCACCCATTACAGAAGTTGGCTAGGATGTGACCTGTCACGAAAAGAATTTTATTTCCAGTTTCAGAACTATGAAGTCTTGCGTTTTTATCTTAATGTTTCGTCCAGCAATGTGGATAATTGCTGCTCATTTACATTGGAATGTGTGATCCGATTTCTGTTGAATGCATAAAGTAAAACCGAATTCTCAAGTGAAGCAACTTCGTGTTTGATGTACTATCATGGGAAAATGCATTTGAGTTAAATCTGCCTTACCACCACTGTTACTGCTTTGGACCATAACATTCAATTGTGCCATCATGGATGTTGAGAGAGAGAGAGAATTTTTCAATGATGTCACTTTAGATTTGCTTACTGAGGAATTATGGTTTTTGATCTGTTTGAGGCAGTGACGTACCCATAGGGGGAGGGGGGGGGTTAGGGGGTCACAACCCCCCCCCCATGAAGTGTTTTCTTGTCATACAAAATGTTTTTTTTTTCACTCCTTTATCACACACACGTATACATATACATGAGTTGCAGTAGCCGTAACCCCCCCCCCCCAAAGAAAAATTTCTGGCTATGCCACTGGTTCGAGGTCAAGGCCAATGTACATTCAAGTGGAAGAGAAAGAAAGTTTCTATTTGTTTATTTGATTATAAGAAGGAATGGTAGTTTTGAAAAATTATTTTCACAGTTGTTATTTATGTAAGATAAGTTTTTGAGACATTTCAAGACATTACTATTTCACATATTTTAAATTTTGTTTCATTATCAATTCATTAAAGGTATTACTGTTTGTTTATAATAATTAATTAAAAGAAGAGACAAAGAACAAACAAGATATTTTGTTTTTCTCCTGTTTGTGTATTTGAAAAGGGAAGTGCTTTCAAACTATTTCCAAACACAAAATAAAACTTTTTGAATTTTATTTTGGTTTTAAATGTTTCAAAATATATTTGAAATAAATTAAGTAATTAACATCTAGAGAAGCAATAACATGTACAAGGGTCATTTTTTAAGTAAGAACCGTTTTGTAATGAAGTAAGATAAACCTTATTTATGAATGTAAATTGTATTGATAAAATATTAACATTTTTTTCACTTTTCAACATAGTTACCATCATTAATATTTAACATTCGCCAAGTCGTGGCATCAGGCTTTTGATCCCATCATCAAAAAACTCTGCCACCCGACCATTAAACCACTTAGTAACAGTTTCTTACAACTTGTCATCATATTCTAAGCACTTTCTACCAAGAAATTCCTAAAGTTTTGGAAACAGATCAAAGTCTGATGATGCGAAGTCAGGGCTGTATGGAGAATGATCCAGTACTCCCCAATGAAAAACATTCCACCGCCTCTTTGTTCTTGCTGCAATGTGAAACTGAACATTGTTGTGAAGCGAGGCCGCTAGAGAGCAGTCCCCACCGCTGATTTTGAATAGCTCACCTAAGATTTAATAATGTTTCGCAAGTACCTCAGAGCATTTATTGTAATTCCTCTTGGCTAAAAGTCTAACAGATGAATGCCTTTCCAGTCCCAAAGAAAATGTGGCCATGATTTTCCGTGTTGAAGTTTCTTGTCTGAATTTTAGTGGTTGTGTTGAGGAGTTTGAATTGATGCCACTCATTGGATTAATGTTTATTCTCCGGAGCAGGTGCATATCCAGCCACCCCCCTTCCCCCAAAATAAAATCCTGGTTATGCTACTGCTCTGGAGTGTAGTACTCAATCCACATTTCATCACTGGTCGGAATGTGACTTAGGAACTTGTCACCATCCTTGTGATAGCACTATAAAAAGGACAAAGAATGTGCCATTCACCATTCATGTGTTCTTCTGTCAAAATTTGAACACCCGTATTTTTGTAGTGAAGTTTGTCAGTAACAATGTGATGAATTACTGATCTTGAAACTTGTGGAAATTTCTGATGTAATTCATCCATAGTGAAGTGCCTGTTTCAGCTAATTTCCTCAATGTTTTGTGTCAAGTGTTCATTTATGACAGTGTGCCGTCCAAATCATTCTTCATCATGAACATTTGTCCTTCCTTCATTAAAAAGCTTACACCTTTTACACACATTTCCATCATTCATTACACCTTCACCATAAACTTCAACAAGCTGCAGTGAATTTCAGCAGGAATATTTTTTTTTTTTTTTTGCATGTAAGAACTGGATAAACTCAATGCACTCTACAATCGTTGGGATTACTGATTGACACAGTGACAAACAAAGCAGTATAACCATGCAACCAACACCAGCAGACACTAAAAATGTAATGGCAGTATAGTAAGAGACTCACTGCCAAGAGTGGCTGACCTTGAACTGACATCACTTGACAGGATGCATGAAGACAATGGGTAATTGGATCTTACTTTAAAAATGACCTGAATACTTTTATTTTTTCTGATCAGAAACTTCAGCATTAAAATAATACATACCTGATGTCCACTTTCGATTTTAACTTCATATGAGCCAGCAACAGTATTTGTAGGATCGACCCAAACAAAAGTTGCAGAAAACTGAGCTCCAGGACCCCATTTATGAATGAGACCAGGCTCAGAAAAAGGTCCCATTATCCTGCCAAAATTTCTAAACACTTGTTCTTTAAGATCATAATCAGAGCCAACCTAATGAAATTAAATAAAAACAGTTGCAAAGAGTGACTCATTCAAATAATTTAAGTGCTAAGGGTGCTTATACACTTTGAAAACATACATAAAATAAACAACTGCACTCCCATAAAGAAATTCAAGCACATTTAAAAAAAAAAAAAAAAATACTAGAACTAAGGGGTGACTGCAATTAATAAAGGCCATGAATATATACAGGGTGTTCCAAGAATACTGACCTAGGGTTTTACTCCTTAAATTCTGGAGATAGACATAATAAATTACAAAGCTACAAAAAAGAAGGTAGAGAATTTTTTGGTATCATTAAAATTTTCAGGCGATTAAATCTAAATACAGTTAAACCTCATTATAATGTAATACTTCAAGGGACCAAAAGTTTTGATTGTTATAAAATGGTGGTTTGCTATATCCAAAAGGTTAAGAAATACAATAGTAAAAAGGCGGGACCAAAATTTCAATTCGTTATTTATTGGGTTCGTTATAATGGGATTTGACTGCAATACAAAATTAAAATTTTTTATATGGACCAAAACAAAAAAAAAAAAAAAAATTCATATTAGTAAAATGTGTCTTTTACATCAATCAGATGATGTACAAAATTTCAGTCTTTCTCTGTAAAAAGGCTCAGCAATGTTTAAACAAAATTGGTTAGGAGCTATACAATACCAGTAATAGTAGAAGTATTATGCATTTATGCAATTAATAATTTCTTTCGTAATTTGTGTATGATGCCTGAAATGTGATAATTTGATGAGATTTTTTTTCCCCCCTAGGAGAGTCATTGAAAAGTGGTTTCAGTTAAAGTGGTTAAGTCTTTAACACTTTTTATGATGAAAAACTGAAACTTTGTTCATTACCTAATTAATGTATGAGGCACATTTTACTAACCAGGAATTTTTTTTACAGGGCTGTATAAAAATTTAAATTTTGTATTTATTTAGAATAAATCATGTGAAAGTTTTAACCAATAACATAATTCTATACTTTTTTTACATTGTAATTTATTACGTATGTCTACGATCAATATTTAAGAAATAAAAGTCTAGGAAAGTGCTTTCGAACTGAATGAAAGTTTCAAAAACTTAATTTTTTGTTTGTTAGTGTAACATGTTTTATTGATTTGTGAGCTTGGCCCGAAGCTCGCTTATAAATCCACGCCAGAAGGAAAAACTTATTCAGGTGTATTCTTTATCCAAGCATAGCAGACGATACAAGGATTCTTTAAAATCAAAAACTGTGTATTCTGTATATGATCTTAAATAGTTACCGTCTTTTCTGGCCTATAATCCACAGATTATCTGTAAAAAAAAAATTTAATTTTAAGATGCGCATTATACACCACCATGGATTATGTGCTTTCTTTTACTTTTTTTTTCCACCTGTAAAATTTTTAGAATAGAATTTACAACAAAATTCAATAACAGATGGCTCCAGCAAAATGAATCTTCCAATTAACATTAAAATATTGAGTTTTTACTAAACTGTATTTTTTTTAAACATTCTGTGTAAAAAAAGTATCTATATTATTTTTCTTAGAGGGAAAAAATATCCAGTAACATACGTAATTGTATAATGCATTTTCGCATTAATACTGTCCCAGTTTCAAAATATGTTGTTTTAATTGCCATGCTAAAACTCTTCTAATTTCTGTATAATTTGATACGTGAAACATTTTTCCTCTGCACTTTATTCACTATCTATCCATAAATAAATAAGCAGCTTGCAAAAAGGCAGCTGAAAATAATTAATAAATAGCAAGCATCTCACTGTATGTATAATTCTGAAATAAAATGTTTGTGTTAACATTCAAAAATGACTTAGCAAAATCATTTGGGAGGGGGGAATTATCCAGACATCCAAGTGAGACAGCTGTTTTCGTTTGAATGTGTCATTTGTTTTGATGCATTTGTTTTTCTTATCATTTTGCGGATAAGAAAAACAAAGCTGGAGCGACCTGTTAAAACAAATAAAAATAATTTTCCTTCTCAAGAGAATAAGGCTGGTTAGTGTTATTATATATTTTTCTTTTATGACTACATGTCTCTATAATATTTATGATGTACATACACAGGGCCAGCACAAGGAATAGGCTCAAGTGCTGCACCCGTTTTTTTTTTTTTTTTTTCAGGGGGGGGGGGGGATGAAGTTTAGAAAATAAGCTATTTAACATAAAATTAATTTTTTTATTCCTATCGGAAAAAGGGACAGTTCGGCAGTCTACTCTTTTGCAGTTAGTGCATGTGAAAATGTAACTAAAAAATAAATGTTTTTGAAAAGCATGGATAGAAATAATTGAAATTATTTTCCGAAATAATTTATGTGTATGTACTGTGAGCCACGCAGAACCTAGCGCCAGCTCTGTACATTTATTTGGATGAGCACTAAGTGAAACTATATAAGATTTTCCGTTTTGACTGCGGATTATATGGCACTGCGTACTATCTGTAAAAGATGTTTTATTTTTTACTGAAAAACATGCATGCGGATTATATGCCACAGCGGATAATAGGCAGAAAAATACGGTAATACGATAGATAGACAGAAAGAGAATGAACAAACTGTACTCTTGCGAAAAATACAATTCTCAGCAGCATCTGTCACTGGAACATTATAGAGTGATTACGCTTGGGATAATGCATGTGCATACTCGAAATCAAAGTAATCTCCATTTGAACTGATTGGCATAACTGGTGATGGTCAGAATGGGTTTGCCTACTATACAAATATCTAAAAAGCTTACCCAATTTTGTCAATGTTCAATCATTTAACATTTCAAAGCCAAACCCTTTATCAAAGCACCAACTTTCATGTTTAAACTTTGTGAACTGTATTTGGATGTGCACAGGCAATTTAAATTTAACTATGTTGCTTTGATTAAGTTACATTAAAAATAAACAAATAAACTTTGAATATGTAGAAAATGCACTATGGTAAACAAAAGACAAGCCATTTCATATTTCTTTGAACATCTGGTACTTTTCCGTTATGAGCACCCTAGCCAAATTTGGCAATTTTTTTTGTCGCCAAGTAGGTACGATGTTTTTGGCAATTTGTTTGGTCACCAAGTAGCTATGATGTTCTTTTTTTCCCCCTGTTTTTTTTTTTTTTTTTTTTTTTTGTGTTGCTAAATACCTACGGGATATTTATTTTCATTTAACATTTTCAATGCTTTCAAAACAAATAGTCCGGGAGCCAGCTAGCATTTTTTGATGACCAATAACAAAACATCTGAAATCTCGTCCTATAGTTCATTTAGTTATATATATTGCAGAAGTGAACGTCAGCTGGCACATTTGCGTTGGGTGCAGCCACCCCGGCTGCCCAAACATGTAAAGTAATTTAAAAAAAATAATTATAATAAAAAATTTGAAACTTTGTACATGTGTACATGTGTTGCATACAAATGAAAAAAAAATAGTCAGCTGGCTTTATAGCGGTGAATTATACATCACCTGCAGACGATCATCTGCATTCGACTGCATAGTGGTGGATTATATGTCAACATGTAAATAACATCCATTAAGTAAAATAATAATAAAAAAGCTTAGTGGTGAAGTGATTGTTAACTTTACCAGTTTTAGGAAAAAAAATAGTCAACTGAGTTTTCGGTGGTGGAAAAGTGGTCAGCTGGCAATTGAAAGTTACAGCGTATTGCTACATGCACAGGCACCTGATGTATTTCACTGCATCAACTGATCACATTTACAACGCGGAAAATTCAGCGGACAACTTCTTTCAGGTAACTTTTATAAAAACTACTTTACAAAGCTTCAGCTTTGTTTATTTCTGATATCTATCAATTTTTAATGTTACACGGTGGGTCTCACAGTGTGTCCATGAATTGGCTAAGATACCTAAATCTTTTATTTTACTCTCAATTATATATTTAAAATATATAACAATGAGAAAAATATAGGGGGAAGGTGGCCCAAAATCATCCTACCGGGCAAAACGATCCACATGTTTTCTTAGATACAGGTCGCACTATCTATCGGATAGCAGATAAACTAGTTGTGCTAAGTCAAGAAGAAGCAATGGCGATATTTAAGCAATCGGTATATTACGTGTCTGAGTATAATTCTTTAAAAATTGGGTTTTATCATATCTATTATGAGGTAAGCACTATCTTTCTTATTTATTTAGAAATACAATATTTACAGAAATATGACTTGGTTGACTGAACAATGTTTTTAGGTGTGAATTGCACTTATTTAGTTTATGTTTCTTGGCGAGTTCCAGTATTATGAACTAAAGTGGGCAGACATACTGTCATGTAAAACGATCTATCGGCTGAAGAAACTCCAGTACCGGGCCCTAGTCATCATGGCAGCCCTTCAAACGTTCTCAAAATGCACGACTCCCCATTAAATTATTCAATTCATTTCTGCATTTATTGTAGGCCACAATTTTTAAATTATAATTTTGAGATATTCCATTTATTGTTTGTGACATTTTTCAATTTTAAAATTGTCATAAAATAAATTATGCATACTATGTGATTGTAAAACTTATTTTATTTCATTATGTATAGTCATAATTGCTTTTACATCTTTTATTCTGCCGATAAAAAACAATTTGCAATTATTTTCAAATGAAAGATCATTTTGCCCGTGGACGAGGGGAAAATGATCTTTTGGACTCTTCAAAATTCTTTCTTTTTGTTACCCAATTTGAGCTTAAAATATCATTAAAATAACTTTATGATGCAAAATATAGTGGCAAAGGATCAAACTTTTATTTAACATTTATTTTATTTTGTGCAGGTTTTCCCCTTAAGGGAATCATTTTCGGCCACCTTCCCCTATATGTAAACATCGAAGAAAATTTCGCTTAAATTCGCATTTATTTCGTAGAAATGAAAATTTTGTTAAAAAAATTTTTTATACCTGAAGTCACGTGTAATTTATTTTTTTGATCAGTTGTTGAACACGAGTTACCTGAAAGACGTTTTCCACTGAATTTTTCGCTGTGTAAAAGTGGTCAGCTGAAGCAAGTAAAATACATCAGGTGCCTGTATGTGTAAGCAAGACGCTGTAATTTTTAATCGCCAGCTGAGGACTTTTCCACCACAAAAAACTCAGCGGACAATTTTTTTTCATAAAACTGATCAAGTTAACTGTCACCCAAGGAGGTTTAACATATGGAGGCGCCCATGTTTCCGGTTTTTGAAGCCAACAACCACACCCCCTCTCTATCCCAGAACATCCCATATCGTCATTGGCATGCATGTAAATTTTTAAGAACAAAACTGCTGTATTCCTCATTTTTTACTGATTGTACGTAAATTTATCTTAAAGCCACATCTTTAGGCATAATTTTAATCTTAATTCTGTAATACTTTTACTGTTTATTTTTAAATAATCAATTATTTTTAAACACGTATTACTTACACACCTATTAATTTACAGTATAGAATATACCTCGGCAGCTGCATTAAATTCGTTGATAGGAGAAGACTTGTTTCCTTCTTTAAACAAGCATATGCTTCAAAATGAAGTCATGGATATATATGAATATATATATATGGATTAAATCTGAATTTATTATCACTTCAAATGCACATATCACTTAATATGGTAATTAATATATGTACTAATATTCTAATATCTAACTAATTGTTATTATTAATATTATTTTCCCATAAAATAGTAATAAGTGACTAAAAATATGGTAGCAAAATTTCAGCTCATAATTTTGCGAGACTCGCGAGACGCCTCGTGATAGAAAATTTCTCTGCGAGACGAGACGAGACAGCCCTGTTTCTCGTCTCGCATGTCTTTAAAGAAGGTTGAAGTGTATAATTGTTTCCTCGTGTCTAAAGAAGATAATGTTCTCTCACTGTCTGCAAATACCTCATATATCTTATTTAACATATTTGAAATTGCATTCTTAATTCTAATACCTGAAATATCACTTAATTGCTCACATGCTCACATTATATTAACAAGCTATTGTTAATATAATGTGAGCAATTTAATAATTTAGGTTGATGTAATAAAACTTATTTTTACCCATGTAACAACAGAAATATCTTCCTGGAAATATAAAAAGCAATGTTTTATTATAATAAAACAATTATCATGAAAAAATATAAACAGTTTTGCATAGTATAATCCTAAGAATAATTGTTTTTTGTTTCACTTGATGTTTAAAATGCAATGTACGAAAATAAATTTGAAATTATGCAATAAAAAACAAGTTAATACGTGTAAACAATCTTCCATAAACGTAATATGAATAAAAAAATTGGTTAGTAACTTTTAAATTATTTTTATTAACACTTTCCGGAACTCGTTTTTCAATGCTTCGCTATGCGTTCTTCAATCTTCTGGGCAAGAGAGGGGGTGTGGCATGGCTTCACTTTCCTAGCACTGCAGAGCGCAGCATGGGCGCCTCCATATATTAAACCTCCTTGCTGTCACCTCACCAAATTTCAGCATTTTATCATTGTTTTTCTTAATGGGTATTCTTTACATGTTGACCTATGATCCACCGCTATACAGCTGAATGCAGATCATCATCGGCAGCTGACATATAATCCATCGCTATAAAGTCAGCTGATTATTGTTTTTTGTTTGTATATAAAGTGATAAACACATGTACAAAGTATCAAATTTTTTATTATAATTATTATTTTTTAATTATTTTACATGTTTGGGTGGCCAGGGTGGCCCCACCCACCACTACTCTGTCGGATGACGTTCATTTACTTTACTTAAAATATAAATGAACCAAAGTAAAAAATCTCAGATTTTTTGCGATGATGACCCCAAAATGGCAGCTGGCTCCAGGATTAAAACCTTTCTACACAAAATACAAAGCTAAAAATATAAAAAACAGACTCACCATTACGTACGACAAAATTAAATGGATGTTAAATCCTTACATCAACAATAAATAAAACATATTGCTCTTCAAGAACTATAATGATAATTTTCTAATCAATTAACATTCTAGATATTGATGCTACATCTGCAAGACCTCAATTTACATTTCTGAACAATTCGACAATTAACTACTACTGGAAATATTTTTGAGTAAGTTAATTTACTCACTGAGCATCTACAAGGATTTCTTACTGCTTTACTCAATACATTCAGCATTTTCATTAACCTGAAGACATAAAATAGGCAATTCTACACAAATCAAAATATTTCAAAACATACTTGCATTTTCAGCTTTTTCTTATGAATTTTACTGACGTCAATTCCTCACACAAACAAATATAACTTTAGGCTGTTTTGAAACTTGTTCATGATATTTCAATCCTTTTACTGCTTTAAATTCCAACATATCTTTTACAGTTCACGTTTCACTACCAAACACTTTCACTATCAAAAATACACAATTTCAAAACATATGTGGCAGTAAAATTTTGCCATATCTGACTGAATTGTCTGGATTGATATTTAGCCATTAGAGATAGCATGATAACCGACATTTGTTTTATCGGGATTATAGAGCATTAGTAGGACAAATAGGCATTCATACTTTGCAAAACAATTCCTTCGACAACTGTAACAAAAATTTATTTTATTTTCCTCATTTGTCGGCATTTCCTTTAAATTCATATTATCCAAAATATATACATATATTAAACCAACACTCACAGAAACTAAAACTATGGCAATACACGTTAAACCTCACGGAAGAATACAACAACAGGATCGTGGAAGACAGTGGAAGGATACAGAACAGACACGATTGACTTTTGTGACTAGTCAAACACATGCTTAGGACCTATGCAGGATTAATAAATCAATTCGCAGACAAATACAAAACTGGAAAATAGGTTTTAATTTTTTATTCAAACACAAGCTAACATACTACGGACGTACAAGCAAGGTTAAGCAAAAAAAGAAAAAAACAAGGTCGGCACGTGATCCAGGATGGGTTACCAGATAAAAACGTCGCCAAGCTTTGTCCTCCACTACCGGAAAAAAATTGCCAAATTTGGCTGAGGTGCACGTAACGGAAAAGTACCGAACATCCTAATGTACTATCAAATGATTTAGGGCTAAATAAATAATATGCATAATAAATACCTGTAGAAATTTTAATCTTCCAGTAGGACCAATACTTTTATACACAATATAATGTTGAATAGGTCTGACTTGAGTTTCAAGCCGTACTGGTTTATTTATTTCAGGAGCTTGAGCTTCATAATGAATTAATAAGCCCTATGAAATTAGGAAAATCTTTTAAATAAGATGCATGCATATTAAACTTACATTTATCTAATACAAAGAAAACATACAGTTATTTCCTTAATAAAAACAAACATTTTTTTCAATATAACCCCGCCCCCCTCCTTTCAACAATCAAACAAAATATTTAACAATACATCTATTGTATCATCTAAATTTATACAACTTATGAAACAGGTATAGCAAGAAAATAAGTTTGAAGTGTGTGTGTGCATAGCTCAATTTAGATGGGAAAATGAAATATCCCGGGTAAAAGGAGAATACCAGGAAAATTAGTAATCTTCGTAAAGTAAGCAAAAAAAAAAAAAAAAAAAATCATTTATGAGTACAGTGAAACTTCTCTCAGCAGCCACCTCACTGTACTGAGAATATTTGGCTGCTCAGAGGGGGTTGCCACTCGCAAGGGTTTTATTTTCTATTATAAGATAATTGCTATAATGCGTAATATAAACAAGTCTGGCACATATTCCTTATTTAAAATGAAATATAAAACTTATCTAAAGAGAAAGTATTTATTTACATATTAGAGTAAGACTTTATTTAATGCTTTCTAACATTTTTTTTTTTTAAAATTATACAATTTGTGTCTGTTTTAAGTTTTTACTTTTCTCTGAAACAAACATTTTTTCTAGTTTGTTTTTTACTTTAAAAAGCAGATCTGTTTAGTTTGCAAACGCTTCGGAATTTTCGATAATTTCATCGATTTTCCCTACAGTCACGTGTGTTGTAATTTTAGCTTGCTTGCCATTACAAACATCGGGAAATTCCTCGTCAGGGACGAAATTAGTGCCTGAAAGGGACAAAAATTCATTTGTAGGACAACTTCAACACCTGATTGTCCAAGGGATTCCCATCTCAAGGGTGTGGGGAGAATACAAAAGAGATAACAGATTCAATTCCAGTTATTCCTGGGACTTATATTCGACCATAAACCTGACCTTGAGTTTTTCCGCTCAAAATTACAGCATGGAGTGAGTAGAATTTTCCGAAAAATGAGATGGGCAATCTCACTTGGTGGCCGTTTAGAGGGGGTCGGGTGGCCGCTGATAGAGGTTATTTTAACATTAAGTCTATGACTAACTATTGGGTGGTAAGAGTCCACTCTTTAAAAGCCCTAATAGAGGTTCTTAAAGTGAATGAATTCAAGAAATAGCTTAAATTTAACAAGCAAAAAGATTTGATTAAAAATGGTACCTGCCCAAACAGTTCAATTCATTTTTTGATAAATCAGCTGCCGTTACCTCTAAAATTTTTTGCAAAATTCAAAGACCAAAAAACACCACTTTATGCTTTCTGACTTAGGCCATCAATGACACGATGCATACATCCTTCAATGACATATGAAATGCCCTTCTCACCTCGAGAGATTGAGGAGGAAAGGCAACAGTTTCAAATGATGATGGCTATGGAAGTGGCTGAAATATACCTTTTACAGTTTTTAAGAGGTAATGACTTTTGTGTCTTAACTGATTATAGAACTTTTCTACTAAATTTCAGACTTGGAAAAACCCACTTCATAAATCATAATTTGAAAATACAGTTCATGCTCTGCTCACAAGGATTTACTGAGTGTGGCAAGTCAAACTCTAAACAACCTACGAAGGGTGAGAAATTGGGAGCAAAAATCTAGGTGTCAATGGCACCTAACTTTTTTTTTTCCGGTTGCCACACTGTCTCGTTCAGGTGCAGTTTCAAAAAACCTTTGTTTTGTTTATATGCATAAACTATAAACAGGTAGGCTTAATGATTATGTGCAGTAATAATAAAGAAGATCAGGACTATTAAAATTAAGATAGTAATAAATAGTAAGTAAATATAAAATCAATTTTTATAGCTTTTCACCTGTGCATCCAGAATAAAATATTATGATACATTTTACAAGAACATGGTCATTAGTTTTAGTTTAGAAGTAATTTATAAATTGTTGCTATATAACTACAATGCCTATGGTAGATAAACTTATGCAGTATACATGTACTAGCTTCAAAATGTCACTTGATCAACCACCACCACTGTAAGCAAACAGGTAGTACATGTTAAAATTGTGGAAATATGTATTTGTATTCTCAGTGGGTTGAACTGAAGTTGGGAGAGGGTCTATGAAAGCTTCCAATGTCACTAAGAAGGATTTATTATTTTACATAGCTATTTTATCTCACTAAAAATTATTTTTAATTAAATTGCTTAAAACATATTTTAATACAAACTGTATCTTAATTATTAAAATTTTTATATTTAAATAAAAAGTTTTTTTTTTCAAATAACTAATTCAATTTAAGTATTTTTTATTTACATTATTGCATAAAGGAGTTTTATTTAAAAAAGATAAATTTTATTAAGTTTAAACCATCAAATAACATTTTTATTCAAATAATATTTTTATCTGAATTATCGTAATTTAGGCCGGAAGTCCGAAATCCAGACATTTTGCTAATGTCCAGACATTTTGCTAATGTCACCTCCCCTCCGCACGCACGCACACAAATAAATAAATAAATAAATCTTCTTTCATTTTTTCACGAAATTGCAACCAATCCATGTATTGTTTTCAGTCACGAACTGCTGCACTTAACCAGCCGTTATTGCGGTGCTGCAACGTGCCGCGGCAAATAAAATCCGAGATGGCGTCCAGACCGTAAACCTGTACTCTCCCGCGGTGAATAATTATATTTAATTAATGAATATTAACTAATCCAAATAACTTTTACACTGCCTTATTTAAAAGGATCTCGTGCATTCATCAATATTGATATCAAGTATTATCATCGCATCTTCTCACACCGCCGTGCCATACGAGCTGAGCTACCGCTAAGACACACATTTGCAGAAAGAATTCAATATGGCGAGCGCGAGCTCGTTGTTTCCTCCATCAACTTCATTAATATACATGAAGTTAAAAAATTATGGCTAAATTTCTTTAAGTTCCCCTATTTATTTACATTACAAAAAGTGCAATTTAAATGATTACATATCCGCAGAAGACAAGAAAGTGGTCTTTCGCGCATTTTTCAACCACAGAAGACTGTCTGCAGAGGATAGTTCTCTTTCTGCCACAGAGTGGTGCTTAAGAAAGCAGAAGTTTTTTTTTTTTTCACGGAAATTTACATTTATATTTTTTCAGCACATTTTGAAAAATAGTCGTCCAGACTAAAAATAAGTCCCCAGAATTTGGGGACTTTTTTATTGTCTGGTCCCAACGAATATTTTGCGAAATGAACAAAATATTGTTAAAAAAGTCGCCGGAGTTGGCCGATGCCAAAATAGTCGCCTGTTTCGGGCAAAATGTTAGGCGTTGAAAATGGCGACTGGTTCTTAAATCTCGGTCGTCAAAACAAAAATTACACTTTCAAAATAGACTAACGACCGCTAATTTTGCATCCTGAACCTAAGCAAAGGTCAACTTTTTTGTGTGTGCTCTACCTGGATAATTAGAGGATTTTTTCTTTGATGGGTTTTAGAAAGTATTATCGAAATTTGAGAGTTTCCCAGAAAAATTAAGAGAGAGAGCACCTATGATAGCATATTTATTCACAATTGATTTAATTTTGTACACTTCACAAAGAAAAAAAACCCCACTAATTGTTCAAGTTTAATACCAAATTTTAAAGATCAGAACTTTTTTATGGTGAAAAAAATATATATATTACCTTAAAAACATCATTTATATTATACAGTGTAGCTTCAATGACAGAATGGAGCTTGACTTTACAAACTTTATGAGCTGCAAGCAACTGCTTTAGTCCTAATCGAGCAAAGCTTTCATACACACTTATCCGAGAATCTTCAGCTGCTGGTGATTTGTCTTCTACATGATAGTCATTTTGCCAATAACTATCTAAATTGATTACATCTAGAAATTAAAATATTATTCAGTATACAGCCTGGTCTCTTTTTTCTAATTTTTTTTTTTTTTTTTTTACTTTATTTGACATGGTTAGCGAATTTTCTTATTACATTTTAACAAATTGAACCATGTTTTTCTTTTAATAAGACAATTTTTTTAAATACACATCAGTAAACACATAATTCTTATTTATTTTTAAGTTACAAAAGTTTACTACACAAAACATAATTTCTATTTAAACTGTTTTCAAGCATATTTTGCTAAGCTAATAAGCTTAATAAAAGCAAGCTTATATTATCAGCCTTCTTGAAATTAGTGGCATTTTGATGACTAGTATAAGATTCTGACAATTTACAAGCAGGAAGGTTATTTGCCAAGACAATGACAAAAAGTGATAAAAACCAGGAGGAGTGGAAAAAAGAAATATTTTTAACTAATGTACAGTAATGTATCCAATACACTACATGAGTAGAATGCTTAATTTATTCAGGGATGTGCCAGCTGAAATTAAATTTTGGAGCAATTTGTGGAGCAAGAAAAAACACATTTTTGGAGCAATTTGGAGCAAGAAAAACAGATTAGTGGAGCAAGAAAAAGTCACTTTTGGAGCATAAGAATGTCAATTTTGAAATACAAAATTTATTTTTGGAGGGAAAGAGAAAAGTCATTAAAGAATGCCAATAAAAAAAAAAAAAAATGAAAATTAAGTAGGTTCTTAAAAACTCTTAGCTTATAACAAAAAACAGTTTTTTTTTTTGGGGGGGGGGTCAGAAGTTTATGAAATAAATAAAAAATTCAGTTATTTTATACATTGCTATAAAAAATATCTATTTTAAATCAAAAATACAATATTTACTAAACTATATTAACTACCATCAGCAGCTAATAAAAAATTTGGTAACAAAAAATTATAAATTTATATAAAATTAAATTTTAAACAGAAGTCAATTTTTACTCTTAAGGCATTGGAGGTTTAACCAAAGGGATGCCAAAGAAAAAATATTCATTTTTTAAATTAATAGAGAAAGATTGAAATTAGAATGTTTAGAATGTTTTGGCACAATTTGGAGCAATTGGAGCAGCTGGCACATCCCTGTTTATTAAAATTTTAGCATTGTTATTTTAAAATGCTAACTAAACAAAATTAGTGATTTAGCAATTTTAAATGCTCATTCTTTTTAATTATGATAGCTGCTAATCATTATTATTCTACTATTTATCAAAAAGTTCCTTTAATAAATTAATTACTAATGTGCACAATCTAAAACTCAAAATACATAGCACGACTCCCAGTCAAAATTACAAGAATCATTTACTTTACTCTGGGAAGAATATATTATTCATTTTTTAAATCACATATGTAATTTTGTTGAGAGTAAACAAGAATAAAATCTTTTGAACTTATTTTAAAAGGTCTGTGCTACAAAAAATTTGATCAACTAAATGGCATTTTCTCAATTGCTTAGAAAATATAATTTGTATTTATAAAGAGATTATTTCAAAAATAGTTTAATATTAATGAAGAAATGAAAAATGTGTAACACTTTTTATTACATGCAACTTTTGTAACCCCCCCCCCCTGCTAATAGGAAAAAAAAATTTATTATTATCCTAATTTGGAATTAACCTCTTCTGTCTTGCTCCTATGATATTTCAGGGCTGAAGTGTTCAAAAGTTATGCGCAACAAAAATTAGAGCATTTCAATTCTTATGCACGAAAGTTTTTTTTATAAAATGTCCAAAACCTTAAAATGAATGCATATATAATACATACAATCATTTTTATACAATATTTTTTTAATAAAAAAATAGGCACTTTTATGACCTTTTTCTTGAAAACTATACAACTGTTAAGGGGTTGATGAGAATAGTCTTGTTGCATAAAACTTTCTTGAATTACATTTCTACTTGATTTTCCAAATCGATACAAATCTTAAATTGTATATATATATGTAATCTATATTTAAAAAAAATAATGGGGATGATTTTTTGTTGGTCAGCTCAGTTATTTAATACACATGCCTTTTGATCTTTAATCAAATAACCATATCAAATTAAATGATGCATCTATGTATAAATGGGGAATGCAAATCTATAAACTGCTGTAATTCAAATGTACCTGTTACTAATTCTGAAACAGTACCTTAAGCAGAAATGACAGTAATTATGATAAAAAGATTCTTTTAAGGAAAGTTTTAGATCAGCAAAATGTCACGGATTTAATTTTATGATTTTAGAAGATTACAGAATGTAATCTTTTTTTTTTAAATGTAATTTTCTACAAAACATAATTTTTATATAAGAGACCAGATAATATTTTCAAGGCTTATAGCAGTACTTTAGAATAACAGCCTACTTGAAACACAATAAAAATAGCCTGATTATTTAAAATCTTCATTAAAGTCATAAGTTATTTTAAAAGAATATCACACATATCCTATTTAGAGAGTATAAAAAGAATTACTGATACAACTAAAACCACATTTAAAAAGTTTTAAAATATTACTGTACTGAATGATAAAACTTTACTACTGCATGATCACATGTATACATTCTTTACAAATTTAGTAACTAAAATGACAGAAATTATTGATTGTGTTTGTTCCAAAACTACTAAAATTAAACTAAAAGCATCTAAACTGCTACTTTTTCAAAGCAACATACTAGATACATAAGCTTTTTACTTTTACCTTTTTTGGAACCATAAATCCAAGTTTCTACTTGTTCAATGATTTGTTGGTTAATGATTGGCTCAAATTTGCGTGCAAAATAATATGGACGGTCTTCAGTAGCCTAAGTAAGGAAATAAAAAATTGAAAAAAGTACAAAGAAGATTATACATTTTTAGAAAGTGATTCCATCAACCTTTCAAGTTATTAGGCAAGTTGGAGTGTATAGGCTGATTAATTTTATTTTTTACCAGCTATGCGAAAAATTCCAGAGCTGGGAATCGAACCCAGGACTGCCGCATAACGTGCGGGTGCTCTACCACTGAGCTACTCTGGGACGATTCCCAGATGAAATTTCTCGCATTAGAGCCGTTGGCATTTATCATCTTCCTCTGCAAACCGCAGATAGAACAGATGAAACAATTAATTCGCGATAACTCCATTAGGACGCGGATATTATACATTTTTAGAAAGTGATTCCATCAACCTTTCAAGTTATTAGGCAAGTTGGAGTGTATAGGCTGATTAATTTTATTTTAATTTTAAAAATAAAATTTTAAAAATTATTATTTTAAAAATAAAATTAATCAGCCTATACACTCCAACTTGCCTAATAAAAAGTACAAAGAAGAATTGAATTAACAAGTAAATATGACAATATCAAGTCTATTTATCTTCAAAATGAAGAAATCAGTCATATTCTTAATTTTGAAATTCTAAGCATGAAAATATTAGTTCAGTTAACAAAAAGTCTCGATTAAGACAGTTTAAAACCTGGTGCAATGGAAGACATGGGAGGGAGGGTGGGGGATCTCCCATTGGATGAGCTGACAGTTAAATGCTGCTCATAACTTATGAACCACCCGAGGGGAGGGGTCATGTTCCAGTGAATAAAATTTGTGCTTTTTCAATCATCAAAATGCATCTAAAATTTGAGGTTATAGGACATGGCCCAGTTAGCTTGTGTTTTAAGTACAGAATACATGAATTGGCAGTTGCAACAGATTATTGAGCACAATTTCAAAGACAAAGCACCATGGTTAATAATTTACAATAAGTGACAAATTGTAAAAGATTAATTAAGTTTTAGGACTTTTTGGGGGGATAATCCAATAAAAAAGAATGTCATACAAGGCAAGAATTACCGGAGGTTACAAGAAAAATAACAGTGACAATGAAGAAAAGTCAAAGCATAAAGTGATTTCTGAAAATTATACATGAATATGAAATGGAGAGATTAAGAGAACATCTTACCTGAAGTCGTGGCCAATCTTCAGGTTTGAAAACATTGGGTGAGCATCCACACCAATCAACAATATGTTTATACTGACATTTACATCCTTGCTTTCTTTTCCAGTTGGTAACATGAAGATTGTTATCAATTACTGTTTCGCAATATTCACTGTTTTGAAGAACAGTGTGAAAGAAAGACTGAAAGGATGAAAAGAAAAAAGATATGTATAAATATACACTGTTATAAAAATTATGAATTTCACAGACAATATCAACCTGGTTTTCACGGGAGAATCTCCCTTATTGGTGAATAAAGCATTTTTGCTGTTTTATTGGAAGTTCTATTAAAAAACAAAAATTATCTGAAGTCTAGTTCTAAAAGGGCATTTTCCGTTCACCTTCTGGCACTTGCAAGCTTGGACTAATGAAATGTCTCCGATTCACTTCTGCTCGTAATCAAAATAATACCCAGGAAATTGATTTTCGCAAGGTTGAATGCAAGATTTTCGTTGCTCATTCTGCCTGCAGTTCTAGTTGAATTTAAGGTCCCTTAAAAGTATAAAAATATCATTGCATTATGCATGTAATAGACGACTAGGTTGGAGTATAGTATTTTACTTAATGCTAAGTCCTTTTGCTGTGCGTGCTATGTTAATGCAGTGGGCACGAGGAAACTTACTTCTTGGTCTATTCGTTTGTGATAATTTTATTTTATATTCGAATACCAAATGCATCTTTTTCATATTCAGAGTTCAACCTAAATATGGAGGGGATGCTTTCGGTAAAGATTTTGCTTTAATGGACATAGTTTCTTACGACATGATTATAAAAATCTCATAACTGTTGTAAAACAAATGAAGTTATGATATCTCCAGTCAAAGAAGTGAACTGTAAGTATTATTTTAACTTTTTCATGCAAATAAATTTGTTTGCTGCTTTAATTATATCTCACAGCTGGTTTAACCATGATTGCATTTCTGTATTTTGACTGTACTGTGAATTCCTTGTATAACTAGAGATCATAGTTAAATTATATTCTATTTATAAAAAAAATATTTTTTGTATAGTGTATTAAGATATATGTAAAGTATTTGCGTTGATTTAAAATTTATTTTCTCGGGCTAGTAATCATAGATTACAGCTCTGATAAAAAAATGAAGAAAACGAATTAATTCAAACATATTTTTAACTGAGCACTATTTATAACATTATAAGTACACTAGAGGTATCCGTGCGAATAATTCACACTAAATAAATGTGATATCACTTTGCAAAATTACAAAAATTATTTATTTTATTTATTCTTTACAAGCTGGCTGGATTCTTGTGTAATGAAATCAATCGCAAATCACAACAAACAAAACTCTTGCATCCATCTAGCGAGCGGTTCTACATTCAAGAGCGATTCCACTTACAAAGCGTAACACATGAATCCCGCAATGATGCCCTATTTCATATGTGCGTTGGCCTTGCACTAACTGCGAATTTCACTGGTAAACTAATGCTAAATGTACAAAAACCACTACTTCGTAACTCCTAGAACATCACCTCTTCACGCAAGTTTTTTTGCAAATCGCAATACTCAACAGCTATGACGTTTCTCTTCATTACGAAGAAAAACGATAACAGTTGCTAGAAATGGCGCATTATCGCCGTCATTTGCCATGGGCAGTACTTCTGTATTCACCCATTAATTTACAAAAACAAAAGCGATAGCAAATTTTTTAGTTGTTGATGCTGGTAGAGCAAGTAATTCTCTATAAAATGATATAAAATTTATGTGGAGTAATTGTGAGGTTTTTTCTAAAAAGGGAGGCAAACATCTTAACCTTAGCGTATTAATATATATAATGATGTATGTACACTTTTTATAAATAAAGGGCTTGTCTTCAAAACTTCCTCATTCACAAAACAAAATAGAATTTTTAAACAAACAATTATAATAATCTGTTTCATGTGAAAGATGTATTAGTTTTTGACAAACAATGGTAAGTAAGTTCATTATTCTATGGGCATTGTTCCAAAGTGATTAATAACAACTGCATGAAGATGACATTTCTAGTGTCATGGTATGACTATTTTTTTTTTTGTAATACTCATTATGTTAATTATTCTATTTTATTGCAGGATATTGCTGTATCTGTTTTTTACTATGATCAACGATGTTTTAAAACTCTGTGGAGCCAGACTTCTTGGGCCCCTAATGAGGAGCCACTACTGGTCCAATCATTTAGTACTGAAAGTTTTTGAAAGCATCACAGTTATAAAGAATTATAATATGTAAAAATAAAATTAATATTCCAAATATTTACATATTTCTTAGTTGACAGTAAATTAACAAAAACAATTGAAAACTTTAATACAGAAAAACTGACCTCAGCAGGAAGTAATGTATAACGGAAGACAGTCATAAGGCCATGTAGAAGAGTATTGTTTTGTTGAGTAACATATGAACAAAAGTCACGATGTAAGGCGATCCAATCACTACCACCATCCACTCGAATACCCCACGGAAGAGTTCGATCTCCCAATCGCCACATATGAGTATCACATTCAAAAAATGTTTTATCCAAACCTTGTTTTGCAATGAATCTAAAAGAAAAAACATTTTTTTTTTTTTTAATTTTACATTATTATAAAAGGATTGACTGCAACTCATTCAGAGTTTGATATGCTTCTGGAATCTAGAGAAAGAAACTGAAGAGGAATGTCAAACTTGCTTAGCTAAATTTAGGGTAGGTGGACCAGTAATTGACACTTTGCCAGGTAATTTATTATAATAAGCTTTTATTTCAGAGCTGTTATCAAATGGACCTATCTAGTACCAATTCAGACATTTGCCTTCAATTTTATGCAATTTTTGTTTTACTTCTCAGAGGGCTCTAGGAATCAGAAATTGAGATTTTAAACTCAGTGCTAAAAAAAGTATGATTCTCTATAGCTGGCTTAATCCTGTAATTAAGATTATTTCATTATTAACCTGTTTCTGCTTGAAACATTTCTTTTTAGAAATCAATATAAACAGAATTGTATCAGATAATTGCACATAAAATAAATCTGTAAAGATTTTTTTAATAAATAAATAAATGTATTTATTTAAGATGGGGTGTCAATTACCGGGTAAAGAAAAATTGCTTTTACCCATAATTGATACTTATGTTAGTTATCGGTGTTTCAGTCAAGTTCATGATAACTGCATAAAATTTCTAGGAAATGCAGTTCCAGCTATTCAGAAGATTATCTTTAGATAATTTTAGAATATACAGAGTGTCCCAAAAAAGTGTTAACACACTTTAATTTTTTATCTATTGGAGTTAAGTGAACAATGTAATAAGTTAAGGAAATGGAGTTAAGCGAACAAAATACTTAAAATAAAATAGGAAAAAAGACCTAAATTTCATTCTGACCTAATATAAACTGAATAAAGCTATTTTTGACAGATGCGAGAACAAACATTGGCATGATCTCAAACTCTATGAAATATTTAAAACAATTTTGGCATCTATAGTTTATACATCTTAAATAAGATACAATAAAACAACAGAACTATAGAAAAATTGTTGCAGTTTACAGTATTACAGTTTAAAATTTCTCATTTTTCTTAAGTAGTTTAAATTTTAGTTTTTTGTTAACTTTAATTGAAATTTTGAACAAAATAGAATTCAGACTATTTTGAACAAAATAGTCTCAATCCCTTTGTTTTTTAGATTATAAAATTATCATAGAACAAGAAGAAAAGGGAAGAAAAAATGCAGAAAATGCATTACATTAAAAAAAAGATTGCCAAGGAAAAAAATATAATGTATTATTTTTTAAAAAGCATGCATTAAATATTTTTGCATATTACTTTTTTAGGTCATTGAACTTTTTGGCATTTCTTCTCTAACTCACTAAAATATTTAGCAACATTTTAGAACTTGAATGGTATAATAATAGCAGGTAATTACAGATATTTATAAATCTCAATTAATTACAGTAATAAAACAATATTTCATTGAAACACATGTTTACCGTTGAGTGTCTTGACCATGAGATTTAACAAAATTCTTTCCTTTGTTAGCTACAAGAAATTTCTCAAGAGATGAAAGGGATCTGCAAAGGAAATATAAGTAATGTTTTACTGTAAAAGAGAACATTGAATAATATGACAACAAAGTTAAATTGCAAAATGCACTAAATAGTCATTGCAAGGTTTTTTTTTAAAGATTAAATCAATATAAAAAAATCACCACTGCTAACAATTAATAATAACACTCAAAGTGTCACAAAGCATGTACAGAAAAAATGAATAAATGTGCTTCACATAGTTCTCTTATACTGCATACAAATTGCATTTGATATTTCAACAAGAAATTATTAAATATGTTTTATAATAACTTAACAGTTTCATTAAGTTTTACACCAACTCTTTTAATATGTTTCTTAGTTGAAGCTTAAAAAAGTTTTCTGTTAGACATAAGTTAGTTCAACTGTACTTAAGTATGGATATGAATTAGAAAATAGTTCTTACTTAATAGGAAAATCACTTTCACTGAGATTAATCACATAGTCCCATTTCCATTTTTCTAAAAGCAATAGTTCATAAATACAAACTAACAACATTTGCAAGAGGCTGGCTCCACCCCAAATAGTAGAAAGACGGACTTGAGACAGACGTATATTAGGATAACTTTTTTCTAAAATCTTCAAATTACGATAAAGATAATCTTGTCGCTGAAAAAGAATACATTAGAAATTCAGATATCAACTTGAACAAGTATAAATCAATTAAACACAAGTAAATTAACTGTTTTACAAAACTTTTAAATGTACAGTAGATTCACAATTATGCAGAATGACTTGAAAATAAGAAATCCCCTATAACAAAAATCATTATGTACATACACCATCACATATGAAATTTATTTGATATAGATTAAATACATAAAATTACCCCCCCCCCCAGTATTAATAATTCATAAATGTCACAAAAGTTTGCTTTACAAGAAGGGATATTTCTAATACATTAAAACTCATTTCTCACTTCTAAACTGCTCAAACAGATTATGCAGTTGACACACCAAAACGAAGTTTTATCTAAAACAGAAACCAAATATGGAAGAAATTACTGTCTTTTAGATATACCTGAAAAACCAAGACAGGAAGCAGTGGCAGCTTTTCATTTATTTACTGTGCATTATTGTCTTGCTGCCAATTTATAGTACATAGGCATTCTACTGTACTAATTTCATAATTTTTTGTTTAACTACAATGAAAATCAAAATTTTAAAATGGATTTTTTTTTTTTAAATATTGCAATAACAGACCCTTATTTTTTAATTTATGTAATATTAGGGGAAAAAACCTTTTAGAACAGCAGAACATAGATTCATTCTATATCTTCAATTACTTTTTTCTTGGGGCAACAATTAAACAATTTTATAATTCTAAAATTTTTAGACCTAAATTGATCAAAAAATTATCAGCTTAGCATATCTGAGCAAAAGATAGCATTACACGAAGCAAAAGCTGTAGAAATGTACATTTTGTTCTATTGAGAGGGAAAAGTTATGATTTATAACAAATACTTACTGAGTCAACATGAATGTAGAAATAATGTTTTTCACTAAACAATGACTTAATAAGGCGATAGACTTGACGGACGGCACGACCATTAACTGTTAAGAGAAACACAATTCTGACAGAATCTGATCCTAAATCTTGCACAGCAGGCTTTGGTTCTGGCTTCATCATTCCTAAAAATATCAAATAACTTACAGAATGATTTGCAGAAATAAAACAGACAAGGTATGAAGTAAAAAAGCACTAGTTAGAACATAAAAATGAAGATGTTTCTTAAATATTAATAAAAATTTACAAATAAATATGGAATTAAAAATTTTCAGAATCAGTCTGTACTTGCAGTCTTAAATTAACATTTCAAATTTATTTTGATTTACACAAAATATACAGCAGGGCTGCAGAACATGTTTGCAAATACTACACTGTATAAAAGAGTGGTCACAAAAATAGTAAAAAAAAAAAAAAAGCAGCCAAGAAAGGAATAAGAATACTCATAAAGCAAACTGAAAGATACTTAAATGTATAAGAAAATATAAAGATCAAACTAAAAAAGAAGAAACAGCCAGTGTTTATATAAAATTAACTTTTGAAGATACAGGAGAAAAAGGATGTTACATAGGAATGACCAAAAGAAAAGAAAAATAACAAGTAAGTGATATAAAATTTGGAAAAAGGAGTAATGCCCTGGCCAAAACAACAAATAATAGACCAATAAAAATCAATTTTGACAATATTTTTTACATATAAGTTATTTCTACAAAGAGAGAGTTTGCCCTAAAAATGGAATTACTCCACCTAATGACGACAGATAGAGCCATGATCAACATCATGCATTCTTTGATTGATAGTTACCAACACCAGTGTTAACCAGATGTGGATGACCAAGCTCCTGAAAGTACTTTAATTTGAAATGCATTTTTTAATGGTAATTTTTAATAATATCTCATAGTAATAATAGTTGCTTAAAATATAATAAACATATGCTATAGTTTTGGGGGAATTTTGGACCAGAAAAAAAGAAAAGAAAATTGGATTCTGGAAATACATTGGGCCCTGAACATTTTCTTGCAACTCTGATATACAGAATTAGATTACATCAAAACTTCCTATTAGGATCCATGAATTATATCTATGCAGCAATACTTTAATTACTATTCATTCAAACATGTTTATTCTACAACGTTAGAAACAGGTAAAGTTTAATGCTATCAAGCAAAATGTTTATTGTTTCTGTTAAGATACGTATCATCCTTTGAAGATAAACGTCTGTTAAGATACGTATCGTCCTTTGAAGATGCAGAAATTTTCAATTTAATCTCTCAGTGACAAATTTTCAAAACAGTAAATAAAAATGCGATTTAAAAAAATGACAGAAATAAATATGAAAGAATATTACTAAAGATAATCTTCAAAATATTTTAACACCATTAAAAAAATTAAATGATTAAAGACCTTACACTTCATCAACTATCTCATAATATCCTTGTGATTGTAAACTTAAAAGCATTTAAAGGGACGGAGAGGAAAAAAAATTCTTTCTTTAGCAGAAAAAATCATGAAACCCCCTTTCTTCTTCAATTCAATATAAAATATATTCATTTGAAAATACTTAAATTATAATAATATAATGACCCAAAAGAAATTATAATTGCACAGGGTCATTTTTGAGGATGACAAATAGTTCTTTATTAAAAGAAAAATATAAATTAAATCTAGCACTAATTTTGTTCATATTTATTCTTAACAAAAAAGAAACTTTTGTATCATAAGTTGTATGAAAACTAGCTAGGTAGCCAGGCATACAGGCGTATAGGGTGTTTGGGGATGATTTGTCCACAAAACTGTCTGCTGATGTTCACCGGTATAGCTCCATCTGTCTAATAAGCAAGTCACTTTCTTTTAATAGGGTTATCATTCATGTATCTAATCATACTAATACAGAAATGTTTGTTTAGTAAAAATACCAAATATGCAGTACCTAAGTTATATTAATCATCTCTCTATTCTAAAAAGAAGTAAAGGCCACTGTCGACGCTGTCAAGAGCTTGTTCGCCTATCTTCTCCTAAACCGTGGGGATTTGAATTTTGAGAAACATGTCCACGAATTCGGAAAATTCCGGAAATCTGATAAGCTGACTTAAATTTCGAAAATCAAATTCTTTAGAAGATATTAATAAAAAACTGAAAAAATAAAACATAATGGTTGCCAGATTTGGCATAAAATCATTCATTCCTTTGCAACAAAGCAATTCCAAGTATGTAGAATCATGTGAAATTGACAAACATGAAATAGAATTACACCCATTTTATGCCAAATTAAAAAATACATGAAATAATTAACTCAAAGTGTGTTACAGAAAGTTGACAATTTTCAAATAGTAAGTTTGCTTAGACAACAGGAGTTTAGAATTAGTGATTATTCGTTTTTCCAAAACAGAATAACTAATTCTAACTCATTTTAAAAGTGCCATCTTGGCATTAAATACGATCTGGTTAAATGGTATCTTTCCAAGCAGGGTGAATCTAAACCTCGAACTCAAAAATGTTAGAAACCAATATCTTGAAAATGAAAAATAACTAAAATGCAGATTATTTTAAAGCCGGTTCAGTACAGCTGGACTATTTGCTACCAGTAGAAATATTTGGTGGCATTAACTATGCCATTATAGCAGTTATACACTTTGGATATTTGCCAGCACAGCGAGATGATATAATTCGTGGTGCTAAATACACCATTCTGCAAAGGATTATGAAAATAAGGATAACGGTTTTCCGGGAACCTTACATGAGCAGTAGTTATAGGTTGTGAGCATGTGTAAATCGCCAAATAATGAAAAGTCGCCATTTGTGGCAAGCTATCCTATCTGTTCTGTAGTTTTTACCAAAGGAAACTAATGAAGTACTGTTTTCTTAGAGCTAATTATTAACAATACATGTACGCAAGTCGCCAAGTAGTGAAAAATCACCATGGGTGGCTATACGGAAGGTGTCCAATAGGTTTTACATATTTAAAAATACAGCTGAAACAGATGTTCTGATTTTATTACACTTTAGCTCCTAATTAATATAACTTTTGAATGGCAACATTAAATATCATTGTGCTTCTGAGGAGCGTATATAATTTTTCCAGCGATTATAAGCGGAGTCTGCACTCCAGGTGCAGTATAGCTCAGGACCCGTACAACACGGATTCCTATAACAAAATATCTTCCGTGTTATGAGGGGGGGGGGGGGCTACTGTAGTGTGAAGTTTAAATTTTTATGTACCAATGAACATGCAGGAACCAAACAATGTGTAGCTCAGTAACATTCTATCTGATCCAATCTTTAAGTTTTGTCTGTTGAAATTATGCCTTTTTACGAATAAGCCTTTTAGGGGCCGAATGCCTCATACGAAAAGCGAGCGTAGCGAGTCTAGGGGGCCTTGGCCTCTAGTTTATTAAAAAATAACCTTTTATTAATACTGTTGATGTATTAAAAAATATTCAAGATACCTTTCACACACTTTCCCTACAACTAAATAAATGTAAATTATAAAAATAGTTTCTTCTGATATCAGGGATGTAGGAGGGGGGGGGGGGGGGCAAGGTCTTCATGGACCACCCCCTGGCTATGACCCTGTATGATATACATTTTCCTGATAAGTCTCTGAGAACCACAGTAAATGATTTTCCCTGAAGGTCTTAAATAAACAAATAATAAGACAAAGAATAAAATAAAATAAATCTCACTTGGTAAACCAGTATTATAAACATTTATGCTGAAATATCCCCCACATTTTTCTGAAGAATTTTGAGGGCAATCCATATCACAAGCATTACTATTTAATTTATTTTCTTCTGGAGGCAATGTCTTTCCACAAAAACATTCATTACCATATTCTACACCAGCATATAAATATCCAGACTGTAAACACAAATTAATGCATTGAGTTGGAGAATTATTCAGAAGCTTTTTGGAATAATTAGATAGCAATCTTTTTCTTGAGCTATCCCTGAAGCAGCCAATATGTGAGTATGGTACAGCACCTATTAAGATAAATAATTATGCAAAACAAAACTGAATAAACATGCATTGAAATAAAATAAAAATAAAATCATAAAAATATATGATCACATGCATATTTTACAAACAGAAAACAAACAAAAATAGCTACTGAAGGAGAAAAAATGAAAAAAAAAAGGGGGGGGATTAACATAATACATATTAACAGTAGGGTTTTTTTTAGCTCCTGTTAAATTATTTAAGATTCACTAATTTAACACTCTACTAGAGCTGTATTTCTAAATAGGCCAGGGTATACTGCAAACTAGGGTGGCATATTTTTTTTTAATCGCAGTTGGAATGCAGCTGATACAGAATGCTTCTTTTCTTGTCCATATTAAAAAAGTATTTACCCACAAATACACTCATTTTGTTGAGGTTCATCACTTTTGATGTCATTAGTCATTTGCCAGGGCAAATGACTATTAAGCCCTTGTGCATCAGGAACAAATGTGTGTATATGCTTCTAAAGTCACAGTGCTTGTAAATTCCATGGATGTACCTGTGTACATTCATGGTATTATTCCACAGACTTAAATTTTGTCTACCTGGTATTCTACAACTCAGTGTATAATTGTTATCTGGTATTCTATAAGCCATGATTTTTTTTCCATCTCAATATTTTTAGTCTAATTGTAAGAGCCATAACAGGTGAACAAATTTATTAAACAGAATGTAATATTTTAAAAGGTTAAAAACTACACAACAAAATCCTTTGGTAGCAACTTTCGGTGGCATGCCACCACCTTCTACAGCCTTTGACGTTTCTTGCTTGCACTGATCTCTTCCTCACTCTCTCGCCCCATCCCGGTTCGATCTGCGCATACATCATGTCATTAACGGTGCCATCTGTATAGCTTTAGTAAAGGTATAGCTTTAGTGACTGCTAATGTTAGCAGCCATCAAAAAGAGAAACAGGTGTTTACTAAAGTTATACCCTACTGCAGGGGAGCAGCTATAAAAATAACCAATGAGACTGCAAAGAAAAATATCAAAATACCTATAAAGCCTAATCAAAATATTTTTAAATGAATACGTAGTGATAAAAACCCAATAGATAAAGATAACACCACCGGGATATATAAAATAAATTTTACCTTAATAATTCAAATAAACCTGGTTGCTACATAGGAATGACTAAAAGGAAAATCAAAGAAAGAAAAAAAGGAACATTTTAGCAATATTAAATTTAATAAGCCCAGCATAGATCTCTCTAAAATAATCCAAGAACAACCCATTGAAATTAATTTTAATGAAATCGAAAAACTCGCCGACTTAAAAATATCAATTACGCCTTACAAATGGAGGCACTTCAGATCCTAACTACAGATGGCGCAGTTAATGACATGACGCATGCGCGAATCGATCCGGGATATGGCGAGACAGTGAGGAAGAGATCAGTGCAAGCAAGAAATGATGAAGGCTGAAGAAGGTGATGGCATGCTGCTACTCAAGGATTTTATTGTGTAGTTTTTAAAGTTTTAAAGCAAGTCCTTCCTACTACTTTTACTCAGAATGTAATGATCTGGTATTATGGTCCCTTTATAGATAAATTTGGCCTAGTGTGCAAAAGGTTAATACTGCCCCTGAAATATAACAAGAACATGAATTACATACATTCAAAAATCTATCTCATAAAAAGAATAAACTACTTCCAAAAAATTTCTTAATTATGGCCCTTTCAATAAATCAATATTTTTTTTCTGAATGCACTAATAGTATGCATGGAGATTTAAAAAGAATATGCTGGAGCTGAAGGCAGCAGATTTTAATTTTGCTTATGGGCAGCATGATCATAAATGTGGCTTTGAGCATTACTCAGTTTGCCGGTGAAGCTAACTAAACCTGAGAATCTCTCAAGGTCAACTTTTACCTCTCTGAGCTATAAAAGTACCAACTATATACAGGGTGGCTATAATTAAATTGCAAGTGTTTAAGGGGTGCTGGAGAGAAAACTACTAGGAATATTCCAGTGAAACTTGGTATCTACACGTTTCAGAACATGCCCAAGTATAATATGCAATTTTAAAAAAATCGCCATTTTCTCCCGATAGATTGCGCTATATCGTGTTTCAATGCTTGTGGACGTCATATATGCAAATTTTAAGCCCATCAAACAGTGTAAAAACAAGACCATATTGAGTAATGGTCAATCATGACTGTGAATAAGAAGGAACGTGCAATGTTTGTGAAGATATTCTATCAGAATGGCAGCAATTATTCAGCTACTCTGAAAGAATACCAGCATATGAAACGATTAAGAAGGCGGTCCAATGAATGTCAATGAGAATAAATAATGGTTTAATTGTTTTCCAAAGGGTCTTTATGAATTGTTTAATTTGTGATCTTAATTTACGTTAATTTTTGATTACATGTTACTGTAAAAATTTAATTACTGACATTTTATAATTAATTACTAATTTTATAAAACTTGTAATGTGTATGACAACTTTATTGAAATCTGTTACCAAGTTGAACAATTAGATTTGACAAGGTGCTGCTTAAGAATTTTGTGAAAGGTATGTTTTCAAAATGAAAAACATTGTGAAGGGTCTGTAATTAAGGTAAAATATTTTGTGAAAGGTCCATTTTTACGATAAAATGTTTTGTGAAGGGGGTCCGTTAATGAACCTAAATTTGTCCTAAACAGACCCCTGAGTTTAATCAATATTACAACTACTATTTATTTACTTTTGCTTGAGCAATACAGGCGTATTCTACTTTTTATCGCTTAGTTTCTTTCTCTCAAGGGAAGTCAAAGGTTGCTGGTGAATAGCAAATGAATCACACAATTTTGACTACTGCTAAATTTACTTTGAAGAGTTTTTGAGAGATCTCATCATACGCATGTACGTATGTTCATATAAATGCATGCATAATCCATTTTGACCAGTTTTTCCCTGAGGTCTGTACATATAAATGTATGTAACTTGTGTATCTCAAAAACTATTAGTTGTATAATGTATTTAATACTTAGGATTGTTATAACATCTAGTTGTGCACCCCTCTTTTTGGTTCCAATCAACTGGATAGTTTATTTACAGGGCCACCTAAGAGATTTTCCATACATTACACCCAATGGGCAGAAATTCATTAAAGCATATTTTAGCGATATTAAGTTATTTCAAATGAATCAAAAGTGATATTAAGTTGTTAAGGATTACAAAATGAATATCTTCATTGAAAATAGTGCCTTCATCACTAATAGTTCTAATACAGGAATACTCAAAAAAAAAAAAAAAAAAAAAAAAACGCCAACACATTACGGTTAACAGCAGTTTTACAGACATTCATTTATTTTAAGCACAATACTATCCTACCATATAGTTAGATAATGGTTCAATGGCGGTCATGTGTCTCCCTCAAAATTTGTGCCAAAAGTTGCCACGCTTGATGAGTTTTGGTGTACATACGTACATATGTAACTTGGATTTCTCATAAACTATTAGTCATAGATTGTTGAAATTTTACATGTAAGGTTGTAGTAACACCTAGTTGTGCATCTCGATTTTTGGTTTCAATCTACTGGAAAGTTTATTTACAGGATCACACAAAAGAATTTCAATAATTAAGGTTTATGGATACCTTCAATTCAGTAAGTAGTCTGTGATGAACTACTATTTCGGCTGTGACCAAAATCTCGTTGGCTTTTGGCAAAATATCGCCCAATTGAGAGTGCCAAAAACAAATCTTTCAAATGGAACATACCTAGGCGGTATCTGAAATATTTGGTTAGACATTGCTAAACAGAATTACTGCAGTATTTTAACTCTTTCAAGCAAAAATATTTATGACTTAACAGGCATACAAGGAAGTCATGTGGTGTCCACATCAGATTTTTTTCATACTGGAATCTTCTACATCAGCAGTAAATGGGTATCGATTACAAAAAATATGATAGGAGACATAATAGGGTGAGATTTACCTCAACGGTGCACCAAAGTTATAGGAGCATGTACTTTACTTTTCTCACACTAATACTTTAAAGGAATCATACAATTAATAAATAACCCAGAGATTGTTCTTAATACGAGGTGTATTTGGAAAGAAAGTTACATTTTGAAAAAAAAAAAAAAAATTTCAAGCCAATTTTACTTTTACATGAAAGAGCATGCATTAAACTACTTTTCTATATAGTTATGTTGAAACACTTGTCGTTGCGGGTTACCAGCTTTTCTATAACTTCTTCATAGAAACTTCTCGCCAGCGATGATAACCACAATTACAGTGAAGAAAACTTAGGCGTGCAATTCAAAACAAACATAGAGAAATGCGTAGTAAAGGAATTGTGTTGCTTCATGACAATGCTTGGCCTCATACCAGTAGTGAATAAAGAAATTTTTGTGGGGAGAGGCTAAATTTTGAAAAAAGCTGTTTTCACTCAAACAAAATGTACAATAAAACAAAATTTTAGTCTAAAGTAATGCAAAACTTTTTGAGTGGGGGTAAGTTATAAAAAAGATTATTTTATCTACTTAAAGTATATAATAAAGCAGAATGTTACCCTTTAACAATATCTATGGGTGGGGGGGGGGGCTGAACAGGGTTTCGGACCCGCCCACAAACCCAAAAAAACTCGGGTGGGTTTAAAAAAAAAAACCCAATAAAACCCACACAGAAGTGGGTTTTTTTTTGGGTTTTATTAAAAATTATCAAATTTTTTCCTTTCTTTCATTTAAATCATTTGTTATTTGACATTAAATACATATAATATTACCTACATAACTTAGTGCATTATATTAGATAAATATAAATATGCCAGTTTAATTTTTTTATAATTATTTTTCCAACTTCAACATAAAGAATAATAACCTTTTTAAAAATAATACCTTGAGCTAATTCCATCTGCAATATTTGTTTTGAAATGAACAGGTGTAGAATGCAGGCAGGGATAACTTAGTAATTTATCTCTTTAATGAATAGGTTTTTAAATACAAATAAAATATGTAATTATCAGTATAGTGACCAGAAAAAATCCTTTCCCAGATAAGAGAAAAATGAGACATGTCTCTCTCTTACAGCTTACAAACATGCATCTCAAGAATGAATTCAGGTTCAGGAAACCATCCTGTATTCTATTAGTTGCTGCATTACTTTAGTACTGAGAAATATAAATCTGATTCATTACACATTGTTTATGTGGGATTTAATATCAGACATATCAATTCTAGATTTTTAAAGTAAAAAGGAATATATATTCAAAGCAAAAATGAATAACTATACAGAAAATTATTAAATAAATAGTAGTTCTGCAGTAAGTTGGCCTGCAAAGGCTTTACTGACTTATAGTCTAACTAGAAAATATAACTATGACTTAAAAAACATAAAGGTAAAAAAAATTTAAAAGTTAAATTTAAAAGTAATAGAAAACAGCCAATGAAAAACAACATATTTTTCTATGGGAACAATAATATACTATTATCTATGGTCATAAACCAAATTAGGAGCTCTTTATAAACATCAGCAGAAAAAGATAGTACTGCATTAAAGTTGAAGTTATTTTTACATTTTAATTAATTAATTATTATTTTGTAATGAAAGTTTTCTTTTACACTAAAACTATTCTATTTTGAAATAAAACCATAAAATTTAAATCCAAAAAGTGTTATACTATTAAAAATTCTTAATAAAACACAAAAAAACCCGGGTTTTTTAAAACCCTGGGGCTGAAGCCCCATAACCCCTCCCCAGGATCTGCTACTGCCTCACTGCTGGTGACACTCAAAAGATCAGGGTTGGCAAGTTTTTGACAGTTAATTTTATCCAGTTTTAAACGTCATGTCAAAAACTCTTTTTTGACAAGTGTCAAAACCCTAAAATTCTGTAAACTATTTTTTGCAACAAAATTACATTTGCAGTTTTTATAATTTATTAATTTAGGTACTTGAGTAAACGTTTGGACAATTTTAGACAGTACAAACAACAAATATTGTTCAAAATCTCCAAGCGGTTCAACAAGCTGGTTAGAATACAAATTAATAATAATAAGCTACTACTGTAAATATGCTTAAAAAATAGTTTAAATTATATTATTAAAAAACTAAATGTCATAAATATTAACTGTATACTTGTTCTGAAAAGATGAACTTATTAACAAAGTAAAATTAAAGTATTAGCAAATTTTAAGTTTATTGATAATTACCAATCATTATTTTGATTGCAAATATAGTTAAGTTATTAACCAGAGAATATTTATACTGTAATAGTGATTTATAAGCAGAATAGTAACAGATTACAGTTATACTGAAAATCAAATATTTAGACTATTCAAAAATAAAATGTTTTGGCAACTTATTAGGTAATTTAATTGGGTAATTTAAACTGACTTATCTTTAGTAAAGTTCTCCTTAAAAAAAAAAGAAAAGAAAAAAAGAAAAAAAAAAGGGGGGGGGGAGGGAGGAGGAGGTAGTCTGTTCATTTCAGTGTTTTTCAATTAATTTTAAACAGTGATTTTAAGATACATTTTGCTGTATATTTTTCTGCAGAAACATATTTTAGTATTTAAATCCTTTGAGGCTTTATTTAATTTATTTTTTAACGTACCCATAGCCCAGAGCTAGTGCTTTGTTTATGTATATTTTGTGGTACTAACGTATTATCCCGGCGGCTATTCCCGCCAAACTATTTTTTCCTCAAGTGTGCTGGCAAACTGTTGCCAATCGTATTCCAAACCACCAATAATTTCATGTGTTCGGCATTTATCTTGGTAAAAAATCACTTGTCTTAACAGACCACCAGGATAATACGCAAATACCCATTTTGTTTATAATTGCATTTGAAATATGTGTACAAATGTTTTAATAAGGTGTTTAAATAAGTGTATAGTAGTTTTGAGTTTGTTTTTTCTTATATAACTACGTATGTTCATGTTGAATTTGGCGACAAAAAAATTCGCCAAGGTTAGACGTCGGTGACAAAAAAAAAATTGCACACTAAACCTGCCCAGCTAAAAGAATTATTGCCAGTCTCTTTAATTAGAAAGAAAACCCTGATTTCATTTTAAATGTACGTCCATCTTGTTTCAAATGTTCATAAATTAAAGTAATCACAATGTTACAAAATAAAGATAAAACACATAAAATAAGAATAAGATAATTTAAAAAATTCACCTTTTAATGGACAATAGCGAGGTAACCTCTTGGGATAAAGCATCCCCTGCTGCATAAGGCACGTTACATTAGCAATTTCATGTTTGCATGCTTGTGTCGTAGCACGATGTATGGCAGATACAGCTTCTTTAGTAGTAATATTGCACCATGGCTGAAAATCCAATTCATCTAAATTTAAAATTCCATCTGTTTTTTTGGAGTCATTACTTCTACTATATTTTTCAGAGTTTATTTTAAGATTTTTTAAATCCTTTTCGGCTGGTACAACAATGCTGACTAATTTCTGCTTTTCAGTATCTTTTGGTGATATGTTTCTGCTGCTACTGTCTTTAAGCAGTTTTTCCCATATGTTACTTTGTCGATCTTCATCATCAATAAGGTAATCATATAAATATTTATCATTACCTTGATCAACCTGAGGGACTTTTATTTTCAAACTTCTACTATCATCCTGTAATAGAATAATTGTTTCAGTAAAAAAAAAAAAAAAAATGCATTTTCAATTATAGTTCCTAAGCTAAATTACGAAAAATAAGTGAAGAAGTTTCAAAATATTTCATAAACTTGAAAAGCGTAGTTCATAGAATACACAAAATGTAATAGTACAATTAGGTGTAAAGTCAAAATATTACATTTATTTTTAGATGAAGTAAACATAACATATGAGCAGCAAAAATCTGCCGACCTAAAATCCGCAAACATCCGAAATCTGCACACCTTCTCTGATGTAAATAAAGAAATTTGCAGTCATCCACTAGTGATAAAATTGCTGAAGAGTGTATTGAACCCAGATATATATAATTTTTATAATGATGAAAACTTGGGTAATAATAAAAATCCATTTGATAAAAGTTTAAGAAGGAGAATACCTTAAATTTTTAGAATAGCAAAGTTCTGTAATAAAACAACAAGAATTAATGATAATATACAATTTGCAAAAATAAATAAAGAAAAGAGAGAAAGAAATTGAAAGTAGGGAAAAAAAAATAACATTTTAAAACAAATTACCATACAGCATGTTTTCAAAATTAAAAAAAGGAAATTTTGAAACAGTTTGCTTTGCTAGTCTTCATGTATTTTTTTCTTTTTTCTCCTATGCTTTTATTTTTAATGTGAAAATGAAAGTGAAATACATTTGACTGTTTTCATTTCAATTTTATTTTTTTTTTAAATCAGAAATGTAATGATTTATCTTTTATAGCCGAAATCCGCACAAGCCATGGTCTAAAGCTGTGCGGATTTCTGGCTCTCTAATGTATAAGTAAGATAGTAAAAAGGATTTAAATTATATAGAGATCTCGTTATAAATATATGAAAAAATAAAAAGCGTAGCACCTTATATCGGGTTTTTCTATCTGTTGAGGAAGTACTGAACTGAATGTCTTTGTCATCAATACGAATTTTGTAAAAGTTAAGAGCCAATATAACTTGAAAAATCAGAACAGCAGCAATAATTAGAAAATAAAAGCGGTATGTCCGGCAAAATAAATTGAACAAGAACCTTAACGTGGCCATCGCCCATTATGTATAACACCATTAATAAGTAATCTAGAAAATACAGATTAGTCAAATATCACTAAAAAAACCCCATTAATTAGATATAAAGAAAAATAATTTCAATTTTCATTAAACCAGATGACAGAAAACAAAAACCACAATCTGACAAGCAAATCTAGTGAGCCAATACACCGGAAAAACTTTATTTTTGTTATTGCACCGACTAACTTGTGCGTGAATGCAGTTAAATATTTAACGGCATGCGTTAACACAGTATACGTTTGGTACGCAATAGCTGTATGCTCGTAAATATTTCTAGCTGAGAATCGCACCATTCTCTATCTCTACTCCACTCCGCTCTACTCCATGTCCATTATTGAAAAGATTTACATGTTGTCTGTCGCGGTAGGCCTTCTTGGAAGAGGTTCTGATTATCTCAATTAATCCTTTTTGAACGTGATTAATTAAATATGTAAGTATTATTATATCATACCCAAATTCATCATCTTTTAATCAATCTGATTATTTTACCTATTGTGAGTTGATTGTTTACATGGAATGTAACATTGTATTCTGTGTACAGTAGTATTGTCCCTCCGTTTTGAACTATTTACACGTTATTTTTCGTATTTAAGATTAAACTTTTTTTGCTGCATTTTATTGAAATTTAACCCATTTGTGCCTAGATATTTTTGTGACTTTTGCTTACCAGTAGTAATGGATAAATTTCTGATGTCAACTTCTTGAACAAGGGGCGATTGCCAGTATGCATAAAAATTGAAATGTCAACATTTGATTTCGTAATGTTAAAATATTTTGTGGAGTTGAGGCTCAATACTCGTAAATAAAGGCTAGGAAAAATAAATAACGTTTTCGACTAATAGCGAAAATGCCGTCCTAAAAAAGGGACACTAGGCATAAATGGGTTAAGTTCTTGTACAAAATTTAAAAATTGTTCTTCATTTCAAGTAATAATGAAGCTGTAAGTCAATGTCGTTCTATTGCTTTAGAGAAAAATATCAAAGTTTGTTTTCATGCAGTCTTAATAATGTTTGAAAATTATCAAGTAGAATTTATAAAATGATGTTTAAAGTTAGTGTAGAATGATATAAAGCTGTTACCATGCACAGGGGTTGATCCAGGAATTTTTTCTAGTTTCCCATTACTTTATTTTTGTGAATTTTCAAGGCAATTTTTATTAAAAGTTCTTTATTTTCTTAAAATAAGTTAAACAAATTAAAATATAGGATAAAATGCCAATGAAGGATTGTTTTAAGCGATTGTATTTTTGTGAAGGAGCTGTTTTAATCTATTCACAATTTTGTGGAGGTGCCCTTTTGATCAAGGGCCTTTAAAACAGACCCAAATTTTGTCAGCATCAATGCCTGATGCATCAGTTAATTTTTATTAAATGGGAATAAAATGTTCTTGTTAATGCAAACATGCCCAATTAGGATATTTACAAATGCAACAACCATTCAAATCCCTGATCATAATTTCTTGGAAATGTCATGAATGCCTGCAAATGCAAATTTGGTTCTGTTGTCAGAATGGCTGCAGACCAGGGGGGGGGGGAAATTAACCTCTCCCTCCGTTTTGTATACCCTGTTAAATAGTGGTTGATTCTTCCTTTTAACACCCCCACTCTCTCAAGGGTGTTAGTAAATAATCATGTGCCATTACTATGACGATATTTGAATTTATGTGGCAACATATGGGACATTTCAGAGCAAAATTTTAACATACTTGCACATTTTTCAATATCAAAATAACAATTCAAATTTGCAACTGTTTTTGATGCTTTATTTACCACTTCAACTACATTCCCAAGAAGTTTCTTTTTGTTGGACAAATATTGGACATTACAAAAAGTTGTTTTAAAAGTACCTTCAGCAGTTTGGATTTTGCTCTGAATTTATGAGGTATTTTCACATATAAATTTATTGGGTAGAAGGAGAAATATTAACTTTAAAATTATTTTTAAACTGTATCATTAATTAATGAAAGCTAATTACTTGTGTTATGTACGGGACTGTGATTTTAAGTAACACGGTAAAATCATACAAGACAGTGCGCACGCCATGTAAATATGGCGACAATTGCTGCACCAACCATTTTACAAGATCAGCAAAGTATTTTAACGCATTAAAATTGCACATATTCCACTAACGAAAACATTAAAACAAAATACATCATCCACATTTAACCTATAAAACACCTGCAAATTCAGTAACAGGTAATTTAAAATGAGGTAACCATAAATCGTTCTTAACAAACAAACAAAAAGTGGATTGAGCAACTTAGTTTTACAGCTAATGTGAACTGAGGAAACACTGGCCTATTTTCAACTCAAAAAAACATCGGTCAATTAAACAACCTAGTTGTACACCTTATATAAAGTCGGTATGATTAGAATAGTGCTTATGAAAGCGTAAATACATCAAAAATATCAATTTAAAATTCACATTAAAAACCTTAAACATTGCAAAGATTCATATAAAAAAAAGCACTTGCCTTTATTTTTTTTATAATTTAACTGCTCAGAAATGTCCCTAACACCCACCAGCTTATAACGTAAAACCAGCATGCTTTCTTTTATTTAGTTTTATATTGATGCATATCAACAAACGCACACCAGCTGATAACATAAAACCAATATGCTATTTAGCTTTATATTCGCACCATATTTCTAAAAACACATAACACATTCTTTTCATACAATAACATAACATATTACATTCCCTTCGTTCCATCCATAACATGAAACAACTTCAAATTCCCAAACTGACTATACAAGTTTTTTTATGGTTGCCAGGTCAAAAATACCACTGGCAGGTTACTTCACTCCAGCTGTGCATCGCCCATGATGGTGCCAGAAGGATCAATTAATGAAACGTAAACACATTGATATGTAAACAGCACCGGATACGGAATATAGTCCACTATTTGTTTCTTCTTTTAGCAATGAATGCGAGTGCTTCAGAAGGGTTTATTTAAAGTCCTTTTTACATAGATGGAACGTGTGCAAGGGAGTGATGTCAAGTTAATGCTGGATTTTCTTTTTATTCTTCAATTTTTAGAGACCATTTCAGTAAAAATTTGTATAAATTAAATATATGTAGCAATAATGTAGATGGTGCAATCTAAGAAATTTCTAACTATAGACAATGTTGATCTTAAAAAATTCTTTATCAGACAATAAAAATAAGTCAATCATGGATATTTGCCAATTGCCCCTTGATGAAAACTTGTGCATTAGGGTTAGGTGGGGTAAAATGAACAGTCTACAAAAAGCAGACAATAAATGTCAAATGCATTGGTTAGTTGGCATACTGATTTTTATTTAGCTCATTTATATTACAAGCAATATTTTTAAACTGATTAATTAATATTCTTTTAATATGTAATGGCAACACTTAGTTTCATGTTTGACTCTATCTATACAAGGTTAAAATTTACTGTGCTGTAGCATTTTTGTGATTTAAAGTTCTTGAAATTTTGATGATACAAAGCCTACTGTCATTCTTGAAGAATACATTTCTGTATCAAGATAATTTGTATTCGTATTATTTTTTATTTTGGAGTAGTTCAAAGAAAGTGGGGTAAAACGATCATACTGCTAGGCTTGCACTTAAAGAACACATGTATCATTTTAGATTTCTTTTTTTTCATCTGTAATATATTTTATGAGGTATTAATAGTAAAATAACGTGAATAAATAAATAGATTCCGTTATTCTACTTTTATTTTTACCTTGAAATAAGAAAAATAACCCAAAATTACGATACTGGAATCATAAATTTATAAATAAATGCTAACAGAGAATGTGTTTGCTGCACATTTTGAAGAAAAGCATGAAATTGAAGACCATGACCTAAAGAAAGTATGCTATTCTTGAAATTTTGTGAAGAAAAATCCCAATTCTTATTTAAAAAGAGTTTAAAGAAGATTTCAAAATGACATGCTGTAATGCCTCTTTTGGGCAAAATATCTGCTGGCTCTTAACTGTTGTGGTAAAAGTTTTATTAAGCATTTTTGGACAGATCTGGTCTGCAGAAAAGGAGCAATTTACAATTTAATACTTTGCAAAATCTTTATTTGAAAAAATGTACATTGCTAGAAAATAACGATGTCGAGAAAGTTCAAACTGAACAGATAATTCAAATACTGCATGAGCCAAATTTCGATAGTAGAGGACATTATAAATTCTGATAGCTAAATTAAAATTCCATGTAAAACTGTTTAATAAAATATTTATCTATTTTCCAGATGATCTTATTCATATAATATCATTTTCTATGAGTGTGTTTCATTTTTTTCATGTATAATCATTTTACCCCACACCATGGGGTAAAATGATCATAATAGCAAGCCAAAAAGAATTCATGATCAAATAGTTTTAATGTTTGTAAAAGAAAAAAACAAATTTGTAGTTACTGTCAGATAGTCCAATGTAAAATATTTGTCAAAAAATTTTTAATATGTTGTATCACTTTAGATGTGTAGCTTAGTAAAGTTGAAAATAGCTAAATTTAGGGTCATTTTACCCCACCTGACCCTACTGATGAAGAAGAAATAAATGAAAGTAGTTCTGAGATTATTACATCTAGAGACATCTGTGGGTAATAGAATTTTAGAAGAGAAATGAATTTAAATGGAACACCTTTGGTATGGTCGCTTTTTGGCAATTCTTTGATTTGACGACAAAATCTTGTCGCCAACCCAAGTTTGCCTTGCCGATGCCAATTGTAAGCAATATGGCAGATCGGATGGCGCTGGTTTCCGAGATAATTGATCAGCGCCGTTGATTTTGCTACGATTTATTTTAATGGCTTTTAAATATTTTTATGAAAAAAAAAACAGATAACAAGCTTATATGTACATATAGGTTCAGTTTAATAAAACTTAATTACTTTTTTTTTATGTGAGGGGGGCTGTGCCCCCCCTCCCCTCTCTTTTTAGTAGATAAAATTAAATAATGCAAAAAGTTAAAATATATTTTTTGCATTCTGACAAAAGATTACGTAAGCAAAAGTAAAGAACTAGTTTAAATCATAACAAACAATGCTTATCTCATACCTTAATTAAAATCGCTAAATTATTGCAATATTGAAATAATAAAATCAAAGTATCAAATATTATATTAATTACAAAATTATTTGTTGCTCCTACCCTTAACAAATAAACAAAGGAAATAAAAACAAACAATGCTTATCACATACCTTGATTAAATCGCCTTGATTAAATTATTGCAATATGGAAATAATAAAATCAAAATATCTAAAATTATTTCACTGTATAAAATATTAACGTAATTATTTGTTGCTTCTACCCTGAACAAATAAACAATCGAGAACGAAAATATTAACCTGAAACGTACTATCAAAAGAATGTGTATTCATACAAAACTGTATATATACAGTCAGTGGGAACCTGAACATCCATTTTAAATTTAAAAAATAATTAAATAATAAAATTTAATGTAAAATAAAGCCATTAAAATAAAACCATGATGCACATTGTCATGCCATCGCCATTTTCCGGAAACGAACCGCTGAGTTTATGTTTACCATATCTTAACTTCTGATCATCAAATGGCGGGATTACCATAATGGCATCCTTTATCGTGCCAAGAAAAAGTCGCCAAATAAAAAGTGTGCCAAGATGACTATACTAAAGCTGTACTACCATTTAAATTTGTCTTTGAGGAATCCTAAAATCAACATTATACCTGCACCCCGTGTAGCAGTAAAAGTCTGCCGAAAATTCTTATGCACATTAGTTACATTATAAGGGCATTTTGTAGTATGGGGGGGAAAAAAGTGTTTCGAATACAAGAAAAAGCTTCGTGTACACTTCCCACCATATCGTAGACATCAAGAAATACTGCAGTAAAATGATAAAAAGAAATTAGTGTTTTAGTACATTTTAAAATTTTTGTATTGCTGGTTGAAATCCTAAGCACCCTCTAAAGAATAAAATATTTTATTCTTTCTTGATAAAGTGTTTCACACTTTAGAATTGCATTTATTTATATTATCTGTACTATTAGTCAAGAGTATGCAAGCATAAAATTGTTTTTATTGTTCTTTTATACATTTTTTGCATTGCATTTCTTATTTAAAAAAAATATACTAATTTTAAAATTACAATTTTTTTTTTGAGTTTTTCTTAAATTTTAGTAATTTCACACCAAATTATCAAGTAAACCCTTATTACTGCATAATATTTTAGATTGATCATACAGCGTTTTGTTGTTTACATGAAGAAAATAAAAAAGAGGAAAGATAGCATTAAATGCCAATGTTCCAAAAATGGAACATCCATGAAATCAGGGAAGGAAATTTTTTGTTTTGTAGTCATTATGGGTGTATTCTAATGTAATTTAACTTTTATTCCTGGATCATAGTGCACATTTAAAGGGTTAATGTATTCAAACTTAAGTTTAATTATATAATTTAAAAAAATTCTACCCTGTTGCCTTTAATTATTAATTATTTTAGAAAAGGTCATCAGGGTGTGTTGCCCACCTGACCCTGCCTAGCTCTGAGACTCCTAGCCGACTAGCTCCTGAGCTCTGTAACTGTATTACATTTTTGTTCAATTTCATCCAGATAATAAAAATTCCAGGGTTTGGAAATTTAGATTAGAGAATTTTTACAGTATACAACTTTCATGTTTGTCATTTGTTAACTTTCCCAGTAAATACTAATTACTTTAATATTTTTGCTTTCAGAAACCTGTCGCTATGGTTCGGATGAATGTGTTGGCAGATACCTTGAAAGCAATTAACAATGCGGAAAAACGTGGAAAGCGACAGGTTCTAATCAGACCTTCATCAAAAGTAATCATCAAATTCTTAACAGTAATGATGAAGCATGGTAAGTTAACACTAAGTTTATTTGAACTTAGATATGGTAGGTTAGCTGAAGCCTCGTCATTCGTGATTACCGTTTGAGCGTCCGACCAAGAGTTCACTCTAATCCGGTGGTCAATGTAGACTATGAATATAGAGTTAAATGTTTAGGAATTGGTTATTGTTTTAAACTATATCCCATTCCTGAAAAGATTTTTTTTTTTGTGTGTGTGTCTATTTTTAACAAAATAGAGTAAAATTCACTTTCAAAATAGTTTACAGAACAATCACTCTTTGCAGAACATTTCATCTTTTATAAGACCGGAAAAATAAAAACGATAAGTTCCTTAGAACAATTAGCGCAAAGTGCCCTTTATGCTATCTCATCGCTCTTCACTTTTCATATCTATTTTGCATTTATCGTGACCAGCGAGACTTCGACAAAATGCCTGCAGAACATTTGTAACTATTTGAGGTCATGTTGCAGAACACTGGCTATAATTCTGCTTCTGGGCCTACTTGGCTTTGCCCCTTTTGGGAAGGGGGGGGCAAAATTCTAAAATTCGATTTACTATCCAAGAAAGTGGTTGCAAAATCAAATTTTACAATGTGCTTGATGATTAAAAAGAATGACTGAAATTGCATTAAAATACTTTTAAATAAAGTAAAATAAACTTGTCTGTGAGTACCATGGAGAAGAATGAAACAGGTCTCTGTACAAAAACAGTTAAGTGTTGTGATTATAGAATGAAATCGTAATGATTGCTATAAAAAAAAAAAGTGGACTATGGCATGAATGCGCAACCTTTAGAAAGTTGCTTGTCAAACTTTCTTAGTGAGGTCGCAGACCATGTACATGAGATTTTAAAATGGTTCATATGGACTTTCTATAAGAGAATTTGAAATGTTCCTTGGGCCTGATCAAAAGATGTAGCCAGCCACATTTGGGCCAAAGATTAAAAAAATATTAAGCAAGTTGGAGTGTTTAGGCTAATTAATTTTTATTTTTTACCAACTATGCGAAAAATTCCAGAGCTGGAGATCGAACCCAGGACTGCCGCTTGACGTGCAGATGCTCTACCGCTGAGCTACTCTGGGACGATCCCCAGATGAAATTTCTCGCATTAAAACCGGTGGCTATATTATCTTCCTCTGCAAACCACAGACGGAACAGATGAACCAATTAATTTGCGTCAACTCCATTTACGCCACGGTAATTATACATGTTTTAGAAAGTGATTTCATCAGCCTTTTAAGTATATTAGGCAAGTTGGAATGTTAAGGCTGATTAATTTTTATTTTTAACCAACTATGCGAAAAATTCCAGAGCTGGGGATTGAACCCAGGACTGCCGCTTAACTGCGGCGTAAAGGGAGTTGTTTGACGAGAAATTTCATCTGGGGATCGTACCAGGGTAGCTCATTGGTAGAGCATCCACACGTTAAGCAGCAGTCAATTATCTGTATAAATAAAGCAATGTGTAAACTGTCTGTTTGTCTGTGTCTCACGTAGCTCCGAAGCAGGTGATCGTAGACCTACCAAATTTTGTACGGAAATTCTCCAAGACTGGTCTCGACACACCTCGAAGGAATTTTTTCTTGCGTAATACATAATAATGCCGGTAATTGCACTCGCAAGAAAACGATATTTACATCATCTTATAGAGGAGAAAATTTTCTTTTAAAAACTGTCTGGACTGTGTAACATAATTTGCAGATTTTTGGGAATTTTTCAAATAAAATTAAATTTGACCCTAACTTTCATAAAATATTTTTTAAACTGCTGCATCTTGAATTCTATCTGTCATAACTTTTTTATATTTCGGCAAAAGACGGAGCACACAATTTGCCCACTTTTAAAAGAATAGAGGAAAAATATAAATTAGGAGAATTTTTAAGTAAAGAAGGATTTTCATTTCAATAGCAGCTACTTACAAATTTCGGTTTGATATCTTGCGGTTTGGTTGTCCTGGATACAGTAACAATCATTGAAATTGCCAGGTGAAAAAAATAAATAAAAATACTTTAAAATAACTGTGTTTTTGCATGTGAAAAATGCGTCATTTTGGTGTCACGAGTTTAAAACCCCTTTCGAAACTCAATCAGAAAACGGATTCACAAGCACAACATGCGCAACGCATGAAATAATTCCATATTTTATTTTACGTTGCCAGAAAAAGAATTGAATGCTGTTTTTTCACCAGTGAATTATCCAGCATTTTCAATTGAGATTTTCAACGGGACACGTTTTTGAATCGCAAGAAATATTTTGCTGTGCTAAACAGGGCCTGATTATGACAAACAGGGACACCGGGCATTGATGAATTCGGGGGTCTCCATCTATGAAATTTGTTTTATTTTTCATAAAATTTTGTTATAAAAAAGAGTATTTCAGATTAACATTTCAAATTGGGGGCCTTTTCGAGCCTGGGGCACTGGGCAAAGTCACAATTTGCCTGTGAGATAGCAGGGCTGCCAACCTCTTTCAACCTTTATGTGTAGTACAAAGAATAAAAATGTGTAGTTTTCAATGTTTCATGTGTAGTTGCGCGCTTTTGTTATACTAGATGTGCCTTGGGACCATGATATTTTGTATCACCTACACTAAAACACCCTGAAGTTATTGCATTATTGCCCTTAAAAACTAAGTAAAAAAAAGTTACATTGAGAAAATAAAAATATGATACTTATTAATTAACAGCACAAATGCTACAAACAGATTCATTTTCTACATTATCAATTGCTAATTGGCCCACATTCAAAATACATCCTACCTTGATTTTTGGTGCCAAAAATGCCGTTTTTGACGGCGCCAAAGAAACAAAGTAGCTGTGAGCATTTTCAAACGTGTTTTCCAACTGAATACACTGCTAAAATTTGAATATTTGTTATAAGAATTTAGGGTAAAGAATCTAAACAACACAAATTTAAAAAATATTAACTAACAATTGATTTTTATGTGTGTGTGTGGGGGGGGGGGGGAGGCTCCGCAACCCTCAACCCAGCGTTTCATCTTAACGATAAAAATTATCGAAAAACTAAAAAATAACAACAAAAAGAATTAAAAAATGTTAAGAAAACGTTGTGAAAAAGAATAAAAACGGAATGTAGTGCAGAATTTATTCGCATTTCCAGAAAAACGTCAAATACATTTATCGCTAATTTTGGAGCCAAAAAAAAGTAGGATGTATATTGAAGCTTAGCCCTTTTGGCCCGCAATCTTTTTTTTTTTTTTCGCCTCAACTGATACGTTACTGCACTACTCAACTGCAAACGTTAATTCCGTTATTTTAACATAGCGATAAACCAAGGAGTCCTATAAAGTAGCACGTGCACGCGGTATACAAAACCAAAATGATAACAGCAACGGATAAATAAACTATACGTCTAAAGAACGCCAAAGCACGCGACTTAGTTCGCAATGATAGTTCAATCCGTTCGCTGCGCAATTCATATTTATTTCCCTACAGCACAAAGTAGAGAGGGAACCGAGAAGTTTCAGCGCACGCACGACCAAGGAAAATAGATGATGTGCGCACCCCGTATTTCTGTTGCCCAAGCCCAACGGGTGCCCAACATGGTAGGAACGGTAGGTTGTCCTGGATACAGTAACAATCATTGAAATTGCAGAGTGAAAAAATAAATAACAAATCCGTTAACATAACTGTGTTTTTGCATGTGAAAAATGAGTCCATTTGGTGTCGCGAGTTTAAAACCCCTTTCGAAACTCAATCAGAAAACGATTCACAAGCACAACATGCGCAGCGCATGAAATAATTCCATATTTTATTTACGTTGCCAAAACAAAAATAAATGCTGTTTTTTCACCAGCGAATTATCCAGCATTTTCAATTGAGATTTATATAAGGGTACACGTTTTCGAATCGCAAGAAATATTTTGCTGTGCTAAACAGGGCATTATGACAAACAGGGACACCGGCATTGATGAATCGGGGTCTCCATCTATGAAGTTGCGTTTTATTTTTCATAAAATTGTTATAAAAAAGAGTATTTCAGATTAACATTCAAATTGGGGCCTTTCGAGCCTGGGCACTGGGCAAGTCACAACTTGCCTGTGAGATATGTCCCTGGTGCTAAATACGCTAATCTGACAAGAATTATGCATACAAATGTATGGAGAGCTGTTTTAGTGCCAACCATAACGTGAAATGATTATCGTTTATACTAATGCGTAAATTATAAGTCACCAAAGAATAAGACTACATTCGTGGCAAATATCTAAGCTGTTTCTTTAAATTAAACATTAACGATTGAAAAACAAAAATATATTGTATTGGTATCAGTAAAAGATAGTACAAGTAATAGTAGATATGCAAGGCCATTATTGATCAAAGCACAATATACCACATTAATAAATATTTCGTGAAACTAAATGTTCTGTTCCTTTTTTAACAACCATCTTACATCACAGCTAACTAAACATTAAGTAATTCTACCTTGTGTTAATATATCCTGCAGTAGTTTCAACAGAAAAGACTATAACAGAATTTTTTTTTTCTTGGAGATTCTGTTTTGTCACAAGTAGTTATGATCGCATTTTGAGAAAATGTTCTCTTCTTCCCTTGTGAAGAGTGGGTACACAACTATTTAACTATATAAAAAAAAAGTTATCTACATCATGTAGTATCTAAGGTGGTATAACTTAAATCTAAAAAAGAGTATGATGTAGAAATGAGATATTTTGAAAGTTAGTAATTTTTGCTGCAAACCGTCACGCTTTTCTTTTTCTGTTTGCAAATGACCCAGACATAGTTTTTGTGTCTTAATATTAAGATATATATTTATATAGTGTTAATTGCTTTTTTAAAATGCCAGTACATTTTTCAGGTTACATTGGAGAATTTGAAATAGTTGATGATCACAGAGCTGGCAAAATAGTTGTAAACCTTACTGGAAGGTTAAACAAATGTGGAGTTATCAGTCCTCGATTTGATGTACAGTTAAGAGATCTAGAAAAATGGATGCGTAACCTTCTACCCTCAAGACAGTTTGGGTGAGTACTTTCATTTCAGAAGTCGATGCAAATGAAAAGCTTATCAGTGTACCCTTCATCCAAAAATAGTAGCATTCTTCTAATACCATTAATTCACAAGCATGTGGGATAACAAGGTTTTTTATGGCAAAGGGTCATTGGAAGCGGAGTTCCTAGCATTATCCAGCCATTCCACCTTCATGATTGGCAGTTTTTTGCAAAATCACGGGACAACTTAAAAAAAACTAAAAAACACACTTTAGTGATAAATTGAACTAAATAAAAAGTGAAAAATAATTCTTAATATAGAAATAGATTAATGAATGAAAAATAGTATTGTGTAAAAAGTGTGGGGCGCTTTTTGTTATATTTTTTGTTTCATTTTTGTACCAATTATACCTATTGAATATTCTCAAGAACTGATATGTAAAGCACCCCACGCTTTTTTCACAATAATACTATCTTCCTTTCATTAATTTATTTCTATATTAAGAATTATTTTTCCTTTTTAGTTAGTTCAATTTATCACTAAAGCGTGTTTTTAGTTTTTTTAAACTATATTTATTTTTCACTTTTCAGACAGTCTGCAGAGGATCTTTCTCTTTCTGCCACGGGGCAGTTTATGTGTGAAAAGCATACAAAAGCAGAAAAGTTTTTTTTCACGGAAATTTACGTTTATATTTTTTCAGCACATTTTAAAAAATAGTCGTCTAGACAAAGTCCCCCGAATTTGCAAAATAGTCGTTTTCCGTGGTATTTTTTTTTTTTTAGTCAGCCGGTTCAAAAGTAGTCGCTTTTTTGTTGCCTGTGGCAGTCTTGTATTGGGCAAAATGTTAGGCGTAAAAAATGACGACTGGTTCTTAAATCTCGGTCGTCAAAACAAAAATTACGGTTGCAAAATGTGACTAACGACGGCTAATTTTGCACCCTGGATAGAACACATAGTTTCAGAAAATTTCTCTTGAGTCAACTGTCACTCCTGGATTTGGCAAAATGGCTCTCCAAACAGGGTGAATCTAAACTGCGAGTTCTAAATTGTTAGAACATGTGTAAATCGCCAAATAATGAAGCGTCACCATTGGCGGCAAACAAGTCGCCATTAGTATCAGTTCTGTAGTTTTTATCAAAGGAAAACATATGAAGTCCTGTTTTCTTGGTGCTAATTATTAACAATGCATACATACCTGCCAACTTGTACGGTTTGGCCGTACAATGTACGGATTTTAGCTTAGTTGTACGGTTATACGGCCGCAAGGCAAAATTGTACGATTTTTTGGCAAAGTTTAGGCTAGTGGGATTTTATTTACTATGTTTCAAAATTTAGTGGTTTTGTGGAGTATTTTAAAATTTAAATCACCGAATGACGTTACGTTGAACGTAAAAACACTAGATCGTTTTATTTCCCATATTTACGCTAACTTCCCCCCTCCCCTACCTTTACTGCCTTCTTTCACTGATACGCTGTGTACTGTTAACCCGAGAAAAAACTGCGTAGAGGGAAAACAGGAATTATCTCCGATGCTGCAAAAGCTATGATTGGCTCACAGATTTTTTTTCTCCCTCCCATCCGCGGCTTGGCTTGTGACGTGTTAGGAGAAGTGGGATATGTACATTCATAATCAATATGCTGAGTGTCCATGCTTTGGAAATATCTCCCTCCCAATATCGCTTGGCTCCCATCCGTAAGCGCAAGAACAACTTTCAATCACAAACAAACGTTGCTCATGCACGTGTTGATGAAATTGTCCAGTGTAGTTTGAAGTTGTGAAATATTAACTTGAAATGTCGAAAATTAAACATAAACAATATAATAAAGTTTTCCTTGATTCTTTTACAAAGGAATATCCATGTATCGTCAAATCGCGAAGGGGATGCAATTTTGCTTTTTGCTCCGTGTATAGGACAGACATCAAAATTGCGTATCAAACATGAATAATCCTGCTAAGTATCAAACATAAATAATCTTGCAGACAAATAATTTTCAGTTGTTGTGTATGATTATGGCAATGCTGCACTAGGGCAATCTACCGGGGGGTGCCTTGGTAGGAGGACTTTCTAAGGGGTTCTACCGGGTATTCACGTTACATCTGGAGAAAACCTACCAAAACTCCTGATCAACAGCCGCACGATGGAACCCGATTCTGGGACCTTCACACTTCAGCCATCTATCATTTTCAGTGGCAGAACCACTTGTGCCATGGTGAGGCCAAATCATTTTCAGATATAGTTCATTTTTTAAATTTATTTCCAAATATGTGCTCAAATGAAGTATGTGGAAATGTTTGCAATCCAGTAGATGAAGTCAGGAATGAGCTTCAATCTCAATTTTGCAAATTGATAATTTGCCCGAGGAAGTACAGTCAGAAGAAAGAATGGTCAAAAAATGTTCTAAAAATTGATTGAGAAAATTAACAGCTGCTAGTGGGAAATTTAAATATGATCAAATGTTATGCTAAGCATATTGATTATACCGCACAGTAATGCTGCTTGTGAACGTTTGTTTAGCAGTGTTAAGAAAAATAGAACACAATTTCATAGTTTTTTGTCTAATGAAACTTTGGAAGACATTTTAATTGCAAAAAGTAAACTCAAAGGCCATTGCTATGAGCAAGACTTTGATAAGGATTTTTTAAAAGCAGCCAAATCAGTTACTTATGAACATTTGCACTCTAAAGATACCAAATAAATGCCCCCCTCCTTTCCTATATGTATTAAAAATAGTGTACTAAATCTGAATAGTATCAGGTTGTAACGAAAGTTTTCTGCCAGATTTGCTTGAGTCAGCTCACGCGATACCCAGCTATTGACCTTATATGTCAAGTTTATGCGATGCTTGGCGCGACTAATGGACATGGCACTAAAGTCTAACTCTTTTAGCTAGCTCTCGTGGATGAATATTTTATCTTCTTCCACAAATTCTCGTAGGCAGGCCTCATCAGCATCAGTAGTCTGGTCAGAGCGCTCTGCTTCTTTAATATCCTAGTCCTCGTTTTTGAACTTTCGGTACCAAATCTTCACAGTGTCATATGATACAACAGTAGTACCTTAAGCTGTACACGTGATTCAGTGTCATTCTTTAGCTGACTTTTTGCGACAGAACTGAGAGTAAATGATGGATCAATCTGGTAGCGTGGTAGTTCCATTTCAGACACCTTATACTTAATCATAACGATATTGTTTTACGGATTTCACAACACAGTGCTCTAAAACAAGTCTTTTCTTTCAAATAACAAAAAGAGTTTTACAAAATATTGGCAAAGACACTACCGCGAACTGCTTGTGCAGGCAATACTTGGAGTGGCGGAAAACTTTTGTTACAACGTAATAATTTTAAAAATTGTGTTTGATTACATTTTATCTTCAGTAGGCATATTTATTACTGCATGACACCGTGGTATTGTAAGATTTTCAAAAATTGCATGTTGGCAGGTATGTGCATATATGTATGTCACCAAATTATGAAAAATCATCATAGGTGGCAAATACGTAAGGTGTTCCATAGGTTTTACATAATTCAAAATAGTGTGAAGTTTAAATTGCTTTCCAAGGAACATGCAAGAACCGAGCAATGTGCAACTCGGTAACATTCTATCTGATCCAATCTTTGGGTTTTGTGTATTGAAATTATGCCTTTCTTACAAATAAGAATTATTAGGGACCAAATACCTCAAAGTGAGCGTAGCGAGTCTACCGTCTGTCTAGGGAAAGAACTCCCTCAAAATACGAAGTGTTCAAGAGAGTTCTTTTAGCAGACAGACAGTAGGGGCCTTGGCCCGTAATATGAAAAATAAATAAAATTTAATCGTTTTCATTTTAAAAAAATACTAGGCACAAAATTCTTATAATTTTAAACACATTAGGAAAGGAAAAATGCAATTTTGTAATGCATAAGAAAATGCTGTAAAATTAAACCTGAAAAGGAAGGGGGGAAAAAAACATAAATGTGTTGAGTTTATTCTTTGCTTGCTTTCATTAATGTTTTTTCCCCCTCTGTTCAAAACATCCTTTGTCTCAATTTCATTATTTTTTTTTATCATTTCCATTCATATTTGAATCTGCCCTCTTCAATGAAATTTTTTCTTTATTTTACACTAAAAAAGTGGTGAAATAATCAATTTTTACTCTTATTGTATTGGATGTTGAAATAAAAATACACAAAAAGAACATTTGTTCTCAAGACAGATGGGGAAAAGATTGAAAGTGGGATGCTAAAGCGAGCGAAAAATTTTCTTACCAGAAATTTTAATGAACAAACATCTTAATTAATCCAGGTAGGGTGGGGGAGCCGAAAATTCATTGATCAAATTAACAAAACTGCAGAATTCCGTGGAAAACTCATGAATGATAAATTTTAAGAGATTATTTCTTAACAAAAAATATAGGCTGTGGTTTCATTTAACTTAAAAAAAACACTTAAAAAGTGTAAAAAATAGAGGATTTTGCATGCAATTGTAAAAAAAGGCATAAGATTTTTGCAGAAAGTGTAAAAGCTGGCAAGTATCCATAGATATACATAAAGCACATATCAACAATCAAATGAATAAATACCTTTTTTCTGCAACAACTGCTTGCAACAGTTTTCAAACCTTGCAATCTAAAAATCCTTAATGTTCTGTGATCAAAAATGTCTTTTTTTTTTTTTTTTTTTTTTTTTCCCAAAGAAAGAAAGAAAAGGTTGTTTTAAGATTTGTCTCCTTTTGCTTAAAACGACCCTTCATTGGCATTTTTACCTGCATTTTAACTATCAATTATTTTAGCAATAGGAAAAATGACTAAAAATTGATATGACAATTCAAGGAAATAAGTAGTTTTTCAAAAAAATGGGACCTTGAAAAAAAAAAAAAATCCTGGATCGACCCCCTGCATTTAATGTCAAATGAATGTTATTCCATGGAATTCCAATAATAATTCCAAAAATGCCCATAAAGATATACATAACCAGGGTTTATACCTTAAGAAAGGTCAAAACCCCTTAAATTTTAAAATCAGTTCAGGGAATTGAACAGAATTTAGGTGTTGTCATGCGGCCCTTCCACAGGTAAAATAAAGTTGTGAGAGTGCTATCTTTCATTATCGCATGAGAGCAAATATCTCATTGACAATTTAATGTTAAACATGCTCCGGAGATGTTGTGAGTTTCTGTAACCTCTAAAAATTCCCCCCCCCCCCCCCATTTTTTTTTTTTTTTTCTCTTTTTTGTTCCATCTTAAGATGCATAAATACTGGCATGCCGAGCAATCTAATGACCATACAACAATAACCCCTATCTTCCACCCCCCCCCTTTTTTTTGGGGGGGGGTCTTTAATGGTGCATCTTAACTTTAATATGTAGAATGATGAAATAATGCAAAATTACTTATTTTTAAAAAATTATTTCCTAAAAGCGGTTTATTAGTTTATATATTTGTGTTGCCAGAATAATTTAAAAAAACAACTAAGTACAAATCTTCATTTAAGATATTATAAATTTATGCCAACTCTTCTAGTTTTGACAAAAAACTTCTGTCCTTTTAAGCTATCATCCGGTCTTCTGCCAGAAGATAAAATCTTCTGTTTTTTGAAATTTTTAGTCAACATATCAAATTGTATTGAACAGTACCAAAAAAAAAAAAATTGTAAATAAATCTATTTCAAAATAATTTATTAAGGTGATCCTTTCGACAGCTAGCAGCACAATGCCGTTCTATGGGGATGTCCATGTGCTTGTAAGCAAATCTTTTTACGATAGTTTAAAAAAAAAAAAGAAAAGACAGAACTTTATTTCGTTCCTCCCTCAGTGATTCATCGTTAGAAAATTTGTTAGTGTTGAAAACTAAAGCTTGAAAATAATTTTGCTGATGAACTATTAGTAAAAGCTACTTTGAACCAGCTAAAAAAAAAAAAAAAAAAAATCTTAATCTGTATTTTTCAACATACTTTGGTTAAAAATGAAGTCAAATTTCCATTTATTTGTTTCTTGTGAAAATACTCAATCTATTTTCATGTTATAAAAATAAAAAAATTGATGTAACCATTTCAAAATAATTTATTAAGGTAATCATTTCAATAGCTAACAGCACAATGCTGTAGTATGAGTGAGGTCAAAGCATTTGTAAGCAAATCTTTCATTGATAGTTAACAGAACTTCAATGAACATTTCGTTCTTTCCTCAGTGATTCATCATTAGGAAATTTGTTCGTATTGAAAACTAAAGCTTGAAAATAATTTTTCTGAACTATTAGAAAAAAGCTACTTTGAACGAGATAAAAAAAATCTTAATCTGTTTATTTTTCAACATACTTTGGTTAAAAATAAAGTCAAATTTACATTTATTTTTTATTTTTGTGAAAATACTCCATCTTTTTTCATTTTATATAAAAAAAAAATTCAGATAAGCTCTTTTCTATCGCTGTTAAATTTTTTTTTTTTTTTTTTATTTCTCTACAATACTGATATAAAAAAATAATAAGAAATGGTGATATACACTGGGGAAAAGTCTTCTGTTCTTAAAATATTTTATTTTTATCTTCTGATTTTTTGTTAAATCTTCTGTTTTTTCAACCCGAGTCTTCCTGTTTTTGGCTTAAGGAGGTTGGCAGGTATGCATTACTAATATAAAAAAAAGTGAAATGGCGATACACTGGGAAATCTGTTCTTACTTCTTATTTTTAAAGATTTTTGTGAAATCTATTGTTTTTTCAACTAGTCTTTCTGTTTTTGGCTTAAGGGGGTTGGCAGGTATGCATAAGTAAAAAGTATCTTTCTAAACAATGGCAATTTATTTTGCACTAATGTTAAAAACTGTAAAGTAAAATGCTATTTTACTTTAATAATCTTGTAATTTTTAGGTACCTTGTTCTAACAACATCTGGTGGAATAATGGACCATGAAGAAGCCAGAAGAAAACACCTGGGTGGCAAAATTTTAGGGTTCTTCTTCTAATATTTTTGACATTCAATAAAAAAAAAAAGTTAAAACATTTTGTTGTACTCTTTCATTTTCTAAATATTTTTCCTCTCTTGTCTATCTATTGTGTTCTAACATTTTAATGCTCCTTTTGTGTACTTTTATTTTGGATAAACTGAACGTTTTGTTTCATTAGACACCTGTTTATAGCATTAAGCAGGGTGTCTACCAATGTCAGGATGCAAAACTCACAGATGTAAAAAAGGTGGCAGTTTAGTGGCCATTTTTTAAACTTTAGTTGCCAAAATAGTAGCATTTTTGCATGATTTTGTGGTTAAGAAATAAACACACGTCATGTAGTTTCATTTAAGAAGGAATGGATAAAATGATAATTTAGAAAACATCATGTATTATATAACAGAGCATATAGTGCATTTATTTTTATAACCTGATTTAAAAAAAAAATGTTTGATAAATTAATTGTGTAGCAAGTTGACACTGGCAATCTCCATTTTTGGTGAAAGAAAACTACAAGACTGCTACAGATTAAAAACTTTACATGCAATTCATGGTTTGAAAGTAATAATAATTACCATATTTACCCATGTATAAGTCGACCCACCACTTTCCCGATCAAGAAACTATTTTTTTAAGAATACATTTCTTCAAAATCATCTGAAAAAAAGTAAGTTCAAAGTATACAATAATAAAGATAGTATACGAAGTAGTATACAAAATTAAACTGATAATAATATGACACTACTAATAGTATGATATGGTAAAGTACTAATATACAAAGTTAAACTGATTCAAGATCCGATTCAGTATTGTACTCATCAAACAATTCACCAAATTCCTTCGTCGTCATAATACACTTATTTGGTTAGGATCCCATAGAAAGATCTCCATGGGAACACCTTACCCTTTGGCCTAGAGCCCACATGTAGCTAATGGGCCGTAATTCCACAACAACGACAACATGATACACGTTTTCAATCTTTGTATCACTACACTCTTCCTGGTATAGAAACCAACCTTAAACGACGTCACTGTGTTTTGGGATGCGGGAAGAGAACAATTGCCTTTCATTTTTTACTTTTGATTAAAAATTAAAGACCCTTGTATAAGTCGACCCAGGGGTGTGGGTATCCCGAAATTTTTGGATTCGTGATGAAATTCCATCTATTTATACACATATAAGTTCATATTCCCCCCCACCCCCCACTGTGAAGCCTTTTATTTGTCCAAAATTTCTCGCCTTATACACAGGTAAATACTGTATTACAGGGTGTCTACCAAATTTCTCAGTCAATTTCCTGACTTTTGGGAGGTCCCAGGGAAAAAATTCCTGACCCAATGCATTTTACTTCGAAAAGCTCCACAATGCTCCCTCCCTTGTCTTTATACTTTCATATTTTGTACAACTTCTTGAAATCAATTTTAACTGGAAGTATACAGGATTAAGTTTTCATCAATTGAGAAACAGAAGTAGTCGCACTTTCTGATAAAATTAACTAACTGTTCTTGGAAATACGGTCCTGAGCCAACAAACATATCGCTTAATGTTTTCGCAGTCCGAAAAATGCGTTCCAGTTGCTTTCGGTTTCCAGTCTGACAATTAGAGAGAAAGGGTTAAAAAAAAAAAAGACACAAAAAAATTGATTCTTTAGCTGAATTTTCCCGGACTCCTCCAATTTCCTGGTTTTTTTTACTTTCCGGAGTAGTAGACACCCTGTATTATTATGCTACTACAGGCATGTGATTTTTCCGTGAATTGGTGGTAATCCGCTAATTTTAAATGGCTGATTAGCGGACTTCTGTGAATTTTGATATTTTCGTAACTTGTGCAAATTTCAATACGATATTCTTCAATCTGGTTTTAATAAAAGTACTTTAGTATGATAAAAACTGTATAATTCTGCACTCTGTTTATAAATAAATGGAATCCGGTTGACTCACCCAACTGATCGTGTGTTTCCGCAGTGGATTTTCCACAATCGGATGTAAGCCAATGGAAAACACGCAACTAGAAACATCAATGGAATTTATGATTAATCCGATTGGCTGCCAAGCTCGTCGCTTTTTAAAACGGCACATATTGTATCAGTAATTAGTGATATTAAAGCACCAGATTCTTTTGGTATTGTGTATTTGTTAATAACAGACGTATAATACAGTATAGGACCGATTATGGTATGGTCATTTTTACGAATTGTCGGGACCAAGGCGATTATCTCCTTTTACACAAGAAATAATCTCATAAATCGCACAATATTTATTTCGTAACATTATTTTTTACAAAATATATCAGTAAATTTTGTTTGCCGCATTGATTTAGCTTTTTCTTTTAGCGCCTTTTCTTTAATTAAAGATACTGTCATTATTTCTTGCGCCATAGCAAAACTCTGCTGCTGACATCGTTCAATGAACTAATCAGTCTATCAATCAAAATTTTTTCGTCACGTACCTCACTTTCACTAAATTTATGTTGGTGAAAATCACATTACAGAGGCTCTATTTCATGGATCTGCTACGTAATGTCCAAAATGGGGCTGCTGCTTTACCTAAAGTTTAGTTTTAAAAAGCTGAAAGAGAAAAACCTGCTGTCGAAAAGGTGAAATCCAAATTTGATGAGGCAAAGCCTTTATTTTTCTTTAAAATACATTTGAATGTCAGCAGTACATAAGTTCTTCAAACAAACAGTTAACATCTAAATTTTAAGTTGAAAAAGTCCTTTGCTAATTTTGACGTTTTAAGCATTGAAGTACATGTAGTTCAAAAAACATTTAACGAACAGCATATTTCTTGTGCTATCTTTTATTTAAAGTTAAATTTTGAACACTTGAGAAAAGATTTAAAGGTTAAATTACATAAGTTAAGTTTTAATAACATTTCAATAAGAAACAATTAGCTAGCCTCATTAAGAGGAAAGAATACTAGCCCAAAAAAAAAAAGAAACGAATAAAAGCCATCGCATTCCGCGAGGCAAAAGAAAACCCACCCCACTGTTACGCCGACTGGCTGACCTGCATGCTTTTTAGCATTTTCGCCGATCCCAACCGCCCGGGCTAATGCCGCGTCTGCGCATGCTCCGCGAGATGGAGAGCCAGGAAGTTTACTCTAAGATTGTTTTGAATGCTCTACTTTTGTGTTCATGTTTCTGTTTTAAAATGCCCTTAAAATAAAAAGTTTTCCTAAAGTAAAGTAAGTATAACGATTGACAATAAGAAAACAATAAAAATACATGGTCTTTGAAATAAACATTTTCAATAATGAATACTATAAATATTGGAAGTGAAAAGGAATTTCTCTCTCTACAGCTACAATATACAACATTTGCATGAAAATTTAAAACTTATTACGGTGTTTTTCTTTGTGTAACGCTTAAGTGTAAAATATACATGATAGGATGTTTTAAAAATAATAACTAGCATATTCTTTCGATTAATATCTTTAAAATCACAGATTACATATTAATATATTTGACAAATCAAATATTGTTCATAATTATTTAATTTTAAAAGACAAAATACATTTTTTTTTACTGCAAGGACATGTTTAACATGAAAATTTAAAACCAGTATTACAATATTTTGTTTTGTGAAACGCATGTAAGTGTGTATAAGATGTTTGAAAAATAATAAACTTAAGCATATACTTCTTTCGATTAGCATATAGTTTTAAAATTTGTAACTAGCATACTTTGATGATATTGCAGGGTGTCTACCAAATTTCTGAAAGTCAATTTCCTGACTTTTGGGAGGACTCGGGAAAAATATTCCTGACCAATGCATTTTACTTTGGGGAAACTGCACAATGCCCCCTCTCTTGTCTTTATTTTTGCATATTTTGTACAACTTCTTGAAATCAATTTTAACTGAAGTATACAGGATTAAGCTACTAAGTAAGCTAATTTGTCTTTTACCCTCTCGTCACGATTGATGAGCCCCCGTTTTTCCCTCCTCATAGAAACCAAACACATCGCTTGTTGCTTTCGCGGTCCGAAAAATGCATTGCAGTTGTTTTCGGTTTCGAGTCTGACAATTAGAAAGGGTAAAAAAAAATTGATTCTTTTGGTGAATTTTCCGGACCCATTTTCCAATTTCCCGGCTTTTTCCGGAGCGGTAGACACCCTGTATTGCTGCGGAACTGCTCTTCTTGTTCCCGGGGTTCGTCGTGCTGGTAAAAAGTCCACTGGTCAGGATGGAATATAACTTTATTGCTTCTAGAACTTCGTGGAACAATCAGCTGTACAAAATTCACAAGCACAATTAAACAGTAATGTGCTTCTAACAGTTCTCTTAGATCAGAAGCTCTCACAAATGCTGTATTTCTCACACAAAATAAGTCACTTTCACAGGCAAAAATTCGGTGAAAATATTCAAGAGATATCGTACACAATCCCTTAAGACACAGCAATTTGAAAACAGCTTCGTAAAGCAAGCTAAAACACGGCTTCTATAGCGCTATCAATTCACAAAGCAAACGTACTCTCACTGACAGCTCTTCACACATTGAGCGTTCAACTCGCACTGAACTGTCGGGGCAGCGCGCTGGTGTATTTATAGAGGAGGCAGAAGCTGCGAGCAGTTTCTAGAAAAGTATATTCCTCGAAGATTCCAGATAAAGCGGGACTTCTGATTACGTCATAGAAGAGAAATGTTAGATTATTATGTGTTTTTAATGCAGGAAAAACAACTTCCAGGCCCCATTGGAAAAATCGCGCCAAATGACCAAAAAGTCGCCACGCTTGGCGACTTTTGGCGAAATATCGCCAGATTTGGCGCCAAAAATAAGTTCCCAAATGAGATCGAAGTCCTAGGACTAATATTTCTCGAGATTTCTAGAACCTCCATTGAAAAACAATGGCAAACCGAAACCTCCATATCTCCGGTTGTAATTGGCCGATTTTGATGCAATAAAAAGCAAAATTTATCTAATTGAAGCGTAGAATACGAATTTTAAGCCAGAAAGCAGCGGGTTGCCCCGAAAATTCGTAACAATATGTACTTTTAGGATACTGTGGATACGATTTTTCTGAAAGATTACGGAAAAGCGATTTTTGAGGATTTAAGGTTGAAGAGGCTTTGAGCCCGATTTTTGCTTTTAAACCTATAAAACTGGTTTTTCCCTCATAATAGTTAATGCCAAGAAGTAGGCAGTCATTTTCCCAACTATTCAAATCATTTTAAACCTTTAACTTACTGTGAGGACTCAAAACCTGACAGTTTCACTGTCGGTGGTAAAAATACAGTACAATCTTGACAATCCAGCCACTGGAGCGGGGCCATCGCTAAACAACGGGCCTGCTTATGAGTTGCCATTCCTAAAAATGAGTTTATCATTGAGGCCTGTTTTCCCCAGTCACAGTATTCTATTTTATTATTCTAAGTATTATAAATGTTATATTATTTTAAAACAATTTTTTTATACTTTTGTCGTACTAAAGAACTTTAGATGTAGGTAATCGTTTTGTGAATCTTGCGCCGCCATTTTCTTTCATGAAAATTTATCCTAAAATTCGAACATTTTGCTCTGATTGTAAAGGTAAGTGAACGCTTATAATGTATTTAGAAATTCTAAAAATATGTATGTAAATCATGTTTAGTGAATAATTACTCATGTGTTATTTATAAATAAATTATTTTAATCAGAAATCGTATTATTTGAGTAGTTTTTATTCTTGTGAATAAGCATGGCGTTGTGATACTATTTAGACAATTTAATTTTGCCAGTTGAAAATGTTATTTATCAGTTATATATGCCTTGATTATGTGATTAAGACTTACATCTGGTACAGTGCAGAAATACAGTAAATTATAAATTATTGATTTTTGCCCGTTTATACAGAAACTTCAAATGTAGTTAATATTTTGTACAAGCGTTCATTATGCTTGCTCAATTCCTAAGTTCGATTGAGAAAGCGACAAAAGAATAATATATACTACATGAAATGTCTTTATTAAAGAATAATTAATTCAGGGATCGCGCTATAGAGCGTATTTTATCAATTTTCTCCAATATACAGGATATCCCGAAAACACTGAAATGCGCTTTAATACATCATTTGTTAAAGATTAATCTTGAATTGTTTAAAATAACGTAGGAAATACGACTACGTTCATGAAATATTCATTATAAAAATGTCTTTCTCATTTGTGTATTTAGTTATTTTAAAGTATATTAAATATCCACTTGTGAAACTAAAATAAGCAATCGTGAATCATGAGAGTAAGCGCTACTTTGTTTTTCCTTCAAATTATATGCATCTATTTTCTTTATGTCAGTGTGTATCCTAGCAAACAAATTAATCATGAGTTCGTACTTGAATTAGTAACACAATTACTACTTAAAACTACATTCAATAACGTTTGAAAGCACTGGGAAGCTTAAGAAATGCCTGATGTATACGTGAAGACTCGAGCATCCGTAGGCCTCTTTGGATGGCTCATCAAAATACACGCGCAGGACCGTTACTAATTGCGAAGGCCCCGACTGGAGCCTGGTATGCCACTTCTTGCTCTGATTGGTGCTCTCCCTGCTGCCTGAATTTACTGCTTGAGGAGCGTATTTCAGAATCGGATGAAGGAAGGAACGTTTCAGATATATTTGGCAATTTATTGCGCTTTGCAATGTGCGTTTTCAGTCTATAAAATATGTTATTACTTCATATTTATTCGCAGAACATTATTATTATTTTTTTTATTTATAAAAGTTCTTATCTGATCAGTGCCGTATCTAAGTTGGGGAGAGGGGGTATAGGCGACGACCCCCCCCCCCCCAAAATAAGAAAATAAAATTAATGTGTATTAGTTTCAAAAAATTCTTTTCTTAGTACTGCTTTTTTTCTCAATTCTTCTTTTAACTGTAACAGACAAATTAACTGGCTTAATGAGTTTAAATGTGTAATTAAATTAATTAATTGCATGAAGTTAATAAATATGTAATTAAGTTATTTATGACTTAAAACTGATTGTATGTCATATTTCAATGATTCATTATGTGAAATAAAACCAGTACACAAATTAATAACAGCATTAATGATTGCTAATGAACAAAAAATTTCAATAATGACTGTTAATTTTAAATAATACATTAAATTAATTAATAATGTACAGATAATTAATTATGTATCAGAGTGTAAGCCAAATTTCCTAAGTAGGTTTGTATATCACTAATAAGTTTTTCGAAAAACACACAATTCAGTAGAAATATGAGAAGTATAGTTATAGACTATGATTTGCTGTAAAAATCCTTTTTGCAAACATTGCACACGAAAATTTCGCTCATTTTTGTATCGAAAAATTCACGGAAAACACCACAGCTATTAACAACGTTTCACAACAATTTAAGCGCGCCGATAATTATAGCTATGTAATTAACAGTCATTATTGAAATTTTTTTGTTCATTAGCAATCATTAATGCTGTTATTAATTTGTGTATTGGTTTTATTTCACATAATGAATCATTGAAATATGACATACAATCAGTTTTAAATCATAAATAACTTAATTACATATTTATTTATTCACTAGCCGAAGTACCCGTTCTTCGCACGGGAATGAATGGACTTTTTGATATTACGATTTGTGGTGATTACTATTCATTGTAATAAACAGATATAGCAAAATTGATATCGCGTTATATTGTGTTCAATAATCATGCATACCGAATTTCAAGGCAATCGTTTGTACGGTGCAGAAGGCGATGCGACGTAGCGCAATCTAGTGGCGAGTTTTAGCAAAACGGATACGGCGAAAATATTCTTCGCATTCAGATATCGATGTATACGAATTTTCATGACGATCGGCTGAATAGTCCTGAAGTTCATGTGTGGACGCAACATCGAGTGGCAAGCTATAGGAAAATGGATAGCGCCAAACTCATCCCCGTGTTCAAATATCTATGTATACCTATTTTCATAGCGATCAGTTACCATCTAGTGGTCAGTTAACCATCTAGTGATTAATTAAAGTAATGATTTGCTACAGTGCCGTCAAGTGGCGAGTTGTAGCAAAATAGATAACGCCAAAATATTCTCATTGTTGAAATAGCTATGTATACAGATTTTCATAGCGACCGTTTGAATGGTCAGGAATTTGGCCTGCTGCAGGGTCATCTAGTGCCGAGTTAAAACAATAATGCATTGCAGTGCCATCTAATGGTGAGTAACATCAAAAGGAACACAGTTAGAATACATTCTTTGTGCTCAAATGTGCAAGTATAAAAAATTTTATGCCGATCAGTCGAACGGTATAGAGGTTGATGCGTTGCAGTGCCATTAAGCGGCAAGTTACAGTAAAATGGATAGTGAAAAATATTCTCCGTGTTCTAATATCCGCGTGTACCAAATTTCATCGAAATGGGTTGGACGATATTCGCATAGCAAACGGCTAAACGGAATAGAATTCGACGTTCTGCTGCGCCACCTAGTGGCAAGTTAGAGGAAAACGGATAGCATAAAAACCTTCTCCATGATAAAAGACTTAGGTGAACCAAATTTCATCGTGAACGGTGTAAACGGTGCTGGAGTTTTTCAACCTCATACACACATACCAACATTCATTTTTATCTATCACCAGTCTTATTATATATACCAGTCTCAAGTAAAATCCAGTTTCAAATCTAAGCCTCGCCAAAGTGCCAGCATACGCCATTTTGCAAGAGTTTTTTCAGGGAATCATTCGAAGCATTGACTTAGCAGCAATCAAAATGGGAAATGGTTCGATCGCCAGGCATTTTTTTGAAAAGTGGAATCCCTTAATACAGCCTCATTTTTTAAATTATCAACTATAACGTGTTTTATTCATCGTTACCTCGATGTACTAAATGCGAAGATTTCAATTTTCTGAAATTTGACGGATTTCCCCCAAGTTAAATCAATGTACTCAATTGGCGAGAATTCTGAAGCTACATCGCTTGAAATGCCCTAATAACTGCATTATTTCTGCACGGATAGTTAAAATTTAATGCTGTATTCTAAGAAAACCTATAATATAAATAAAGCTGCTCAGAAGAATGCACAATTCCAACTGAATGAAAATTTCAAAAACTGATACGCAGGTGTATTCATAATCCAAATAGCAGACTATTAAATTACGATAAATAGCGCCAAGCGTTAGAATCCTCCTCAAAATCGCACATCAACCCCTTTTATTTTTCGCCCAATTAAAAAGTTGCACATTTATTTTCGGAAAATTTCCAAATTCTATTTTTCTTTTGAGTATAAATCATTTCATTCCCGCTCTGATTTCACATGCACACGATGTTTTAATTTAAAAACAACCTTAGAAATAATCTAGTCAAAATAAAAAAAATCGTTATTCTTTTATTTTTACTTCAAGAGTCTGAATCATTTAATGAACTGCCGAATGTGGCAACCTAGATAAGCTTAATTGTCGCTTAATGCACTGTGGGGTTACAATTACGAAATGGCGGAAAGCAAAAATTAGCCTTTTGCGATACGTTTTTATCGATATTTCCTAAAATAGTTCGAATTTTGAAAAAATCGCTTCGAGGTGTGTCGGGACCTGTCATGGTGAATTTCCGTTCAAAAATTGGTAGGTCTACGATCACCCGTTTGCGAGCTACGCGAGACACAGACAAACAAACAGTTTACACACATTGTTTTATTAATATAGATACCAGTCTCAAATAAAATCCAGTTTCAAATCTAAGCCTCGCCAAAGTGCCAACATACGCCATTTTGCAAGTTTTTTCAGGGAATCATTTGAAGCATTGACTTAGCAGCAATCAAAATGGGAAATGGTTCAACCGCCAGGCATTTTTTTGAAAAGTGGAATCCCTTAATACAGCCTCGATTTTTAAATTATCAACTATAACATGTTTTATTCATCGTTACTCCGATGTACTATATGCGAAGATTTCAATTATCTGAAATTTGGCGGAATTCCCCCAACTAAAATCAATGCACTCAATTGGCGAGAATGCTGAAGATAGATCGCTTGAAATCCCTTAATAACTGCATTATTTCCGCACGGATCATTAAAATTTAACGCTGTATTCTAATAAAACCTTTGCACTTGTTTTCAAAAATCCGTTTCCTTAAGCTCTCAGTAAATTGCGCCAAGCCGGAAACAGTGCAAACCGCTAGAACTCACTTTCTCGGCATTTGAGCCATTTTATTTTTTCGCCAAACTAAAAAATTTTAACATATTAGCCTCGGAAATCTTCAATTCTTATTGTTTTGCATTTCTTATTGTTTGTGCGTATAAAACATTTCATTCCTACTCCGATTTCCCATGCACACGATATTATAATTTAAAAAAAATGACCTTACGAATATAAACTAACAAAAAAATTCATTATTATTCTTTTATTTTTACTTTGAGAATTTAAAACATTTTATTCGGCAAAATCGCCACACATGGCAACCACGATCCTTATTTCACACTTTTTTCACTACAGGGGTTACAATTACGGAAAGCTTTTTGCGTGGAGAACATAAAAAATCTCTTAAATTCCGGGAACGGGTGGACTTTCAAAGTTTTAAAGTGGACTATCATTTATTCTATATTATTTTACATATCTGTGCAAAATTTCAGGCTGATAGGTCCATTTTTGTGGATTTGTATACGAATCAAATCCACAAACAAACAAACAAACAGAATTTCATTTTTATTTATAAGGATTATGTAATTAATTAATTAAATTACACATTTAAACTCATTAAGCCAGTTTATTTGTCTGTTACAGCTAAAAGAAGAATTGAGAAAAAAAGCAGTATTAAGAAAAGAATTTTTTGAAACTAATACACATTATTTTTTTTTTTTGGGGGGGGGGGGTCGTCCCCTATACCCCCTCTCCCCAACTTAGATACGGCACTGATCAGAAAGAACTTTTATAAATAAAAAAAATAATAATAATTTTCTGCGAATAAATATGAAGTAATAACATATTTTATAGACTGAAAGCGGAATAAATTGCCAAATATATCTGAAACGTTCCTTCCTTCCTCCGATTCTGAGATACGCTCCTCAAGCAGTAAATTCAGGCAGCAGGAAGAGCACCAATCAGAGCTCTACAGAAGTCACTTGACGCGAAGAGCCAGTCAGAGCAAGAAGTGGCATACCAGGCGCCTGTCTGAAGCCGGATTCATACTGGCCGTACCGCACCGCTAAGAAGCCGCAATGACGTCACGTGGCGGAGCAACACGGCCCCCGCGAGGCGAGCGCCGAGGGTTTGCGCAATATCTGGCAAGAACAGATATTCTGCAGCGAGCAGCAAAGCTCAGCCAATTACAGAAGACACAACAGAGCTACAGCCAATTACAGTGCATTTACTTGCGGCACCGCAAGCTCACCGCGCGGACAGCCAACGGTCCAAAACGGCGAAACAGTACGGCATGGTTGCGGTGCGGCGCGGCAGGTATGAATCCACCTTTAAAGCCTAAGCGGTGTAACTCCATTTTTCTGGTTTTGAGACATTAAGGTTTTATTAGGGTTATTATAGGAAATACAGTGTTAGTGTGATTACGGCAGCGCTACGCTAGGGCGATCTGCCAAGGATGGGGAGTACCTTGGTAGGAGGACTTTCTATTGGTCCAAGGATGGGGAGTGCCTTGGTAGGAGGAAATACAGTGTTATAGGCCACATACACGTACAACCGATCGCACGACTCCTCACGAAAGCTATTAGCGGTGGGGGAATTTTTGTCACCAGAGCAGCGGATATTTAGCCATAAATCTCCATTTGTGGTTAAAGTGGGAGTGCTTTGGGTCAAGGGGTCAGATCGAATGTTTGACGATTTTTCGTTCGACCAGTCGGAAACTTCAAAGGCACCCGCTCTAAAAGGTTGCTAGTTTAGCCAGATATAGCAATTCATCGACTTAGTGGCGATGTTTTTTTTAACGTGGCCTATTTTGTCAGTAGTTGTACAATAATGGATCAAATTAATTTTAAATCAAAGGCAAATCCGCTTGTAGGGCGGGGGAGGCACCACCTCTGAAAAAATGTCTGGATTGCACTCTTATTAAATGTATGGACGACCGTATTAGTACTTTTGGTAAAAAGTGGGAACTTACCTTGGTCTTTCATTTCTGTAATTAATAGAGTTCATTATGTTGTAAAAAATATTCACTACACCGACGACTTAACGAGAGGGGTCTTTGAGTCTCTACCCCACCTTTTATGGGTATCCACTATTAAATGTACCCACACAAATACATGCATACATATAATTAAAAAAAATGCTGGAATATAAATCTTAAGTTTTAAATTTCATATAAATGAGTAATTATTATAAATAGTTCCCTGGATAAAATAAAACATTAAATCTTTGTTTCTTGGGATATGTCCTACAGAATCATTTACGATTCGGTGGCTAGAGGTGCAATAATTATTTATTCTAATTATTTAAGAGTATACTATGCTTTTTCATTACTGTGTGGTTTTATTATCTTATTTTTTAAAGTTTATAAAATAATGTAACTTAAAAGCAGACTTTCAAATTATATGCAGCAAGCATTAAAATTTATTGCCTATCCTAATGTTAATCGGTAAATGTAGAATAAAAAACTAATCGGAAAAAATTGTACGTGAATATTCTTATAAATAAATAAATTGTAAGGATTGACAGTTTCTCTTCATGATTTTGTGTGCAATAAAATAAATTTTTCTATGCTGTTTGTTCACTGCTATTAATAAAATGTTAAGTTAAAATGATGCCATCATTTTACTTATGTATCTGTATATAATATGCATTTATAAAAGTAAAAAAAAAAAAAAAAAAAAAAAAAAAAACAGCCTGTCCGATTACCGAACAGTTTGAGTAGAATGTTTGCGTTCTTAATTTTAATTTATCTTTATCTGAAAGTGCACAGTTTTACAGCTCTCCAATTTGGAAGAAACAGATATCCACACATGTCACAAATAATATTCAAGTTTTGGTGATCTATCTATTGAGGATCACCAAATCATTAGATCAAATAAAGAACTTACATAGTGACTTCAAATTTACTGGATCAGCGTGAAATGTATACAGTGTATTTTCCTCCCCCACCCCCAATTTAGCTTTCTTATTCTAGCAATTAATATTCGGTCAATATCCCTTTAGATTAAAAAAGTATGGTAAATTTAGATTAAGGAAGTCTTAGATTTTTAAGAAAGATAAAGCTAAAGTCAGTTTTGCAGATATATCCAAAATTAATTTTTGTTTGCTTTTCGTAATTGTTCACTCCGTGTGCATAATCAAAGTTTGAGCGGTTTTTTTTCTTTAGTTTTTTTTTTTTTTTTCTGATGGACACTTCTCCTCCTCCAAATGTATTCACATAGGAAGAAACCTTTTTCGTTTTGTGTTCTTTGACTTCAACTGATCTATCCAAGATACTTGTACCCTTGGGAAAATTCATTAGTACGTTCAAGGCGGCAAGTTTCCTCAAAGAATGAACCAACCCTTCTTATCTGTAGCTCTGGGAACCGCCGATTGAGACCCATAAATATCTCTTATTTCTTGTCTATTCTCAATGACTTTCGACTGAGGAGCAATAAAATAGAACTCGATATAGGCGATAGGCCCAGTGAGTGCTCTATTGTTGATGGAAGAACCGGAAATTGATATGCAAATACGGAACTGTCTTGTCACTTTCACTGGAGACTTTGTAAAGACAGTTGCAAAGAAATTTTTGGTCGTAAAGATGTTTATTTTGAGAAAAAAAAGTCCGACTACCGAAAGCAAAAGGAAGAACAATTTATAGAAATCTATAAAAATGAGCCATGCTTATGGCAAATAAAAAACAAGGAATACCATGATAGAGTAAAAAGAGATGCGGCATATGAGAAACTTGTGAGAAAACTAAAAGAAACCGATCCAACTGCCAATAAAGCGGCAGTTTTGAAAAAAATTAATAACTTCAGGTCTTCTTATAGAAAGCAGTTGAAAAAGGTAAAAGAATCGATGAAGTCAGGTGCTGGATTGGATGAAATTTACCAGCCCACTTTATGGTATTATGATTTGCTTTCCTTTCTACGTGATCAGGAAATACCTCGCTTTTCGCTTTTTCTCGCTATTTTTTTCAGAAAGCACGAGGCCAACTACCGCAATCGCTGTATCCATTGACTCCATTCCGTGCCAAGTCTGAACGCAAACTGTGAAATGTTTGATCGTGTGGGCGAATGATGAAGGCGTGGAAAGGCAGTTATTTATTGCTATCCCGGTCATAAAAGACTCTCACCCCGGTCATAAAAATCGCCCCGTAACTAATTGTTTGTCAGACGAATTCGCACGCGAATGGGCACCTTTACGGAGCAACTAGTGCTGCTATTTGCACGGTTGCTATGGCAGTTACAGCTTACACCATTTGTGCTTTTAATAGAATGGCCTTTGCTGAATTTAACCCAAAAAGCCAAATAATGGAGTTGCTCTACTTGAGTTTTAACGGGATTGGGACCAGACTAGTGTTGGACATGAATGAATGCAACCATTCGAATTAGTCGGTTATCAAACCATTCGATGCAGTCGATTTTGAAAAATATATTCGAACGCTCGGCACATATCATTCGAATGATGAAACGATTAATCACGAATATGATTCGAATTGTGACACGATTAATCGTGATTACTATTCGAATAATAAAATAGCAAATATTCACTAATCGATTACTGATACTATTCGAAAACGATTAATCGATTTCGAATGGCACATCATTGCCAGATTATCGAAAAATTCTGGACTATCGAGACGTCTTGTTTTTGACGCAAAGTCATGTGCTTTCATTTGGTCGACATCGTAAACTAGAAAATATTGACGAAAGAAGGAAGGAAAGACAAAGAGCGGCCAAGTTTCCAGCTACCCCCAAGAGCGCCATATTATTAAGGTGCCGGACTGACCAACTGTCGAATTATTCAGAGTGTACTATATTCATGCACTGCAGTCAAATTTGATTTCAATAAAATACTTAAAGAGTGTAAAATTATGTCGAGATGTGGACCGAAATAGACAGGCCAAACTTCCCAAAGGCTGTCTTAAAAAAGGAGAAACTTAACGTAGTGTTAAACTTGAGTATTTTGTGTTTTCAATTCCTGTTTTACTAATACATTTACTAGCACTAGAGTGCTATATCGTTCTATTTTCTGTCGGCATATTTTAGTGGATTGATTTTTGTGGACATAATTTTTTGAACTTGATTCATATCGACACGTTTTCTTTGCATTTTTCAATAGAGTTGCAACACAGCGAGAGAATAAAATATTGAAAGTTCCGGGGGTTTGCAGTTTTTGATGATTTATCGCCAAGTTTGGCGCCAAAAAATAATTTCAAAAAACTGGAATAGCTCGGTAGCCCAGGCAAATAAGACTTTTGGTGCCCGAAAAATAGTGCAGAGATGATTTTAATCCACCGTTGGCATCCCAAGTAAGTGCTGGTTGGGTTTTGCGAAATAAATTTAGGTGGGCTTCACTTTTAGGAGCCAAAAAACCTCGAAATTTTGGCACTTTTTTCAGTTTTTCGCATATACCTTGAAAATGGTGCATCGTATCGCAAAGTGATTTGTTACAAAATTAAAGAGCACAAAATTCCGCGTCTAATGAGTCCTTAAAAGTTAAATTCGATTCAGTGGTTTAGCCACAATCGAATGTCAAAAATGGGCAATTTTTGCCAACTTGGAGGAAAAACCGGTTTAACGCCTGTAATTCAAAAATGGCCAGCCCGAATTAATAAACGCAAAGAGCTACCACATAGGTCAAGTTATTCGAACTTATATATACATATGTTTTGCATAATATCAATATGTATATATATATATATAATGATATGCAAAAGAAGAAGAAAAAATTAACCACATTACATTGGTCTATGTCTATACTATTTACTCGAATTTAAATCTACCATTCTGTAATATTATATACAATTGGTATGTTGTTATTACATTACTATATGGCATTCATTCCCTGGGACTCCTACCAATAGCCATCTGGCTTGCTCCTTTTTCTTCGCCACTACGAGCAATGAACTGCAAAGTGAAGATTAACGGTGGAGCGCTCCCAGTCAGCCCTGATACAATTTTCTGCAGAATCCCTGTTCGCATGAAATCACCAAAGGAGCTAGAGTCATACTTCGGATTTGAATTAGCCCCCTATTCATTATCTTTTTTCGATGACAGTGGATTGCGGAAGACTAGAAAATCCGATCTCTATAAGCTGTTCAGTCCAATCGATGCTAATACCAGGGCCCGATCATCACAATATTGGGCCCAGGGCAAACACAAATATTTGGGCCTTTGCACCGGACCATAAATATTTTACGGGAAATTGCACGAAAACAGTATTATGCATCTAAGTTATTTTAGATACATATAGCTACTTAAATATACTGTTTGTTTAAACACTAAATATAAATACAATGCGCACCGGTTATAACGGACCTGGGATATAACGTACTATCGGTTATAACGTACCTAGAAGCTAGGTCCCGATTGAAGTCCTATATTTATAATGTTATTTAACTTCGCATAAAACGTACTTAACAAAAGTACATACTACGGCTATAACGTACTTTTTGTACCAAAGCCAAAAATAAAATTTTGCTTTTCTTAAGAATTTTATTTCCTTGTTCTCGGAAATTTCAGTACCTTCAAAAACGCTCATTGTCAGTTTTCAGATTCTCTAGCGAGATGAATAGTGTATGAATGAAGGGAGCGATCTTATCTTTTTCGCCTGCTAGGTAGGGCTAAGAACAAGACCATGTTTTTTATTTGTCATTCATCAATGTAAATGCCTCTTAAAAAGCCCTATCTGTTATGATTCTGATAATAGTGCAGAAGAAACCGAGGAGACTATACCACGCATACCCGACGCATTAAATGCTGCAAAAACATTATCACGATTTTTTGAATGCCGCAGTGATGATACTGAGACTCTACAAAGGCCTATTATGGATATCCAAAACAGTATTTTTAAAGTAGCATCTGCCCATTTAAAACAAAAGAAAATTACAGATTATTTATCTCAATAAAAATTGTAAGTAATAAAGAATTTTCTCTGTCTAATTTAAATTTTAAGAAATCAGACCTGTTTAAAACACATTTTAGAATGAAATTATGAGCCCACTTTTTTTTAATGTAATATTAAATCTTACCGCGGTACTTTTTATAACGTACTTCGGCTATGACGTACTTTTTTAGGTCTCGTGAGAGTACGTTATAACCGGTGTCTATTGTACATAGCAATAAATATTAAAGGATTTTTGTATACATAAATAGCATGTATTTATGAAAGGAAATGCAAAACTTGCCTAACATTATAGGGGGGGCCTTCAAAATACTGTCACTTCTGCATATCAATATTTGTATAGACGAGTTATCATTGCCTAGCTGAAGTTAATAGGGAGTTAAAGCAACCCAGTTTCATTCACGGTAAGGCTAATGTTAAATGTCACCAGATATTACAGTGCATGCTTGCATAAACAGAAAATTTTAAATGTACATTTGCAGGATAATGTCGAGTGATTTTTAAGTTAATTTTTTAAAGAATATAAATTTTTTAACAAATGAAAATTTATCAAACATAAATTTGTTGAAAAATGCAACATTTTTGGGCCCTTGAAATTGGTGGGCCCAGGGCAAATGCCCCGGTTGCCCTGCCGATAAACGGGCCCTGTATACAAGCAATGCTATCTTCGTTGTTGATGGTGGGTTCTTGTTACATCGATTTATGTGGAATACCAATGAAAAATTTTCAACTATCATTGAAATATATATCAACTATGTTAAAAAACACTATGGGTCCAATTGCCCCATAGTGTTTGATGGCACCCTGAAGATGGTACGAAGAAAGGCATAAAATCAGCTGTACGTATCCGAAGAGCCCGTGCTATGTCATCAGCATCTGTTTTGTTTGATGAAACTATGAGTGCAACAATGCTGAAAGAGCGTTTCTTATCAAACGAAAGTAATCAGAAACGTCTGACATCCACAATTACGAATAAACTGACTAGTGAAGGTTTTCGGGTCAAGCAAGCCATCGAGGACGCAGATCTCTTGATTATAACAACTGCATTAGAAACATGTCCACTTGAAAAAAATATGTTCATTGTCGGAGAGGACATAGATTTATTGGTCCTGCTGACAGCCCATGTAGCTCTCTCATCTGTAACGTCTCCTTTTTGCAACATCCATCTCTTAAAACCTGGTAAAGGAAATCAGGATACCGTGATTTATGATCTCAGGCAGTGTAAACTTTCAGATGGCACGAAAAAAAAAAAAAAACATTTATTGTTTCTGCACGCCTTCAGTGGGTGCGACAGTACATCCGCTTTCTTTCGACAGGGCAAAATTAAATTTGTAAAGAAATTACAAAATAATTTCAGCCTTCAAAATGCAATTGCCATTTTTTCAGATCCCGATGCAACACCTGGCTAGGTTGGTGAAGCAGGAGTTAAGTTTATTGTGTATGTATACACGGGCGGCAGCCAAACATCGCTAAATTTGGCTACAATTTTGGCCGAAAGGCTACAATTATTTCAAAAATCCCTTCCAAAAAGTGCATTCAATTTAGCTTCTTTACCTCCCACAGAAGCGGCTGCTCGGCAGTACTCCTTGAGGGTCTACTTGCAAGTGCAGGCTTGGTAGAAAAAATTTCTAAATTCAGAGCAGTGGGGGATGGACGACCACCCGAAACTGTCTGATTCCGCATACATGTCGAAATTCCCTCACCACAGAAGCGGTCATAGAAGACGCGCCGTACGATTGCGATTTTCGAGAGGAAGAAGAGGAGAAGAATCCCTTCCCTGACGAAGATGATGAAGAAGACTTTAATGTCGATGGGACATTTTTGCCAAAAGGACGAAAGACATCATAAGTAACTTATGCACATATATAATGATGTAAATTCAAATAACTTGAAAGAACATTCAAATAACACGTAAAGAGATATGTGGTAGCTCTTTGCGTTAATTCATTTGGGCTGGTCGTTTTTGAATTACAGGCGTTAAACCGGCTTTTCCTCCAAGTTGGCAAAAATTGCCCATTTGTGACAATCGATTGTGGCTAAACCGCTGAACCGAATTTAACTTTTAAGGACTCATTAGACGCGGAATTTTATGCTCTTTAATTTTGTAATAAATCACTTTGCGGTACGATGCACCATTTTCAAGGTATATGCGAAAAACTGAAAAAAGTGCCAAAATTTCGCGGTTTTTTGGCTCCTAAAAGTGAAGCCCACCTAAATTTATTTCGCAAAACCCAACCAGCACTTACTTGGGATGCCAACGGTGGATTAAAATCATCTCCAGCTCTACACTATTTTTCGGGCAGCACGGTTTTATTTTGGTCTGATTTGCCTGGGCTACGGTGATATCTTCCATATTTGGTAAGAAACTGGCAAAGTCTGCAGTTTATTAGAAAGAGGAAGTGTAGTTAGAATACGCATGGCGAAAATTGTTTTAGTGGGCGATTTAAATGTAGATTCAATTATGAGAAATCTTTTATGGAACAAGAAAGACTAACATTGAGCGACGTCTCAACGTGCGTATGTTTTATGTACATGCTTATGCATGTACTGTCTGTAATGTTCGACCACGAATGACTAGTTTTGGCAATTCATTCACATTTTAACTAGTTTTTTTTTATGACGTTTCTACTTATGTAATTTGCATAACTCAATAACGATTTGTCTTAGAATGTCGAAATTTTGTATTTAGGATAGTTGTTACATATAATTCTGAACTTCTCTTTTTGATTGCAATCTACTGGGTAGTTTATTTCCAGGTCTTCCCAAAAGACTTCCAATGCATTAAGGACATCTTCAGTACATTCAAAGACTGTGGTTACTTCAGATTACTTCAGAAAGATTACTTCAAATATTTCATAATTATGTAAAAAATACATAGAAAACAATTTGCGCTACGTTAAAAATCTGAAAATCCACTCTTTCCTTGATTTTTGGTAATTTTTTGGCAATTTGAACTACAGGAAATCGCTTTATTTGCATAGAAAAGTTGCATAGAAAGCTCTTGCATTTAAGCCGTAGTTTTATTTTCGAACGTGCTGTATTTGCAGTCATGAAAAAATTTCGACTTCGAGAGTTTGGTGTATTGACACGTTTTGAGATCTTCTGAATTCATTTATGCTATTTTTATAAGATGTATGTATGGGTGTATGTGAGTGAACACGATAGCTCCTAAACAGGGCATTTAATTGAGCTCAAATTGGGTATATATATTATAAACCACTATCGTAAGACCGGTATTGATTTAGATGTGTATAGGACTTATAGTTTTTCTACAGGGCTGCGACAAAGATTTCTTTTACATTATGGAACATGGGGAGAAATTCTTGAAAATGCGCTAGCGTTTGTTTAAATGCTTGGTAGCAGGGGCGTAGCCAAGGGGGGGGGTTAGGGGGGTCATAACCTCCCCCCCATGAGGAATTTTTTGCCATACAAAATGTATATTCTTCACTCCCTTACCACACACACGTATGCATATATGTGAGTTGCAGTAGTCGTAACCCCCCCCCCCATGAAAAATTTCTGGCTACGCCCCTGCTTGGTAGTGATCTTAATCTTAAGTGTTCGGAAAGTCCAGTGGAGTCACTCCAGATTTTTTGAGATTTATAGAAAACATTTATTTTTTTAAATGTGATAACTTCACACAAGTCGGTCCGATCGATTTGCAAATTTGCACAAATACAGTAAAAAATACAGTGAGGAGGGCCATTTCCTAATTTAAAATTTGAAAATTCAGTCATCGATATATTACATGTCAGATTAAATTTCCAATAGGGTAAATAAAATGAAAAATACCGATTGTTAAATTCCCGTGAAATGTAGAAAACCGTTTTCAACTTAAAATATTATTTTCCTTGCATTATTCTTTCAAAATTTGTGTCCTCAATTAAGGATGCCTGGTCTGAAAGGGTTAAAAATGCATCAGAAGAGCAATTAGGTTAAAAGGCTTTGACGTCACAAATTACGTCACGAGTGAAAATCATTGCACGAATTCTCAGATTCCGATAAACTGGAAATAGTCCCCGAATGTTTTTCTGAGGGAAACACAGATATAAGAATTAACAGACGCAAATTTAGCCATTTAATTTTTTTCATGTTCAATCTGTTGCATTTTGTATTAGTGTAACATAGACAATGCTGTGTAAAAATACAATACTGTGTGTGTCTGTATTGTTATTTATGAAATTGCACACTAGTGCATATAAATAATTAGACGAAAATATTTTTTAAATTAATTTCTTTTATAAATATTTAAAAGTTTCGGACCTATCCCATTCTTTTACAGTGTTATACAAGCCTCTTTTAGGGTAATATACGAACAAGGTCATAATTTTTCCACCTTGTTATTACGAGCCTCTTTTAGCGTGTTATACGAATCCGTCTTATATACCCGTTTCACTTTCAGATAAAAGCAAGAAAATTTCTCGATAAGGGACTGGGACAGGTACCTCATAGAGAGCTGTGTAGTCTCTTCTAGAGGACTTTTTAACATTAAGTAGAAAAAAAGTGCCATAAAAATATGGACCGTTGGAGGAGGGGGTCGCTCAATAGAGGTGGTCGTTCATAGAAGTTTCACTGTATGTTCTTTGCCTGTTAAACAGCTTACCGCTTCATTGGTACTTCGATAGTAAGCCTCCTTTTAAAGTAAATTCCTTGCCTGTAAAACAGCTTACCGCTTCATAAGAACGTTATAGTGGAGAAGCAAACTTTTCCCTCGTGCTGTCTGCCAAATACGATGTACTACGCAAAACAAATCGCGCTTTCCACTCAATTTTGCAAGAACAATATTGGATGAGTAACTATAATATTTAATGAAATTAATTTTGCAGCATAGTGGTAGAAATACTTCTTTGTACATTTCACGAGATATAAAGATATCTCCTTCAGGAGCGAAGTATAGATGTACCAAATCCATGTAAATGTGAATCACTCTTTTATTATTGGTTTTTATACAAATTTACCTAAAAAAGGTTGTACGAGTGTTTTTATTATTAGGTAGCTTTCCTACTTGTAAAAAAATCTGGAGTGACTCAACTCGACTTTCCGAACACTTACGATTAAGATCATTACCAAACATTTAAATAAATTTCAATCGATGAATAATTCAAACATATATACCAAATTGAAACTCAATCGAATGCACCGTTTAAACGCTTGCGCACTTTCAAGAATTTCTCCCCATATGCCATTATGCCATAATATAAAAGAAATTTTTGTCGTAGCCCTGTAGGAAAACTACAAGTCTTATACACACCAAAATCAATACCGGTCTTAAGATGGTGATTTATAACATATATACCCAATTTCAGCTCAATCGAAGGTACAGTTTAAATGCTAGCGCACTTTCAAGAATTTCCCCCCCATAGGCCAAAATGTAAAAGAAATCTTTGTCGTAGCCCTGTAGAAAAACTATAAGTCCTATACACACCAAAATCTATACCGGTCTTGCGACGGTGGTTTATAACATATATACACAATTTGAGCTCAATCGAATCTACCGTTTAAGCGCTAGCGCACTTTCAAGAAATTCCCCCCATAGGCCATAATGTAAAAGAAATCTTTGTCGTAGCCCTGTAGAAAAACTATAAGTGCTATACACACCAAAATCAATACCAGTCTTGCGACGGTGGTTTATGACATATATATCCAATTTGAGCTCAATCGAATGCTCCGTTCAGGAGCTATCGTGTTCACTTACATACACACAAACACACACACATACATGCATACATACATCTCGTAAAAATAGCATAAATGGATTCAGAAGCCCTCAAAACGTGTAAAAACACCAAAATCTCGAAGTCGAATTTTTTTATGATTACAATACTTTCCTTACATGGTACATGTTCGGAAAGTAGCAAGTTTTTCAGTCATCAGAACAATATTGTGTAAGGAGGCTGCTTATAGCAATATTTGTTATTATTTGTCGGAATTAAGAATATCTATTTAACTTCACGTTCGCTCCCAGAAAATTGATTCTATGTTAATTTACTCAGCCATTTGCAATCTGAAGAGGCTTAATTTTTATGTTATTGTGTTGTGTTGTTACTTTTTGTGTTTTATATGCATTTTTTGACAAAAACATATAAAGGGATTAAGAATATACATTTAACATCATGTTCCCTGGTAGAAACATGATTTTCTATTAATTTACCGAATCATTTACAATCGGAAGAGGCTTAAGTTTTTGTTATTGTTTTATTGTTCAGTTTTAATGTTTTTGTTTGCATTTTTTTTTTTGACAAAAACACATAAAAGTATTTGTTTGTTCTGTATAATGAACACAGGACGTATCATAAAATATGAGCATCAAGAGGTGATAGCACACATCCAAACAAACGGTTTTCATCATAGAATGCATGGTTTGAATTAGAATGCCCAGGCGAAAGAGGACGCCAAAGGGGATGTTCTTATACAAGGCAAAAACGTTCAGGAAGCATAACAAAAATCTTAGAGCGATAAGTTACGAAAACAAACATAGCGGCATGTGATTAGAGTTCAAAGAAGTGACAGCCAGCGGCTATGCACGTGCGATCTTTCTTAATTTCAGAGTGCACAGACGCTAGACTTTCAAAAAATTAGCGAACATACTGAAACATGCCAGACAAATCAAGCACTTTCCCTGTATCTGCTGAAAGTTTTTCGACGAGTTCGCCTGCAGATTCAATGCGAATCTTATGCGTAATAACTTTCAGTTGCCGTCCCTACAAAAAACAAATTGAGACTTGAAAGATCTGCCGAGCGCGGTGACTAAGCTATACAGAACCACCTTTCCAATCCATTCATTCTGAAAGGTTACGTCTAGATAGTTTCGCATCTCTCATACATAATGGGCTGGTGCTTCATCCTGCTGGAACCACATTCTCTACCTTAAATATATGTGAACGTCGATGCACATATCTGCCACTGGAAGCACCTGTTGCAGGAACGTTAGGTATTTTTTCTCGTCAAGGCGTCCTGGCGAAGATAAGGTCCGAGTTTTTGTCGCCAATTATTCCCACAAAACACTGATAGAAAGCGTCAATCACATGCCATTAAGCTTTCTTTTATAAATTAATCACTCTTTGTGTTTTTGCCTCTTATAACAAACATCACCTGCTGCGTCCTCTAGATTCTTTGCAATCTAACTCTGACCATGCATTCTTTAATGAAAGTTGTTTGCTTGGATGTGCACTACCTCATCTTAAAGTTTTGCCCATCTTTTATGAGAAACCCTGTATATAGGCAATGTAATTTCACATATCAAATAAGCCATCATATATATCCTTAATTAACGTTGTGAATTACTGCATATTACTGTTTCTATAGCTTTTCGGCGAATCTAGCCCCTCTGCGACGAGTCCCCCTTCTGCGAGACAGCTTTGAGTTCTCGTAACGTATTTCAATGGGAAAAATCCGATTTTCAACATTGAAGAAAAACCTCTGAATGGAGTCACAGCGATTGTAATTATTTATTTCCCACTCTTTACTTTGGTATTTGATATTTGTTATTACATCATTCTGGTAAACTGGTAAGATGTTCATTTCAATGGTGTAGGTAATCTTGCTGTTCGATTTTATATATCTGTATGCACAATAGTAAGAAATATTTTGAAAGGGCCCGATTTAGAAAATTCTTGAATGTAAACACAACTCGGGATGGGAGCCTCCTAACAGTGATATAGGCAGCGTGAAATTTCCAAAGGTAAATTACTGTATGGCTGTGCCTTGCTGTCGAAAGTCTGTGCTTTTTTTCCCAATATGGTAGTTGTCTATTATCTTTCATGATGAATTTAAGAAACAAATTCAAGCCGTACATAAGATACCTAAGAATTTACAACTTTTTACAACCCCGGCTTATAAATGTCATCTATTCATCAAGCAGATTAACAACTTGTTTAATATATTGTTTGAAAAATTTTGAAAGCATCTATAAAAGTCTGCTATTAAAAAAGATTAAAAAAAAATGAAGTGGGATTTTGCTTTTGCTGCCCCCAACGAGACAAGACTCTTTCATTCGTCCTATTACTGAATAACGAATGGTTGGAAAATAATTTGCAGAGGTTAATTAAAAAATAATTAACCCCTGACACCCACCCCGCACACTGAAATTCGGGTGCTCCGGTCATGGGTGCTTATATGAGTCAAGGGCAGCTCCAGCTGAATTTTCGGACTCCAGCGGAATTTTCGGTGTGGGGGGAGGGGGGATTGGAATTTTTTGATATGTTAATAATTTGTTCACAACCTAAAATGGATGTGTGAAATCGCGATATCTATGAATCTAAAGTTCTAGAACAAAAGTTCGGGGAACCCCATGGCCCCCTTACTGGAGCAGCCTTTGATATGAACTATAAAAAATACCTCAAAAAGTTTCACTATCTGTATTACAAAATTCATCATTATGCCAACGGCTAAGGAGTCGTGCAAGATGGCTGATTAGCCCCACCCCCATAGGCTCCCACTCAGTCACTGCTATAATTAATGCCTTATGTCCTGATAAATTGCTAATGCTTGATACCTTAGGTAATTTCAAATTTTTTTCTTTGAACCATCAACAGAGCAGTTCGTTACACAAACTGCCATTAGATGGCAGTACGACTGACACAAGAAATGTCATTTTCGTGAATGAAAAACTACTAAGGGAAAAAAGTCACTTTAAATAGAAACTAAAACGTACCTTATATCTTAATGAACGAAGTGCAAAAAAAAGTGCAATAAAAACAAACATTAATTGAATTTCGGGTACAGCTTTAGTATTGGTCCTTTGGCGCGCTTTATTTTTGGCGACTTTTTTTGGCGCGATAAAGGATGCCAATATGGTAACCCCGCCGGCGGTTGTTCCGGAGCGGTAACTCTAACCTCGGGCGAAAAAGTGGATTCTTCCGTGACGTCATGGATGCGCTCGTTTTCTTCCGGCGAATCGCGACCGTTTGTTCCTTTCATGAACTTTTGGAGCCCCGTGTATTTCTTAGCGCGGGAGGTTCGTTCGAATGGTTGATCTGCCATGTGCTTTATGGTTTTATTTTAATGGCTTTATTTTACATTAAATTTTATAATTATTTAATTATTTTTGAAATTTAAAACGGCTGTTCAGGTTCATACTGACTGTTTATATACAGTTTTGTATGAATAAGCATTCTTTTGATAGTACGTTTCAGATTAATATTTGCGTTCTCGATTGTTTATTTGTTAAGGGTAGAAGCAACAAATAATTACGTTATTAATATTTTATACAGTGAAATAATTTTAGATATTTTGATTTTATTATTTCCATATTGCAATAATTTAGCGATTTTAATCAAGGTATGTGATAAGAATTGTTTGTTTTTATTTGTTAGTAGCTGCTACCCGCGACTTCGCCCGCGTCGGCTTTAGAGTTAGGTCCCAAAAGAAATGAAGCATGTGTGAATAACATATATGTTTGCGACAAAAGAAACTGCATTTAAATATTATTTGCTTTTTACTTATTTTATATGAAGTATAATGCGTAATAGTATACTTCATTTAAAATAAGAGAGTAAGCAGAGTTACTAAATTAAGATTTTTTTCAGGCATTTGGCGAATACAGTTACGACAGTATTTGCTAACTGTTTTTGTTGTTCTTGTGAAAGAAATATTTATGCTATAGCATGAATTTTAGCCTACGCTAATCAGGAATAGTGCAGCTTTTTCTTAGCGAAAAAGTTTTAGAATCGGTTCTATAGTTACAGAGATACCCAGAGAGCGTAATGTATTAGAATTATTTTGAGTGTTCCTGTAAAGGAACTATTTGCACTACATGTATGAATTTTAGCCTATAATACTCAAGAATAGTGTAAATTACTAACAGTGAAAAAAGTTTTGGAATCGGTTCAGTACTTACAGAGATACACATAGAGTGTAATGTAATTCTTATGAGTATCCCTGTAAAAGAACTATTTGTGATATATGCATAAAAGGTAGCCTATAACACTCAGGGTCCCACCAGTGTCTAAGAAGTTCTACTCTCAAAACTGGAAGGCTGGAAGTGCCAGGTTCAACCCCTGGTCGAGCCTGTCGACCTAGCCGCTCGCAGATTTTCGCGGTTTTCTCCAAAACCTCGCATAAATACGGGCTAGGATCCCTTAGAAAGTTCCCCACAGAGGAATAACCCATATAGGCCTAGGACCCTAGTGCAGTCAATCGGTCTTAATCCACAAACAAACTAACAATAATACTCAGGAATAGTGTAACTAAGTTTTAAATTCGGTTTAGTAGCTATAATTCCATAGAGCGCAATACATTAGAATTATTTTGAATGTTTTTGTAAAAGAATTATTTATGCTATATGCTTGAAAGGTTGCCTGTATGTTAATCCAGGGCATAAGCTATCTTCATTACGAATTTTTCCAAATTCGTTCAGCAATTTGTGTGTGATTCAGTCAAAAACATCTAAACACACAAACGTACACATTTTTTAATGACTATGTCATTTTATCTCTCAATACCCTTATTGAAAAATGTGTCCCAAAAATGCGAAATAATAAAGCGACATAAAAAAGCGACATAATTTTACATGTATTTAAATACTATTAGTTCACAACAGCTTTAATATAGAGATTAAAGCAGTCTCGATATTGTTACACTATTTCGTAAGCTGTAGAATATGCTCCACATGTATTTTTTACATATATTCAAATATTATTAGTTCACAACAGCTTTAATCTATTGTTACAATATTTCGTAAGCTGTAGAATATGCCCCACATGTATTTTTCTATAAATAGGTTACACTCATAAAAATTTCAACATAGGGTTACCAGGCGAAATACGAGAAAGATGAGCGATAACATGCCAAGTTAATTAATATAGTTTTAATATGGCAATAATAAAACTAAAAAATTAGGAGGTTTCAGGGGGATCTCCCCCTGACGAGGCTCGAACAGCCGAGTTTTTATATTATTGGTAGGATTTGGAAATTTATGAAGTTTAAGAAACACATTTGGACTTATCTTTCTAATGCTTTTTAATTTGGCGTAAAATCAACATAATTTCCATACCATTTCATGTTTTTCAAATGCATGTTTATCTGAAAATTGAATTTCAGCTTTATTTCAAAAGCATAAATCATTTTGTGCGGGCGATAAAACGGTTTTTAATTAATAATTAGAAAAGTATTTAAAATTTCAACATTCTGAGCCTCAGGTGCACAGTCATGGGCTTCTATGCTCAAATTTTCAAAGCTCTGCTTTCTGTAGATTTGTCTGGAGAACATTCATTTTTATTATTATTGATAGATAGATTTGGCATAAAACTGGCATAATTTCCGTGGAATTTAATGTTTTACAGATGCACGCACGCGCTTCTTTATTGAAGCAATATCATTCTTGTTATCTCAAAACATGAATCATTTGATTGATACGGGCGAAACTCGCCAAGCATGGCAACGTAAAAACGGTTTTTAATTAATAATTAAAAAAGTAATTAAAAATCTAAAATTCTAATTAGCCTATAACCAACTCCAGGGTCCCCTCTATATCTAAACCAAAATGCATCCTAATCGATTCAGCGGTTTAGGATGCATTTTGGTTTGGTGGTTTAGGATGTTTGTTTGTTTAACAAACAAACTCACTTTCGCATTTATGATATTAGTTAGGATGTTTACCTTTGTTTATTTGTTAAGGGTAGGAGCAAAAAATAATTTCGTTATTAATATACTATTTGATTTTTTGATTTTATTATTTAAATATTGAAACAATTTAGCGATTTTAATTAAGGTATGAGATAAGCATTGTTTGTTATGATTTAAACTAGTTCTTTACTTTTGCTTACGTAATCTTTTGTCAGAATGCTAAAATATATTTTAATTTTTTGGCACTTTTATTTGTTATTTTTGTGAGGTATTGTCTTTAGAATATTATTTGTTTGCATTGTTTAATTTCATCTACTAAAAAAAGAAAGGGGGGGAGGGTTGAGGGGGGCACAGCCCCCCCTCACATAAAAAGAAAAGTAATTAAATTTTATTAAACCGATTCTATATGTACATGTAAACTTGTTATCTGTTTAAATTTTTTTTTATAAAAATATTTAAAAGCCATTAAAATAAATCATAGTAAAATTAACGGCGACGATCAATTATCTCGGAACCAGCGCCATCCGATCCGCCATATTGTTTACAATTGGCATCGGCAAGGCAAACTTGGGTTGGCGACAAGATTTTGTCGCCAAATCAAAAAATCGCCAAAAAGGACCTATACTAAAGCTGTTCCGAATTTCGTAAAACTATTACTTCATGCAAAAAATTTAAGTGTAAAGGCATTCTGCATTCTACATTCTCATTACTTCTCAAAACCGAAAGAACATATTTTTAACAGCATTAATATTGGATTCTTATGTTGATTCTTTCATGATATATTGGATCACATGACAATAATGTTAAAACTAGATAAGGAATGTTTTATTCACACGCATCGCATAGACACTCAGGCAGGGCCCGATTAACCTTTGAAGTGAGGGGAAGCTCAGTCTCATTTCGGGGGCCCCCCCTCCTTGGATTTTTGTTCGGGAAAAGTAAAGTTTTTCTAAATCTATGAACAATGTAACAAAACTCACTAATGCATTAAATGACATCATGAAAAGGGGCCCAGCAGAATTCAGATTAGTGTTCATCCCCCTCCCCCACACACAAAAACACACTGACATTTAAAATTATTGTATAAAATAATTGCATCAAAATTGTACGGTTGTTACTTGTTGAATTAGTATTATCATGGTCTTACAATGCAATTAAGAGTATTAATAAAATATTACAAATTGTAGTCAATTTAGGTCAAATCTTAAGTTGTACTAAAATGGCATGTATTTTATCTTGCTTGCGCAAATTTTCAAAACAAAAGAATCTTTACAATAACTTAAAAGATGCATTTAAAAACACAATTTTGAATTTTTGCAGTTTTCCAGTCATTTTTGGGCCCTCCTTCAAATTCTGAGGGGAAGCTCAAGCTTCCCAAGCCTTTTCGGTAATCAGGCCCTGCACTCAGGGTCGCAACTAGGATTTGAACTTTCCTAGTCTACTAGACTAGGAAAGTTCAAACGGGACACATGTCCAGTCACCGATATCTGAGGTGGATGCCTAAATGATTTATTATTCTATCAGAAGGGTTGCCTTAATTAGACTTTGTCCTGATAATCTAAACTCCAGTTGGGACACTTGCACAATGCACACACTGCGGCGTAGCCAGATGGGTGTTTTGGCATTTTGGGAATCAGCAGTAACCACCCTCCTCCCGAAAATTTTCAAAAAGGGCCGTATTCTTGCAACCGGAAAAATTAAATCTAAAATTTTTGAAAAATTTTAGAGGGGTTGAACGCAGGGTTGGCAAAGTGGACCCAGCCCAGAAAAACCCACACGGGTTTTTCTGGGTGGGTCCACCAACAAAAACCCGCCTGGGTTTTTGTTTAAAATCATTTCTGAGTCTGCAAATCCCACCTATAGTATTTAGAAATATACTTTACCTTTTAAGCCCAAAACCTAGGTGGTTTATCTTATCAAAATTACATAAAAATAAGTCATAGTTATGTTAATCAGATGAAGTTTACCTCAAAATATTTATTTTCTAAAATTAATTTCATTAACTGAAAATTTTGAAACTTCTAGACAGTATAACAACAGTGTTTTTGACAGAGGTAGTCATGATCCTTCACAGAAAACAAGCTTTTTTTCTACTTTGAAAGAATTAAAAAATATTATTAATCATATTTCAATTACTACTTGTATTCCAGATTGATTAAGAAATATGTAATTATATATATATATATATATAACTAATAATATTTTCCCTTTAAGAAATATAAAGAAAAAACCCTGAAATCTTCAGTTTGAAAACACAGACTACTTTTTGCTACTATACTGTTTTTATTATTCTTTTGCTTATTTAATTTTTTTTATAGCAAATATGCAGTGATTATTATAAATAAGTTTTGATACCACATTATAATGAAAATAAACTGTTGATAATATTCTAGTAAAAAACTATGCAAAATATGACATGTGTGTTTAATGTCGAATAATAATCCCAATTAAAGTTAAATGAAAACAAACTAAAAATGTAGAATGAAAAATATATTTTAAATTAATTATAATTGATCTTTTTTACAGTTTACCAATCAAAATCACATTCACTTTGATTTTTGTGGTAATATTTGTAAATCTTTACTAATTTTTCACACTGCTCTGAGCTTAGTCTGTTCCGCAGCTTAGACCATATGAATCCAAATCTAGAGAAAATTCTCTCAATGGAAGCAGAGCTAGATGGAACAGAATGCAGAGACTGAAAAAGAAGTGTCTGAGATTCTTTCCATTGGTCAGCCTCAGTAATTGTCTGTGATTGGATGATTCAAGAAAATTTCAAAACGAAACAAACTACAAAATGATGTTGTCAATAAATATAACCACATGAAAAAAATATTTTTATGGTAGTAATGACTGGCTAGAAGCAAAAAAATATTGTTTATCAAATATCAAAGCAAAGTAATTTTATTAATAATGAAAGATATAAACATAAACTCAAACCCAAAATAAAACATTTTTGAGTAGACTGATGCCATAGTAATAAGAAAAATTCATTATGGAATGGATTCATCTATTTGAATGACATTAAGTAAATGTATGACCAAAAATAAATAACATAAAAGAATAATTTTTAGATTTGCAGTTTTGTTTGTCACATATTTGCATTATTGTTCTTAGTAATGATTTTTATATGAAAAAATTCAATTAATTAATGCTCATGCATATGTAAACAGATACATTGTATAAATATACAAACATACAAAAAATAACAGAAACCCAGAAAAGTCCACAAAAACCCGGGTGGGTTGGGGTTTTGTACAAAAACCCGGGTTTTTGCCAACTCTGGTTGAACGTCGTCTGAACGTCGGCGTAAAAACACATGTAAAGGGGGGGGGAGGCAAACAATTTCCTTTTGTAAAAAAGTTTTTCAAATAGGTGATATCTGAATTTTCTTGAATTTTTGGGGGGGACGGGAGCAATTTCTCCCCTTACCCCTAGTAATTTACGCCTATGGGTTCTAACATTAAAACCCCCCTCTTGACTACACCACTATGCAGACAGTTTTCCTCGAAGAAACATCGTGGTTTACTCACGACAAAAATATATAGGCTACTATACCCTCCCCTCCCCTCTTACAAAAAAAAAAAAAAAAAAAAAAAAAAAAAAAAAGAGATAGAAAAATAAAAATAAAAAAGCTTGTAGGTATGTGAAAGAGCAAATCCGGTATCCAGTGAGTGGTACATTTAAAAACTCATTCAAAGAATCAATATTTGTTATAGTGGAGAGCCCTCTCGCTTTCATTTGTGAGAACAAACAGGTTAAACCTGGGTCCTGCTTAACTCTTGAACTCGACAGATTTAGGTTCAAGTAGCGTAAGTTTATCCCCTCACCTGTGGATCCCCCATTGCAAATGATACCGTAAATCAACTTCCCCCTAGTATTTTGCCTTAATTCTTAATAGATATGGAAGATAGTATATTTTGGTCTTGGTTATATCTAATACAACACAAAAGAGCCAATATCGTTATGGATGCAATGGTGGATGGATCCAAAAAAAAAAATCTGATGTGTCCAACACATGACTTCCTTGCACGTCTATTAAATCAAAAATGTTTTTACGCACTTCCTCTAAACTTATTTGTTTGAAAGAGATAAAATATCAATAATAGTAAGGTTTAGCGATTTCTAGCCAAATATTTCGATATCGCCAAGCTGAGTTCAATTTGAAAGATTTCCTTCTGACACTTTATTTGGCGATATTTCACCAAAAGCCGACAAACTTGAGATAGTTTGCGAGATTTTGGGGATAGCCAAAGTAGTCATTGACAACAGACTTTCAATGAATTGAATGCATCCATACACCTTAATGTATTTAAAGTCATTTGGCTGACCCTGTAAATAAATTCCCAGTCGATTGCTGTCAAAAAAGATATTGAAAATAGTTAGATATTATAATATAGTTCTAAATACAAAAGTTCAAAATTCTACGGGTTAAAGTTTTAGAGTTATACAAAATAAGAAATAATTTTTGCCGCCAAATTTGGCGATATTTCGGCGAAACTCGTCAATGTCGACGACATTTGGCGAGATTTTAAGCATGGACCAGCAATGACAGATTATCGCCAAATTTGGCGATATTTCGCCAAAACTTGCCAAGAACGATTACAAATGGCGATACTTTGGACATGGACCAAATGACTGACTATCGCCATTTTTGGCGACATTTCGACAAAACTCACCACGGTCGAGGACAGACGGCGAGATTTTGGGCATGTACCAAACAATGACTGACTACAATTGTATTATATTGAAGATGTCCATAGACATTAAAGTACTGAAATTCTTTTCGGTGGTCCTGTAAATAAACTCTCCAGTAGATTGGAACCAAAAATCGAGATGCACAACTACATGTTAAAACAATCTTATATATGAAATTTCATAATAGTTTTTGAGATTTGAGAGTTAAATATGCACACACGTACACCAAAAGTCGCCAAGCTTGGCGACTTTTGGCATAGTTCTTGAGGGTGGCACGTGACCGTGGTCGGACCATTACCTAACTTATGTGGTAGGACGGTATTGTGCTTGAAATGGATGAATGCCCCTAAAATTGCCATTGACCGTAATGTATTGGAAATCTTTTGAGTGTTCCTGTAGCAGAACTGTAAATGATAAAGACACTTTTTTAATGAAGAAATTCATTTCCTAACTCTTTACAGCATATATCACTTCTGAGTCGTTTGAAATAGCCCAATACCTCTAAAAAACGCTTTGATGAATTTCGGCCTATAGAGCGTAATGTATTTCGAATCTTTTAGGCGGTTCTGTAGATAAACTATCCAGTCGAATGGAACCGAAAGGGGAGGTGCACAACTAGATGTTACAACAATCCTAAATATAAAGTTTCAACATTCTACGATTAATAGTTTTTGAGATATGCGAGTTTAATGAATTTCGGCCCATAGAGCGTAATGTATTTCGAATCTTTTGGGCGGTCCTGTACATAAACTATACATTCGATTGCGACCAAAAGGGGAGGTGCACAACTAGATCATAGAACAATCCTAAATATCAAATCTCAACATTCTACGACCAATAGTTTTTGAGATATGCGAGTTACATACATACGTACGTACGTACAGACGGCATGGAAAAACTGACCACAATAGCTCGCCGCTGGTCAAAATGAGTTGCAGACGCGTTCCTATGATCGTGCATGCTAGCCTACGATGAGATGCATCGAAAAAATTCTTAAAATTAAATATAGAGGAGAGGTAGTTAAAATCGTTTTTTTTTTGTCGAAATTTGGCCCCCAAAATTTTTCGGAATCACATTACTTCCTTATACTACGTACAAGGAAGTAAAAAGTTGCAAGGGCAGAAAACTGGCGACATGACGAAGCATTTTATCAGAGGTCATTATTTTATTTTGTCCCTATTCTTTTAATCTTGAATCTATGTTTAACCTGTTCGCTCTGATCACTGAAAAGATGCGAGAGAAAAGACTCTCTGACCAGTGCTGATGCTTCCCAGTGATCCAGCTTAGTGCGTGCGCAATCGAACAGATCAACGTGAGTTCAGTAGTATGTTAAACTTCTTATAACAAATCGAGAGCTTTTTTGTGTCGAGAGAGTGTTTAGGATCGCTGACCATCCCCCCTTCATTCCCCCCTTAGACCCGCCTTCTTGGGGATGTAAAATTCTTGTAAGTTTTCTGGAGATTTACAGTAGTCTTACAAAAATATCTTTTTTTCGAAGCGTTTGCTGCTTCTGTAAATATCCCAATTCAGGTATCAACTGGGAAGCATTTAAGAATAGAATTAATTAAGTGTATTTGTAGTAGTATCTAGTACTCTGTTGGAATAGTATCAAAAAGACAACTTAACATTGACATTAAAATAAAGTATTTAAAAATTTTAAGCCCAAATAACTGATGGGAGTTGTTTAAATTCATCCATTGGAAACTAAAGTACAGATACGGAGAAAAGGGCCCATTTACTCTTTATTCGGCCATGGTTCATCGTATAGAAAAGTTATATATACCAAATGAAGTCCAAGCAAATGAAGTATAACAAATAAAATTGTACGTTATCGTAAACGATTTCTATGTGTATGCTGTACGATGAAATATAGCTACCGAATAAAGGGCAAGTGCGCCTTCATTTTTCCCATAGTTGGACACTGCTGTAAAAACCCATACCTTCAAAAAAGCTCTAATAGGGTTTAATACAGCATTTTCCAACGGCATTATAAAAGTTTAGAACAGTTAAAAGAATTTTTTTCAGAAACTCGAACAAATTCTGTATATTTTTTCATAAAAGGGATTATATAATATTCTTTCTTATAATTAATCAACTTATAAGAGTTATGAGAAGCATTCGGACAGAAAATCTTTTGTACAGTATTTTGTAGTATTTTCCTAAGTCTAGTGCCCTTATGTTAATTTTTCTGTGCTTAGAGAAACCCACTGAATGTGACAGCAGACAGACTCTTACAAATAGGTTTGTAGTTTATAAGATAGCTTAGTATAATTTGCGAAGAAACTTTCCACATTTTTTCGAGACGCTAACATATTTTTTTCACTCTTCAATTATAAGAGCTATGTGATGAGTTTAGCTTTTTCAAAAACAACCTTTAAGCTAAAAATTTTGCTGTTATAAGATGCCGAAAAATTACATTAATAATACAGCTCTCTTCTAATTAGTTTATTTTTAAAAAAGTAAGGAAAGTTCTTCCTAATCTGCAGCCCATTTCTTACAAAATCATACAAACACTGCGCTTAGAAAAATTCTGTACATTGCGCCTCACTGACCGTACTGCTTTATACGAGCGAAGAAATGTGGAAATATGGAATTTCCTTGGGGATTTCACACCCTCACGTTCTATCTGACAAGAGAGGGGCTTTTAGCAGACTTGGTCTCATGCATCCCCTCCCCCTCCTCTAATTTGAAAATTTCTTTCCTTGCTTGTCTGGAAGGGTTCAACAAATGTGGCTCGCCATTTATTGCCACACTATCCTCCGAAATAAACGAAGTTTATTTTACACATGTCTAGCCCTGTCATTGTAAGTAATTTTAATTAATTTTGTGCTCAGCAGTTATTCTCTTTATGCTGCTACTTATCGTAAAACTAATTTATCTGCGAGGGCTAAATTAATTTCCTTGAGATCAGTTCTACTTTGTTCGTGACAATACATTTGGGAAGGAGTCATAAAATTTTAAACCAAAAAATTGTCTATTTTCTTTATGATTTCATTGCATCAGAATGATCCTCCAAGCAATAAAATAAACTTTTCTGACTTATATGTGCATTGAGCTACAGGGTCGGTTAGTTCCATTTTTGTGTGAAAACAGTACTGCAAATATTACCATAATGAACGCTCCAAAAATAATACGAATTTATTTTCAGTTGTTTTTTCTTTTTACAGGGATAGACACTTGCAAATTCTTGTTCCACAGAACCGAGTCAAAAACATTATCCCCGCTTGATTTTCTTTCAACCACTTCCCAGTCTGGTGGCAGCATGACCAGACAGTTCGCAGCAGTTTCTGATTCTTTTGGGATCGTCTGCAACGGTGGGGCTTCGTAAAGATGTAAGCCAGGCTTCACCCAACTTGCTGGAAAGTTTTGGGACTGATGGGCCGCGTCGACGGTTGTAGAGCTTACACACGGGTTATAGGGATCCGTTTGCGTTTCGGCAGCTTCAAAGCTGAAGCGATCGGTCTGTGATTCAGTTGTGGAGTATATATTATTGTTGAAGACTTCTGTCTGCGATTCAGTTGTGGAGTACATGTAATTGTTGAAGAGTTCGGTCTGTGAATAATAAACCAAATACATAGTAAATTTTAGAGAAACATCGAATGCAAATTTTATCTTTCAAAATGCCAATGGGTCATTCCACGTCTGATCAAACATAGCAGTTCACCACACAAACTTAGATTTTCCTCAAACGTTGCATAGAATTTATACTCTAAGATAACCACAAATCTCAATTTCGAAGGTTCTACGATAATTAATTACAGATAAATTAATTATGCAAAATTTTAAGTTTTATGCAAGATACGCCATTTTTTTTTTCTGAATTGCTTAAATAACTCCTTATCTGAAGAGGTTTCTGAAGTGAAAATTTGTTTCTATGGGTAACTTTTTAAGGTGATTCCAAAAATGTTATCAAAATTTGCGTATCTTCTATAATTTATGCATAAGCATTGCATTTACTAAAAAACATCATGAATTTTTTTCGGCATCGTCGTTGTCAAATGAATATCTGCTATGTGCACTTTTTGAAGATTTCGATATTTTGACTAGTATGACTAGTTTACTAACCAAATTTTCGTATAAAAAGACTTCTACGAGACTCTAAGCGTTGTACGGTGAAAAGTGACCGCTAAATATATATATATATATATATATATATATATATATATATATATATATATATATATATATATATATATATATATATATATATATATATATATATATATATATATATATATATATGTGTGTGTGTGAATAAACCAGAATATTGTCAAATAATAACTGCTGATAAAAACTGGTAATAATAATAAACTTTTTGCACACAGCAGATATTTTGTTTGACACAACGACGATATAAAAAATAACTTTTTTCACAATTTTTTATTATATTTACGTTATTTGAATTAAAAGAACACCATGTCAAATATAAAATATTTTTTTTTTGCTTGGGAATTTCTCATAGTGGGAATAAAAGGGTTAAACAAATTGTCATTCACGCGCCATTCCTTGAATAATTGAAATTTCAAAATTTGTGGCAAATTAGTCATCAGAACATTAGAAAGTGTTAGATGGGCTTGGCCAATAAAAGGCTGGGAACATATTTAACTGTTTTTATCAGATTTATCAAGGTACATGTAATGATTTTCATTGAAAAAATTTTTATTCCATGATCCAGAATGTGACAGCCAAAGAGTGACTTAATGATCGGAACACCCACTCCGGAATGACTGTGCCGATGATTTGAAAAGTTTTTTTTTTTTTTCAATTTTTTTTTTTTCAGAAAAAAAAGGCTGTTTTACATTGATTTGAAATTGTGGTTCCTTTTTTTTTAATAAATTGTAAATTTTTACCTGTCTGTCTGAAGCGGTGTACACACCTCTAGCTGGATGGCCATTATGGTTGACTGGAGCATTTCTTTTAGGATGCTGTGTGCTACAGATAAGATATGAAAAATACAGTAAAACTAAGAATTTAATCGCTGGCACTGTGCAGTCGCGTATTTAGAGGAAAGAGAGGAGCCTGTGCCCCTTCGAAAATCCAAAACAATTATTAAAAAATACTGTAGTTTTGAAACATTTACCTTAACTCTAGTAACAATATATGATTTAAAATATTATTAATATAATAATATAGTTATTATTTAATTAGGATGCTTTCTTCTGTCGTTTATGTAGACACTAAGTTTTTAGCACAACATGGATCGATAAATAAAAGAAACATTGTATCCATATTACTTTTAATTTAAAAATAAATAGTTTCCCATGGTTTAAAAAGCCTAAAGATCTTGCAGTTTTTAACCAATTCCGTCCAGATGATGTGCGCCCAAGGGCGGATCCAGAAACTTTTTTCGGAGGGGGCGCAAATCCCGAATACTCATTTTATCTAGTGTAAAGCCCACTTAATATTGGTGAAAGCCCCATTTATCTAATGTAAATATATTTTTCTCGGAGGGGGCGCGCGCCCCCTGCGCCCTCCCCCTGGATCCGCCTTTGTGTGCGCCCCCCCCCAAAAGTCAAAAGCTAGATCAGCCCTCCTCAGAAATAAAAACCTATATACACCACAGGCACTGTGCATAGTAAGGGAAGAAAAAATTAACTAATAATGCAACATAAACACTCAAGCTGAAGCGGTCTTTCCGCTTTTCATTGTAGCTCTGCTTCGACTATAGAATAATTTTTATGTCCACATATAAAATTTACTTTTCTCCTTGAAGGAGGAACATCGACATAATTATTTCCGACTTAAATTTGAAATTTCCAATATATGTGGTGTACCACTGCGGAAAAGATGGACTCACGCAAACGAGCTATCGAAGTTCCGAAAATGTTTAATCCATCAGCACGGAGGCAGCCTATTACGGAGAGTCGTGGGTCGAGACCAGGGTGGTCGCTCCATTTTGAATTATTATAAGCTTTTCTTATATTCGCTATGGTGTACATTTGCCTATCTTCCCAGAGATCGGCAATGGTAAACCTAAAGTTTATTGCTTTTCTCCCCCTCATCCCCCGTTGTTTAGAGAGGGGGAGTACAGTTTCACTTAGAGGACGCTCCCTCATACTCTCCCTCCGTTGGAAATAAAAATAATTACTGCTTGCTCGGCAATGGTCTTTGAAAGCAGCTACAGAAGCAGAGTTGGGCAAAATACATAAAAAAATGTATTTTCGATGCAAAATACAAATTACATTTATTCAAACACAAAAAATTACAAAATACAAAATGCTTTCTAAATTGAAAAAATACAAAATACATTTATTTTCTTAATACATACAAAATACGAAATACGTCTAAAACTTCAATTAAGTAAAATTTTCTACAGAAACTTCTAGTTTATTTTATTCCAGTGTATTTTAAGATGAACAAACAAATGTAATAGTAACTTTTTTTTTTTTTTTTTTTTTTTTTTTTTTTTTTTTTTTTTTACATATACATGAGTTTTTCCTGGAATAAATTGCATCTTAAAAGGCATGAAAGCAAAAATGTGTGGCAAGTATTTATTGAACGTTATTTTTCAGTGATAAGGAATGGAATTGAAATATAAAATTAAATGTATTTCTAAACGAAGATAGTTGAATTTTATTTCTACTTTAAGATATATTTATAGCCTTACCATCGCACAGTAGTTATGTCACTGAAAATGGTAGACTGCCGAAGAGTGAAGGTCCCGGGATCGGGTCCCATCGAGCAGCTGTCGATCTAACAGTCTGGTTTTTTGGTAGGTTTTTTCCAGATGTAACGTGAATACGCTTTAGAACCCCTTAGAAAGTTCTCCTACCTAGGCACCTTCCCATCCTTGGCAGATTGCCCTAGTATAGCGTTGCCGTAATCACGTAAACACAAGATACATTCATATATTACTACAAAAGATTATATTACTACAAGATTGTGATGGAGGAGTGGAACAATATCAGCCTTGATGTTTTAAGAAAAGGACTTTCATCTTTGAAATCAAGATGCAATATGATGGTTCAAAGAAAGGGCTATCAGACTGAACACATTAGAAAATAAAATTCTTATATTTATTTCTATATATATCTTTGCAAAATCGTTACAAAAATGTGTGAACACCCTCTGTAGGGTACTTGCGGGAAAACCCGAAAAAAAAAATTGTTGTGGAATATTACTTAAATGAAATTAATTTACGTTTCACAAATCACCCGTGCATGACGATTTTCTTAACATTAAACTTTTAAACGCCTCTGTCACATTGCTCAAGAGTTCTTTAGAGGAATTGCAAAAAATATTTAACATGAATTTAAGAAAATGCTTTTAAAAAGAATTTAACAGGTTTTTTTTTGTTTTTTACACTTTTACAATGTTCTATATACGGTTAATGGGTCAACTATTTCAGGCTCTACAAATACTCAAGAGAACACATTAAATTACGATATATGTTTCCGGAAAAAAAAAAAATCTAATTTTCTCTTTTCTCGGACCAAAAGTTTAAATTTTAGAATGTCTAAAACTTTAGAGGATTTTGTCGAACTACTTATTAGTTATTAGCATCAGATATTATTAAATAATTTACATTTATGCATAACTTGCAACTATCTTTATAAAATAGGAAAATAAATGTCAATTTATGAAACTAAACTCTTCGAATAATTTGTTGGATTCAATTAAAATATTCAGATAATTTACTTTGATTTTCAGGTAGAAATTAAACCTTCATAATGTGTGAAAGATTATTTTAGTACGTGTTTTGATACTATCTGTGCAGTTTCTAGGACAACTATAAAATGGAAGCGCCATGTCACGTGCTCCGAATACCCAGCCTAAAATAAGATCCTGCGTCCACAACTAAAACGAATAAGTAAATTTTGAGGTAAATATATGTAAATAGTTAACGCAATTTTCTTCCTTCAAATTTCCCTTCTTTTCTTTTTTTCCTTCCTTCCCGAGACAGTGAGCGCACGCATTTTAAATTAAAATTAGCGAATTTTAAAATCGTGAAAAAAAAAGAATAAAATATTAAATTTTTTTTTTCAAAACAAGCGATAGTAAGTGCGATGCTTCTAGCGTTTTAAAATATTTTTCTAAAGACAAGTTTTAATTATTGCTGCTGATAAAGGAACTCTTATTATACCCTTGCTTAGACATCTCCGAATGACACTGGCTGGAGTAATTTATGGGTTGCTATCTTCCCGCTTTTGCCATCCCCACTTTAGAACGGGGGCCATCCTCGTGATATTTTCCGTGAGTCTAGATCTGCAGGGTCACGCACTGATCGTTCTTGAAAAGGGGGTGAAATTGTTGGCGATCTCTTGGCGTGCCGATGTGGGGGAAGTAACCGTAAATTTGGAACGAGCTTTCCAAGTTTGCAAACACACTAACTGCTACACAAAGCGATCGAACAACAAATCTAAAATTGTAAAAAGTCAATTAAAAGTTCTGAAATTAAAGAATTAAAAAAGCGGGATTCTATTTTGGAGTGCATAATCGAGTTTGGGAGAAGTCTAATTTACTTAAAAACCAATAGTTTTCGAGCTAGTTCAGATTTTGAAAAGTTAGCCTTGTCATTCAAAGCTCGCCCAAGACCCCGAGAAGTTACTCGTTGGACTGATACGTAGCTACCGAACAACAAATGTATAAGAAAAGCTTACATAAAACTTTTAGACACATTTCTTGTTTTTATGGTAAGGCCACAAGTCATTTGTTTTTTAATGCATTCCGTAGAATTTTTTCGTTGTAGATAAGGTTTTACAGTTACATTTTTAAAGTTGGTTTAGTTTCGTAGTTTCTTTAAGAGACGAACAACAAACGAACTTAAGAAAGTTCTAAAAAATTAAGATAATTTATGTCAATTTTCTATCTGCCTAATAATAATTCATTCCATTCTGATTTTCAAGTCCAGCTGTCCCCAACTGGCGTCGCGTACCCCACAAGGGGTGCGCAAAACATTTGCAGGGAGCGAGCGAGAAAAACGGGCTAAGAGCAATGGATAATGAATGTTTTTAAAAATCATTTTACTGATTCATATTCTTACTCCAAAACACATCTATTTTCGCTTAAAATGTTTATTCAAACTTTACTGATAACATTATTTTGTAGAAAAGGTGAATGAATGTTCATTGTTGAAGAATAAAAAACTGTATGTATGCTAAGGAATGTGAGAAGGGAGGTGGGGGCGGAGGGCACAATGTTAAAACGTTAGGAGCCGCTCTTCTAGTCATACAAATCTGTACTTATCAAATGTTTCATTGCTAGAATGAGGACTGAGTTTTCACGTTGCGAAAACAACAACATTAAAAGCATGTTAGAAAACAACTTTTTTTTTAACGACAGAAAAACTATGCACTTCACTCTGCATTTGCTTTTATAAAAGCAATTTATTTTTATCCCTTTTTTTTTTAACACAGCATTTACTTGTGATAGGTTTTGTATGTTTGAAAGAAGAAATAGGTCCATAATTATAACTCTACAAATTTTAATTAATTTCAGTAGCTGAACAATTAAAATATCTGAGGGCTAACTTACTCCAAACAAAGTAATTCACTGAGCAGTCTTGCAGCATTTTCAAAAAATATTTTCACTATATGACCAAATCCAACAATCCAAAAAGCAGATATAAGAGCCGACGCTTCTAAACTGCCAGAAGTCATACAGTGGACTATAAAAACGCTGAAAATCTGTTAAAAAGATAAAAATAGATTAGCACTTTTTCAAGAATCTTAACTCCATTTCGTTCATCCATGCTGCACGAGAGAAAAGCTTATCTAATTCTTGCTTTTGAGCATAATCTGATGAACAGCATTCCAGTGGAGCTTGTTTTAAAGCGGTTCCATGGTGCAAAGAATCGATGTCTACAGCTTTATTGAGACGTCGATTGATTGTATTGAAGAAAAGACTATCAAAAATGCTAGGATAAAATCAATAAATAAACTCTGTTATTACTCACAGGACCTTTAAAAAAGGTATACGCGTTTCGAAAGCAGCAAAAGAGTGCTTTCTTCATTAGTACCTAAATGTGTACCATCAAACAGACAGCAAAGCATGAAAATTATATATATATATATATATATATATATATATATATATAATATATAATAGCTTACTTACGTAAAGTGAAATCCCAAGATAATCCAATGATAAAGTGAAAAAAATATAAAAAAATAAAAAAGTAGATAGCACATGGTGCCAATTAACGAGCTTATTCCGGATAAGTGTTTAATATATATATATATATATATATATATATATATATATATATATATATATATATATATAAAATAAAAATATTTGCGTTTCTATGCTTTGTTGTTTGCTGGATAGTGCCTATTAGGTACTGATGAAGAAAGACCCCCCTTTTATTGCTCCCAAAACGCTTATACATTTTTAAAAGGTCCTGTGAGTAATTACTAAGTTTATTGTTTATTTTCAAGACACTATTCTTAATTCCCGCATTTAATCTGTTCCGTGGTTTTTTTATTTCTTGTTTTTTTAAAAAATATTTTTAGTATTTGCTGTTTATTTTCCTTACAGCGTATTTTTTTAGGCTGCCTTGATAATTAAATATAAAAAATTTTGGCAATGAAGTATTGTTTTAGCAGTTAAATAATTTTGCTTTGTTTTAGCTTGCAGATTCAAAAATCGTGCCCACCCTGCGTATTTTCGGGCCCACCCATTGAACTAATCCTAGCTACGGGCCTGGTTCTAATTGTTTCATATCCAATGCGTTTTCATTTTTCGAGTCTTATGAGCTGTAGAAATGAGTGTTTTCACTTAATTGTTAAATTTAACAGCTTAAGTGGCAACAACGAATTCCGTTACTACGGAAACTGTAGCAATGGTAGCAATATTAAAAATAGAACATGAAATGAAATTTATTCATGCTTGCTAGAGCTGCCATATTGGCGTAATTAACGCCGATAGTCGATGGCAAATAGCCAAAATGAATTCTAAATTTAACTTCTAAAGCAGTAAATGTAATAATTTATAGGCAATACCAGCTATATTTACCAGGCTTAAAAAACATTCTCTTTCATCTCCAAAAACATTCGTATTTATACAGAATTCCTATTTTATTATACCCTGTTTGGCGGGATTAAAAAAATTATCTAACCATACGCTCGTAACATTGGCTCATCTCAATCGTGTCATGGAATTAGCAGTACAAATGCAAAATAAAACAGAATTAAATTAAATTAAAAAAATCTGATGTGTCCAACACATGACTTCCTTGCACGTCCATTAGATCAAAAATATTTTCGACGCACTTCCTCTAAACTTATTTGTTTGAAAGAGATAAAATATCAATAATAGTAAGGTTTAGCGATTTCTAGCAAAATATTTCGATATCGCCAAGCTGAGTTCAATTTGAAAGATTTCCTTCTGACACTTTATTTGGCGATATTTCACCAAAAGCCGACAAACTTGAGATAGTCTGCGAGATTTTGGGGATAGCCAAAGTAGTCATTGACCACAGACTTTCAATGAATTGAATGGATCCATACACCTCAATGTATTTAAAGTCATTTGACTCACCTGTAAATAAATTCTCAGTCGATTGCTGTCAAAAAAGATATGGAAAACAGTTAGATATTAATATAGTTCTAAATACAAAAGTTAAAAAATCTACGGGTTAAAGTTTTAGAGTTATACAAAATACGAAATAATTTTTGGCGCCAAATTTGGCGATATTTCGGTGAAACTCGTCAATGTCGACGACATTTGGCGAGATTTTAAGCATGGACAAACAATGACAGATTATCGCCAAATTTGGCGATGTTTCGCCAAAACTCGCCAAGAACGATGACAAATGGCGATACTTTGGGCATGGACCAAATGACTGACTATCGCCAAATTTGGCGATATTTCGCCAAAACTCGCCAAGGTCGAGGACAGACGGCGAGATTTTGGGCATGTACCAAACAATGACTGTCTGCAGTTGTATTATATTGAAGATGTCCATAGACATTAAAGTACTAAAATTCTTTTCGGTGGTCCTGTAAATAAACTCTCCAGTAGATTGGAACCAAAAATCGAGATGCACAACTAGATGCTACAACATTCTTATATATGAAATTTCATAATAGTTTTTGAGATTTGAGAGTTAAATATGCACACACGTACACCAAAAGTCGCCAAGCTTGGCGACTTTTGGCATAGTTCTTGAGGGAGGCACGTGACCGTGGTCGGACCATTACCTAACTTATGTGGTAGGACGGTATTGTGCTTGAAATGGATGAATGCCCCTAAAATTGCCATTGACCGTAATGTATTGTAAATCTTTTGAGTGTTCCTGTAGCAGAACTATAAATTATAAAGACACTTTTTTACTTCCTTGTACGTAGTATAAGGAAGTAATGTGAACCCGAAAAATTTTGGGGGCCAAATTTCGACAAAAAAACCGATTTTGACTACCGCAAATTTTAATTTAAAAATTTTTTTCGATGCATCTCATCGTAGGCTAGCATGCACGATCATATTAACGCGTCTGCAACTCATTTTGACCAGCGGCGAGTCTACTGTGGCCAGTTTTTCCATGCCGTCTGTACGTACGTACGTATGTATGTAACTCGCATATCTCAAAAACTATTGGTCGTAGAATGTTGAGATTTGATATTTAGGATTGTTCTATGATCTAGTTGTGCACCTCCCCTTTTGGTGGCAATCGAATGGATAGTTTATGTACAGGACCGCCCAAAAGATTCGAAATACATTACGCTCTATGGGCCGAAATTCATTAAACTCGCCTAACTCAAAAGCTATTAGGCGTAGAATGTCGAAACTTCATATTTTGGATAGTTGTAACATCTAGTTGTGCACCTCCCCTTTTGGTTCCATTCGACTCGATAGTTTATCTACAGGACTGCCCAAAACATTCGAAATACATTACGCTCAATGGGCCGAAACTCATTAAACTCGCATATCTCAAAAACTATTAGGCGTAGAATGTATATTTAGGATTGTTGTAACATCTAGTTGTGCACCTCCCCTTTCGATTCCATTCGACTGGATAGTTTATCTACAGAACCGCCCAAAAGATTCGAAATACATTACGCTCTATGGGCCGAAATTCATCAAAGCGTTTTTTAGAGGTATTGGGCTATTTCAAACGACTCAGAAGTGATGTATGCTGTAAAGAGTTAGAAAATGAATTTCTCCATTAAAAAAAGTGTCTTTATCATTTATAGTTCTGCTACAGGAACACTCAAAAGATTTCCAATACATTACGGTCAATGGCAATTTTAGGGGCATTCATCCATTTCAAGCACAATACCGTCCTACCACATAAGTTAGGTGATGGTCCGACCACGGTCACGTGCCTCCCTCAAGAACTATGCCAAAAGTCGCCAAGCTTGGCGACTTTTGGTGTACGTGTGTGCACATTTAACTCTCAAATCTCAAAAACTATTATGAAATTTCATATATAAGAATGTTGTAACATCTAGTTGTGCATCTCGATTTTTGGTTCCAATCTACTGGAGAGTTTATTTACAGGACCACCGAAAAGAATTTTAGTACTTTAATGTCTATGGACATCTTCAATATAATACAACTGTAGACAGTCATTGTTTGGTACATGCCCAAAATCTCGCCGTCTGTCCTCGACCTTGGCGAGTTTTGGCGAAATATCGCCAAATTTGGCGATAGTCAGTCATTTGGTCCATGCCCAAAGTATCGCCATTTGTCATCGTTCTTGGCGAGTTTTGGCGAAATGTCGCCAAATTTGGCGATAATCTGTCAATGTTTGGTTCATGCTTAAAATCTCGCCAAATGTCGTCGACATTGACGAGTTTCGCCGAAATATCGCCAAATTTAGCGCCAAAAATTATTTCGTATTTTATATAACTCTAAAACTTTAACCCGTAGATTTTTTAACTTTTGTATTTAGAACTATTGTAATATCTAACTGTTTTCCATATCTTTTTTGACAGCAATCGACTGAGAATTTATTTACAGGGTGAGCCAAATGACTTTAAATACATTGAGGTGTATGGATGCATTCAATTCATTGAAAGTCTGTGGTCAATGACTACTTTGGCTATCCCCAAAATCTCGCAGACTATCTCAAGTTTGTCGGCTTTTGGTGAAATATCGCCTAATAAAGTGTCAGAAGGAAATCTTTCAAATTGAACTCAGCTTGGCGATATGGAAATATTTGGCTAGAAATCGCTAAACCTTACTATTATTGATATTTTATCTCTTTCAAACAAAAAATCTGATGTGTCCAACACATGACTTCCTTGCACGTCTATTAAATAAAAATGTTTTCTACGCACTTCCTCTAAACTTATTTGTTTGAAAGAGATAAAATATCAATAATAGTAAGGTTTAGCGATTTCTAGCCAAATATTTCGATATCGCCAAGCTGAGTTCAATTTGAAAGATTTCCTTCTGACACTTTATTTGGCGATATTTCACCAAAAGCCGACAAACTTGAGATAGTTTGCGAGATTTTGGGGATAGCCACAGTAGTCATTGACCACAGACTTTCAATGAATTGAATGCATCCATACACCTTAATGTATTTAAAGTCATTTGGCTCACCCTATAAATAAATTCTTAGTCGATTGCTGTCAAAAAAGATATTGAAAACAGTTAGATATTATAATATAGTTCTAAATACAAAAGTTCAAAATTCTACGGGTTAAAGTTTTAGAGTTATACAAAATACGAAATAATTTTTGGCGCCAAATTTGGCGATATTTCGGCGAAACTCGTCAATGTCGACGACATTTGGCGAGATATTAAGCATGGACCAACAATGACAGATTATCGCCAAATTTGGCGATATTTCGCCAAAACTCGCCAAGAACGATGACAAATGGCGATACTTTGGGCATGGACGAAATGACTGACTATCGCCAAATTTGGCGACATTTCGGCAAAACTCGCCAAAGTCCAGGACAGTCGGCGAGATTTTGGGCATGTACCAAACAATCACTGTCTGCAATTGTATTATATTGAAGATGTCCATAGACATTAAAGTACTGAAATTCTTTTCGGTGGTCCTGTAAATAAACTCTCCAGTAGATTGGAACCAAAAATCGAGATGCACAACTAGATGTTACAACAATCTTATATATAAAATTTCATAATAGTTTTTGAGGTTTGAGAGTTAAATATACACACACGTCACTAAAAGTCGCCAAGCTTGGCGACTTTTGGCACAGTTCTTGAGGGAGGCACGTGACCGTGGTCGGACCATTACCTAACTTATGTGGTAAGACGGTATTGTGCTTGAAATGGATGAATGCCCCTAAAATTGCCATTGACCGTAATGTATTGGAAATCTTTTGAGTGTTCCTGTAGCAGAACTGTAAATGATAAAGACACCTTTTTTAATGGAGAAATTCATTTTCTAACTCTTTTCAGCATATATCACTTCTGAGTCGTTTGAAATAGCCCAATACCTCTAAAAAACGCTTTGATGAATTTCGGCCCATAGAGCGTAATGTATTTCGAATCTTTTAGGCGGTTCTGTAGATAAACTATCCAGTCGAATGGAACCGAAAGGGGAAGTGAACAACTAGATGTTACAACAATCCTAAATATAAAGTTTCAACATTCTACGCCTAATAGTTTTTGAGATATGCGAGTTTAATGAATTTCGGCCCATTGAGCGTAATGTATTTCGAATGTTTTGGGCGGTCCTATAGATAAACTATCCAGTCGAATGGAACCAAAAGGGGAAGTGCACAACTAGATGTTACAACTATCCAAAATATGAAGTTTCGAAATTCTACGCCTAATAGTTTTTGAGTTAGGCGAGTTTAATGAATTTCGGCCCATAGAGCGTAATGTATTTCGAATCTTTTGGGCGGTCCTGTACATAAACTATACATTCGATTGCAACCAAAAGGGGAGGTGCACAACTAGATCATAGAACAATCCTAAATATCAAATCTCAACATTCTACGACCAATAGTTTTTGAGATATGCGAGTTACATACATACGTACGTACGTACGTACAGACGGCATGGAAAAACTGACCACAATAGACCGGCCGCTGGTCAAAATGAGTTGCAGACGCGTTTATATGATCGTGCATGCTAGCCTACGATGAGATGCATCGAAAAAATTCTTAAAATTAAATTTAGAGGTAGTCAAAATCGGTTTTTTTGTCGAAATTTGGCCCCCAAAATTTTTCGGGATCACATTACTTCCTTATACTACGTACAAGGAAGTAATAAGTTTAGAGGAAGTGCGTCGAAAATATTTTTGATCTAATGGACGTGCAAGGAAGTCATGTGTTGGACACATCAGATTTTTTAATGGAGAAATTCATTTTCTAACTCTTTACAGCATAACATCACTTCTGAGTCGTTTGAAATAGCCCAATACCTCTAAAAAACGCTTTGATGAATTTCGGCCCATAGAGCGTAATGTATTTCGAATCTTTTAGGCGGTTCTGTAGATAAACTATCCCGTCGAATGGAATCGAAAGGGGAGGTGCGTAACTAGATGTTACAACAATCCTAAATATAAAGTTTCAACATTCTACGCCTAATAGTTTTTGAGATATGCGAGTTTAATGAGTTTCGGCCCATTGAGCGTAATGTATTTCGAATGTTTTGGGCAGTCCTGTAGATAAACTATCCAGTCGAATGGAACCAAAAGGGGAGGTGCACAACTAGATGTTACAACTATCCAAAATATGAAGTTTCGACATTCTACGCCTAATAGCTTTTGAGTTAGGCGAGTTTAATGAATTTCGGCCCATAGAGCGTAATGTATTTCGAATCTTTTGGGCGGTCCTGTACATAAACTATCCATTCGATTGCCACCAAAAGGGGAGGTGCACAACTAGATCATAGAATAATCCTAAATAACAAATCTCAACATTCTACGACCAATAGTTTTTGAGATATGCGAGTTACATACATACGTACGTACGTACAGACGGCATGGAAAAACTGGCCACAGTAGACTCGCCGCTGGTCAAAATAAGTTGCAGACGCGTTAATATGATCGTGCATGCTAGTCTACGATGAGATGCATCGAAAAAAGTTTTTAAAATTAAATTTAGAGGTAGTCAAAATCGGTTTTTTTGTCGAAATTTGGCCCCCAAAATTTTTCGGGATCACATTACTTCCTTATACTACGTACAAGGAAGTAAAAATACAGGCTATTAAACACGGAGTTACACTACATTTGAATATTTACCGCCAACTTTTCTAAGAAAGGTACTAAAGGAGAAATCCGCATACGCCATGTTGCGAGGTGATTTTTTTTTTTTTTTAGCACTGATTTAACAGCAACCAAAATGGGAAATAGTTATTTGTGTATGGTTCGATTGCCAAAAATTAATAAAGGCATCTAATTGAAAAGTAGATTGCAGTATTTTAAATTATCAACTATAACGTGTTTTAAAATAAATAAAAAAAAACTTTGTAAAAAACACACGTAAGATGATATAGGTAATAAGATATGTACGTTTCGGCCAAAAATTGTTCGTCACAAGGAACACAGGGAACTCTTATGTGTGTTTTTTACAAAGTTTTTTATTTACTTTATCGTTTAACACCAGTATTTTGAGTGTTTTTTCCGTATAACGTGTTTTATTTATTCCAATTTACCAAATGCGAGAATTTCATTTCTTTTGGAATTTGGCGGCATTCCCCAAGTTAAATCAATTTACTCAATTTGGTAAAAATTCTGAAGATCGATCGCTTAAAATCGCATTAATAATTGCACTATGTCTGCATGGAAAATTAAAGTTTAACGTCGTATTCTAATAAAACCTACACTTGTTTTTAAAAATACTATTTCAGTGCGCTCGCAGTAAATTGCGCCAAGCCTAAAACTGTGCATATTGGTAGAACCTACTACTTTCTCAAATTCGCCATTTTTCGCTAAGCTAAAAAAATTTACATATTAGTCTCAGAAATCTCAGGGTCCTTATTCTTTTACGTATAAAAAATATTGCATTTCTGCTCCGATTTCCCTCGCAGACGATATTTTAATTAAAAAATAACCTAAACAGAAAAAAATGATATTTCTTTTATTTTTAATTCAAGAGTCTAAATCATTTAATAAATTCGCCATACATGGCAACTTCGATGCTTATTTCTCACTACAGGGGTTACAATCGCGGACTTGCGGAGAGCAAAAATTAGCGTTTTTTTGACGGGTGATTATCAATATCTCCTAAACTAATTCGAATTTCGAAATTTGAATTCCTCGATCGAAACTCAACTCCCAGCCGTTTCGGAGGAGATGATGCTACACACAGACAGACGACAGACAGACAGACGCGCACAGATTTTAATAGTATATAGATGATAGGAAGAAAAATAGGTGAAATATAAATCTACGTAAGAGGCATGAAATTTACACAAATTCTACCCATATTTTTAGAAACTTCGTTAATATTGCAACCTCGGATACGTATTAAATGATGTAACCGTACAATAAAAACATGATGTTGCTAACTTTGGCACACTAGCACTGATGTTATTGAAACGAAAAAGTCCCCATTAGCGGAACCATGGAACTGATGACGAGAACGGTAGCGTACTGAGCACTAATTTGAGAAGGCCCGCAGTTATTGTAATTAAGAAATATTTATGTAGGAATTCGTACAACACGTTATCACACTATAAGTCATTTCGCTATTTGGTACTTACGTGCTATTCCGGCAAGACGATCGATTTTTTGCCAAGATAAATGCCGGACACATGAAATTATTGATGGTTTGGAATATGATCGGCAACAGTTTGCCAGCACATGTGACGAAAAAATAGTTTGGCGGGAATGACCGCCAGTATAATGCGTAAGTACCAGTTATTTTTACAACCATTTCATAATGGAAATGTCACCAATTATGTCTTTTCATACATTATTTTGCAATGGCAGTACTTGACAGAGCCATATTCATCTTTTATGATGACACACAAAGCTTGTAGCAACCCTAACCTAAAGCAAATACTGTTAAAAGCAAAGCATGATTTGCGTTGAAATGATATGCGTAATACGTATATAATACGCAACGAAATTTTTATTTAGAGCTGTTGTAGAATCTAGTTTTGCAGCTTCTTTTTTTTATTGCAATCGATAGGATAATTCGTTAACAGGGTCACCAAAAACATTTTTAATGCATCGACGTCTCTGAACATGTGTATATACATCGACGTCAGTTCTCTAAATGAATGTGTGTCGTATATGTTTCAAGCTGAATAAATTTAGAAGAACGGAAAAAACACAAAAAAGCGACATACATGCAAATACAGGGGACAACTTGGATATTTGTCAGTCATGGGGCGACTTTTCAAATGTTTCTCCTGCCTTAATGGCAATCTTAGTAGAAAAATGAAAACTCGTCATGAGTGGCAAAAAGGGGATAATGCCGTAAGCAGGTGTCCATCGCCATGTAAGATACATCGCCAAGTTTGGACTTTGTAAACAGGACGGTACACGTAGCGACTGTTTTGGAATTCTCTTGGAGGTAGCCGGTTTATTATACTGGTTTTCTGTTATTTATAGAGTGTTTTTAACATTTTGTTAAAATATGTGCAGTATATTTATCTTGAAATCACGCGAAGTATTCAGTTTAAATATGTTTCAATATATAAGTATTTTTTAGTTGTTTGTAGAGAATTGTGTGTGGGGGGAGAAGTAGTCGGTTTATTTGAGTGTTTGTCTATTAATTTTAAACTGTGATTTTAACATTTTAAGGAAAACTTTGCTGTATAATTATGTGCAGAAACATATTTTGGTATTTTGCATATTTTGAAGGTTATGGTTTATTTATTTTTTAACGTATCCATAGTTCAGAGCTAGTGCTTTGTTTGTGTGAATTTTGTTCATAATTGCATATGAAATATGTCTAAGAATGTTTTTATGTGTTTAGATAAGTGCATTGTAGTTTTGGGTTCATTTTGTTACTTATGTGTCAACGTATGTTTGTTTTGTTTGGCGCGAAAAAAAAGTCGCCATCTCAACCGACACCCGCTTACGGTATTACTCCCGGTAAAAATACAAGCTGAGTCCCGGCTAATATGGGAAATTCTTTTAATTCTACAATTGAATATAAAATCAGAATTTTACTTACATGAAATACCAACGAAATGGGCTCAGTTTTGAATGATTGTTCTTTCCCAATTACGTAGTTCAAATATTCCGTGAATACAGCGAAAATCATTATGAAGCAATCTTCCCTATAATAAAAAAAGAAGTGTAATGAAATTAAATAATTCCAACATGCTCTGTACCAATTGTACTCCATTTCTTTGTGATGTAAATTTTTACGTATGAATTTCGAGAAAAAAAAATGTTGCTTCATTAATTAAATTTTAAATGATTGAAATTGAAAACAGAATGCACCAAAATACAAACGTGTATGTTCAAAAATGCATGTTCAAAAATACAAACCATAGATAAAAAATAAGAATAAAAATTGATTTCCCCCATATTCAAGTTCTTAATAACGATCGTTATAAAGAGCTTGAATATGGGGCTATGTAACTATAATCTAAGGAGATTATTGCCAGTACATCATTATCAAATCGCAAGTAGAACCGGGGTCTTCGCTATTTGTAACGGGCCTGCGCGTGTATTTCGATGAGTCATCCAAAGAGGCCTACGGATCCTCACGTCTTCACGTATACATCAAGCATTTTTTAAGCTTTCCAAGGCTTTGAAGCGTTATTTAATGTAGCTTTATGCCATAATTGTGCTACTAATTTTATTAGTTTCTTTACTATGATACATGTGGACATTAAAGCAAGTAGATGTGTGTAATTTGAAGGAAAAACAAAGCAGTGCTTACTCTCATGATTCATTATTTTGGCTTGATTTTTAATATACATTAAACAAATTAAGCTGATTTTTATTATACATTAAGGTAAACATATTCATAAATGATAAACAGTTTATTTATACAGATATTTTTATGAATTTCTTTATACTGAATATTTAAGTTTCACATTTCAAAAGCAGTTACAACCATAACCACTTTTTAAATAAAATTAACTAACAGTTATTAAATTTGCGTTCATTAAATTTTGTCCAGTTAATATATTAACAGAATATATGACGAGGTGCTGGAATAGAAATGTAGATATTTGATATTTACAATTCGCATATACATCATTTTAGTACTACTACAATATTTAATTTTTAATCTTTTGTAAGACGTGGATATTTGGCGAATGTTTACTATAGTTAGAAGTACAACCTGGTGTACTGCATTCCTTTGGCATCTAACTTAAAAATAATGTAAATTAACTTAACGAGAAACATTTAGAATAAATTACTCAATAAAATGTGTCCCATAAATACACTCATGTCCATAAATTAAGGATAATTCAGAATCACACAGAAATTGATCTCTAAAATAAAAATTTCACCTGTGGAATGATCACACACATCTTGAAGAAGAATGTGCAAATTACAGGAAACCACCAGATGGCGTGGATGGTACGTCACAATGACGAGAGTGTAAGAGAGGGGTATATAAGGAATGGTGGCTAAGAAGTAAAATTGTTCACAAGCGCTGTGAAAGCCTTTCAGTGCAAAAACCGCATAGTTATGGCACAAAGGAGGCATTTGGATGATGTTTTACGTGGCAGAATTATCGGACGACTGGAATGTGGACGTACCCAGCTGGAAGTCTCCGAGGAACTTGGAATCGCCCAGAGTGTCATCTCCAGGCTTTGGCAACGATTCCAAGATGATGGTAATGTGAGTAGACGTTACAGCACAGGTCGCCCCCGAGTTACAACGCCGAATGAGGACCGCTATTTGGCAGTTACTGCCAAAAGAAACAGACGGAGTACAGCATCAGACCTGTCTCGTCAGCTCTCTTCAGCTACCGGTACGACAGTTTCAAGGCAGACCGTGTACAGACGCTTAGGGCACATTGGTCTATATGCTCGTAGGCCTGTCAGATGTGTTCCACTTACCGCAACTCACTGTCGCCTGCGATTAACCTGGAGTAGAGAGCTTGCATTGTGGACACCGCAACAGTGGTCTTGTGTGATGTTTTCTGACGAGTCCAGGTTTAGTTTGGAGTCTGATTCTCGCCGGACATTCATCTGGAGAGCGCCAGGTACCCGTTACCACCAAGAGAACACCATTGAAAGACACCGTTACGGTGGTGCAGGATGGCTCGTTTGGGGAGGAATTATTCTTGGTTCCAGAACTGACCTGCATGTTCAGAGTGTAACGATGACAGGCCACATCTATCGGGATGTCATTCTGGAATAACATGTACGTTTGTTTCGGGGCGCCATGGGTGCTGAATTTGTGTTTATGGATGACAACGCCCGTCCTCACCGTGCAAACATTGTAGACGAATGCCTTCAATCGGAGGATATTACCCGTATGCATTGGCCAGCATACTCACCGGACTTGAATCCAATAGAGCATGTGTAGGATATGCTTGGCCGACGAATTGCAGCCCGTCAACCCCCTCCCACCCGTCTACCGGAACTTCGGAGTGCATTGCTTGATGAGTGGTGTAATACTCCCCAAGATCAGATTGATCATTTGATACTCAGCATGCCTAGGCGTTGTCAGGCCTGTATTGCATCGTCCGGGAGACATACTCCGTATTAACCATCCTACTAACCATGTTATACTGTTTTTTGTAAATAGGTTCTTTTTTGAAATTTGGTCAAGGGAGTAAAACTTGCAATTTTTATTAATTATGTCAAACATATAGCATCTTTTTTGCTCTTTACCTTTTGTTTAATAAATAGACTTTACAAATAAGTCAAATTTGTTTTGCTTCTTTCTCTTTCTTTGCCTGAACTTCATTATCCTTAATTTATGGACATGAGTGTAGTAGTACGAACTTTTAAGGGAAGATGAAAGAAATCAAAAGGATTAAGAATCACGTAACATAGCACGGCCAAACACGTTGTTTTCATGCTAAGCTTATGTATTGAAAATTTTACCATTCCTGATATTAAAAGGATTTATAATTTTCGTTTATAATTCCATATATTTTTTTCTTCCAAGAAAAAGTATTAAATTTTAGAAAACCATAGTAGGAAATACCACGAATATTCTAATATCTTTTATTTTTAAGCGATTACTAGCTGGTGCTTGAAGACAATGTTTTCGTCCTTGCATTGCTGTATACAGTGAAACTTCTATGAGCGACCACTTCTATTTAGTGACCCCCTACTGCAACGACACATTTTTTAAGGCACCGATTTTTTACCCTATCTAGTTAATGTTAAAAGAGCCTCTAGAAGACACCACACAACCCTCTATAAGTGACCGGTCCCAGTTCCCAGTCCGAAAATTTTCTTGTATTTTACCGGAAGTAAAGTAAATAAAAACCACATTCTAAACCAGTCGCTCTACTGCAAATCGACAGCAGTGCAAGTACAGGTACACATTACGTACAAATCTTGTACGTTAGAGAAGAGACATGTCTAAGAAACGAGTGATTTTACTACTGGAAGCGCACTGATGTGATCGAATCACACGAAAAAAGAAATTTGGAGGTTACTTTTGGTTGTAGGAAAACCTAAAAAGCAAATAGATTTTATTATGACAAATTGAGAATGCATGAAGATATCGGAATAAATGCTCTTTTGGCAAATGTAAAAAAATAATATATACACGTATATATATATATGCAGCAGAGAGTGAAGTACACTCGAAGCGAGAATAAAGAATGAAACAATCTGAAATTCCTAAATATTTGATCAAAATTTAAAATTTGTTTACATAATTACTCATGCAATTTATTATGAAACTACATAAATAACAAAACAAACAATATATTTTAGCACTTTGAATACAAAGTGAGATAAACCAACAGCTCAAGGACTCGAAAAATTTCAGGATACCTCTTCAAAAGCTGCACTAAACACTGTAGCAAACCAAAAATAAACGCTTTCTTATTTAATTATTCTTTATTATAGCAATTCCAAGTATTATATAAAAGTTATTCTTTTGTCGCTATCTCAATCGAACTTTGGAATTGAACATAATGAACTCTTGTACAAAATATTAATTGCATTTGAAGTTTCTACGTATACATATACAAAATTAATAATTTATAATTTACTGTATTTCTGCACTGAAAGCTGGCTACACATGTCTAAATCATACAATCAATGCACATATCTAACTGATAAATAACATTTTCGACTGAAAAATTAAATAGACAACATCGTCTAACTAGTATTACAAAGACACGCTTATTTACTGTATAATAAACTACTCAAGTAGTACGATTTCACATGAAAATGATTTAAAAACAGCACATGAATATTAATTCACTAAATTTGATTTACATACATATTTTTTGAACTTCTAAATAAATTATACAAGTTTACACTTCCTTTACATTCAGAGCAAAATGTTCGAATTTTATGATAAATTACCATAAAAAAAAATGGCTCAATCTTCACAAAATGATTATCTACATCTAAAGTTCTTTAGTACGACAAAACTACAAAAAAGCTGTTTTAAAATAATAAAATAATATAATATTTATAATACTTATAATAATAAAATAGAACAGTGCTAATCGCGAAAACAGGCCTCAATGATAAACTCAATTTTCGTGCTGGCAACGAACCAGCAGGCCCGGTTGCTAATAGCGACGGCCCCGGTAGAACCGACATCATTCTGACGCAAGAGTTTAAAACTCTATCTTCGTAGCAGTCTCTGACATTAAAATTACGTCACCGAAAAAATTACGCAAATTTCTGGCGCTTGACAAAGCTGCTTAAAAAATCTTAAAGTCATATTAAAAGAAGCACGTATTTTAGCAGTATAAACGTTTAAACACAATTTTTTTTTAAAAGTTTACGCTTTTTTTTAACACAAAGTTGAATGAAATATGAGGACTATCCTTGGGGGCTATCGCAAAACAGGATACAGTGGCCAATTTGGTGATCCTGCCCCCCCCCCCCCTAATTTTTTTAGGTGTGATACCAAATTACGTCATCTACGCAATTAAAACAAAAAATAAAAGGATAAATAAATGATTGTCTTATGCACATATACTCTAGGAGGAGAGAATAATACTTGCTATTCATTCCTCCAAGCATGTACTATGGATAATAAAAACACATAAAACATTATTTAATACGGCGGATTAATTAGTTAAAATTTTTTATTTGGGAATACCTTATTCCCCCGTACACGATATATATTTCGGTTACACACATAACCATGGAGATGGTTATGTGTGTAACCGAAATATATATCGTGTACGGGGGAATAAGGTATTCCCAAATAAAAAATTTTAACTAATGTACTATGGAGTTAGTTACTTAAAACGAAAAATTTCAGTTTGCAATGTAACCATCTTGGTACTTCATCACTCTACCATTTGACGCCCGCACCATGTCCTGTAATAAAGTCGAATTAGTGGGTCTATTTTTTTAAAAGTAGTATCTCGCAAAATTACGTTGTAATAATAGTGATATAGCTAGCAGCTTCGTAACTGGTCTCATGAGCGCTCCTAGAAAGATTTGAATTTTGCGCACCGAAGACTGGGTTGGTTGGTTGGTGTCGTGTCCATGGGGAGAACTATAGATAACCATGAGTGTGCAGAACACAGCAGGCCAGGCAGCAGGCTATCTCCTTGATGTTTTCGGAGTATAAACTCTTTTCGATGTCAAAGGGAGAGAATTCCCGAGCTGAGCCAGATATCTTAAAATGGCAGGGCAGTCAAAAACGTGTTTTGGAGTCAGTGGAATATTATCGCACTTATTGCAGAGAAGGTAGATTCTATTGCCAACTCTTTGAATCTTCATATCTCGATAATGAGCTGTTCTAAGGCGAGTAATAGTTTCAGTGAGGTCTCTATTAGCGTTTATTTCCCAAATCTGTGATCTTTTTTAATAGTATTTTCTCTTAGACGGCACCTTGCAATCGCATTCACGCCGTCAAGAGTGACTTTGATGATATTTCCATCATTGAGATTTCTCCCTTCCTTAGCAAGTTGATTTGCCTCTTCATTTTCAGGGATGCCGACGTACGCGGACATCCACTGCAGAATACATATCTTGTTTAATACCGAAGACTTGATTTCTAGAAAAAGCGAAAAGGGTACTTACGTATTATCCGGGCGGTCCGCCATGACGAGCGATTTTTTTTTTTTTTTCCCCAAGATAAATGCCGGACACGTGAAATTATTGATGGTTTGGAATACGATTGGAAACAGTTTGCAGACACATTTGGCGAAAAATTCACTGCCCGACATTAAAAATGCAACACCCATAAAGAAAGGCAAGAAAGTGTCGAAACTCGGCAAGCAGAGAGAGACAGCAATAAACAATAAATGATCTTTATTTCAAAATGATATGCATAATCAGAGGGAGAGCAGCGTCCTCTTAGTAGGTAGTCGGACCACCGTGGACGGCGATACACGAAGCAACTCGCCTAGGTACAGAGTCAATGAGAGTACGGATGGCGTCCTGAGGAATGTTTCAACATTCCCTGTCAACCATTCGCCACAGTTCGTCTTCTGAATGGGCTAGTGGCAGGGTCTGCAAATAGCGTCCAATCACATCCCACATGTGTTCGATTGGCGACAGATCAGGAGAGTACGGTGGCCAGGAAAGCGTCTGTACACCTTGTAGAACACGTTGGCTGATGAGAGCAGTGTGCGGTCGGGCGTTATCCTGCTGATACAGGGCGTTGGGAACCGTTTGAAGGTAGGGGAGTGTCACCGGCCGCAGCACATCATCCACATACCGGTGAGCCGTCAGTGCCTCGAATACGAACTAGAGGTGACCTGGAGGCATACGCAATTGTTCCCCAAACCATGATGCCACGTTGTCGCGCGGTGGGGCGTTCTACAATTGCTGCCGGATTGGACCGGGGCCATCGCTAAGCAACGGGCCTGCTTATGAATTGCCATCGCTAAAAATGAGTTTATCATTGAGGCCTGTTTCCCCCAGTCACAGTATTCTGTTTTATTATTCTAAGTATTATAAATGTTATATTATTTTATTATTTTAAAACAATTTTTTTATACTTTTGTCGTACTAAAAAACTTTAGATGTAGGTAATCGTTTTGTGAATCTTGCGCCATTTTCTTTCATGAAAATGTATCCTAAAATTCGAACATTTTGCTCTGAATGTAAAGTTAAGAGAACGCTTATAATGTATTTAGAAATTCTAAAAATATGTATGTAAATCATGTTTAGTGAATAATTACTCATGTGTTATTTATAAATAAATTATTTTAATCAGAAATCGTATTACTTGAGTAGTTTTTATTCTTGTAAATAAGCATGACGTTGTGATACTATTTAGACAATTTAATTTTGCTAGTTGAAAATGTTATTTATCAGTTATATATGCCTTGATTATGTGATTAAGACTTGATACAGTGCAGAAATACAGTAAATTATAAATTATTGGTTCATACAGAAACTTCAAATGTAGTTAATATTTTGTACAAGCGTTCATTATGCTTGCTCAATTCCTAAGTTCGATTGAGAAAGCGACAAAAGAATAATATATACTACATGAAATGTCTTTATTAAAGAATAATTAATTCAGGGATCGCGCTATAGAGCGTATTTTATCAATTTTCTCCAATATACAGGATATCCCGAAAACACTGAAATGCGCTTTAATACATCATTTGTTAAAGATTAATCTTGAATTGTTTAAAATAACGTAGGAAATACGACTACGTTCATGAAATATTCATTATAAAAATGTCTTTCTCATTTGTGTATTTAGTTATTTTAAAGTATATTAAATATCCACTTGTGAAACTAAAATAAGCAATCGTGAATCATGAGAGTAAGCGCTACTTTGTTTTTCCTTCAAATTATATGCATCTATTTTCTTTATGTAAATATGTATCATAGCAAACAAATTAATCATGAGTTCGTACTTGAATTAGTAACACAATTACTACTTAAAACGACATTAAATAACGTTTGAAAGCACTGGGAAGCTTGAGAAATGCCTGATGTATAGTGAACACTCGAACAAACCGTAGGCCTCTTTGGATGGCTCATCAAAATACACGCGCAGGCCCGTTACTAATTGCGAAGGCCCCGATTGGACCTGTTTCTACATGGACGCCACACTCGTGCGCGTGGAGAACTGGAGAAACAGAAGCGTGACTCATCTGAGAACACGACCCTCTGCCATTCTATCGTCCACGTCGTTCTAGCCTGGCACCATTGCAGTCGTTAGCGTCTATGCTGTGGAGCCAATGGCAGTCTTCTTAACGGACGCCATGAGTGCAGGCCACCAGCAACCAATCGACGGGAAATGGTTCTGGTCGATATAGGAACATCCAAGGTGTCTTGAACATGTCAAAGAATGGAGGTTGAAGTAGCTTGTGGGGCCGTCACCGCTTGTCGGTGGATGTGTCGATCCACGCGTGCTGACGTTACTCTGGCTGCACCGGCGCCCCTTAAACGTGCCACATTTCCTTGTTCCATCTTCGCCACAGCCGGTGTGCAGTGGACACCAGTGGCGCACACAGGATTTCCTCTTGGAGGGGTCCAACTTATTAAGCTGTGACACCAATCACACAACCTTAAAAAATGCAGAACAATATTTTTTATCGTGACCACCTTTGATAGACTCCCCGCACTTCAATATACTTCCATGTTTTTACTTATTTATATTAACTGCTAAAAATAAGAATTTGATAGTCTTATAGCATCTTAAAATGTCAAAAGTTATATGATGATGAACGAAGCAAAGCTGATAACTCTCTTGTGATAGGGTCCAGACCCCCTGGACTCCTAACTTGTATGCGCCACTGGTGGACACATCCAGGTGTGTGTCTGCCGAGATTTGCCGAATGGACCAACCTGCCCTTATCAGTCCGATCACCATGCCCCTCGTAAAATCGTCGGTCTGCCGGAACTGCCTCCGTTGATTGCGGCCTGGCATTCTCTGGTTCACGTGTCCTCTGAGACAAGAATAAAATTTCTACGAAAATTTCTCTAGCAGCAATACTTTCACAAAAATCTGGAGTGACTCCACTCGACTTTCCAAACACTTACGATTAAGATCATTACCAAGCACTTCAATAAATTTTAATCTATGAATAATTCAAACATATATACCAAATTGAAACTCAATCGAATGCACCGTTTAAACGCTTGCGCACTTTCAAGAATTTCTCCCCATATGCCATAACATAAAAGAAAGTTTTGTCGTAGCCCTTCAGGAGAACTATAAGTCCTATACACACCAAAATCAATACCGGTCTTGCAACGGTGGTTTATAACATATATACCCAATTTGACCTCAATCGAATCTACCGTTTAAACGCTAGCGCACTTTCAAGAATTTCCCCCCCATACACCATAATGCAAAAGAAATCTTTGTCGCACCCTGTAGAAAAACTATAAGCTCTATACGCACCAAAATTAATACCGGTCTTGCGACGGTGGTTTATAACATGTATACCTAATTTGAAGAATTTCCCCCCATGGGCCATAATGTAAAAGAAATCTTATTCGTAGCCCTGTAGAAAAACTATAAGTCCTATACGCACCAAAATTAATACCGGTCTTACGATGGGGGTTTATAACATACATACCCAATTTGAGCTCAAACGAATGCCCCGTTTAGGAGCTATTGTGTTCACTCACATCTTGTAAAAATAGTATAGATACATCTTGTAAAAATAGCATAAATGAATTTAGAAGACCTCAAAACATGTAAATACACCAAAATCTCGAAGTCAAATTTTTTCATGGTTACAATACTTTCCTTACATTGTACATGTTCGGAAAGTAAACATCACACTGGACGATCACGTTTCAGGAGCTGTACACAAATTACGAAAGAAAGTAATGATTGCATAAATACATAATACATTTGCTATTATTGGTAATGTAAAACCTTCACTAACTTTGTTAGACATATCGGTAAGCTTTTTTACGATAAAAAGTTGAAATTTCGTACACCACCTAATTAATGTATGGAGGCACATTTTACTAATTGGGAATTTTTTTTTTTTTTTTTTTTTTTGTACGGGCACGTATGAAAATTTAAATTTTGCATTGATTTAAATTCATTTTCTCTTGTGAATTTTAATCAGTGCCATAAAATTATGTACCCTTTTTACTTTCCGAACATGTACCATTTAAGGAAAGTATTGTAATCATGAAACAATTCGACTTCGAGATTTTGGTGTTTTTACACGTTTTGAGGGCTTCTGAATCCATTTATGCTATTTTTACGAGATGTATGTATGGTGAGGTGTGATGGTGATGTGAGTGAACACGATAGCTCCTGAACGGAGCATTCGATTGAGCTCAAATTGGATATATATGTCATAAACCACCGTCGCAAGACCGGTATTGATTTTGGTGTGTATAGGACTTATAGTTTTTCTACAGGGCTACGACAAAGATTTCTTTTACATTATGGCCTATGGGGAGAATTTCTTGAAAGTGCGCTAGCGTTTAAACGATACATTCGATTGAGCTCAAATTCGGTATACATGTTATAAACCACCATCCTAAGACCGGTATTGATTTTGGTGTGTATAGGACTTATAGTTCTCCTAAAGGGCTACGACAAATCTTTCTTTTATGTTATGGCATAATGGCATATGGGGAGAAATTCTTGAAAGTGCGCAAGCGTTTAAACGGTGCATTCGATTGAGTTTCAATTTGGTATATATGTTTGAATTATTCATCGATTAAAATTTATTTAAGTGCTTGGTAATGATCTTAACTGATCGTAAGTGTTCGGAAAGTCGAGTGGAGTCACACCAGATTTTTTTTTTAAAATCCTTTCAAGGTGCAATTTTACGGTACTTTCATTTACAGTAAATTTTAAAGAGATTATTTTTTAAAACAAAATATGGGTCGTAATTTTATTAAAAATACTTCAAAATATATAAATTCAAAAGATTGGTGGAATTTGTATTTTAAACTACCAAATGTTTTTCATTTAATGAAATCTACACTTTTGAAGTTGTGTACGGCCACCATTATGCTTTATTTCAACAACAACAACAGCAAATATATATATATATATATATATATATATATATATATATATATATAAATAAAAAATTAAATTTCGTAATCCTAAAATAACGGGAATTCGGTTTTGCCAACAAATTTTTCATAATCACGCAAATTTTCGGACCCGGAAATGACCGAAAACATTGTTTTAGATTCCAATTTTATCGTATTCGGCATCATCTGCAATTTTTCTCTCTATATATGCTAGTCTGCAACTAGAGGAGGAAACGGGACACTTGCCCTAAGCATAGTGCTGTTACGTGAAAATGGAAATGGAAAAAAGGGAATGGCAAAACAATAGTTTGTGCCGGGCGGCGTGATCTCTAGTTGCACTACTGTATATGCATAATATTTGGAAATAATCTGTTATAGGAATGCCAGTTTAGCTAAGACGAGTCCGAGGGGGGGGAAATTCAAGTGCATGATATAGTAAAAAAAAGGGGGGGGGGAGGGAACAACGATGGCATCTCTTATCGTGCGGGGCGACAACGGATTTTCTAAAGAGGGAAGAAGGCTTAATAATTATTGTTGAGTAATATTCATAATTACATAATTATTAGGGATTGACCGATAGTATCGGCGCCGATACCTCCTATTTTTTTAGGTATCGGTATCGGTTCTTCGGATTCTAAAAGTATCGGGAAAGTATCGGTTTCTCTGGCTTTCATCCATTTTCACCGATACTTTTCAACCGATACTTCGCCTTTCAGAAGAAAACCACGCAGGCGCAACACCATTCTAGAATCTTTATTTTGGTAATGAGATGAGAGGCGTCGTTTCATTGGCACATTTGTTTGCGCGAGTGTTTTCGAACTGTGTTTCTTTTTTTTTTAAATTCTAACCATCGCTAAATGGATCTCATATCACCAAGTGTGGTCGAAATTATACACGAAGAATCGTTAGATGATAGTTTAACAGAACAATCGTCTATTCTAAATTATTTTGAATTGGTGCCCAACACTAAATACGCCATCTGCAAGGATTGCAAAAAACAAATGTCGAGAGGTAGGCTATCATTTTACTTCAGTTTTATAAACGTTTATTTTCTGACTGTGTGGACTCGAAAAAGAGTTCATACGAACTCGCTGGGTTCCATTTAAAAAATTCGATATAGAGAAAATTTCGTTGTACAGAGATTAGAGATTTTTGCAATTATTTCAGCAAATATTACAAACTTTTTAGTTAATTGGATGTTTAAAAGTATTAAATTATGACTTTCAATTAAAAACAAATTGGTATTTATTATAAATTTGTTAAACTTACAGTTTCTTACTTTTCATTGTATAAATGAAATATTCAAAAGTAAAGACAATCCACGAATTTAGAGAATAAAATATGTAATGCACTTACGTTTATTTACTTCAAAATTCCGTTATTTTACATTGTTTTGTATTCTGTGATTTTAAATTTTCATAAAAATATTCACATTTTAAAAGTACGCTGAAAATAGAGTGAGGCACATTTTATTCCATTTAGAAACCTCTTTTTAATGGTTTTGAAAGGTTGACGCATTAAAGTTTGATGCGGTTTTGGTCGTGAAGCGCAGGGCCTTATTATTATATAGGCAAATCGGGACTTTGCCTAGAGCCCCCGACTTGAAAGGGCCCCCAATTTTAATTTTTTTTTTCGGAAATATTCTTTTTTATATCGAAATTTTAAAAATATAACAAATTTCATAGATTGGGGGCTATCAATGCCCGGTGCCCCTGTTGGTGCGCTCTCTAGAAAGTCTAGCTCTTGATATAGATTTCATGCTTAGACATGCTTTAAATTTTTATTTTAAAAAATTGGAGCAAGGACATCTGATTCGACTTGGGTATGATATAGATATCAAAATTGATGGGGGAGACGGTCCTTGACATCGTTTGATATTTCAGGGGATGACGACCTTTAAAGTGTTAAAGCAGGTATGGGCAACCTTTGAAAAGTTGTGGGCCAAACTTTAGGATGTTAGCGAAGTCGCGGGCCAAACTTGCGGATTTTAGCGAAGTGGCGGCCGTATAATTGGAATTTATATGTGGTATTAAATGGTTTATAGGAGTTTTCTAATGTCCCGCGGGCCGGATCAAAAGCCGTGGCGGGCCACATCTGGCTTGCGGGCCGGCAGTTGCCCATATGTGTGTTAAAGTGTAATATTTCAGCCTTCGAAATATGTTTGAGGAATTTGTTTCTATTTAGTTTATAGAACTTCAGATACAGACATTTTAATATTAGTCAGCCGGAAATATTTGAAACCGAAAGTAGCATTCTGCTATCGGAAGTGAATCGTATTTCTGCGCATGCAAACGGGGATAGGGTTTGAACCGAATGACGTTTGTCGGTCATACCCCCCCCCCCCCCCATGGTGCCCCTCTGCAAACGTACAAAAAAAAGGCGCCTCTTTTGTGCTCTAGATCAGTGGTTCTCAAACTATGGGCCGCGACCCATTTTTGGGTCACGGGAGCAATTTCGGTGGGTCGAAAAGGGTGGGAAAAATTAAACTTTAGTATTTTATATATATAGTAAACTATACTATTTTATATAGCTTATATTGGTTATCGTTATGTAATAGTGGGTCGCGGAAAAAATCTAAGATTTTTTGAAGAGAAGGACAAAAAAGTTTGGGAACCACTGCTCTAGATCAAGATTTTCTCGTTTTAGTTCGAAATTGCCCCCTTTCGACGATGGCACCCAGACCTTGCTTACTGTACCACGCCGCCCCTGCTCAGAGCTTAGAATTAAAACGGATAAAATTTGTTCATATCAATCACAGAAAAACATGTTAATAATTACCATAAAAACAAAAACACTGAAGATCAATTTCATTAAATATGGATACTTTAAGTAGCAACTTTTTTTAAGGCTTGAAAATTGAATTTAGTTTATCATTTTTGGATTTTTCTTTAACCTTCATTTAATCTCGTCATTTTTAAGCATCTTTTATTTAGACCCTCCAAGGCGGAGCTTGAAAACGAGCAAAAATATTTTTCTTCATATTGTAGCTGTTTCAATGATAAAATTAATGATACTAAAATTATAAACGAAACCTATATGTAAAAACAATTTATTCCTTGTTTGTGTCGCAAAGAAATTAACTTTTTCGCAGTGACTTGAAAACTGGCGACTCCCGTGAACTTTAATTATGTTGGTCCAGAAGTTAAATGATTCATTTTTAAAACATTACATACTATCAAAAGTACGAATTATCAAACATTTAATGATTTTATTATTTTTCAGATTAATGAGAGAACGTAATTTGTATCATTCTATTTTGATAAGTGTAATAATTATCAATATCTAATAATTATTTATATTATTAATTTAAAAAGTTGAAGCTGTATTAGTATAATTAGTAATACTAATTATTATTTAGTTTATTTCAAATTTTGGGGTAAAAGACATATTTCTTGTGAATAGTATTTGGTTTATATATAAGGAAAACACAGGAATAATCCGTGTGTACCTGTTCTTCGTACGGAAAACATCAAATACATGGATCGTCCGGATTAACCCTGTCTGGAGAATCAAAATATTCGGATTTTCAAAAAGAACTTAAAAATGATCAGTATGAGTTCATATTAAAAAGAAATCTTGCTAAAACATTTAATAATTACCTTATTGGTTAAATAATTGGCAGAGACGGCCCGAGGGGCGTGCAGGGCCCCAGGCGAAGCGCAAGAGCGAGGCCTCTTCTCTATCATGTCTTATGAGATAGCAATAAAGTGGCCCAGGAGCGGGGCCTCTATAAGCGCGGGGCCTTAGGCGATCGCCTACATTCGCACCCCCTTGGGCCGGCCCTGTAATTGGAGCAGATAAATAAAACCATTAATTAATGTGAACTTATTATGCATTTAAGGGTAGGTATGCATTTTTAGGGAAGAATTTACATACGTATTTAATGAACAATATCTAAATACATATGTACTTATATAATAGCGTACAGTTTATACATTATCACAATTTAATGCAGTTTAAGTAATCTAAAAAATATTTTCATATGTGAAAGAATTATAATTAAAGAAAATCTAAATGAAACTTGCAAGCTTTGAAGTTGAATAAATTTCATGTGTTTACTTTTGTAAGCAAAAAATCGAGGCATGAACCAAAAACTAAGACACATATAGTAAGAGCAAGCAGGAAGCTGTTTTGGGCCTAATATGGAAACCTTTTATCTGGCTCATAGCAACAATTAGGCGACAAAATAGAGGTTGAGAAAAATAATTTTAAATATTTGCACCATTTCGGAACTGGAAATGGATTCTCTTATTAATATATCCCTTTAACTGCCCCCCCCCCGTGTTTGTGTTCTGTCAAGCCTAAATGAGGGGCATCTACCTATAGGGGGGGGCTTGGACGGAGGACTTTTTAAGGGAGTCTGACGCATATTCACGTAACATCTGGAGAAAATCGCCCAAAACTCTAGACCACTAGATCGACAGCCACGCGAGGAGAAAGAATTCCGAACCTGCACACTAATTCGCTTTCCAGTGCTCAGCTTTTTATAAATTCGGCCATTCCTCGGCATGATTGAATAGAAAAGAAAGACTAGAACTACTGTAAATTCACACTTCAATTTATCGACTGCTTTTTCTTTTTAATGCTTTCTACAGGGATCAAATTTTATCATGCTGTTATTCATTTTAATGAGAACTACACTCTCGTTACAAAAACTGCCCTGAATACAGATGTAGGTTTAAATGACATTAAATTATGTAAAGTATCGGTATCGGCCGATACCATAACTTAAAGGTATCGGTATCGGCTATTTCTGAAAATGAATTTATAGGTAAAGTATTGGTATCGGTCATCGGCGAAAATGTGGTATCGGTCGATCCCTAATAATTATAAAAGAACTCCCGAAACTTCTGGGATCGTAAAGAATTTCCCTCTTGCACAAATTTTTAATTTTCCAATCAATGAATTCAAAATAGTTTCAATGGCCCTCCCCAACACGCATTTTCGCAATATCGATTGGGCTTTTGCTGAGCGCTTAGTTACAGTGAAAATGAACATCCCAGGGGCGCGTGCAGTCGACAAAAGACATGTATTCTCGCAATCGCCGACGATTTAATTTTTATGGAGCGGCCGCAAAACAGACACAAATTTTGTACTGACAGTTCCCACCCCATTCTCTGCCTAAAATTGTTCTATATCAGAGCTGTCATCCATTTGGCTCCGATGCTGTACGGAATTTTCGATATTTTCAAGTAGTATTTCCCGACTTTCTCGCCGTGAGAAATATTCAGGTACATTTCCCACTGCTGGATACCCTGTCAATGAATAGATTTTTCCCTATTCTTTTTAGTACATCAACAGGCAGGAAAGGGGGGGGGGGTTCCCCACGCCCCACACTTCCAGAACTGCGTGGTCTTAATCTTTCCGTGCAGCCAGCTATAAGTTTGGATGAATGTGTTTTGAAAATCTGAAAAAATAAACAATTACCAAGTGGTGTTTATTAATTAGTTGCAGCATTTATAAAACACAATTTGCAGTAGGAAATAATTTATTGTTATGGCTACTCTTCTGAATGACAGATTGTTTCTTTAACGAGATATTTTAGGACCTGAAGCTGTAGCGAACGGTTGTAATGTAACCCTCTCCTCAGGTCGGGAGGGAGAAGAGCGAACACTCAGCAGATTGCCTCCACCCCTCTTCCACGCCCACCATTAATACGAGACTAAACAAATCAACTTCCTTTCTCGAAATCACTAATGAAATCAAAATACCAATTAATGATGTTAAGAAAAGATACATGATTTCTCTCAACGAACTTAACACAGAAAAATTAGAAACTAAGAATTTGAATAAAATGGAAAAAGCGTAGTTGAGCTGCTAATCGTGACCTAGTGCTTCATTTCTTGACCTTTTCTTGACTTTCGTGACCTTTTTGCCGTTTCTTGACTTTTCCGTTACTTTCGTGACCTTTGCATGATGGTAGACACCCTGTTTATATGCACTGAACTATTTCTTATTGGAATATTTTCTTCCTAGCTTTTAAAAATTTTATTTTACAGTTGTTTAAAATATTTTCGGGTTTTTTGAAATTGCATTGAATATAATCGAATACTAATTTCATTAAGCTTTAATCAAATAATAATCATTAATGTTTACTAATAATTGAAAAATAAATGAAACAATCAAAAATCTTTGAGCATCAGACAAATTTTCAAGTGCATTATTGCAATATGTTTTCTCAATTTCGATTTTTATTCTATACGAGTGATTTTTAACTTACGCTTCAAGAAACATTCGAATAGCGGAAAACAGTGAATTGCAAAACAACAATATTACACAAAATACTATATTTATCAAACATTAAAGATATTTTACAGGTTTTTTTTTCATTATTTAAAGATGTGTTTTTCTGCCAAAGTAAAATACTCAAATTTAATAACAATTATTGCATCAACGCAGCATTCTTGGTTACGCCACTGTGAGAAGGTCCCGGGTTCAGGTCCCATCGCGCTGCTGTCGATCTAACGGGTCTGGAGTTTTGGTAGGTTTTCTCTAGATGTAACGGGAATACGTGTTAGAACCCCTTAGAAAGTCCTCCTACCAAGGAACTTCCATCCGTGGCAGATCGCCCTCGCGTATCGTTAACACAACACACCCAGTTAGATATTGAGACTTCTTTTAACACTTTTTTATTCCTATAAATACGCATTTAAATACTAAAAACAAATCCCTTCCAACAAGATGGTATTTAGTAAGACAATATATTAAAACATTTCCAGAATTATTCAATTGGATATTAATTTTAAACAATTCGTCGAATTGAACATACACTAATCTTATTATGACTTAATGATGTTATAAAATAAGATAACTTTATATTTTTTTAACAAATTTTTATTTTTTGCTATTTAGAACATTTGTCAGAATTATATTTACTAGCAACAAACTCTTCAATGTAACTTATGACTGCACTCAAATGCAGAGGATATACCGTTAATAATATCTAATAATAAAGCTAATACAGCTTAAAAATCTATAATATAATGGAAAAAACACTCAAAATACTTCGTCTCAGACGAAGGGCTTTGACTATGAAGACTGAAAAAAATTTTCAGTCGAAACGATCGTATCCTGTTATAAGTAACATTTTATGTGTGTTTTTTCACAAAGTTTTTATTTATTCTATAATATAATGTTTGCTTAGTATAATTAGTAGTAATTTTTCGAGAAAATTATTAAGCTATACCTAATAAATATAATAAAGCCTACAATAATTTAGTTTATACTTCGCGTCGTTCAAATATTTCTTAAAAACTTCCTCATTGTACATTTTTGGTGGTCATTAGTCAACATTTTCGGGCCACTCTTCCGCACAGTTAAAATGAAATTAAAAGACATTTCTGAAGAAAATATAAGTTTAAAATTATGTACTCGGATAACATAAGAATAAAAGTAATCACCGAGATTAAAGATAATTTTACTTATCGATGCGACGCGATTCCTGATTTCTTTTGTAGTTCAGACCTCGTTGAACACCCCACGATGCAACAAATAGTCATATTAAATAAAGTTAAGAATAAAAATACAAAAAATTAATTAAACGCAATGAAGAACACATAGTAAATAACGCAAAAGCGGGATTAATTCGCAAAACGCGCGCTCTCTAGGGTTACTGGAACTGGAGACAGCGTGCCATCTCCATTATATATAACCTCCTTGGAACAGAGAGTGCGGATTTTAGAGCCTTGCAGATTTCGGATCAGTGGATTTTGGGTCTTCTACTGTATCACTTTTGAGTCGTTTGAACTAGTCTAATAGCTCTAAAATAGACTTTAATGAATTACTGCCCATGGAGCGTAATGTATTTAGAATCTTTTGGGAGGCCCTGTAGATAAACTATCCAGTCGAATGGAACCAAAAAGGGAGGCGCACAAGTAGATGTTACAACATTCTACGTCTACTAGTTTTTGAGATATGTGAGTTTAATGAATTTCGGCCCATATAGCATAATGTATTTCGAATTTTCTGGGTGGTCCTGTAGATAAAATTTCCAGTCGATTGGGACTAAAAGGGGAGGTGCACAATTACATGTTACAACAATCCTAAAGTTTCAACATTCTACTAGGGAATGCAATCCCGATCCGCACACATATTTGACTATACCCGCACAAATATGTAACTGAAAAATAAATTACATTTTTATTACAATTCCACGCCTCTTTCCCGATCTTCAACTGGACAAAAAATTTTGCATATGATGAACAATAAGAACCAGTGATCTTGGACGCTCATATCTATTGTCAGGTAGGCATCTTAGTGCCCTCAGCTCCCATATTGTTATAATTACGTACTGATATAACGCAGAAGGCTTTAACACTATTGTATTTTTCTGGGACAGAACCAGGGCCGTAGCTAGACCGTTTATCTAGGGGGGGCTCAAAATTTTCTGAGGGAGGCTGTCAAATTTACGCACATGAATGGGCGTCGCGCACTGGCAGAATATTTCCTGGGTGGGGGGCAAAGACTACTTCAACGTATGGTTACCATGTTGGAAAGAGAAAAAAAGCAAAAAAAAACACTGCAAAAATCCAGGGGGGAGGGGCATTGCCCCCCTTGCCCTATGCTGCCGGCGCCCATGCACTCACAAATGCGTGTGTGTATGTGTGCGTGTGCATGCATAATTTAAAAAAATCTTCCTTTATTTTTATTATACTAACACTAAAAGATTGCCTGTTGTGGAAGCAATTAGGGCTAGAATTAGAATATTAGCAATTAGTGGGGCTGAAAAAAATATTTGTAAAGCATGTCTACACATAATATATAAATCTGCTTCCACTTAAAATGAATAACTTCATATTCAATTTTTGTTATGTATCGAGTTCGAATTTCATGTTCTTCTGGAAGCTTGCGGAAACTTTTCGTATTCGAACGATTTCGTTTCGCTGGGAATATTCCCTCTTATATCAATGCTTCATGCAGAGTAAATCTTTTTATTTGTGAAAAATAAATAAATAAACTTATAAGTCTGAAAAAACTATTTTAAACGAATTGGATTCGCAATTTTTCCTTCAAAGCCTGATAACTTTGACGTAATTGTCACTTGTGACAGCTCATTTTGTCCTGTTAATTATTCACGTTTTTTTACTCTCGGAAATAAAATGGATCTGAAAATAGCAAAAAATCGCTTAAAATTGAGGGAACGGGTGAATTTTCTGTTTTAAAGAAGCGTCACGGTATCAGTGAGCAGGGCCGGCCCTAACAGTTTTGCCGCCCCGGACAAAAATATAAAATGCCGCCCCCCACAGTAAAATTACTATTAAAAGAAATAATTTGTTCACAGATACTGTTTTCATGCCTGTAAAACTGGAATAGCTCTTTAAACATACAGTGGCGGCCCGTGGTCAAAACTGTTAGTGCAGCCGGAAGCATATGAGCCCCCCCCCCTTTCCTCCGGACAGGATTGGAAAATCTTAGTTACTGAATTCGAAAGCTGGCGGATTAAGCCCTCACCGAGGAAAGAAAAAAAAAAAGAAATTACATAAAAAATGTAAGAGATCCTATTTTACTTCCATAAAATGGACATAAATTTCAGCCAGCCGCTCTTATCCTCAAAATTGCATTCATCCGTGTATGATTCGAAGTTTCCTTAGAATTTTCTTTTGTAACGATAACTTGAGTAAGAAAAAAAAAAAAAAAAGAAAACTTACTTATTTTTTATAAGTCAAATCAATCCTCCTTTCTTTTAAACATGCGAATCGGTCAGTGATGTCCCCATAAAAAGGCGTTGTTTTAATTCAGATATCAATAATTTTAAATGCTCTTTAAAATTTCCCATGTTTAAAGAATTTTCTCGCTCGCCATGTCCTCTAAATGCCAGTTCTTGCTTACTTAAAAGCAATACTGCTTTGATGGGTAATTGTCCATTCATAAGCGTCTATTCAGGCTTACCTTCTTGATAAATTCAGCGATATAAAGTCGAGAGTTTTCCAAACATATATTCTCCTTACCCCCTCCCTCACTTCTCGTCCGAGTCCGAGCCAATCAGTTAGTCGAGTTCTCAAGTTCAGCCGCCGTTAAAAAATCTTTCATCGGCTGTATCAGCTGCATACTCCCTATGCCGGAGAGGCTGCTTACGTAGTCGTTGTCATGGCAACGGTGCTGCCAATTTTCTTTTCAGCGCTCTGGGCTGAACCAAAGATTTTCCCAATTGACTTGCGGGAAGATTAAAGTGCTTTTTTTCTGAATGAGCGATCCGGCCACAATACGTTTTTTTTTTTGTTTGGTTTTTTTCGGAGATTTTTTTATTTACCGTAGGAATTCCACAATTCTAATCTGCATTTAGGAAAATTAGTAAAATAAATTATTTTAAAGTATGTGCTGATAATTTCAAGTGCAGCCTGGCTGTACTTGCTGTATCCCACGAGCCGCCACTGTAAACATAACACAGCATAAAAAAAACCATATTTGTTAAAAACCATACATTAAGCTAAAAACCAAAAGAAAGAGAGAAAGAGAGTTTTTTTCTGACAATCCGCAAAATTCCTGAATTTTTCTCTTAAATCAATTTTTCAACTAATTCATGTTCGATAGCCAATGTAGTTAAATTATTTAACCTATCTGGAAGAGTTGTGGAGCATAAGAAATTTTTAATTAACTTTAAATTTGAGAAACTCTTCTCTGCACTTGCCACAATTATCGGCAAAGAAAGCGAAATTCTCGAAGCAAAAGCAAGATGTGGTGTAAAATCTATAGTTGAAATTAGCTTTAAAATTTCAATTGGGCTTTCCTTTTTGCCTAATATGGCCCTAACTGACACTATTCCATTTACTAGATCAAGCGCGTTTATATTCCCCGATACCCCACCGGTCAGTATTAACTCCAATTGTTTACACTATAAACAGTGTTAACACTGTTACAATGTTTAATTAGCACTTTTTAGGAGTGTCTTTTAACTCATTTATGCCATGCAAAAATTTAAAATAATTACATTGGGTACTTATTAAATTAAATCTGCACTCTAAGGTATTAATCGCTTTGTTTGCTGTAAAAAAAATAAAACTATCTTAAATTTTAATTTAGGATCTTTCATCAGATCATCTCGTGATTCGCAATCAAAATTAATAGGTTACGTGGCTCCTTAAACTCAGTGTTAGCCAGAATACTATCTCGTAGGTCAGTTCTCTTGCATAACAGAACATTTCATTTAAAATCACATCCAATAGAAGATCCATTTCCAAAAATCTTTACAATTTGTTAAGAGTTCTAGAGTAAGTGGTAAATCGTTGTCTTTTGACTGCAATACCTTTCTTAAAGGATTCACGCAATTGAAGATTTTATACCAAATAATAATAGAGCATAGGAACATGAACTATTTGAGAGAGTTAAATAATCCTAGCCTCATTGGAATTAGATTTGTCAATAGCTTTATACCTTACCAAGAATGCGATCTGTTCAATTTTTTTGGCACCAGGAATGCAATCTACTAATATGGGATCATATTTGGCTTGTCGAATTTCATTAACAAACTGTAATTTAAATCCAACCGGAAATCTTGTGAAAAATATATGCCAAATTGTAAATATTTCTTTCTACATCACATATAAACAACTGAACAAGGTCGTAGCCAGGATTTTCATTAGGGGGGAGGGGAGGGGGAAGACAAGGAGGCCATGGAGTCCAACTGCTCCTCCCCCCGGTTTGTCATAATCAGACCCTATGACTAGCTCATTTTAGGGGGGGCAGCTGGCTACGCCCATGCAACTGAAGCGAATGAAATGAAATTTACAGCAACACCAAAAGTGGCAACTTAATTTAAACTGCAGTTGCTAAAATATTTCTGATTCGTTTAAAAATTTTGAGATTTCAAACTGTTGTTTGAATACTATGTGTAAATGTATGTCCGCGCATTGTTAAAAAATGAATAGAATGAAATTTGGAGTTATATTGAATGGTAAGTTAATGGAAACAATAGATACTAAAATTGTTTTAAATAATTCATAGACTATGAGATTTTGTAAAAATCGCTTAAAAAGTTTGTTCTGGCATCCATCAAAAACGGATTAAGAGAACAGAATGAAATTAGGCCATATGATGGGTAACAAAGCATCATCGGAATTTTTAAAAGATTTGAATAAATTGAAAGGGATTGCAAAAGTTGCATTGTATTTTTTCTTTTCTTTTTTAGGGGGCGGGGAGAAAGGGGGAGGGCGTCACTTTAATGCGTCTGGAGGTAATATAATAGGTGGCTGTTCGACTTAAAGAAATTACTTCGACGTTTTTTTAAATTATTATTATTATTTTAATTTTGAGAAAATTGTGCAAAAATTTTACAAAAAAATTGTGCAAAAATTGGCATAATATTAAAATTTCTAAAGTTAATAGAACGAAATTCAGTTACTATTGATGATGATGATAATATATATGTATATATATATATATATATATATATATATGTATGTATATATATATATATATATATATATATACTATATTATTCTGAGAAAATTTTGTGTAACCACTTCGTGAAAACAACTAGTGGTCAGAGAAAAGGGAATGAAATGAAATTTTGTTGAATAGTAGGCGGTTAGTAAATTAAAATTTCAGTTTTTTAATTTTCTACAAATTTGAATTATTTTTGAGATTTGACGTAAGCTTTGATAAAGTTTTTCGCGCATCAAGTAAAATCATCAAAATATAATTCAGTAGGAATAGGACGTTGGAGTGTTAAATATCGGCTACTTGGCTATTACAAAGAATTTTCCAGATATTCTCTATTCAGTTTAATATTCATTACCAGCATCTTCTTTTGCAACTTTAAATTACTTCTTGATGTAGGTAGCTCATCCACTAAAAGAAAACCTTAATTTTGAATGTAAAATATTTTCTCTATTGACAATTAGTCTCAGTAATTTGTTGCTCTCTAACTTGTAATCTTTGAACAATACACAAGAGTTATAACTTCGCTTTCTATATTTCTGTCAGTACGTTAATTCCATTTTTTTTTTTTGTTCTACTACAATGCAAGCGAAATTTCGTGCGGTTAGTAAAAACCCATCAACGACGGATGGGTACATGAGCTAGTAAAGTTATATAGAATGATATTCTTCGGAATATTTTTTAACAATTTTTTTACTAATACAAAATTTATTTTTCAAATTCGAGTCAAAATGCCGCCCCGGACAGGGGTCAGGCCCTAGGGCCGCCCCTGCAGTGAGTCAGGGATCAGCATAACTATATAGTAGGATTTTGAATACAAGCGTTTAATAAGAAAACTTTGGTGTTATAAATTCTTCAAAAACAATAAGGGGAGCGCCATCGTAAGTTATCCTTTTGCAGGAGGGGGGGGGGGCACAGTGTTAGAAGGTTGGGATAGGCTGTTATACAACATGCATCATGTTGCTTCTTTCCTTTGTTACATTTTATAAATTTTCATGAAATAAAAAAAGCTGTAAAGGGTTCATAAGTTTCTCATTTTGTTTATTTAATCATACACTCAATATTTATGTGTGGTAATGTCATTATACACGAACAAAAGCATTTTTTAAACTATAGTCTTACTTGAAAAATAAAACCCATTTTGGGTATGTACCCAGGTATTTACTTTTAATAAATACATATATATTTTTTTTCTAATGGCCGGCCTCTGCCTTGAAGGCTTTTGCCACTTCAAGGCCAGAATTGTTGGTCTCTTTATCATGGGGCACCTAGTAGATGGCCAACATCGCCCCCTATGAAGGAACGGACACAATGCCAACCACGCCCAGTCGGGGATCGAACCCCTGAACCTGTAGTACGGTGCTTTACCCACCATACAATCCGGACGGCTTAAAAATAAATATACTGGGGTATTTCACATCACTCCAAGTAACGCCGAAAAAAGAAGCAGACCTTAACCCTCTCGTCACCGAATTATGAAAAATCAGAGAAAAAAAATCTGTCTAGCATTTAATGCATCTGAAATACTATTATAAATCATGCAAAAATATTTTTTTCTAATGTCGATTAATATTAGATTTTTCTAATATTAATTTCTGCATTTTCGAAGCATTTTGTTATGCTAAAATTAATTTAAAAGGATGCACGTATTAGGTAAAGGTTGAGGAATAAGAAAAAAAACTATACTTTCCTTAAAAAGAAAAGAAAACGGTAAAAAAGCAGCGTAAATATTTTCTTAATTTTTCTCCTGAAACACTGAAGCGAAAACTGTAAAAAATGATCTAAATTGACAAGTACTGCAATCTAGGCACGATTTATGCATCTAGTTAAGAACCTCATATACTTTCTACATGAATTAAAGATATTGATATCACTGAAAGAAAAAAATACTAAATTCAATTGTTTTCTTTCTAAATATTGCTATTTGAAGTAGGAGCCTCATATGAGGTTCAGGGTGATGAGAGGGTTAAGAAAAGGAGAAGGTTTGGGGGGGGGGAGAAGGAAATAAATTTAAATTGTAGACAAAGAAAGCCTTAAAAAAAGTGTTTCCGTATGCATCGATTATAAAACGTTTTTCATTAAAATCTTCTTTGCCTACCAATGGCTGAGTGGATAAGACCATGAACATCGGGAAAGGAGGCTGAAGCTCACAGGTCCAGTGTTCAGACCTCTCGCAGCCAGACCAGTAGCCGAGCGCATAGCGCCATCAACTGGGAAACGGGAAGTACTTGGTTCAAACCTAAGTCGCGTCCGTCGACCTAGCCGTTCGGAGTTTTCCGTGGTTTTCTCCGAAACTTCACTCAAATACGTGTTATGACACCTTAAAAAGACCTCCACGTAGGATATCCCCTCGACCTAGATCCCTCCTGTAGATACTCGGCCATTATCCTACAAATCAAATCAAAATCTCGCGCGGCTGTCGATTTAGAGTTTTGAGCGGTTTTCTTCAGATGAAAAGTGAAATTGTGTTAGAACCCCCAAGAAACTCCTCTGCCGAATGTTTTCCTCCGCTCCGCCCTTAGGCAGATAACTCTTGTGTAGCTTTACCCTGATAGCGTAAGTTCTGAGAAAGGCAGGGGGCGCCGAACAGAAAATTCCAACAAAGGTGCATTGTGAAATGGCTTTAGAAAGCAACAAAATTTGTGCCTTTAGAGACGGCCAATTCTTTCTTTGCTCTCTTTTATATAGATTGCAGTTTACCGGATGTTGGAGGCGAGGGTGACCACTAATTGCAAGGATATTGACTATGTATCCTGCCAGATTTTTAAAGAAATAGTATCCGCGACTGGTTCGCAGGAAGTTCACGGCATACTAAAACTTGACACTGGATCGCCTGTTCACCCTCTTTCTGAGAAGTTGGCTTTCCCCCCATCATGTTCATGGGCGCAATAATATCACCAAAGAAAGTTTGCGATGTTTCTAGTGCAATTTGCACAAATTAGTAAAATTCTATTTTTGAAAGCAGTAAATGTTCACTCAAGGACATAAAATGTAAAACTTAAACCTCATATCCCCCCCCCTCCCTGAAAAGAAAACCCCTCTGTTCCTGGAGCTTCTTCTTTTTTGCTCTAGGAGGGGCTTGGATTTTTCCAGGGGGGGGGGGCTGAGCCGTCCATAGCGCCCCCAGCGCTACGGCCCTGGACAGAACCCTTGACTTGTCCTCCACCCTCTATAAACAACCAAACGGCCGCCCATGCCAGTGATATCTTTAAAAGGTGAACTTCAGTTAACCACTAAAAAATGTATGGTTCCCTCAGGGTTTCATACAAAGAAAAAAAGTCTTGTTAAGCACTTTTGTATTCTCTATCAAAATTAGACGAAGACTAGGAAGACGAGTGGCTCTTAACGTTGTCTTTTTTAAATTCTTCCTTTATAGCAACTACGAAATAACAGAATATTACTATGAATATCATGACAGAATTTTCATACTTATGTAAGGTATTGTATTAATTATCAAATAAGATAAAGTATTATTGTTAAGTGAAACCTCATCAGTTTACAATCTTAACATTTTCCTACTTTTCTCTATTGAAATCAATATTTAGTACTACATTCTACGACTAATAGTTTTTGAGATATGTGATTTACATACATAGATATGTACAGATAACATGGAAAAACTCGTCCAAATGGGTTGCAGATGCATTTATATGAACGTGAATGCTAGCGTATAATGACATGCACTGAAAAAATTCTTAAAAGTAAATTTAGAGGTACTCAAAATCGTTTTTTTCATCGAAATTTGGTCCCAGTAATTTTTTGGGATTGCATTACTTCCTTAACTCTGTACAAGGAAGTAAAAAAATGCAGATTGTAGAAATTTCTTAGTTGTGATTTTCTCTGTTTACTTCCGCAGTGTTAATGCGGTTTATGGAGAACTGCAGTATATCGATCTTGTCATTCTATTTTACACTTTAAAATCCCTTCTCTAGAAGCATGAGATAATTAGTGAGGATGGCGGTTTATATTATATATATATATATATATATAAGACTCATTTCACTTCAAGTTAAACCTAGTGGTTACAGCCGCCTTAAAAACTTAAAAACTAAGCCTGTTGGTTCTTGTTTTTTTCGTGCCATCTATTGGGTAATATGTAAACTAGTTGTTGATTTAACCTATAAATATTTTTTAATAGAGAAAAATAATAAAAGAATTAAAATGATGGAATACCTGAGTGGAAAAAAAAAGAAAATTAAAAATCAAAGTAGATATTTCTGTACTTGAAGAAAAACATGCAGTGGTAATGTACTTAAAAATTGATGAAAAAATTCAAAATATTAAAGAGAGACAATCTTTTTAAAAAACAAGAAATTAAGTCTATTGATACTGGTTTTTATTTGATAAGTTGACATGCTTCTAATTTCTTTTGAAAAAAAAAAAAAAAAAAAAGAATTTTTAATTGGGGTGACTTAATTTGCATTTTATATGTAAATTAAATTTATACGTTTAACATTCATTGAAGATAATGGATAATATAAATTAATGAATAATACAATTCGAATTTAATCATTGATCCTACAATAAATAATATTTTGGACAACAGATTGTACCAGCAATGATTGAATATTTTTAGAGCGTGGTTGAGATTATCGTAATTTCCTGCCTATAATTCGCAAGTGATTTTGTTAGCCCAGAAAAAAAAATTACATTGTATAATCTGCATAATCGTATTATTCGCAGATAATCTAAAGCAGACTATCAATATTTTTCAATTAAAATTACATGGGTATTTTTAATGCACGTTGATTTTGGCATAAAATACACCACATACTACATCGATGAAAAATAAATTATAATATTGAAATTTGTAACTGAAAAAATTAAATAGTGAGAAAATTTACTGTATATTTCAAGAAAATTAGCAATATAAACAAAGGTACTGTAAAATCCCGAAAGTAAGCCCTCCACTTTTCTCTGCGAATGTGAAATAATTTCCATTATCCTGAATATAAGCCCCCCCTCCTCTCATCTGAGCCAAAATACGGTATTGCATGCGTATGCTTAAATCTAGCTTATAAGGGTTATTATCAATTACCGTATATACTCGAGGCCAGTGGATTAGTAAAAACATCTAGAACCCAAGTAAAAGCTGAACGTAAAAATGAAGCTGAGACGATCGATTACTCCTTTCAGCTCTTTTTTTTCTCTTCGGTGTTGATTGCATTTAAAATTCATCTCCATGTAATAAGTGTCAAAGTAATAAAAAGCATCAAGAATTATCGCACAGCATTGAATGTTTAAAACAATTCTCAGATGCGTGATCATATTATGTAATCTGCAGGCTAAAGAGAAATGTTTGTTTTGACTGAGGAGCGGAGCCGCCTCTCTCTGTATCCTGTTTTCATGGATGATTTGCCTTAAAAAATAAATTTCAATAAACATGCTTGCTTGTGTGAATGTCATATACTTGCTTTATTGGAAGTTATAATAGATTGAAAGAGACGAGGAGTTTCGTCTAAGTTTGACCGAAGTGCAGAGCCTCGATCAGTTCGCTGACGCATTAAAGGAGGGTGGACCCTCCTGTACCTTTTTCTGTAATTGGGTAACCTGTACCTGGACCTTTTTCTGTAATTTTATAGGCTGTCATCCCCTGAAATGTTGAATGATGTCAAGGTCAGTCTCCCCCTTTAGTTTTGATATCGATATCATACCCAAGAAGAATCAGATGTCCTTGCATCAATTTTTTAAATAAAAATTTTAATCCAGTTTTAAACATAAAAATTTAAAGCCAATCCAAAAGCCATACACCTACCCCCTCCATAAAATTTATGTATATATACATGAATGACCCCCTTTTTTGAATTTAGACAGAGAGAAAATAAGCGTTTATAAAGCTGAAGTAAAATTATAGCCTACCTCTCGACATCTGCTTTTTGAATTCGCTACGATCGCATATTTACTGTTAGACTCCAAATTGAAATAATTTAACAAAATAGACGACTGCCCTGTTCCAGTATCATCTAACGTTTCCTTATGCATATTTTCTTCTACACTTGATGATGGTACATCCATATTTAATGATGGTTATAAAAAATCAAAAACAAAAACACAGTTCGAAAACAGTCACGCAAACAAATATGCTAATGAAACGACGCCTCTAATCTCATCACCAGAATAGATTCTTGGATAGTATTGTGCCTGCGTGGTTTTCCTTCTGAAAAGCTAAGTATCAGTTGAAAAGTATCGGTAAAAATGAATGAATGTAACGGGAACCGATACTATGGGTCGATCCCTAGTACTTAATTATCATAGAACCTGCAAAATAGAGATTCATGGTTATCTTAGCCTATAAATCATCTATATGAAATTTGAGGAAAATCTAAGATGGTATGAAGAACTGCACTGTTTGTTCTGATGTGGAATGACCCTAATTGTTAAGAGATGGTACTCAAAATTGCAAATTACCATTATGCAAAACTGTTTTGTTTTGTTGCAAGATGAGAAATTGTGGTCTTTGTCCTAATAAATGACAAATTAAATTTATAATTATGACAACCTAAACATTTTTTTTTTTTTAATTTTCAAGAAACAGTATGTTCAAGCAAAAAATTAAGAACAAATTCTTGTAACATCTTAACTGAAAGACAGTTATTTAAGTGAATAGTAGTTGTATGATAGCAGATTATGTATACTTGGGTGACTATTTCGCACTCTAAAACTACGTTTTATTGCTATAACAAGAGCAATAGTAATAACAATAATATCACTTTTCTCCATTTTTCAGAAAGGGGTTGTTTAAAATCTTGAGATGAGAGTCTCCTCTACTTTACTAAGAACATCCCCCTCCCAATAAATAAATAAGATAATCATAGGCAAATTACAAAAGGAAAAATATACATGAGAAAAGATAATTGAAATACATAATTTTTTTTATGCATATCTCAATTTTTTCTTAGTTAAATTTACCAAACTCTCCTAAAATATAAGATTGTAATTAAGAGAACAGAGCAAATCAAGTAAAAATATTTTAATAAGTATTCTTGTATTTAATTATAACATTTATTCTTCCATGTGTAATAATGTCTACATTCCAGTTTTTTGTCTTTCTCTCAAATATTCTGTAATAGTTTTTTCTTTATAATCCGAATGATGATTATAAATGAATATTTGTTCTAAGTTTGTTTGGCAGATAGAATAACTAAATATCATCTCTTGTTTTTTCAAGTATTCTAACTTACTAAATATTTTAGACCATACATTCATTTTCTGTGGTACAAAGTAGTTTAAGTAAGTAGAAAGTTCAATTTTTAAAATAGCTTCTGGTAACATGTCTTCAATATATCCTTTTATTTCTTCCATATATCCTTTAGCTGTAATAGCTTGTCTTGTAAGCCTTGATCTTGATTTCCTAGATTTTTGAAGCCTTACGATTAATGTAAATCCATCTTTATAACGCAGTTTTAAGTTATCAAAGTCACCAATATAAGTTAATTTTCCTTCAACCATAATTCCTATACGATTACATAGAGATTCACATTCATTCATACTGTAAAAATAAATAAACATATCAATAGTTTACAATATATGTAATGAAATCACTCTGCAATATACAGTGTTTACTAATTATACTCTGTATATTTAAAACATGTAACGAACCAAAAATTTATTAACATTTTCATGTAGGACAGCTTAAACACATAAAACATAATTTTTGAAAAAAAAAAATAAATAAATAAATAAAACCCACTTTTTTCTTTTTTACTAAATACAACTTAAAAGAAATAATTGATTATAGATGAAAAATGCATGATTATAATCAAAATCATTGTTTACCTTTAGAAAAATTGAATATTAACAATGAAATCAATGTTATTAGAGTGGAATTAGAATTGTGTTTATTGTTTAATAAACTAAACTAATGTTTTATTATGGGTTTAAAAAAAAATCCTCATACATTTTAATTGAAGTGATCATAAAAAGTTTTTCTAGAAAAAGTTATTGTGAACATTTTTTTTTTCTTGGGGTTAACCTCTTTGGATTATTTTTCTCTATTTCTTGTGGAAACCTGTTAGTGAAAAAAAAAAAGGAATTTTTCTTATTTAAAAAAAAAAACCACACCTGGGTGGGCATTTGCCACTACAACAGCCTGAAGGTATTGGCCATTTATTATGGGGGCAATCAATGGGCAGGCAACATTATCCACAATGAAAAGACAGATGAACTAACATCCAAGCTCAAGCTGGGAATCAAATCCAGACCAAGGAATGATGAATGGTTCTTTAGCCACTACACCATGTGGACGGAAAAAACTTTTATGGAACAAGTCTGAAATCATAAACCATTTTCATAAAATGATCTGCAAGCAACCCCTAGAATATTTTCCTGATTTCTTTTCTGGAAAAAAAAAATCGAAATTTTTGTGTTCCAAATTTACTAATTTTTGTAGTATCACCCATACACACTTTGCAAGCCTGATTTGATTGGCAGAATAGATATGACAGAAAACCAATCTGTCTGGTCTAGTTGTCATTTCATATAATGGCAACAGACAAAAGTCTAGATTTTTTTTTTTTTAAATTACTCATTGCATCTACAGATACTGCATACTCCTATTGGAACATAAACAGAAAAACTGAAGAAAATCTAATACAGCAAATTATCTTTTGCAATTCATAATCACTTAATTGTAATTTTAAAATACAATAGAAAACATACAGCTGAAAAATAAAAAATGATTCATAACATGTTATTGGATAACAATTTACTTACTCCTGAGATGTCAATAATATTGTACAACCTACTCGTAGTGCTTCGTTAATTGCCTTACAAATATTCATAGATGCTATTGGATCCACCCCAGAGGTTGGTTCTTCAAGCAGAATAAGAGGAGGGGTTCCAATGATAGAAATAGCAACATTTAGCTTTTTCTTGTTAATTTTACTGAAAAACAGAATTCATCAATGCTTGAGAATCGGTAATAAATACATTTATATATGATTTTACAATGAGTATACAGTAAACTCCCTCTAATCCGAAAAAGTTTTGCCCAAAGCAAAGGTTGTTCAGATTATAGGATTCTGAAGGTTATAGGTCTTGTTCCCATTTTTCTTTTGCAGATTTACTACAATGTGCGACACTTGATTGGTCAGGCAAGACGTGGGAACATAAGGCAATTGTTGATTAGGCGGCCATTTAGTTACTATGCTGTGTTAGTGCTGCCATAATGGCAATAGATCAGCAACACTCTGAACTTGGCAAATGTACCATGGTACATGCACCATTGGAATTCCAAATGCCTGCCATCTTGAATAAATAAAAAAAAGAATCACACAAATAACTTAAAATTATAGAACACAAATATGTAAGAGATGATCAAAAATGGATTTTAGTATGTTATAGATTAATATTATTCCTTACACACACACCCAAGGGGGTTTTAAAGTCAAATTAAATATATTTAAAATTGCATGTGATATCTTATATCACATGATTGTTTGCTAACTCTTACTGACTGCCAGTCAAAAGTAAAATGCTTTAAAAAAAGTATTTTTCTGTATCTAAAAGGTGGAAATTATCAAAAAATCTAGTTTTCAAAGGAATTAAAGCTGATCACGAAAATCATTCAGTATCACATATTCCATGTTACAAATCATCCTAAAAAATGGTCTCCGTGGAATTAAAATCTGAAAAACTGGGATGTCTTTCAAAATAAAAAACACATTGAAAACCTCTCCTTTTAAAAAACTGCAGAATATTATGTACAAGTGATTTAAACAAACTTGTGCAACCAAGATTCCAATGAATGACTTAATATTGAAAGAAAACATGCTTGAAATTCCCCTTTGACTTGGAATGCAGAATTTCACGATACCTACCAGTTGGATCAACTGATTCAAGAAGAGGCATAAGTTGCTTTATAGGTTTATTTCTGGTGAGGCAAATAGAGTAAATATTCATCACATTTAGACAATACAAACTGTAAATTTAAAAAAAAAAATCGCTGTCTATAAATTCTTATTTAGGTACTTACTATATCAATATTTTTGTCACACTCATAGCCAAATAGCTTCCCTCAAATATTGGCGACTCCAACAGATTTTCCCGTTGTCTGCTCTAGAGCAGTCTCTGCTGATAATTAGGGATAGGCGATGTATATTGTTGTCATCATCCACAGGAAGAAGCTGACCCAATTGGCTATGCAGCCACTGACTATATATGGAAAGGTCCCCCAATTGTGAACAAATTCAGGTTGAGGAGCAGAAGTGTGTAGAATATTTAACAAACTAGTTATCTACCAGTGGTATAAATTCGACCATAAAGCATTAAATTTTTTAAATTGAGTGTGAATAAAGTTCTTCCTGTCAAAGAGTATGGCTCACCATTCCATAAACATTGGAACCTACTAAAGTGACCACCTTGGCTAAGAGACCATTTGTCTTTAATGACCACTTTTGTACAATTTCACTTTACAACCATCACACATTTCTGTGAAGATGGTGTTTTTGTAAAAACTATCATATTTTGCTAAATGCAAAGGCAGCTCCAATGAGTGGGTCATAGGGGCATCTCCCTCTACCGACCTTGGATTTCTCACATTCATTTTGCGTTTTGAAAAATTTAGGCTAATATGACTGTAAACTGTAAATAGTAGAACCCTCCCAAAATTGAGCTTGGAATCATCCTCAGCTAAAGGCCCATTATGTTTGGATTTATAAAATCTTAAACCGTCGAATGATTGAACTCTACTTGATGAGGCGTACCACTGACCATGTATAAAAACTTGCTGCCTCAATAAATTTACCCTTTTTTCGAAAGATTGTACTTGAGATTTATTTTCTGTCATTGCAAATGCAGGTACATTTGGAAATTGAGTTTTTTGAAAGGATATGGTATAATAGTACCAGAATATTTTATAAATGGATTAAAATTCTTTTAGCCTGTGGTTCCAGTTGAAACTTCGCAGTCAATAGCATTACGACATATAAATTTGATATGCATTCTTGTTCCATTGGCTGATGCTTCCTTTGTTTTTAAGTTTCTGATTAGTATAATGATACAATTTACGTTCAATACTAATTTATGTGGTGGCAAACTATAGTACTTTTTGATTAGCCAGGTGCAAATCCAGCCAACTGATTTTCCTGGGAAACATTTAAAGACTACTTCTGAAACACTGTCGTTCCCCCCCCAAAAAAGCAGGAAATTTTAATCCATAAACAAAATAGTATTTAGATACAGAATTCAATATATACAAAAATATCAATATACTAAAAGGAAATTTGTATGCTTAAGAGTTACATGATGGCGAATTGGGGAAAACGTGTGGAATTTAATTAAAATACAAAATTAAATTAAACTTCTAATATATGGCAAGGGATAAACAACTATGTACTGGAAATCACTTTATGTTTATAAGCATTTGGCGAAGATCACAATTATTTGGCAATTTTTCACTTGACCCGGCTAACCAAAAAAAAAAAAAAAAAAAAAACAACCAAATGACTCACAGTCAAAGAATTTAAAAACTCTACTGGATAGTTATTGATTTCATTGTCATCATAGCAAATTATTTTTTTGTAACTATGGTGATATGTTCTCTGTTCATCAGATATTTGATTAAGTCAGCATTAATAAAAGTTCAATCATCATTTTTGGGTTCTATTATAGCTGACTTCAATATGTATCTGAGAGTATGTTTTCAGAAATATTTCCGTATACTTTATTAATAATATTATTTTCATTCCCTATTAATTTCCTTTTAAATGCCGAGGAATTTCTTCAGCTTTAAAACATGGAATTTACAACACTTCGCACACTTATTGACTGTCTAAAAAAATGTCACCAAGCACATTTTAGTCATTGGTGTTTCACCAAACTGGGGAATAATTCCACTTTTTGCAAAATTTTGTTGTAATACTATAACCCTATAGTACTGCTGTAACTTAGTGTTGTTCAAAATTGACACAACAATAGAAAAATTGCACTACTTGGCACGAAATACTGCATGCCAAATTAATTTTTTATAGTGCATTAACATATTACACAAAAATTTTAATATTCGCACAGCCACCTCCATACAAACTTTAACTGTGCTGAATTTCACACTCATCCGTTCGCGCATTGTACTGCAAAAGGGACACAAAGATTTTCTTTAGTGTATTTATATATACAGTAGAACCTTGATTAACCGAAACTCTCCGTTAACCGTTTCGGTCGTTAACCAAGTCGGTTTCCTCTTCACTTTTTTTTTCCCCCCCCCATCAGAAAATTACTTTTTGAAGAAGATTGGTGCGGTTTCAATAATTGAGTTTTGGTAAACTGCCAATATCAAAGACTGCATTTATATGATCAGTGACACGTGGGAATCTATGCCACAATCGACACTAAGACGAAATTGGCGAAAAGTTTTGCCAAATTTTTCAACTGGCGCATAAGAAAATGCTGCAGACATTGTGAAAGATAGTGTTACTGAGTTTTCGAGCTTTTTCAGCAAAATGAAAGGTTTTGAAAATTGTGGGGATAGAGAAATCACAGATTGGTTGAATTGTGATGTGCATGATATAGGCTTCCAGTTGCTCAATGATGAGGAATTAATAGCAGAAGTCCGAAAATCTCCAAAAGAAGAAGATGAGAATGATTCTGGAGTAAATAAGATCAGTAACAATGATGATTTTGAGCGTTTCTCAAAAGGCTTTCTTTGGTTGGAACAACAGGAACTGTGCGATTCCTCTGAAATCATGCTTTTAAGAAAATTTCGGGATTAGAGCTGCACGGCAAAGGATGGCCAATTTACACCAGATGAAGCTTCCATTTAAACCATTGTAAGTTTTTGTTTCAGAAATAAATTTATTTTTATTTATAATTTTAATTTATTTAACAGTTATAAGTAGTCATAATAGCAGTTCAATTACAATACTACATATTAAACTAGATGATTTATGATGAATTCTCGATTATCCGAAGTAGGTTTGGTCCCAATTACTTCGGATAATCGAGGGTCTACTGTACATAGATAACTTAAAATTACTATGCTAATTAAGAGCTAGGGTCGTAGCCAGAATTTGCAATGAGGGGGGTGCCCGGGGCAGGACCAAAGTCGACATGCTGAGGGCTACAGTTGACCATAAACTGGATACATTTTAGGAGGGGAACTGCCCCCTATTTTTCCTTACCTACATCCATGTGTGTGTGTGTGTGGGGGGGGCACTACCCCCTGCCTAATCACTGCTTATATAGAGTTTTTCAATAAAGGGGAACTCCCCTCTTCCCAACTTAAATGCCATTTTTATAAGCTCAGTCACAAATGCCCCCCCCTCCCCTATTTTAATCCTTTCTTCACAAAGAATGTGCAATAATCATTTTAAAAGCAATGGCCAAAGCAGAGAAACTACAATTACATCCTCCCTGTTGCCAGTTACTGTTACCTGCGACATTTATTTACTAAAAAGTTAAACCTGCTGTAAAGAAAAGAGAGAGAACCCAGAAATATACGTGAAAGGACTCCATGCAATTTCCCACAATTTTGTAAGGAAAACTTGACCGGTGCATCCCAAGAGAGCAATACAAAGTCCTTTGATTTTGCCGACGGACTCCACACAGGGCATGTGAACAAGCACGTATCTAGGAAAACAATTAAGGGGGGGGGGGTCCAAACGGTAAAAAAGGCTGAATTTTTCACAAAAAGACTATATCATTATCATTTTAGTAACAAAAATGAAATTTTTTTGGGGGGAGGGGGACACACACACACACACCCTGGACCCCCCCTTCTCCTAAATACGTCCTTGCATGTGAATGCAAAGGCAGTTTTGAAGAAAAATCATCAGAGAGGTTTAGAGACTGTTCGATGGAGGTCGCACAAGAACTCTCTCAGAGGGAAAGCAGCTTTCCGGATTCCCATACAGAAAAATATTTTTGTGTGCATTTAGGCACGTAGTATACAGATAATGAATTTGTGCATAAATGCATATAATAATCTAGAGTTATAACCTCAACTTCTGTCTCAAGTATTTTCAGTCTTTTATTTTTGCTTTAGCACTTGTGGCGAGCACGAAATGTCACATTGCCTTAAACAGACCCATTATTAAATGTTTTCATTTTTACATGAGAACATTTCTGGCCCCCGAGTTTTAATATACAGTCAAATCCCAATTTAGTGACATCTGGAAAGATCGCTAATTCCATTTAATTGCCAATTGTGTCAATGAACAAATCTGTCAAATAGGAATTTCAAAGTAATGAATCTGTTAAAATGCCAACTCAATATACCGCCAGAATAAAACTTGGCTAGTGTAACAAATTTTCTAGAAATTACTGGAATTTTATTTGCATATCTTTCTTTTGTTATTTTTAAAAAAAATTTCTTAGATTTGCATTTATTGTAATTCAAATTGTTAGATTATAGTATTTTTTAAACAAAACAGTTAGATTGTTATTTAAAATTTTTGTTAGATTTCCAAACAATTCCTTGCCCTTCTGTGTTTATGTGCTTTCAAAGTCAAACTGTATTCAGTAGCAATGATTTCATACTCATTCTCTTTTGAAACATCACCCGAACTTTCCCTCTCTCCCCGGAATGTTTGTGTTTGGGAAACACTGCTCACTGCTCTACCCATAACTGCTGAAAGAAATGCCTTATCATGAGATAACAATGCTTGAAGAACCTTCCCCCTCCAGGGGGTCTGTCAGGATCCTAACAAAAGGAATAGAGAAAGACTGCCTCAAGTTTCTGTGAAGTTGTAGAAGAAACTGGGTGCAGTGCAAAATCTCTCATTTGAAGGTTTTGTAGGTCGTTGAATGACTTAAGAATTCACCAACTAAATCTGAAAAATAGCCTGTCTCTTAATTCATGATGGCTAAAAGAGTAGCGGGAAAATTGCGAAGAAAGAAATATGAATTCATCTCTCACAGCAACATATCACCAATCATTTTTCTACATTGTGGAAAATGCATATTAGCAGGCGTTGCATTAGACATTTTGAAGAATCACCAAAAATGGATTAACACCAATGATGTGAAAAGACTGAAAACAGCAAGATTTAAAGGATGCCCTTTGCACATGGATACTACAAACGAGTGCTAGAAATGTTACCATAACTCAAGACATTATCAGAGAGCAGGCAAAAGTCCTTGGCCAGCAAATGGGCATCACAGATTTTGAATATAGTAGTGGCTGGTTGAATGGATTTAAAAAGCAATGAGGATTCTCTCAGTATATACGGAGTAGTTGAATTACAGGTGTTGCTGAATGTTGTGGTAAATAGTCGCAAAAAACTGTGTGTGCTGATTTTAGAGTATAAATCTGAGGATGTGTACAATATGAATGAAAGTGTCCTTTTTTACTGTCAACAGCCAGATAAAACAGTTTCAAGTGGGCTTGTAAAGGGTGCAAAAAAGCTAAAGATGGTGTATTGCTGGTGTTCTGTACAAATGTTGATGGATCTGTCAAAAGAACTTTGGTAGTGATTGAAAAATCAGCTAAACCAAGTTGCTTTGAAAGTTTCAATCCTGCTCTTTATGTCAATTATGAGAATAACAAGAAGGCTTGGATGACCGCAGCATTATTACAAAAATGGCTAGTGGATTTCAACTTGGAAATGCGAAGAAAGAAATGCAATGTTTTTATGATTTTGGATAATGCCCCTTGTCACAAAACATACCCATTGAGCAATATTTGCAATTTTTATCTCCTGACTTTACTGGAGTTTTACAACCTTTGGATGCGGGTAAAATAAACTCATTCAAAGCTCATTATCGAAAGCATCACGTCTGTTGTATTATTGAAAAAATCGGTAATGATTTTTCTCCTATCATTTTACATGATGCTATTCACAAGATAAAAGAAGCATGGGATGAAATTTCATCAGAAACAATTGTTAACTACTGGAAACATACTGGATTGATTAAATCTGAAGGGTTTACTCCAAAACAAAACAGTACAGTACTTCAAGAACTACAAAATAAAAAATTAAGATATTGAGCATCCTCTGTTGGCACACGAGTACATTAATGTAATAATAAAATAGCCTTTGACAATTTAATCTAATTCAATTTAAAGTTAACTGAAAAACCATCTTTAATCACTGTGAAACAGAGTACTTTCACTGTAATGTTTGTTTCTCGGGCAGACAAACATTACTTTTAGAGACAATTTTTGAGAGCACTTAAGAATTGAAAGTGCAAATTAAGCTGGAATGACAGGTATTTGCAGTTGCCCAACCTAAAATTCTTGGGATAAGTAAGTAAATGATATGGTGAAGAACCAGTTATCTGTCTTGACCTTCCTCTTGCGCCCTAGCAACAAGTTGAGGAACTAGAGAATATGTAAGTCAGGAGAGGGAAAATTGCCAGGACTTTCGCTATAATAACTGCCCAAAAAAGACACACAACACACAGTTTGTGCATTGGCAGGTCGCTGGCCCTTCTCCAACAAAGTATGAAAAAATAAAGAGTTGAATTACGTAAAAACAGCTTTGACTGCAATTTATTTGAGAGAGACGAAGTCATTACCAAGAGAGCGGCGAATTTCATTACATTAATATAGACAAAAGTGTTTCAACATTTGAAGATCTGACAATCAACGAAATTATTAAATCAACTACCAATCAAATTCAAAATTTAGATTCATCTGACAGTGAATCTGAAGAAGATGAAATACCACATGTTACATCTGAGAAAGTGAAAATTGCATTGGGAAAATATGAATTTTTCTTAGAATAAAATGCAACAGATAAAAAAATCATAAACAATCTTTTAGTTGTAGAAAAAGATATTAAAAAAATTAATATTGGAAAGACAACTCAAACTACCATTTAAAAATATTTCCAATGAATTTAGTTTGTTTTAATGGAAGTGTGTGTCTGTTAAGAGCAAAAATAGCTATTTTATCTAAGTATGTTGTGTTTAATGCAAACCTACATGAGGGGTATCTGCCTAGAGAGGTCCTTTAGGTGGATGATTTTTTAAGGGGTTTTAAAGTGTATTCACATTGATATCACACTTATCTGAAGGAAACTGCTCGAAACTCCAGAATGTTAAACCTTCAACGCTTCAGCCATGTACAGTGTTATTCTACTCGGACACTATTTTATCTAGTGTTGACGATATAAAAAAGTAAGTGCATCTTAATTTCATTTGATAATATAATTCCTGCAGAATTAATTAAGTATACATTTATTCCATTAGATAATTTAAATAAAAGGCATTATAATATAGAGTTTTTTCAATAGCAATAATACTAGATCAAAATAAATTTTTATCCATCGAAATATATAGTTTTTGATATACTGCCATACTCGCTATAGCATCACTAGCTGCGTGCCCGTTCTCCACACGGTAGGGAATGAAACTTTTCCTTACATGTATAGTTCGAATTGATTCCAGTGATTTGGAATCTAAAAATAAGCAGAATGATTTGACTCTTGGCATAAAGTTACTCATTAGTTATTCGTAAAGTTAGTATAAGTACTGACCTGAGTCCATTGTTAATATTATGACGCAAAAAACTATGTCAGTGTCATTTGCGATAAGAAAAGAAAAGTGTGACGGTTTGCAGTGAAAATTCCTAATTTTCAAAATGTTTTATTTCTGCATTATACTCTTTTTTTAGATTTAAGTTATGCTATTAATAACTTAGATACTACTTGCTGTAGAGAACCATTTTATTTTATAATTAAATAGTTGTGTATCCGCTCTTCGCAAGGCAAGAAGAGAACATTTTCCTAAAATGCGGTCATAACTACTTCTGCCAAAACAGAATCGCCAAGAAAAAAGAAAGTTCTGTTACAGTCTTTTCTGTTAAAACTACCGCGGGATATATTAACGCGACGTAGAATTACTTAATGTTTTGTTACCTGTGATGTAATACGGTTGTTGAAAAATGAATAGAAGACTTAGTTTCACGGAATATTTATTAATGCGGTATATTGTGCTTTGATCAATATTGCCTTAGCATATCTACTGTTACTTATACTATCTTTTACTGATACCAATACAATATCTTTTCGTTTTGCAACCGTTAATGCTTAATTTAAAGAAACGGTTTAGGTATTGGCCACGAATGTAGTCTATTACACTTTGGTGATTCTTTGCAATTTACGCATTAGCATAAACGATAATAATTTCACCTTATGGTTGCCACTAAATCAGCACTCCATAAATTTTTACGCATAATTCTTGTCAGATTGGCGTATTTAGCACCAGCACCCTATTATCGCACGGGCAAATCGAGACTTTGCCTAGGCCCCCAGCTCGAAAGGGCCCCCAATTTCAAATGTTTCTCTTTTTTTATAACAAAATTTTGTGAAAAATAAAGCAAATTTCATAGATGGGGGCAAATTCATCAATGCCCGGGGCCCCCTGTTGGTCATAATCAGGTTCTGCTTAACACCGCTATATATTTCCTGTGATTCGGAAACGTGTCCCGTTTAAAATCTCAATTGAAAATAATGCTGGATAATTAACTGGTGAAAAAACAGCATTCAATTATTTTTCTGGCAACGTAAAGTAAAATATGGAATTATTTCATGCGTGGCGTATGTTTTGCTTGTGAGTCCATTATTCTAATTGAGCTCCGAAAGCGGTTTTAAACTCATTACATCAAAATGACGAAGATTTCACATGCGGAAACTCAGTTATTTTAAAGTAACTTAATTTATTTTTTTCAACTGGCAATTTTATTCATTTTTACTATTTCCCAGACAACTAAACCACAAGATATCATACCGAAATTTTTAAACAGCTGCTATTGAATTGAAAATCCTTCTTTACTTAAAAATTCGCAAAAAATCTCCTAATTTATATTTTTCTTCCGTTCTTCTTTTAAAAGAGGGCGAAATGTATGCTCCGGCTTTTGCCGAAATATAAAAGAGGTATGACAGATAGAATTAAAGATGCAACAGTTTTAAATTATTTTATGGAAACGTCATCAAAAAAGAAATTCTTTTTAAAAATTCCCCCAAAATCGGCATAACATGTTACATAGTCAAAACAAACTGTTTTCGAAAGAACATTTTTTCCTCTATCCGATGATGCAAACATCGTTTTACTGCGAGTGCAATTACCGGCAAATGCGAGTGCATTTACCGGCGTTATTACCTATTATGCAAGAAAAATCGGACAAAACATAAAAATCACTCTGAGGCATGTTAGGACGTGTCCTAGTGAAGCCGTATGCAAAATTCGGTAGGTCTGCGACCAACCGTCTCGGCGCAATGCGATCAAGAGACGCGCGCAAGAAGATCGGTGGTCACAAACCTACCTACCTACCTACATAGCTACATACAATGTTTACTCTCGGATTTTATTATATAAGATAATTTTCTCAAACGGATAGTGATGTTATATTGGGGTTTGACTGCACTTTCAATGAAAGACATCCAATGTTAACAAAAAAATATTTCAGTACCTAGTGATACCTTTTAGATGTTTTATTATATTGTTTTAATATTTTTTTTATAGATTCCTATAAATGAAATTTTTTTCTTCTTACTTGCAGTTCTTTCCACGTACACCGGCAGGCAGTGCTAAAATATTAAGAAGACATTCAATAAAAAGAGGAACTTCTTTTTCAGGTATGCCTCTGATTCGAGCAAATAATATTAAAGCTTCTTTTACAGTTAGCTTTTTGAGCAGAGCATAGGTTCCAAAACTGAAACCTATTAAATCTTGTACCTGAAAAAAAGAATTTAATTACTACTAAGATAGTTAGTAGACATAAACTTACATTGCACAAACCGAAATACACATAATAATAGGATTGTGAATGATTGCCCAGAGTCCATAAGTTCATGAGGAATATACTTTGAATAGAGAAATTGTGCAAAACAGGTTAATCACTGACTGCTAACACACTTCATCAGGGGTGAAGCCAGAGGGCAGGGGCTGAAGTCCCTCTGAAATGTGGCCCTTTACTTAGCTTACAATTTTAATACACAGCCCCTCCAGAAATAAAAATCCTGGCTACGTTACTGCACTCCATATAAATAAAATTGACTAAGCTTACAATTTAACACTAAAGCTATCTTGTACAAGAGAGGATAATAATAAATGATAACTTGTTTCGGAACATAATAAATAGTTTTGCAACACACATTTAAAGTGCAATAAAACTGTTATAAGAAATTTTATTAAAAAAAGTAATTTTTTTTACTTTAAATCTTATGAAAGAAAATTTCGTACACTATGGAATCTGTCATCTGCAGATGTTCTGGAAATGTTTTTAAGAATCTTTTCCAGAACATCTGATCACATCAACTACTTTTTCATTTATTTTTTTAATGCATAAACAACGCTTACTCTCTTTAAGTTTCAAAATATTTTTATTTGAATGACATTTCTTGTTGTTTGATCTAGAAGGGTCTTTTTTTCTTTTTCCCATCTTTCTCAGTATTATTTAAATGATTCACCATTCTTTTCTACAGTAACCAACTAAAATTTCATTGCGTATAACAGTGAAACTCTGGTTTGGATGCTAACTAAAGTTGGATTCTTTTAGGAATGAAATGCATCTTCACCAGAGATTTTTATTGTAAGTCATCTTACCACCTTTTACCTATTTCTTATATTACTTAAATAACTCAACATGAAATGAAAATGAATTGGTAAATAAAAGTATAATTTATTTAAGGAATATATTTTCATAAGATTCAGAGTGAATATTTAAAAAATAGAATAACTGAAATATATGAAGAAAATTGATTAACACAATAGACAGCAAGTGTTTCATTTTTTTATCAGAAAGTCATCTTTTAAACCATTCACATTAAACTTCCAGCTACAAAATATATTATTTAATGTATTAAAGTATTTTAATGAATATGTCATTTTATCTCTCACCCCCTTTATTGAAAATTGTCCAAAAGGAAAAAAAAAAAAAAAGCGACATAATTTTACATATATTTAAATACTATTAGTTCACAACAGCTTTAATCTATTGTTACAATATTTCGTAAGCTGTAGAATATGCATCACAGGTATTTTTCTATAAATAGGTTACAATCATAAAAATTTCAACATAGGGTTACCAGGCAAAATACACGAAAGATGAGAGATAAAATGACATAGTCAATTAATATTGTTTTAATATGGCAATAATGAAACTAAAAAATTTGGGGGGGGGCTCCCCCTGACGAGGCTCGAACAGCCGAGTTATCTTTTTTTTATGCTCTATATTTTAAAAAGGGGTGTATCTTTGCAAAAAGTAGATACAAATATTGTAGTAATTCTGCATTAAAAAATTGTAAATTAATATTCCTACCTTAGAAGAATCATTGGCAAACCAACACTTTTGTACTAATTGTTTTAATTATTTTTATGATACTTTCACATAGACTTGCTGTACTACAAAAATGTTCTAAGACCCGTCAATTTTATTGACAGGGTAAATTATGATTCTTCTGTTTAAGAAAGAAATCAATTTATTTAAATACTAAGAGTTTTGTAGTTATTTACACAGTTTATTTGTTGTAATTGTGACTCTACAACAGAATGGTTGTGTAAGGTTCAAGCTTTAAATACTTGTAGTTATTTATTTTTATTTGACCAGGTAAGTCTTTTAAAGTAACTGAGATTTTATTTTTCCAACTGTTTTGTTAATAAAGAAAAAACTGTTAGATTTCATGTAAAATTATTTTTACATTTTACTATTTTCATTAAAAATTATATTTACATTTACATCAAAATTTAAAATTTCATTAATTTTATGTAGCTACTTGATTAATTGATTTATTGATGTTAATTGGTTCTAACCCCTCATAAAAATTAATCATTTGTTAATAGTTTCTGCATTCCACTGAACTTACAGGTATGTAATAACTTAAACTTTTAGTACAGTAGCATGATGATATTCACATAATTCATGGAAATATTAAAAATCATCCTTCATAAATATACACTTAGTTCTAAATCAATAATACTGATTTAAACATTTCTGGATTGTATTTTAAATTGCTCTGTTCAAAAAAATCTGATGTGGACAGCACATGACTTCCTTGCACATCTATTAAATCAAAAATATTTTCAGCGAACTTCATCTAAACTTATTTTCTTTGAAAGAGATAAAATATCAGTAATAGTAAGGTTTAGAGATTTGTAGCCAAATATTTCGATATTGCCAAGCTGACTTCAATTTGAAAGCTTTCCTTCTCTGACACTTTATTTGGCGATTTTTCACCAAAAGCCGACAAGCTTGAGAGATTTTGGGGATAGCCAAAGTAGTAATTGACCACAGACTTTCAATGAATTCAATGGTGCATCAATACACCTTAACATATTTAAAGTCATTTGGCTGACCCTGTAAATAAATTACCCAGCCGATTGCAGTCAAAAAATGTATTGAAAACAGTTAGATATACAATAATTTTAACTACAAAAGTTCAAAATTCTAAGGGTTAAAGTGTTAGAGCTATACAAAATACGAAATAACTTTTGGTGCCAAATTTGGCGATATTTCAGAGAAACTCGCCAAGGTCGAAGACAAATGGAGAGATTTTGGGTATGGACCAAACAATGACAGACTATCTCCAAATTTGGCGATATTTTGCCAAATTTGGAGATAGTCTGTCATTGTTGACAAATGGCAATATATTGGGCATGGACCAAATGACTGACTATCGCCAAATTTGGCAAAACTCGCCAAGGTCGATGACAGACAGCGAGACTTTGGGCATGGACCAAACAATGACTGTCTACAGTTATATTATATTGAAGATGTCCATAGACTTTAAAGTACTGAAATTCTTTTGGGTGGTCCTGAAAATAAACTCTCCAGTAGATTAGAACCAAAAATCGAGATGCACAACTGGATGTTACATCAATCTTATATATGAAATTTCAACATTCTACGACTAATACTTTTTGAGATTTGAGAGTTAAATTCATACACACGTACACCAAAAGTAGCCAAGCTTGGAGACTTTTGGCGTAGTTCTTGAGGGAAGCAACGTGACCGTGGTCGGACATTTACCTAACTTATATGATATCGTGCTTGAAATGGATGAATGCCCCTAAAATTGCCATTGACCGTAATGTATTGGAAATCTTTTGAGTGTTCCTGAGTGTTGAGTGTAGCAGAATTATAAATGATAAAGTCACTTCTTTTAATGGAGAAATTCATTTTGTAACTCTTAACAGCATATATCACTTCTGAGTCGTTTGAAATAGCCCAATACCTCAAAAATACGCTTTAATGAATTTCGGCCTATAGAGTGTAATGTATTTAGAATCTTTTGGGCGGCCCTGTAGATAAACTATGCAGTCAAATGGAACCGAAAGGGGAGGTGCACTACTAGATGTTAGAACAATCCTAAATATAAAATTTCAGCATTCTATGACCAATAGTTTTTGAGATATGCGAGTTACATACGTACGTACGCACAGACAACATGGAAAAACTGGCCAAAATAGACTCCCTGCTGGTCAAAATGAGTTGCAGACAAGTTTATATGATCATGCATGCTAGCTTATGATGAGATGCATTGAAAAAATTCTTAAAAGTCAATTTAGAGGTAGTCAAAATTGGTTTTTTCGTTAAAATTTGGCCCCCAAAATTTTTCGGGATCACATAACTTCCTTATACTCCGTACAAGGAAATAAAAGGAAATTGTCAATTGAGTTAAAAAATCTAACCACTTAAATGATTTTAAACATTTGAATTTCAAAAATTACAAAGCGCATAAATTGACTTCATTTTAGAGGGTTGCATGTTTTTTAAATGCAATCTAAAAGCAAAATAAGTAACTTTTGTAGTCTACACTTGTATTAGAATAAATGATCATATTTTACCTTATGTGGATCTTTCACAATGTTATATCCATCAATGTAAATGCTTCCTTTTGACATAGGAGTACTTCCACTTATCATTGCTAAAACAGTAGATTTTCCAGCTTCATCTATCCCAATTAATCCCAAACATTCACCTCTTTTCAAACCAAAAGTGAGTTTTCCAATGGGAAATCGACGATTAAGTTTAAGTACATTTTCTAAAATTAAGTAATTGTCTTCATATACAAGTTGAGCTAATGATGTATAGTGTATTCTTTCAGCTTCTTTTAGTACATCTTTATCAGAACTAGATAAGGATTCATCATAATATTTCATACGATTTTCTTGAATGTATATTATAAGAGTCTGAAATACTTCCATTTCAAGTAAAATCAAAATCAATATGAACATGAAAGGCTGAATTGTCAGAACAATAAGTTGCTTGCCAATTCCAGACACTGACAGTGACATATGTGAACTCCAAAAACGACAGTCATTTCCACACTGATCTATTGAAAAAATAAAAATAATTTTTAATAAATCTACTTAAAAACATGAAATTATAATTGTTAATTAATATATATAGTAGGTGTAGTTTTCTACTACATGCTGTTTTTAACTCCACCACCAAGTACAGCCCCACAGGTTTATATGGCATGGTAGCCTTCCACTTAACATCCATAAAGTAGGTTTCAGTTTAGAGCTGCAACTGTAACTGAAGCAGTTGGGAATTCAGTGCTGAAGTGTCAAAGATTGTCCAGGATGCTTCTGAATAGTCTAGAATATTTTTCTAATGGGAAGTCTATGAAACATGTTATTTCTAATAGTTTTATGGACATCAGTGGCGTAGTAAGGGGTGGAGGGTTAGGGGGGTCATAACACACGACCCCCCCCCCATGAGGAATTAAAATTTTAAAATTCTGAGCCTGAGGTGCACATCATCAAACTCATGGGCTTATATGTTCCAATTTTCAGAGCTCTATTTGCCGTAGCTTTGTTTGGAGATCACACACATACAGATATACAAGCATTTACTTTTATTACTACACCAGCTGCATTCCCCTTCTTTGCATGGTAGGAAAAGAATATTATCCTAAAATCTGATCATAAAAAAAACCTTAAAAAGTTCAGGTAGTCCCTTCTGTTGAAACTATCATGGGATATATTAACGCAACGTAGGATTACAGTTTAGTTAGTTGTAAAACGACCGTGAAATAAAAATGTGACGTTATAAAAATGATGAATGGAACACTTTTAATTTCACTAAATATTTCTTAATGTGGTATATTGTGCTTTAAGCCATATTAACGTAACAAACCTACTAATACTGCCTACTACAGGACACTCCCTCTAATCCGCACAGCTTGAGACTAAGGGTTGTGCGGATTATAGAATTTTGCAAATTATAGGTCATTTGGTTATCACGGGGGGAGGGGGGGGGGGGAATGTGTATTTTTTGAAAAAATATTAGCAACAGTACACATATAATTAGACAGAACTGAAACCAAACTGGTCGTAATCATTATTTTGTAATAATATATGAAAAATAATATAAATTTTTTTTTTCAATTTAAAAGGCTATATGTTTCAGTTATTTAATAACATTTGAAATTGTCCTTAACAATTTTGTCTATTAATATGTATTCTTTTGTGCTTGGAGACACTAGTTTATTTATTATGTGTGTTTATTAAAAGCATTTAATTGTATTTTCCAGTTTGTTTTTGCCCATAACAGATATTTCTCTAGAGTAAAGCAAAATTACAATGAATGAAAATCTAATCCCATGCCTTTCCATGTATCAGTACAAATTGTGAATTTCCACAAATGATTATTCTAGTTATTAATATAAATAGGCTAATATTTCAGTGGACCTCTTTTTCTGGTCTTTTATTTTCACGAAAGTGAAAGTTCCATCAGTCTTTCAAAATCTGGTTAGAAAAACTGAAATGTAAAACTATTTGTTTACATGTAAAATGCATTGTGGATTATAGGCCTTTGTAGATTATAGGGTTGTGGATTAGAGGGAGTGTGCTCACTTATATTAATATTATCCATTTTTGTTTCTCTCTGTTTAATGCTCAATTTAAAGAAACAGCTTAGATATTTGAAACCAATGGTTGTTTTTTCACTCTTTGGTGATTCTTTGCAATTTATGCATTACCATAAACTTGTGAGATCAAAATGATGTTGATTTCATTTATGATATACCACTTTCTTTACAATTATGTCCATCTCCAGCATATAGTTGGTTTATCACATGATCACTATTTTGCACAGTATTAAAATTTCTAATGAATTTTTAAACTCGTGACATCAAAATGACATCATTTCATTTATAATATGCTACTTTTTTTACAGTTATCTCTATCGTTAGAATATAGATGGTCTATCATATGATCACTATTTTAGACAATCGGAAACTGGAAACGCCTTCCGAAGGTGAAAATTACCAAAAACAACAACAACAACAAAATTGAAAAAAAAAATTATGGAATAATAGAGTTTTCAGAGTTTTAAAGTTGACTATTCTATGTCATTTTACATTTATGTGTAAAATTTCAAGCTGATCGGTCGAACTGTGTAGAAGGAGTTCCCAGACCAATAAACAAACTTTCACATTTATATAATAGATAATATATTCCTGCAGTTTCTTCTTGGTCAATTGTACCCTTATCAGTTCTTATTCTTTTGAAAATATTTCTGTTAGGTTTACTCAGGCGCGTAGCCAGGAAATTTTTTTTTTGGGAGGGGATATGAACTTAATATGTGTATAAATAGGCGGAATTTCATCACTAATCCAAAAATTTCGGGTGGGGTGGGAATATATCCCGATATCCCCCCCTGGGTTTACTATACTAGGCTGTATGGTTAACGTAATAAAATTAATACCGCCATCCTCCGGAGATATATTTCGGTTGCACACTCCACAACCATCATCAGTCCATCCTTTTCGTGGGAATGATGTTGCTTCCCGCCTCCTCTTCTTTCGCGCCGTTCTTTTTGTGCATGATGTCATTCCAGGTCTCGTCCACCATAGCATGCATCATGTCGTTGATGCTGCCCTCTGTTGATAATATTTCCAACGATTCGAGGAAATAGGCATATGTGTGGTTGTTGAAATTAGCTATTTTTCGTATTCCTTGGAAATCAATTGTGATAGGTGTGTTTAGTGCGAGGCAGGATAAGGCTATAGATTCTCTATTGAATTTAATGTCGTTAATGTGTTCGGTTTAGCGATCTTTAATTTTTCGTTTAGTAACCCCAATGTAGCAGCCGGCTATTTTGTTTTCGTTATTTTTTATGTTAATTTTATAAATACCTGCGGTGTCTGTGGGTTTTATTTGATCTTTTTCGGATCTGATACGTTGAAAAATGTTTTGATTTGGTTTTATTGGGATCCTGATATTTTTCTTAAGAGCTGAGTGTGATATTTTATTAGCAGCTCCCCTGCAAAAAGGTATAGCTGTAGTGAATTTTAGTTTTGGTTTCTGTCTATTGGTAATTGTAGTGAGTTTCTTTTGTCTTTCTTTGATCAATTTATTGAAAATATGCTGCGGGTAATTTGCTTCCTGACATTGTTTCTTAATAATTTGTAATTCTTCCTGTAAAAGGGTTTCGTTTGAACAAACTGTTAATGCGCGATCTATGTAGGACCTAATGGCGGCTATTTTATAATTAAAAGGGGTATTTGATTTGAAATTAACTATTGCCGTGTTACTTAGAGGTTTACGATTTTAACCTTTTAATAGGCTGTATGTTTATGTAAGTGTGTGGTCTTAGCTGATTGAAGGACTCCTTGAAAGTTTCCTTCGTGATATCTGAGGTTTAGCTGTAGGTCTGGGATTAAATTGAACTTTATTATTATTATTTTTACTTTTGGAACATATACCATGCAAGAAAAGTGTTGCAATCATAAAAAAAAATTCAACTTTGAGATTTTGATGTTTTTACACGTTTTGAGGTCTTCTAAATTCATTTGTGCTATTTTTACGTGATGTTTGCATGTAAACGTATGTGAATGAACATGATAGTTCTGAAACGGTGAATTCGACCGAGCTCAAATTTCGTATACATATTATAGATCACCGTTGCCCGAACAGTGTTTATTTTGATGTGCATAGAACTTAGTTTTATTACATGGCTACAAACAAGATTTTCTTTACATTATGGCTTGCGGATGGAAATTCTTGAAATTGTGCTAGCGTCTAAATGGTGCATTGGAATGAGAGCAAACTGGGTATGTATATTATTGCTCATGGTCACACAACCTGTATAGATTTTGGTGTAGGTAGAAATGATAATTTGTTCAGGGTTGCAAAAAGTAATTCTCATACATTATGGTCTATGGATGCAAATCATTTAAAGTGAGCTAGAGCCAAAATGTGCATTCAAATAAGTTAAAATTGGGCCCAGTGGCAGAATTTTCTCATGCTTTCTGCAACAAGCTACAAAAATCTTTCTGCAGCACAATATATATTTATGCATGCATGTACACACAAAGATGTAGGTGCATTTAAACACTGTTAAGAGAAAATAACAATTTAGTTCATATTTTAAATAATCAGTTTATAAAAATTGATTATTCAAACAACATATGAAGTTTTGCAGTAAAAAAAAAAATAAAACTATAATGTCAGAGTTTGGAGACCTTAAGGTATGCAAGGAATGAGAACCCCCCCCCCCTCCTCCTTCTTTCATTAGTTTTCAAGTAAGCTAATAACTTACAAAATCATGTTTTGGGTATCAACATCAATTAATTCATCTAAATTTAATAAATATACATTCTGTAGGGCTATGGTAGATAATACTGACACAGTATACATGTACCAGCTACAAAATATACCCTGATCAACCACCACTGTAAATAAACAGGTAGTACATGTTAAAACTGTCGAACTATATGCATACCCGCTGTTCAGTGGGCTGAACAGCAGTTGGGAGAGGGTCTATGAAATGTTTTCAATGTCTTCAATAAAAATTATTATTTTACATAACTATTAAAAAGTTTTAAGAAACTAAGCTCACAGGTCAGATTATGAAATAACTATTTTATTTTATTAAAAATTATTTTTATTTAAATTGCTAAAATATATTTTTATACAAAGAGAATTTTTTTATCTTGATTATTAAAATTTTTTATATTTAAATAAATAGTTTTAAATTAAAATTTTCAAATAACTAATTCAAATTTAATTTTTTTTACTTAGATTATACCATAAAGGTATCATATTTAAAAAGATAAATTTAAACTAAGTTTTAACTATCAAATAACATTTTTATTCAGATAATATTTTTATTTTAAGTACCGCAATTTAGACCCAGAAGTCTGAAATTAATAATTTCCCACTATCCAGATGCTTAGCTAATCAGTCCCCCCCCTCCCAATATTATAAATCTTCTTTCGTTTTTTCCCAAAATTACAGTAATTAATTGCAGTCATGTCAAGCCAATCCATGTATTGTTTTTAGTCATGAATTGCTGTCGTTGACTAAATGTGTTACTGTGGTGCTACGTGTCACAACAAAAAGATCCAAGATGGCACCCGGGTTCGTAAAATTTACTCTCCCATAGTCAGCAGCAGATTATTACAATTTTGTGGGTGAGAGCAGCTAGTTGGAATTTATGACAATTTTATGGAAGTAAATTAAGATCTTTTACATTTTCTATTTAATTTCTTTTTCCTCAGAAGGGGAAATCGTCCCCCCCACTTTAATACTACCTTGCTCATGGCATAATTACATTCAATTAATGAATACTAACTAATCGAATTAATTTTTGCATTGCTTCAATCGAAAGGATTTCTTGCATTCATCAATATCGATATCATGTACTATCTTCAAGTGTTCTGCATCAGCTAACATCAAGTTGTATCTTGACGGGGTAGCAGAGCACTGTCCTTATCAAATTAGCTAAAGTTTCAACTTTAGCAATTCTTTAGAATTCACTCTTTAGAATTCAGAGTATATCGTGGATCAAAAAATGAAAACAAGTTCTTGAATATCAAACAGTTTATTTTGAAAAGAATTCATTCAGTCCAAAAGGACAGAAAAAAAAACAAAACTCCACCCTTCTATAAAATAGTAGCAGCTTGAAAGGAGGTTAAAAACTTTATTTATTTCGCATGAAGGGCTTACCATTTTCTGGTATTTAAAAAGACTGAAAGTAACTATTCATTACTAAGACTTTCAGCTCGTTTTAAAAACAATCCAAGGCCCAGTTTCTTACTACTTTCTACAAGCAAGCTACAACATACTCAACATAGGCAAAAAGGACTAACTAGCACCTCATTTCATACTACTCTGACCATGCATTACAACTCAAATTTGATATTTTCCAGATCTGGAAAGGAAAACAAAATTATTTCTGGTTTTATTCAAATGAGGTTACACACCAAAGATGATGTCATACTGATTTCAATCAATGGAGTAGTTTTTAATAAATTTAGTTATAGTTAAGTGGCAACTAGTTGGTTTGTTCACATTTATAACAAATCAGATGGTGAAGCTGGTTATTTTATTATGACCATTAAAATGTATTTTAACTTAACATAATGATTAAAAATAACAAAAAATAGTTTATCCAACTTTTTAAATACTATTGGTTTTATTTTTACATACTGTTTGACTTATTTTGAATATTTACTAGCCTATATTTTAAGAAGGTATATGTAAGTAATATAAGCATTAATGTATAAAACGAAACAGTTATATGCACAGAATATAAAAATAAGTTTGTTATTTTTCACAGTTTTTTTAATAAAAAAACTACAAAAACATTGTTAGGACTTTGGTGAGGATAGTTGGAAAACTTATTGGGGAAAGGGATGCTTTTAGGTTAACTTAAAATTTTTTTCAAAGACTTAGGATGAATGAAAATGAAGTAATGATTAATGTAGTTTAATAAACTACGATTCTGCTAAACAAATAAAATATATTTAACTTATTTTCACAAATCTCCAACACATTTTTCTACACCGCCGCACCACATGAGCCGAGCTACTACTAATATGCACATTTGTCGAGAGAAAAATTCAATATGGCGACCGCGGCCCCTAAGCTTCCTGCGATCAATTTATTTAATATGCATGAAATTAAAAAAATATTGCTGAATTTCTTCTATGCTGAAATGTTTACATTACCAAACCAGCGATTTAATTGATTACACTTCCATGGTCTTCAGAGCGTTTTTCAGCTGCCGAAGACAATCTGTCTGCAGAAGATCCTTCTGTTTCTTCAACAATGTTGTCATGTCGCCCTGTTTCTGTCACGTAAATTGGGTATGTATATTATAGTTCAACATTACACAACCTGTACAGGGTGCCCACTACAGCACAGCCACAGAAATAGTTGCTTTAGTAGCCTTCAGGGTACAAAATAGTAGCCTTCAGGTTACAAAATAGTAGCCTTTATGGTAAAAATAGTATCCTTTTTCACAATCTAAACAGACTGAAATCTTCTAAACAAACTTTTAAAAATGTTAAACACATTTTTGTTTTCTGAAAGAAGTTTATATAATATTTGTGAAGATTAAATTTATTATATATTACTCTAACAGATGATGCTTGCAGTTTAGTTCTGTTTCCTTAGATGCAGAAGTTCATAGAACATAACATTATAAAGTAGACAGTTTTCAATGTCTTTCTAAGTATTTTTAGTTAAGCATAAAATGCAAAACACAGTAGACGCTCCTCAAAACTACATACATCAGAATCAATAAGCATGCAGATCATAGAATTTTAGATCATGGAATTGTTAACATAAATTTTTATTGAATTAGTATCTGAATTAAAAAATAAATACTCAAAATAAAAACTTATGACTCTTTAAAAAAAAGAAAATATATTTTTAAAGATGGAAAAAAATACACTGTTTAAAAAAAAGCAGCAAGTGTATTAATTTCCCTGAAGCATACATTACCAATAATAAAAGTCAATAGTGTTACTAAAATTAAGTTTTCATTTCGTTGGATGTAAATCGGTTAACTAGAACATAAGATAGGAACATTTAATATTCACATAGGATAGCATCCAGTCTTGAATTGGGGGTTTCTTGTTAAATACAGGCGATATCGCTTAGCTGGGTTAAGTTTGGGGGGCTTATCTTTTGCACCAATTTTATCAATATTATGCCAAAAAATCACCAAGACTGGCAACGTCTGACATGACTTGAAAAAAAAAAGAGAGAGAGAGAGACCAGCAATGTTTACTTAGCTGCTTAGCATAACACAAATGATTCAAGGAAAAATGATAGAGAATTTACTAGATAGATTTTGCCAGAACTTTTGAGAAAACTCCCCAAAAAGTATAAATATGTGAGTAGGCCATCCCACTGTTCCAGTCTTGAATTGGCTTTTCTACCAAACATATTAAGAATATATTGCTTCGCATAACTTTGATGCCACAGACACCGTTGCTTTGCCAAGCTGTATTTTAAAATTTGTTTATGAATTCAGTATTGTTGTATGCTGTGGAGCAGTCAAGGGTTCAGCTTGAGTATTCTGATATTTTAGCAAATGGACCAATTTTATTTACTGTAAAGAAATTGCAGTATTTGTGGAAGTTGCTTCGATTGATGACTAGTTATCCATAGAATTACTGCCAGTAAATTCCTCTAAATTGTGCTTTGCAGATTGTTTGACACGTTTCTAGAAACAATTATTATGTTTGTGTTTCATACTGAAATCTTGACTTGCAACTGAAACTTTCTACAAACCCGATTTTAAAGCCTACTCTCTAATACGAATCCGGCAATTCAGCAGAGTTTCTGCAACAAAGTGAATGATATACACTGTGTCGTTCCAAAAGTTGGCTGCATTACGTTTTTAGAATTTTGAAGTTTTGACATTTCTTTGATTACTGAAACACATCTTTTACTGTAGTAAACTACAATGGAACGATACAGGTGGTATGAATCTAGCTTATCTGTTCTTGCCAGATATTTTTCAAAATCTACGGACGGACTGTTGAGCTACACTCAGTGTTTATCATATTGTTAGTAGTGTGGTTGACTGAAATGTTCCTAATTTTAAATGCCCTAAACTGAAACGTTTTAGGTAAAAATCAGAAATTGCATTGATACTCCTAGAAAAATAGTTGCCATTTTCCTCAAAATAGTTGCTTTTTAGCTGTTTTTGCATGCAAATAGTCGTCATAGTCACCTATTCTCGATTATAGTAGCAAATAGTCTCCTTTTAGTAGCCAGTGGGCACTCTGCCTGTATAGATATTGTGTGTGTATGGGATTTATAGTTTTTTTACAGGGCAATAAAGGAGAAATCTTTTACATTATGGCCTATAGGTAGAAATTCTTGAAAGTATGCTAGCATCTAAGGGATGCATTCAATTGCGCGCAAATTATTTTAAATTTGTATGCTATAGGTCACAGTCACATGACCTGCATAGATTTTAGTGTGTGTAATCTGATAGTTGTTCACTTGGTTGCGAAAAATAATTCTCATACATTACGGTCTATAGATGCAAATCATTTAAAGTGAGCTAGTGTCTAAATGGTGCCTTCGATTGAACTCAAATTAGGTATGCATATTATAAGTCACTGTCTTACACAAATTTTAGTGTGTGCACAACTTAAGAATTTTTGTCTAGGGCTATAAAAAAGAGTTCTTATAGATTATGGCCTGTAGATGAAACTTATTAGAAGTGCATTAACATCTGAACACTGCATTCCTGCACCATTGAGATGAATTAAGTTTGTTTAAGTGCTTGATGAAGATCAAAAGTTCGGAACGTCGAGTGGAATCACTCCAGATTTTTTCTTTTAAATTTTCCAACTGTAATGATTTCAAGTTAATTTATGAATTTTTCTTTTAATTCCTTTTTAAGGCAAAATAATATTAATTATTGTTATAAAAATATAACCTAGACCCTTCTTCCAAATATATATTATGTGTGTGTGCGTGTTAAATCGATTTTTATAAGTTATACTACATTTCTGTTCTTGAATTCTCAGACAACCCCAGAAAAAAATCCTGGCTACACCAGTGGCAGCCCGTGGTCAAAACTGTTAGTGCAGCCGGAAGCATATGAGCCCCCCCCCCTTTCCTCCGGACAGGATTGGAAAATCTTTTGTTACTGAATTCGAAAGCTGGCGGATTAAGCCCTCACCGAGGAAAAAAAAAAAAAATTACATAAAAAATGTCAGAGATCCTATTTTACTTCCATAAAATGGACATAAATTTCAACCAGCCGCTCTTATCCACAAAATTGCATTAATCCGTGTCTGATTCGAAGTTTCCTTAGAATTTTCTTTTGTAACGATAACTTAGAAGAAAAAAAGAAGAAAACTTACTTATTTTTTATGAGTCAAATCAATCCTCCTTTCTTTTAAACATGCGAATCGGTCAGTGATGTCCCCATAAAAAGGCGTTGTTTTAATTCAGATATCAATAATTTTAAAAGCTCTTTAAAATTTCCCATGTTTAAAGAATTTTCGTGCTCGCCATGTCCTCTAAATGCCAGTTCTTGCTTACTTAAAAGAAATACTACTTTGATGGGTAATTGTCCATTCATAAGCGTCTATTCAGGCTTACCTTCTTGATAAATTCAGCAATATAAAGTCCAGAGTTTTCCAAACATATATTCTCCTTACCCCCTCCCTCACTTCTCGTCCGAGTTCGAGCCAATCAGTTAGTCGAGTTCTCAAGTTCAGCCGCCGTTAAAAAAATCTTTCATCGGCTGTATCAGCTGCATACTCCCTATGCCGGAGAGTCTGCTTACATAGTCGTTGTCATGGCAACGGTGCTGCCAATTTTCTTTTCAGCGCTCTGGGATGAACCAAAGATTTTCCCAATTGAATTGCGGGAAGATTAAAGTGCTTTTTTTCTGAATGAGCGATCCAGCCACAATACGTTTTTTTCGGAGATTTTTTTAATTTACCGTAGGAATTCCACAATTCTAATCTGAATTTAGGAAAATTAGTAGAATAAATTATTTTAAAGTATGTGCTGATAATTTCAAGTGCAGCCCGGCTGTACTTGCTGTATCCCACGAGCCACCACTGGGCTACACTAATGTAGTCATTTATGATAAAATAAGGATTAACACATCATATATCCTGGGTATCAAGGGATTAAATAAACTATATAAACAGTGTGTATCAAGTTTCATCATTTGGAGGTTCATAAAGGAAAGTCCCAGTCTTAATGGTGCATTATAACAGTTTTATTTTGCCTGTTTACAACGAATCATACATCAAACTAAAAGTAAACTAGTTTTTTTTTTTTTTTTTTTTTTTTTTTTTTTTTTTTTTTAAGCACCAGAGTACTATTAATTTCAACCTTGCTTTTTGTGTAGACACGGGAAGAAGGCGTTAATCAAATGTTAATGTTGAAAGTCGCACAAGGTTTGCAATTTTTGATAAATGATCGCTAAACTAGGTGCCAAAATGCGACAATTTATTATAAATAAATATATTTTGGGTATAGTTAGAAAACGCCTGGCGAATATTGTAAAATAGTTTTAGTAGACGATTTAAATATAGATTTTAATTCCGAAGAAGTGTTTTATAGAATAGTGAAAACAAATACGGTACACATCATAGATTATGATACACTTTCCAAATAGTATTTATAAAGGTGAAGTGTAGTTTGACTATGCCTGGCGAAAGTTGTTAAACAGTTTTGGTAGGCGATTTTAATATAGATTTCTATTCCAAAGAAGTGTTTTATGGAACAAAGAAGGAAAACACGATACACTCATGGATTATGATTCTCATTCCAAACAGTATTTAAAATGTCTACGAGATATATTAATTTGGAATATGCCTGGTGAAGATTTTAAAACAGAATCAATAGGCATAGGTTAAGATAGATTTGGATTCTGGTTCAAGATGTGCTTTATGGTTCAAGAAAGAGTTGATTCCTATTTTAACGCCCCCTACTTTCTCCAACCTAAAAATTCCCCGCCCTTTGGCGAGCTTGAAAGTCATGGGTCTCTAGGAGTTATGCACAAGTTTCAACGCTCCCTAAACAACTACATGAAAACTAAAGTGAACAAATTAGTGATAAATGCACTAGTTAAGGATTTTGAAGACACTTAATTATTAAAACTACATTAATTGGCAGCCCAAAATAAATAAAAATGTAACAGAATGCTGTACTTACAGGTTGTTCCAAATCGCCATTTTAATTCTAAATTACGATTGCCACATAAATACAAAAAATCGTCATGGTTACTCTATATGTTTAATGATCACCACCTTGGCGAGAGTTGGGGCGATAAAGTAGAAATCAACCCAAGAAAGACAAACACGGCACACTCATGGATTATGATGCACATTCGAAACAATATTTAAAACTGTGAAGTATAGTTGTAATATACTTGGCGAAGATTGTAAAATAGTTTTAGTAGGCGATTTTAAGATAGATTTCGATTCCAAAGATGGTTTTTATAAAATATGGAAGAAAAATACTGCTCACTCATGAACAATGATACACTTTTCAACCTTATGGAATAAGGAAGAAAATAGGGACGACGCATAAATTATGATACGCTTTTAATATATAGCACTTTGGTGCGTATTTAAAATCTGAAAAGGTTTCAGATTTTCTTCATTTTAGCATCAGAGTGCTATTAATTTCAACCTTGCTTTTTGTGTAGACACGATTTTGGTACAATTTTTGAATCGAGTCACTTTTGAAATATGTTTGCCAGATAACGTGGAGGGGGGGGGGAGGCGTTAATAAAATGTTGAAAGTTGCACAAGGTTTGCAATTTTTAATAAATGATTGCTAAACTGGCTGCCAAACTGCAACAACTTATTTTTTTTTTTTATTATGCATACACAACAGGACTCTGAGAAATATTAAAAACTTTAAAAGGTGAATTACGTCGGTTTACAATATAGATGACATGATAAAATACCTATTACTGCTGTATGAGATATATTTCGGCTGCTTTGCACAGCCATCATCAATCATCGCACACTTCACCGTCAATGGCAGTCTCGCCGCATCTCTCTCCCTCCTCTCTCTCGAACTTTCGCCTCATGACGTCGCTCCAGACGCTATCGATGTTGGCATGCATCATATCGTTGATGCTTCCCTCTGTCGTGGAAATTTCTAAGCTTTCACCGATATAGGCATATATTTTATTGTTGTAATTAGCTATTTTCTTAATATTTTCAAAGTCTATTGTTAAATTTTCATTAGCTGCTAAGCGAGCTAGGGCAGTGTTTTGTTTATTGTATTTAATATCATTAATAAGTTCAGTTTTTCTTTTGCTTATTTTTCTTTATGTTACACCTATATAGCAGCCTTTATGATTGGGTTCATTAATGGATAGATTAATTTTGTATATTCCTGTAGTATCTAGTGGATTAATTTTATCTTTTTCAGACCGAACACGTTGAAAAATATTTTTATTAGGTTTAATTGGTATTCTGATTTTCTTTTTTAAGCTTTCATTAGAGATTTTATTTGCTATCCCTCGGCTGAAGGGAATAGCGGCAGTGTATTTTAAGTCTTCTTTTTGTTGAACGTTAATGATATTTAAACGGCGTTTACGTGCTTTTAAAATTCTTTCAAAGATTTCCCGTGGGTAGTTTGCTTCTTGACATTGGTTTCGAATGTATGAAATATCTTTAAGTAATAAGTTGGTGTTGGAGCATATATTGAAAGCGCGGTCTATATAGGTACGTATGGCTGCAATTTTGTAGTTAAAGGGGGTTTTTGATTTAAAATTTTGTAATGTTGGTATTACTGGTTGGTTTTCGAAAGACTGTGGTTTGTAAGAGATTATTATTTTTTATAATGGTTATGTCGAGGTAGTTAAGGGTATTATCTTTTTCTTTTTCGTATGTAAATTTAATGTTTTGATCTAATTCATTAAGTTGTTCAAGTAAAATGGGTTCTTGGTTCTTATGTATGTTAAGTACCACAAATGTGTCGTCCACATACCGCAGCCATAATTTTATGGTTTTATTAAAGTTTCGTTTAATATTTTCTTCAAGAATACGCATTTTCCAGTCTGCAACTATTCCAGATATGGGGGATCCCATGGGAACTCCTTGATTCTGTAGATAATTTTTTGGTTGAATTGTAAGTATGAATTAGTGAAGATTAAGTTAACAGCTCTAGTTAAAGTGTGGCTTATATCTTCATTAAAAACTGAGTTAATTTGCTTGTTAATAATTTGATTCATTTCTTTGATATCTATTGAAGGGTAGAGGTTCACAACATCAAAACTAGCTATTAACTAGCTGAAATAATAGCTAGTTTTGATGTTGTGAACCTCTACCCTTCAATAGATATCAAAGAAATGAATCAAATTATTAACAAGCAAATTAACTCAGTTTTTAATGAAGCAACACTTTAACTAGAGCCATTAACTTAATCTTCACTAATTCATACTTCCAATTCAATCAAAAATATTATCTACAGAATCAAGGAGTTCCCATGGGATCCCCCATATCTGGAATAGTTGCAGACTGGAAAATGCGTATTCTTGAAGAAAATATTAAACGAAACTTTAATAAAACCATAAAATTATGGCTGCGATATGTGGACGACATATTTGTGGTACTTAACATACATAAGAACCAAGAACCCATTTTACTTGAACAACTTAACGAATTAGATCAAAACATTAAATTTACATACGAAAAAGAAAAAGATAATACCCTTAACTACCTCGACATAATCATTATAAAAAATAATAATCTCTTACAAACCACAGTCTTTTGAAAACCAACCAGTAATACCAACATAGTTAATTTTAAATCAAAAACCCCCTTTAACTACAAAATTGCAGCCATACGTTCCTATATAGACCGCGCTTTCAATATATGCTCCAACACCAACTTATTATTTAAAGATATTTCATACATTCGAAACCAATGTCAAGAAGCAAACTACCCACGGGAAATCTTTGAAAGAATTTTAAAAGCACGTAAACGGCGTTTAAATATCATTAACGTTCAACAAAAAGAAGACTTAAAATACACTACCGCTATTCCCTTCAGCCGAGGGATAGCAAAAAAAATCTCTAATGGAAGCTTAAAAAAGAAAGTCAGAATACCAATTAAACCTAATAAAAATATTTTTCAACGTGTTCGGTTTCAAAAAGATAAAATTAATCCACTAGATACCGCAGGAATATACAAAATTAATCTATCCATTAATGAACCCAATCATAAAGGCTGCTATATAGGTGTAACAAAAAGAAAAATAAGCGAAAGAAAAACTGAACATATTAATGATATTAAATACAATAAACAAAACACTGCCCTAGCTCGCTTAGCATCTAATGAAAATTTAACAATAGACTTTGAAAATATTAAGAAAATAGCTAATTACAACAATAAAACATATGTCTATATCCGTGAAAGCTTAGAAATTTCCACGACAGAGGGAAGCATCAACGATATGACACATGCCAACAGCCACAGCTTCTGGAGCGACGTCATGAGGCGAAAGTTCGAGAGAGAGGAGGGAGAGAGATGCGGCGAGACTGCCATTGACGGTGAAGTGTGCGATGACTGATGATGGCTGTGCAAAGCAGCTGAAATATATCTCATATGGCGGTAATAGGTATTTTATCATGTCAACTATACTCTGAGAAATATTTTTCTGGTCATCTGTCTCAAATTCAAATGTGTTGTCTCTCGTTAATCCAATTCATACACGTCCATGACGCGTATGAATGGATTAACGAGAGACAACACATCTGAAAAATAAAGTTTATTTATTTCTTTTTTTAAACCAAATGTTCAATATGAGCAGCTTTAGTTATGTGGCACACATCCAATCTAAACTTTAATTCTTACCTTACTTTAGTTACAAGTTCAGAGTAATGTAAGCAACAGTCTCTTCAATTCTGCATCTCAACTCTGGCAAATTATTAGGTAGCAGTAAAATATAGACATGATCTTTTTATAAAGCCCCCAAAGAAAAAAAATCAAATGGCATTATGTTAGGTGAAGGCTAAGGCTAGTAAAAAAGAGCTCTGTTGTCTTGATCATTAACACAAATCAAAGGTCAGGGACTAGAATGTTCAACCATTCTTATACAGAGATCCCAATGGAGAGGAACTGCATCCTGTTACTAGTACTCATGGATACGCGTATCTTAAGCTGTTTGAGTTGCTCTTTGTGACCTTGAAACAACACTTACTGTTGATACTATTAAATTAATTACCACGACATTCTTTTATGGACATAGATGTTAATGTAGTTCAATTCAAGTTCAGTTTTTATGAAGTAGAATTTAATCTTAAAGAAATAAAGTTTTATATTAAGAGACATTATTATGATTTATTAAATGTTTATATCAGGGGTCTCTAAACTTTTAGCATAAGGGCCACACTGACTTCTTGAAGTCCCCGGGATAAAGAACAAGCTAGAACATCATACAAACATTCTGTAGTTTACATATGCATGCAATTTATTTTAAGACAAATCTCATACCATTAATTAAATTGTTCAATTTCAGTATGTATGTCAGTTATGTATTTTAATTGATTTGTATGATTTACTTAAGTAAATTTTATAATGTAACTAAAATAAACTGTGGCAGCCCACAGTTTATTTTTGGCACCACATTTCTAGTCTAGTATCATGGGCTGGTGTCCACCTGTGAGCAGCCTAAGCTTGGAGACTCCTGATTAATAAATATATATATTTTTAAAATCAAGATAACTGTTTACCTAAACAACAAGAAGCAGCTACAAAAGATGTTGTATTTTTATGCAAACACATGTTTTGTACAAAAAGATTATTGCAAATCAAATTGTTGACACAATTTCGGTGAATATTGTAAAATCCCCGAACAATGCAATATGATGGCATGAAGACAGAACACAGTATATCTATAACTTCAGAAACACTATAGTTATTCGTAAGTTCAAGCCTATACACAATAACTAAACAAATTAATCCTAAAAGAGAAAAAAGTGAAATAAAAAGAAATGAATATATGCTTAGTTATTTTTCAAACTATTTAACAAATACAGAGCAACAATTTGGCATGAGAAAAATTGTATAACTAAATGGGATGTCAACTTTAACAGGGATGTGCCAGCTGAAATTAAATTTTGGAGCAATTTGTGGAGCAAGAAAAACAGATTAGTGGAGCAATTTGGAGCAAGAAAAAGTCACTTTTGGAGCACAAGAAAGTCAATTTTGAAACAAAATTAATTTTAGGAAGGAAAGGGATAAGTCATTAAAGAATGCTAATTTAAAAAATGAAAATTAAGGAGGCTCTTAAAAACTCTTAGATTATAACAAAACCGCCTTTTTTTTTGGGGGGGGGGGAGAGACCAGAGAATCAGAAGCTTATGAAATAAATAAAAAATTCAGTTATGTTATTGTTATATATCGATATAGAAAATATCTATTTTAAATCAAAAATATAATATTTACTACACTATATTAATACATTTATGCCTAGCGTCCCTATTTTGGGACGGCATTTTCGCTATCAGTCTAAAACTTCATTTTTCCTAGCCTTCATTCTCGAGTATGGAACCTCAATTCCACAAAATATTTTAACATGACCCGGTAGGATGTTAACATTTAAATTTTTACATAATGATTTTAAAAGAAATCATCCCTTGCTCAAGAAATTGACATCAGAAATTGATCTATTATTGCTGGTATTAGCAAAAATCAAAGAAAGTATCAAAAATATCTGGGCGCAAATGGGTTAACTACCATCAGCGACTTATAAAAAATTTGGTAACAAAAAATTAACAATTTATATAAAATTAAATTTAAAACGTAGGTCAATTTTTACTTTTAAGGCATTGGAGGTTTAAACAAAGGGATGCAAAAGAAAAAATATTCATTTTTAAGATTAATAGAGAAAGATTGAAATTAGAATGTGTGATGATTTTTGCAAAAATTTGGGAGATTTACAAACATTTTCAACATATATGAAAAAATTAAAAATATAAGTTTTGCTGAATTTGGAGCAAAAATGTCCCAAAATGATCTTTTTGTGGCAGATCGGCACATGAGGCTTGATTTGGCACAATTTGGAGCAATTGTAGCAGCTGGCACATCCCTGCTTTAATGATATGCAATAACTATTTTCCAAACCATTATTTATTTATGTGTGCTTTGATTATGAAACCGCTTAAATGAGGTAAATAATTCTTTTAAATAAAATTTTATTAAAAAACACAATAAATTATTAAAGGGTACTTTTGTAACATAAGTAAAACATGTTTTATAATCTAACTCAAAAAAAGAATATTTTTTTAAAAACAACATAACTGGAAGAATGGAGATTTCAACAGTGGGAATTTTAACAATTTCCAGCACTGTAAAAGTATCTTTTAAACAAGTTCTTAAGGGAATGTAAGTAAATTGAAATTATGCATATTTGTAGTATGGTGCTTAGATTTCATAAAGTAAAAAAGATAAGTATTCAAATGATTATAGAAATTCCTTTCAATATTTATATATATATATATATATCATACATCAATTTTTCTAGAAAATTTATTTGTATAGCCGTATAAGTAGTTTTACTAAGCAGCTTTAGTCAGCAACCATTTGAACTGACAATGCCACTCAGTTTTTTTCCTCCCCTTTTTTCTTAGAATACTGTATAGTTTCCCTGTTGCAAAAAATTTGCTGGGTCACAGACTTTGCAATATAAATATTTAGCATGATGATGCATTCATTTTTGTTTAAAAAAGTAAACTATTAATTGCTTGTACATATTTTTTGAAAAATTCTCCATGGGGTACTTTTAAGGGCCTCAAAAAATGCTTTCAAATATAAGTAGTTTAAAGCACCTCTTAAGATTACTATACACACAGTCAAAATAGAGTTAAATATAAAATTTATCATGTCAAAAGCATGAGTGCTCCAATGCGTAACTTTTATGAAAAGCATCAAATATTGATACAGCTTTCTAGTAATTTAAGAGCAGTGGACATCTGTAACAACAGCAGTTTTCAGCTTGCTATTTACTGAGTGCACCTTATATAAAACCTATTTTTTAGATCTTTATACAGTAGGAAATCCAAGTCTGTAGAAACATCGTTTTGTCGTATTATTTATTATAAGATGACAAAACAATGTTTCTATAGGCCTGAGTTATTCTTGTTTTATAATAAATAAGAGCATTTTCCTTTAAGCATAAATAATAAAAAATTTGTGTAACAAGTTTAATACATAATTATTTGAAAATATGTAGAATATACATCCAGAATTTAACCACTTATGTACAAAATCATTAATCAATATAGTAATTAAAATATTTTAAAATCCATTAAGTTAAAATCAATCACGGAGGTATCTTAAATTTAGTTAAAAACACATATAAAAGCCTTTAAAACTCCATTAAAAACTAAAAAAGTTAAAATCAACAAACCATTTAGCGCTTTCGGCAGCTTATCCTGCTGCCGTCTTTAGAACTGATGAGTCTCTTCCCAACTTCAGCACAACATACCAGGCTCCATCAACCTGCGCATGCGCAGTCATCTTGCTCTTGTCCTAAATAACTCATACTTTCAATTTAATAGTGAATTTTATAGACAAAATAAGGGAGTGCCCATGGGCTCCCCGATCTCTGGAGTGATAGCGGAGTGGAAAATGAAAAATCATTAAACAGTAATCTTAAAGAAATTTCACCCCCACATAAAACACTGGCTTAGATATGTTGATGACATCTTCACAATAGTGGAAAACAATAGCCTAGATAATATACTTCATGAAATAAACTCTCTGGATAAAAATATACAATTTACTATGGAAGTTGAACAACACAACATTTTAAACTTTCTTGATGTTAAAATAATAAGAACACCTCCATACAATATTGAAACCAATGTCTTTCGAAAGCCTACCAATAACAATAAAATAGTTAACTTCTCTTCTAAAACAACCCCTAACTATAAAACTTTGATAATTCGCTCTTATGTTAATAAAGCTCTAGACATCTGTTCTAACAATAAATTACTCAAAGAGGAATTGCAATTTATACGACAACAATGTCAAAATGCTAATTACCCCAATAATATCGTTAACTGGTTAATTAAAGAAAGGAAGAAAAAATTAAACCTCATCAACAACGCTGAAAAAGCAAAACCTACATTCACTCATCCCATTCCTTACTGTTGCGGTCTTGCTGAGAAATTTACTAACCTTGTCCATAAAAAGAATCTCAGAATACCCATAAAACCTAATAGCAATATTTTAAAAAGAATTTGCTCCAATAAAGATAAAATTAATCCTTTGGAAACTGCTAATGTTTATAAAATAAGTTTTGTTATAAAGACTCTAACCTTCCCGGCCACTACATATGTGTCACAAAAAAGAAAATTAAAGATAGAATAAAGGAACACATTAACGATATTAAATTTAATAGACATAGTACTGCCCTCTCCCGCCTTGCCTTAAAAGAAAATATCGATATAGATTTCATTAGCGTTAAAAAAAATAGCCATTTACAATAACCATAATTATAGTTTGAAACGTGAAGCATTAGAAATACTTACACAAGAGGGTGCCGTCAACGATATGATGCATGCGCAGATTGATGGAGCCTGGTATGATGTGCTGAAGCTGGGAGGAGACTCATCAGTTCTGAAGACAGCAGCTGGATAGGTTACCGAAAGTGCTAAATGGTGTGTTGATTTTAACTTTTTAAGTTTTTAACGGAGTTTTAAAGGCTTTTATATGTGTTTTTAACTATATTTTAAAATCCTTTGGATCATAGCTTTATCACACTTTAAATATCCCTAGTAGATCTTGTGAGATTAGACCCAAGGCCTGACTATAACATTTTTGTGACAAGGGCATTTTTCAAATTTTGTTCCCCTATATATAACAGTTAATTTTTTGTGCCCCTACCCTACATATACCATTAAATTCAATTTTTCAGCCTATTTCTGCATGTGTTATCAAGGCACAGCCCCCAAGTGCCCATGTGATAGTCAGGGTCTGATTAGATCGTACTGAATTACATGCAACTTTTCATGCTGTATACATTTAAAATTAAATAGAGGCATTTTTACCTAAAAAGTAATACAAGAAAATGCTGATGTAAGCGGCTGATGCTGAGCGATACAAAAAGGTGCAACAATAAATAAACAGCAGAGAAGACAATCCATGTAACAGCAATAAAAGTACAGTACTGCCTATTAAAGACAATGCACACTATAGTTTAATTTGTGAAAACAGAATTAAAAGATAACTGAAAATAGTTACAACAATCTAGTGGTTACTGAGAAAAACTAAGAGAAGCTGATGTATTTAATGCTTACAATAAAATGAGGCTCTAATACTCAAGAAACTATAGTCAAATAAGACCACCCATACAGCTTTAAATACCCTATCCCCTTTTTAAAAAGATAATAAAATTTTTAACAAACTGCACATGGCAATCATTTTTTCTTTCTCTTCTCCCTAAAAAGTTACATTTTATGAAAATTGTTATTCTACTATGAATGTACTTTAGGGCCATTCATTAATTAGATAAGCATCCTGAGCAGCATTCTCAAAATCTCTATTTGCCCTTATCTTGGGGGAGGAGGGGGGGAAAAGCCATTCTTATATAATGTTTTATGAAAAAAATGTGCGGTTTCTAACATAGAGTGATGGATTAGAGAGTTAAGTTGGGGGAAAAAACTCCGAGAGCTATTTTTTCTTTTTTAATGAACAATTTTATTTATACATACAATCTCCAACTGGTAGGGAAGATGTAGAGTGGCCAGATGAAGGTAAAGTGCCAACGGATGTATCAGATGTAGTGTCATCTACTACTGTATCTGATGAGCTGCCAATTGTCTCCGATTGGACAGAATGGCTTGCCAAACCATTAAATCCAGGCAACGACTGATGATCTGAACTGAACCAGCTTTTACTGTTTAACTTATTTTCTTTGAGATTATACAATTCTAGTCATTCCTTATTTTGAGCAAAGTATTATTTATTTGTAGTTTGTTTTCTACTTTATGATTATTTGAAAACTTACTTTTATTACAATGAAAATTTTCCATAGATAATTATCTGATAATAATGTAATTACTTTCTAAATCTAATAGTAATATAATTGTATAACCTTAATTAGCTTTTAAAAAATAAAACTCTTTGATTTATGTCAAATTATGAGTTTTAGGGTACTTGATCCTTTTCTAAAATCAGATAAAATCTTACATAAGGGGAGGGGGAGTCTGAGAAATCTTATGCGCTCTTACATGGGGAAAGGGGGGGGGGGAAACCAAAAATGGCCAAAATTGTCCTTATGCAATTAATAAATGGCCTCTTTGCTAACATAGATCCTTGTCAAATACAAATAATAAAGTGATATACTTTATTAAGGTAGTGCAAAACTTGTAAGTGCAATGAAATACTGAATACTGTTTTGGTGTTATAGCAAGCTTACATGAGGGGCATCTGACAAGAGGGATGGGTACGTCAGATGGAGGACTTTGTAATGGGATTAACTGTTGCAATATTAGTTTTCCCATTTGCTTCATAGCATGTCGTAGGATGACATTATATATAAGCAGGTGAATGCTAGATCGAGCTGTTTCGAGTTAAAAGAAAAAAAAGTGTATTAAATTGTACAATTTACTATTTGGACGGGTGAGACATTTCGTGTTAACCAATTTTTCATGTTAAACATATTTCACTGTATATGAATTTGTGGTCTCAATGCAGAACAAAATGGCTTCCAAAATAATGTAAAGCATAACAGCTATCTCATTGTTGCAGTGCTGTTTGTGTGATTATGGCAATGCTATGCTAGGCATAGTAATATTCTGTTTAACATACGGAATACATTCTAATAGCCATTCCAATAGTACTAAATGAAACAGCATTAAATGAGGTCACCTGCACCACTTTAATGGGAAAAGTAAATCAAAACAGTATTGCACTAAACAGAACTTTTAGTGTATATTTCTAAATAGCTTACCGAGTTCTTTAAAATCATGTAAACAAAAAGTTTTGAAGATTGCCAAAACTACAAACATCAGAAAGCATGGTATGAGATACATAAGATAATCATACATAAATGATGAGAACCAATAAACAAAGGCATTCAATCCACTTATAAATTGCTGTTTTTTAAACTTTGAAGAACTTTCAATGACTAGCAAAATAACAAAACTGCTCATAAGTATTGCCAAGCCAGCTGTTATATCTTGAGCCCAGATAAAAGAGTCACTCAATTTGAAACTTGTGGATAGCTAGAAATAAATAAAAATAATTATGCAAACCTTATTTAGCAATATCTGAAAGTAGCAAGAGGAAAAAGGTTATTAATTTTTGTTTTAATATGTATACAGTCCCTTGTAAAAAAATGCCATAACTGACCATTCTTTATTTGATCAACTTTTCTAACTGAAAAATATTTTGACCACTAGGGCCCAAGGCCCCTAATAATTCTTATTCATAAAAAAGGCATAATTTCAATAGACAAAATCCAAAGATTAGATCAGATAGAATGTTACTGATCTGCACATTGCTTGGTTCTTGCATGTTCCTTGGAACATAAAACTTTAAACGTCACACTCTTTTGAATTATGTGAAACTATGGAACACCTTGTGTATTTGCCACCCATGGTAATTTTTCATAATTTGGCAACTTACATATATGTATCGTTAATAATTAGCACTAAGAAAACAATACTATGTATGTAGAGCTGTAGCAAACCGTATGTATTCGTTACTGAGATGCGGATAATCACTCAGACTCGAAGTAACGAATTGCTACTTTCAAATATGAGCCGTTACTGCATCTGGACCGACCAGCTTTGAACTTCAAATACAGACTGCCATGCGAGCTTTGAAGAAGAAAAATGAGTTTCGATAATCGAGTACTAGTATGTTTCATTATTGGATACCGGATATGTTACTGGATACCGGAACTAGTATAAGGCTTGCAGTTTGAAGGAGAAAATGAGTCTTGGTATTTGAGGTATTTGATTCGGTTTCGCTATTCATTGCTGACTAGTAAGGGGGTTGCATTTCGCATGTGCCGAATGGTCTCATTTTGATGAGGTTTGAAAGATCCCTATGCTTTCGTTATTGTTACTGATGACACATATCAGATAGATACAGTATCTGCTGCTCTATTATGATATGGGATTAGACATGGGGTCTGTTTTATACAATGTGGCGATGGGATATACGGTACATAGTATGCTATGCGTGGGTGGGTGCCAATATCAGATTTTTGTGTGTGTGTGAGGGGGAGAAAGGGGGCGTTCTTGCAATTGTAGAGGAGCAATATCTATAAGAATAGAAGCCCGCTAGTAAGGGGGTGCTTGTGCTTTCTGACATTTTAGTACTAAATAGTGGTGTAATCAGGATTATTTTTCAGGGTAGTCCAGAAGGATTGAGAACTTATTTTTTTAAATGCTTGAGCTAGAACCGAAATATGAGTAATAAATAACAAGTTATTTAAATATGCCTTAAAAAATATTTTTATAAAGAAAACGAATTCACACATATGTATTATTTTAAAATATTACATGGAAAAACAAAATTAGGCATGTAAACTTAAAATGCATTTTTTAAAAGCTATTGTTTCGTTTTAAACAAAAATTTCCCTCGGGACCTGGGATTCCTATGCCCACCTCTGCGTACGCCACTGGTAGTAAAATAATTCAAAAAAGTTCAGTATGTTTACAAAATGTTGACATCTAAGGGGGGGGGGGGGGGGACTTGACCCCCATCTTTCAAAAATCTGCACCCAGAAGCAACACTAGGCTCAAGCTTTCCGTTATATTTTTTATGATCAGAATGAATAGGTTAAACCAGCATTCAGAATTAAGGGCCGGATTCAAACGAAACAGAGTTCTATCGTTTTCCATTCCGATCGCGGAAATTTTCGACTGATTCCTATGTTTCCTATTCAAGTGAAACCTGTCTATCGCTTTTGGATCACGTGACACTGCGATCGGTGTTTTGCTATCGTTTTTCCAAAAGTGATCGTTTCCTGGAACATGGCGGATGGTTTATGAGAAGATTACAACAACAGTGAAGACTCGTTATTTAAAATTACGAAGCAATCCGTTGGAATTATCAGACAGGGAATTCTGCAAAAGATTTAGACCTGCGGAAAGCTGAATTTTCTCGCAGAACAGAATTTCTGTAGGGTTTATTTTCTGTCGGCCTTTGAGTTCCACTCTAGCAGACATTACGATGCAGGCGCCATCTATAGTCCTTATTTTAAATCGTTTATTGCTCGATAAATTTGATATTTGAAACAGCGCGAAAAAATACATGAATAACGAATAATTTCTCGCTAAAATAAGCATCCTAGCAACCCTCCTAAACACATACAACTATTCATATCATTATATTAAGGATGTCTTTGATTGTTAATTATATATCAGAACATAAAATATATAGTAATTCTACCTCTCCATTATAATTATAAACAGCTTCTCTGCTACTAGAGAACAATTATTATTCGATAATTCGACATGATAATTATGACGAACAATACTATTATTAATAATTTTCTAAAAAAAAAATCATAAATTAAAAATGTATTTCCATGATTATAAACATACAAAAAATATTAACCTAAACCAGTTAAAATTTTAAAACATTAACCTACAATACTGTTGGGGGAGAAAAATTAAGACACAGCCTGTTGTCCGTTGCAGCTCAAACATAAATAAATAAACAGTTAGTCGGCGCCATTAAGTTAAAAGTTTTTTCCAGAGAAAGATGCGATTTTTTTATTGGTTAACAGCGACTTTCTACGTCACCGGAAGTTGCGTTTTCACTCTGTGGCGATAAAGTTTCGATCTAGCAAACCTGTAAGTTCGATCGCCTATTTTGTTTCACTTTGAATACACTTTTGCGATCGCTTGTAAAAGCGATCGAACTTCCAGAGAGAAAACGATCGTTTTGGAGATGACCGATCGCGTTTCATTTGAATCGGGCCCTAAAAAAGAAGGGAGGGAGAGCAGGTTTTTGGAAGATTTCTATGGGTGCTATCTGAGTTATTTGGATAATTTAACATTGTATACAACAATACATTTGTATAAAAACATCTATTAATCAGAGAAAATATGCTCTAAATACAACTCTTACGCTTTAAAGTTAAAAAATAATGTATGATATTTTTATTTGTTTAAAAAAAAAAAAAAAAAAAAAGGAATTGCATGTAGTACAGTGCAGGACCAATTAACCGGAATCCAGAAAACCAGAAAAAATTAAGATAGGCCAGGAATAGTTTTTCTTCTATCCGATAGATGGCATCACCAAATTTTCAACCAGAAAAACTTAATTAGAATAGACTCGGATTAGTTTCTCTCTAGAATTATATTGTAATCATAAGCGGCACCACGTGCAAATTATAATTCAAATGAGTTCAGTTCAGTTCGTAGGCCACAACATAACTTCTTAGCTTGGTAAATTTCAGATTAGATTAAAGTTTTACAATCCAATTTATTGTTTTAGTGTAAAGTAATCATGATTTATATTATGTAATAAATATCGGAATTGCAAGCAGAAAAGTAATTTGAAACAGTTAAAAGTAGATGCAATGTTTAATAAAAAAAATTAGTTCTGCTTAATTCAGTTATTATTATATATTTTTAAAGTAATCTTTACACATCTTTTTTCCAGGGGGGGGGGGTGCATGTTAATAGAGAAAAATTTGTCATTTTTTTATTGCTATAGGATTGAAGCTACTAAATAATATACAGGAAAGTGCTTTCTTTTTTTTAATTTAAATGTAATTTTAAGGTACATTTATCTGCCATGTTATATTTTTGTTATAGATTGCTCTCGATATAACGTAGGTTGTCTACAAAACTTTTAAATATGAAAACTGCTAATAGACAGTGCTACCGGTCGATTCCAGATAACCAGAAAGGGTTGTGTAAAATGGATTCCGGATAATTAGTCCTGTACTGCATTTTAAACATTCGTAATCGTACGTAATGATATGTACAGTGGAATAGCCAGGATTTTATTTCAGTAGGGGGGGGGTGCTAACTAAGTATCAGTTATAAATATATATCACATTGTAAGCTAAGTAAAGGGTCAGATTTAGGAAAGGAGGGCTGCAGCCCCCCTTTTGATACGTGCCTGACTATAAGACTTGTTTCTCGCATTTGAACTAGTAACGAGTGACGAATACATACGGGTATTAATATTTTCGTTACTTTTAAGCACTATTCACATTTTCTTCGATAAAAACTACGGAATTGCTACTAATGGCGACTCTTCATTATTTGGCAATCTGCACATGCTCATTAATGATAATTACTGCTCATGTAAGATTACTGGGAAAACTGTTATCCATATATTCATATACATAATCCTTTGTAGATTGGCATATTTAGCACCACGGAATATATCATCTTGTCATACTGGCAAATATCCAATCTTTAACTGCTATAAAAGAATAGTTAATGGTAGCAAATACCCAAGCTGAACCTTTAAAATACCAGCTTTCAAATAATCTGCATTTTAATTGTTTTTCATTTTCAAGATACTGGGTTCTAGCATTTTGGAACTCACGATTTAGATATCCCCCGCTTGGAGAGATACCATTTTGCCAGATCGTACTTAATGCAAAGATGGCACTTTTTAAATCAGTTACAATTAGTTATTCTGTTTTGGAAAAACGAATAATCGCTAATTCTAAACTCCTGTTGTCTAAGAGAACTTACTATTTGAAAATTGTCAAGTTTGTGTAACACATTTTGAGTTATTTATTTCATATACTTTTTAATTTGGCATAAAATTGGTATAATTCTACTTCATGTTTGTCAATTTCAAGCGATTCTACATACTTGGAATTGCTTTGCTGCAAAGGCATGAATGATTTTATGCTGGTGCAAATTGCCAAACCTGGCAACCATTATGCTCATCTTTTTAGTTTTTTATTAATATCTTCTAAAATAATTCAATTTTTGAAATTTAAGTCAGTTTATCAGGTTTCCCGTAATTTTCTGAATCCGTGGAACCTTAGTTGGAACTCAAATCCTCCCGCTTTCGGAGGAGATAGCAGAACAAGCTTTTGACAGTGCTGTCGGTTACTTTTTCTTAGAAAGAGAGACTCATGATTTCAGATATAACTGCTGTAACATCTATTTTGAATCGCCCAATCTACTCAAAGTGACTAATAACTCAATGCCACTAAAGGCGATCCGAAACGCATTTTCGCCGATCCCAACCGCCCGCGCGAATACCGCGTCTGCGCATGCTCAGCGAGATAGAGAGACCGGAAACCGCACAAAGCTTTAAGGACGGTGCTGGCGCCATCTGTTCGGTGAAAATGTAGTTAGTTTATTATAGTGATATATCACTATAATAACTTAACTCAAATATATAGAGGATGACACATATTGAAATGTAAATTTTATTACCAGATCGCAGAGGTAAATGTTTTATTTTTATTTCTGATTGTATTTATTCTTATATGGTCTTTGAAATAAACATTTTCAATAATGAATATAAACAAATATACTGGTATTTTTCTACTTACATGTACTACATTTTAAAAAAAAATTCGGTTGATTTAAATAAATTTGTAAGTATCAGGTATTTTTTGAATGTTTTAAAACTAAAAGTAACTGCTCTGTAATAATAGGATGCAATAAATAAGTTACATACATTGTTTTGTTTTTCTTTAAATAAATAAAATAAAAAAAACTTTAAAAAAATAAGCTGATAAATATATATTTATATATATAACAGGTAAGTATTAAATATATACATCCATTAGTTTTGTACTTTATTGCTTTTAAATATCTATCTGATCTATTCTTCTACACATGTCTCAAAAAAGTAATGAGATGTTTCATAATATTATGTTAGTTAATTTTGTATATATAATGAGAAATGTAATTAGGCATTATTTATTCTGTATTATACACACAGGAGTTTTATCAACAAGAACAAAATCAAAGAAACAAAATCTGTCTCACTTGGTACACAGATTAAAATTATGCAATTGCACCAAGGATTCAAAAAAAAAAAATTCAGGAAGTGTTTACAATTAAAAATATTAATTTTTCTGCATCTGGTAACAGGAACAGTGCGGCATGGCAGTAGGTGCTGCTGATTATTTTAAACTCACAGATAAATCTGGCAAATTTTAAAAGTTTTTTTTCTTCCAGAACATGAATTTTTTAATAATTATATATTTTTTAGATATTAAGTATTGCAGTTTTGAGGCCCAAGATTTTTTTTTTTTTTTTTTTTTTTTTGTAGACATGGGTTTTATGGCCCTATTCTATAATCAGGCCCTGATTGGACAAAAGGTAGCCGAGAGGGGGGAGGGTTGTTACAAATCTGGTATTGGAATTTGAAAAATTGGTGACTTATTCTACATTTCTGTGGAATCTTGCATGTGTGCACATATGAATTTAAATTTGAAAAATAATAATGAAGGCATATTAATAAAATAGCATCCTACTATACAGCTATGTTGATACCTGACTCATTGACTGGAACAATTCTGGTTCAACCACTCCAATATAAAACTCTTACCACCATCACTCCAAAAAGATTACAAAGTTCTGTACGACAAAGTAATAAAATCTATGTATCATTTGAAATTTTTCATAATAATGTATAAAAATAATCTGCACGATTCTAAAAATCTGAAAATCCACCTGTTCCCTAATTTTCAAACGAGTTTTCACTATTTTCATCTCTATTTTATTTCCGAGAGTTAAAATGAAGTTAATCATATGTGTGAAAAAATTAGGTGTTGCAAGTGATAATGGCATCATACTGAAGTCCTGGTCATCAGGCTTTGAAGGGAAAGTTGCGATTCCAATTAGTTTACAATAGTTTTTCTCGATTACCAAGTTAACTCTTTTTGACAAATAAAATGATTTCCTCTGCATGAAATATTCATGTAAGAATGGATTTTCTTAGCAAAATACAATCTTTCAAATGTGAAAACTTTTTGCGCGTTTATAGGAAAATGCAGTTTTGATTTCGGTATGTACCATAATAAAAATTGAATATGAAGTTATTCTTTTTTAGGTGACAAAGATGGAATATATTGAGTGTAGACCATCTTTTCTAGAACCCATTGTAATTGCCTCCACACCACGATGGGCTTTGACTTCTAGTAAATATATAACTATGTAGCCTATGTAAATGCAAATGTTTTATTACTGTATTTCCTTTTAGATTTGGGTGGATAAATTATGCAGTGAAAGTCATGTAACATGGAGAGTATTAAAGTCATATTCAAGATCTGGCGAATAGAAAACAGAGACATATTCCCACGAAGACTCCTTGACCATACAAGCAAGGTATCGTAGTAAAGAATATCATTCTGTTTTTTGTGTTTCGTTCATGTGTGCTCTACTGCCGATGTGTTTGCAAGTTGTGTAAAATGGCTGCACAGTACGAAAAGGTTGCATGTTTTTATTGCAATGAGCAAGTTTTGATTGTAGTTTATTCAGGGAACGTTAAGGTCACAGATAAATTTTAGTTTCTGATCCTGGTGCTACAGATTGATACAGAAAATTCTTCTACTGGGGATGTCATTTATTCAATGTTTGTTTACGTTTTAAGCCTAATGGCCAACAGCTCGGAAAAGCTATTATAACTTATCAAAAAATTCTACTAGTAACCATCTAATTTGGACAGGAAGAAAGTAAACATATTTATTTAACATCATAAACATACATATTCACTTACATGAACAGACACAAATACATACGAAACCTTTCAAAGCGAGCATCTGTTACAAACTTATCCTTTGGAACAACCGATGATCACAGCACAGATAATGCCGATGTCCTTTTCTTCATTTACAATATAAAAGTTTTACTAGCTGCTGTTATGACTTTTCCCATTTATTTCACACCAAAATCTACAAGATATAAGGGTTTCTCTGATAAAAAAATCATTAAAATTTTTTTTTTTGCCACAACGTAATGCGGAACAATACAATTAAATTGGCGGGTTAACATTGTTTTACCTACACCAGCTGATTCAGAGGTGTCCTTCTCGACATGAAAGGACCCCATTAACATGTGTAACAGTCATAACTACGTCTTGCCAAAATTTGCTTTGTGGTCCTTAATCTTGCCTTGTGGATAACTAACAAGTTCCTTATTTACTATCGTATATAGATTGTATCACATGAATTTTATTAAAAATAAACTACATTGCACTCATGTTTTAATTCTTTTTTCAGATTTGTACAAGGTAGTAGGAGTAAGACAGCAGATCCTCTTAATTCAAGATTACCCAGCTGTTATTACCTTTAAAAACCAGCATAACCATCCGATTCATTGTGCTGATAGCCTCAAACATAGAGACATGCCCGTAGATACAAAGGGAAAATTATGTTCGTTATTTCGACGGGGACACAATCCGTCTTCAGCTCATCATTCATTAAAAATGGATTTAATGCTAGAACACAGAGATAATTATTTTAAAGTTGCCACTGATGGGCATTATCTTCCCACAGTATCTGTAGTTGATAAATTATATAAAAAGGAATTTTCACATGAGTATGGTAATTTTGAAGGAGATAAAATGTTTCAAAAATTAGAAGAAATGCTACAGGAATACAACAGCAAAGGAAAATGCCACATAATTTGGAAAAATATGTTTATGCAAATAAATCTTTAGGAAAATAAACAAGAGTATGTTTTATAAATAATGCAAGAGTTTTATGTTTTATAAATAAACAAGAATATGTTTTAGAAATAATGCAAGAGTCTTATGTTTTATAAATAAACGAGAGTATGTTTTATAAATAATGTATGTTTTATAAATCTTTATTTTGTATACTTAAAATCGTCTTTTTTAATTATCTTTTTTAAATAAGAGTTTTATGTTTTATAAATAATGTATGTTTTATAAATCTTTATTTTATATGTTTAAAATCGTCTTTTTTAATTAAGATCTAAATGCGCATGCATGCATGCAGGATAAATTTTTAAATTCAATCCTTGGTGGAAGAATACAATGCAAATTTTAAATAAATTTTACCTAAATCTAACAAGAGATGATATGTACATGCATGACAACAATTATTCCTCCACAACTGTATATATATATATATTTTCATTGTGCTCTGTGTTTGTGGTTAAATTTTCTAATTTACAATTTTGTGGTATTAAAATAAACTAGAAATAATTATGGTGTTATATAACCTATTTATTGCAAAATTAAAGTAAGCTTTTATGTGGTATTTCTCGTCTTAAGGGTAAGCTTTTAAGTTTTGAAATCACTTTTTTCTATCAACTCGTGTTGCATTTTACTTTAATTATTTATATGCTTTTACTTTTATGCATTTTTAAAGTAGGATTACGCTCCTCTATAAGGGTCCTATGTAAAAAAAGAAACAATTTTGTTTGCGTTGTATGTTATGAAAAAACATACCTTCTGGCTCATAAATCAATTTAAGAAGCTTTCAAAAAAATTTTCAAATGCTTAAAAAAGAAAAAGAAAGTCACAGATTATATCGTAAAACATATATCACTGTAAAATGAGATGAGATTTTCTTTTAAAGTAATCATGTATGTGTGTGAATCACAATAAAAGTAAATTATTATTCCAAATGTTTTAAATTTCTTTAATGCATTCTATTCATATTCCTTTTATTTGAGATGTTTTTTGCTGTTTCCTAAGAGGAAAAAAATGTTTCTGGTTTATATTCTTTTTTCTCCAATAAAATAATTGAAAACTAAAAAATATTACTATATACTGAGTAAGGGTATTTATGTTGCAAATCACTTCACTATTTTATATAAATTACCAGAATTGCATGTATCATTATTTCAAAATTTCTTTTGTATTAGTTTTTTTATGTTATTGCTAAATAAACTTTTTTTTATATATAAAGACTACATTACTTGTGCTTTTGTATGTTCATAAGACACTATGTCAATAATTATGTAATGTTAATTTTGCAATTTTCTTTGAATGTTACTGCTACTGAAAAACAATAGACACGCAGTAATAAGGGATTTTTTTTTTTAGTTCAATATAAGAATATTGTTTTAATACTAAAGAATACTTCAGTATTATAATACCATTACAATTTACTATTGTAAATAGTATAATACTGGCACAGTCAACGCTCCTTATATTGACCATACATTACACTGCTTTTTTTTCTTTATCTGTGTGTTTAATGCAAAGTATTTTATTGGTGGTCAGTCCAGGAATTTTTTCTAGGCTCCCAGTTTTGTGAATTTCAATACTAATTTTGCGAAATTCAACACTGATTTTTGTGAATTTTCATACCAATTTTTAATAAAGATCACTTTTTTGTTAAAATAATTGATACAGATTAAATTGTAAGGAAAAACAGACCCAGTTTTCGTTTGCATCGACCCCTGTTTATTGTAATTATATCATAACACCAGTTTTGTTAATAATCCCTGACTGTGTATACCAATATGCTGTATTTTTTTTTTTCTTCTTGCGTAAAAACTGTCCAGTGTCATCTTATCCCAATTCAACAGACACTCATTTTGTAATTTTTCCAAAAAGAACATGTTCCCAAACATTAACTTGAAATGACTTTAGTGCAGTTGCGGGTACATCCTTCTCTTGACTACAAGTAAACCTAAAAATTTCTTGAGTTGCTAAAGAGTTTAACCTGTTCACTCTCATCATTGAAAAGGCACAATGAAGAATACTTCTTAACCGATGTAGCTTCCAAACATGCGTCAAAGATAGCTATGAATTGGGGGGGGGGGGAAAGGAATGACCCATCTCTGGTAAAAATCCTTTATCTTCTTCTTGAAATTTTGTCATGCGAAGCTCAAATGTAGTCTTCAGTGTTACGGTAAAACTTTTGATAAAAGAAAAAAATTAACTAACCACAGACTGAAATATATGTTTAATTTCATAAAATTTTATTTGTAATACCAATGATAAAAGTAATTTGAGTATTGAGTTGGAATCTTAGATATAAAATTTACCTATTTTTATTTATTGTTACTTTAAAATTTACCTATTATTGTTACCACCCACTCCAAATAACAAAACATTTCTTGCTTCATACCTGCTTCATGTATATGCAAATAATATAATTGCAACAATGAATTTTTTAAAAAAATATCTGTGTAAGTTTCATAAGCGTAAAGTTTTAAAAATTAATAGGGGGGTCGGGCCCCACAACCACATATATTCACGTCAGTGGAGTAGCGAAGGGGGGGGGTTAGGGGGGTTATACCCCCATGAGGAATTTTTTGCCATACAAAATGTATATTCCTCACTCCCTTATCATACACCAGTATGTCAGTATTTTTATGTCAGTATAAATTAGTTTTCTGTATTTAGTGGTAAATTATTGGGTGGGCTCAGCCCCTATTCACAATTTATGGGGGGGGGGGCTCGAGCCCACGGGCCCATATAACTCTACGCCTATCGTAAGTTTACACCAAATTTGAAATAGAAAAACTGGATTATGCAATATTAACTTAAAATGCAAAATGCACAAATAAAAATCAAGACTAAATTATTAGAAATTGAGCATTTCATAAAGTTATAAAAATTCATTTGATTTAAATAATTTCTAAGCAAAAACTTTAAATCTGTTTAATAATACTAATGTGAAATATTGTTTTTTTTTAAATAAAAAATACCTTTAATAAAAAATTCAGAAATTTACATTAAAAAGCCTTAATTTACGTTCCATATGTAAATTAAATTTATAATTTAACATTTTTATGCTTTTATTTTTCATCAGCTAAAGCAAAATTGAAGATCTGGTAATAAAATTTACATTTCAATATGTGTATTCTTCAGTCACTTTTATTTGATTATTATAAAATAAACTAATTTTCATTAACTAAAATTATGTTACATTAAAATGAGCGTTGTTGTTGTTGTTGTTGGAACATGTATTCGGATTTGTGTGCTTGTTCACGAGGAACCGCTTATAAATCCACGTCAAAGAAAGGACAAACACAAGGGGGGGTCAAATGCCTTGGGAGAGGACTTTTCTGGGTATCTAGCGCGTATTCACGTTACATCTGGAGAAAACCGCCCAAAACTCCAGACCGCTAGACCGACGGCCCCGCGAGAGGACAGAACCCTGTTCCTCCACTTGAGCCATCTCCCAATGTCAGTGGCTTTAACCACTGTGCTACACATTGGTAAAATGAGCGTTGAAAAATATTCATTGAAGATAATAGATAATGTAATTTATTGATTAATTCATTATCACTATATCCATTATCACTATAATAAACTAACTACATTTTCACCCAACAGATGGCGCCAGCACCGTCCTTAAAGCTCTGTGCGGTTTCCGGTCTCTCGATATCGCTGAGCATGCGCAGACGCGGTATTCGCGCGGGCGGTTGGGATCGGCGAAAATGCATCCGAAACTAGATTCCCTCAAAATGAAATGCATTAGAACATCGATCCTATTGGTTGTCAAATGTGACTTTACTAAATAAAACAAGCATTTATCATTATTTTTTTAATTTCACTATAAATTAAATCAAAACTTATTAAAAACTGTAATTTAATAAACATTATATAGAAGTAATAAAAAATAACAATATATGATATTTAGTTTCAACTGTTTTTAAAGGATCAAATTTAAAAAAAAAATGCACAATAAATGAAATTTCGCATGAAAATCAGTTTGTGGCCATTTATAAAAAAATAAAGACTTTTCAAAAGCCTTGCAAACTTTTCAATGATTTTTCAGATTCCTGGTTTTCTAAAATGAAATTTAAAGGCCTTCAAGGTATTTCAAAGACAGTAGAAACCCCGAAATTTTAAAATATTTGGATTAAAATAATGAAGATGTTGCATAGTTTTTGCAGGCTCTAATAGATAATTAAACATTAACTAGAAAGATTAAAAGAAATTTTTGGCAGCAGATAAACCATTAATAAAGTACCAACTTTCATTATTAAAATTACAACCAGCAACAGTGCATTCCTAGATGTGACTTCCAACAGTGTAAAATATGTAATTAGATGGACATGTGATCATATTAAGCATGAAATAGCAGAGTTCGTTAATAATTATATAAATACCACAGTTACACACTTTAAAATAAAAAAGACTTTGTTAAATATCTTTAACAAAATAATAACTTTGTAAAACTAAAAATTATTTTTTACTTTGTCTAAATATTAACTCTTAGATTTTAAACTGTTTTGAATTAATACAATGATCAATTTAAAGATAAATTCACACAGAAGAAAACCTTTGAAAGTAACTTTCTACAGATAATTATATAAGCTTATAATAATCTAATCAGAATGAATACTTACCGTTTTGTGAATTTCACTTTTAAACGGAAGAGGGTTGTTATTCACTTTAAAAGAAAAATCTGTTCTATTTGCATAGAACAACAAAATTGTGTTGTGTACATATAACAATGACATAGGAGCAGAATGATAAGCATCCGAATTATAAAAAGCAGTTATTAATGTCGAATTGAACATTTTATCAAACTCTGCGCCAATTATATATTTTGATTTGTAAAAATTTAAATCTTCCTCTGCTTTTTGCATAAGAACAGTCAAATAATGTTCTTCTTCAAGGTCAACAAGATGTAGAGTATCAGTCTTTGAAAACATGCTGGCATAAGTATCACCCAAATCAATAGTAATATTAGATGTAGGATCAATGCCATAAACAACAGTAGTGTTTTGAAAGGCACTCAAATCAAAAATTGATTTATCTTCAATTCTATGGCTATAATAAAGACTTTTCTCTTTCAGTAAATTGGAAAGTACCAATATTAATGGAAGAACAAAAACTTGAGATAAGGTCAAAACAATACTACGTTTAGAGCATAGATATTTTTTTCTGAAAACTGCATTCACTTGTTGGAAAAATAAACTACAACCCTCGTTCCTTTCATTCGTCAATAAATGGTAAGTTGAGCCTTTTTTAATACCTAAAAAAAGAAGAAAGCTTACTTTAAATAATATCCAGTAAAATATGATCTATATAAAATTCAATAAAAATTAAAAAAGATACAATGGTGAATATTCAATCAATTAATACAAAAGACTGAATTTTTCTGTTTAGATTAATGCCTACTGAATTCCTTATGTAAAAATAGAGTTTTTCTAATTTAATTCTGATATACCTTTGAGGTATGCCAGAATATTTAAACTTAAATTAAAAATAGTCACTACATATTAAATTAAAATGTTTTATTAAAAAAAAAATAGCATGTAAGTATAACCCAAGAACTAAAATTTTGCATGTTTAGCACATTTTAAGTAAATTAGCATGCTTTCTTAAAAAGAAATCACAATGGAAATCATTATTCAATATTTCTTATTGAATCTAAACAGAAACAACTATATAGTTGTTTCTTCATACAGATAATACATTACACATTCAATTTTTTTTTTTTTTTAAATAAACATATGTATGTACTTAGAAATTAAGAGATTATACTATGGCTTTAAATTAAGATAGTTGTCATCAAGATTATAAGGTGAATGCTGTTGCCAACTTTTTCATCTAAATTTAAGCACTCTCTCCTTTCACTTTATGGAAGGAATGTCTTTTTTTAAATGAAAGTTTTTCACTAACTCAATTCAAAATGTTTGTTAGAATGATTCTACTTCAGAATGAAAATCAAAAGCGGGTTTTGAGATCAGCTAAGTGATTCTATGAGACTGACTCAACTTTAAAAAAAAAATAATTTTATTCATAAATTACATCTTTCAATTTAATGAGATTTTCATCTATTAATTTATCTGTAGTAATAATAAATAAAATTCAACCAATTTTAAACTCACTTGCAAAACTGCTTTAAGTGAAACGAAAACACATGATCTGATTTAAGCCAAAATAACAATAGACAGTAAAAACACTTAAAAAGTAGCATTTAAACCTTGAAATTTTATTTTGGCCTCAGCTCATGGCTGTCTTCAGCAGTGTTGCCAGACTTTTTGAGTTATTTCCCCCTAAAAGTGATAAAATTTCCCGCCAAAATTAAAAAACTTACCCTCAAATACTAAAAATCTTATATATATATACAGGGGTCACGCTGTCGATCGCCAACGTCGCCAATTGCAAAAATAAAATTAGTTTGGCAAAGGAAAATACGTTTTGGTGAAAATACTGATAATTGCTTTTCTTAATGAGGCCCGGAAAAATCTAATTTGGCGAAATGGTAAAAAGAGCCAGCGCAACCCCTGTGTATATATGTGCAAATATACATGTGTGTGTGTATGTATATTTGGTATATTGGGCCCCACCATGGCCGAGTGGATAAGACACTCAATATAGTAGACGGATGATGCATGAAGGTCCAGAGTTCTGGCCTGTATTGTGCAGCTGTTGATCTAACAATAAGAAGTTTTGGTCGGTTTTCTCCAGGTGTGACATGAATATGTGTGTTAAAACACCTTAAAATGTCCTCTGACAAAGGCAAAAAGCTCTGGAAAAAGGGCGTATGTTTTATTTTTATAATCAGCAATTTTTCTAATATTATTAAAGTTGATAAGTATTTTGGATTTCTGGATTAAAAGTGACAGGGCAGTGCTCACTTCATAAAATTTCAGATCATTAATATTTTAACGGTTTTAATAGTACTTTTTAAGAACTTTCAAATGGTTTTAAGCTGTAATTTTAATTCTTTTTGATAATAGTTATTTTAAATAATGAATTTTCTCCTGAATCCTGACTGAATTGTATGAACTGAAATTTGAAAAACTAATATATAAAAAGAGAGAATTGTTATACACCTTACTTTAGGCAAATTTAAACCTGAGTACAAACAAACGAAGAAATGGATTTCAAATTTTCAATAACACTTGAAGTAGAAAAAATATGTCAAATGGTCGCATTTCTTGGATGGTACTCAAATTATAAAAGGAGACAATGATCGCATAAATAAATGCATACTTCTGCTATTGTATAGAGCCTCATCAACTTCATTTAAACATATCCCTGATCCTTTATAGGCTGAAAGGCATATGGGGATTGTACAAAAATTTAAATTTTGTATTTATTTAGATTTAATCTGCTGAAAATTTTGATCAATACCATAAAATTCTGCACCTTTTCTTTATATGGTGCAATATGGTTCTATTGTAGGCATAACAGTCTGTGTTGTATTGTTTTTACATAAACCTAAGTTGTGGTATTCTAATCATTAAGTAATTTACTTTTCTAAAGTTATAATGTTCTGAAGTATAATTAGTGAAGCTGATTTGTAATTTAAGTACTTTTAAATCAGGAGATATAATGGTCTGAGTAACTTTCTTTTTAAAGTCAATAGTATTGTTCTTTGATTACAACTAATTACTCTTTTAATTATGTTTTGCTAAATAATTACTTTTTTCATCAATTTAATTACATATGAGGTTTTAATGATCTATGGAGGTGTAAATCTAATTTTCTTGTAATTTTTTATGTTTTTTGCTAATTATCACATTTTTCTCAAGAGCTGAACTTGTAATCAGCAGTAATACTCTGAACTTTAGTTTAAGTCCAGATTTTAATTATTTTCACCCATTTCCGGTTAATTTTCGAGCTTCTAACTTTTTACATGGTTGTATCAAACTGTTAGCCATCTCCCACTAAAATTTTAAAGATTTTCATTAAGTTTTTCAAACACTTTGTTGATGTTCTATTTTTTTTTTTCCATTCAAGATAACGGCCTTTTTTTTTTTCTTTTCCGTTTCTGTTAAAGATTTTCACTTAGCCATTTTTTTTTCTCTCTCCTTCCTTCTCGTGATGAGATCATGCTGCTTGTTGGACGCATGTTCTCTGATTGGCTCATGTTAGACCTTTGAGAACATTCTAGGCTTTGGGAGCGTGCTGATTGGTGGCTCTGAAGGGCATTGCTTTTAAAGAGGGGGAAAAAGTGCCTGGCATGGGATCATTCAAGGTGTAGACACGGAATCAGTTGGGCGTACAGTGCAGCGGGACTCATTTTACCTTTTGTGAGCACTTACTTTTTTGCTGATTCATGGCAGTGGACTACCACTAAGAATAAAGATGTGATTCGGCCATAATTTGGCCTGAGGGCCCTGTTTTTATAGAAAAAAAAAATGTAAAGCCGATCATCAAGTCTGTTTATTTTATCATGTCAGTCAGTTGACCATGGCCAAACAAAGCTGTTCCCGCTATTTTTTTCTTCTTCGTGTCCCCTCATGAGATTTGCGCTCTGTCCAGGCCTGGCTTTGGAAGAAAACCTTCCAAAAACTCATGGCACGAACAAAGACAAAATATTCTCGCATATGGGGCATATAATGAAATGTAGTATAAATGTTATTGAAAAGAAGGAAATATTATTCAAAGAAAACCTTCTAAAGCTCAAGAGGAGGGCTAATATACAATTTAAACACAGTTTTAATATAGCAAATATCTTTGGAAGAAAACCTTCCAAAGATATTTGCTATATTTGCTCGCATACCTTCGATATGCCCGTTCTTTCATCAAACAACTAACATTGCCAGCCAATTCTGCGATGCTGCCCTCAACTTCGGAGTCATATTCCACCACTGACTGCCAGACAAAGAGTGAGCCAGTGCCAACGTTCTTCTCAGCTGTCGAGAGATCATAATCCTTTTTGTATCTTCTTCCTGAGCAACAATTCCGGTACATCCTCAGCACGCCCAGCAGCAGAGATTGGGTGAGAACTACCCAATTTGGTTCTTATTTTTCTTATCAATTTGTCATGAGAAGAGGACTATCCTGCAAACTCAATCTGCGCTGTTCTCTCTTCATTTACAAACCACCATTATAAACCCCTGTCGCAAGACCGGTATTGATTTAGGTGTGTATAGGACTTATAGTTTTTCTACAGGGCTACGACAAAGATTTCTTTTACATTATGGCCTATGGGGGGAAACTCTTGAAAGTGCACTAGCCTTTAAACGGTATATTCGATTGAGCTCAAATTGGGTACATATGTTATAAACCACCATCGTAAGAGTGGTATTGATTTTGATGTGTACAGGACTTAGTTTTTCTACAGGGCTACGACAAAAATTTCTTTTACATTATGGTATATGGAGGGAAATTCTTGAAAGTGCACTAGTGTTTATTTAAATGCTTGGTAATGATTTTAATCGTAAGTGTTTGGAAAGTCGAGTGGAGTCACTCCAGATTTTGTGCAAGTTATAGATCTCCATGCATATCTTAAATTGTGAAGTAATTTTTCGAAATGTATAAATCTTTCTCATCCTTTAAGTGCTTTCCTTTTCAATTTTTTTTTTTTTTTTGTATACATATAATTTTTTGAAGTGTATAAATCTTTCTCACACTTTAAAGTGCTTTTCTTTTCTTTTTCTTATACATCTTTGTTGTTGTTGTTGTTTTATTAGTTCATTCCTTTTTATTAAAGATAATACACACAAAATAAAATGCCACAGGTAATCCGCACCTTCATTTTTTAAAGTTTTTTAACAGATAATCTGCGGATTATCGGCAGGAAATTACGGTACTGTTGACAGCTCGTCGAAACAGAACAGATAATGTTACTCAGCTGCAAAGACAGTTGCTCTTGGCAACAGGAAGAAGGGTGTCCAGCCAAGCAGTACATAATGGGTTTTATCAGGGAGGTCTCTATGCACGTAGGCCAATGGTCTTCATTCCGTTGACCTCACGCCATCGTGCAGCCCGAAAAAGATGAGCTGCTGAACATCGAGATTGGGAGAAACATGATTGGAGCCAAGTGCTGTTTATAGACGAGTTCTGATTCAGTCTGGAGTGACACCCAACATGTTTTGGTATGGAAGGAAAGGGGCACTTGAAATAACCCCTCATTCGTTCGTGAAAAGTCACAATACAGACGAGCTGGTTGGATGGTATGGGGTGGAATCAGCATAAGGGGACGTATGGACCTGCATATCGTTCGGAATGGTACTTTGAAGGTATGCAGACGAGATACTGAGACTTCATGTCATACCTTATGCTGCAGCCATTGGATTCTTTTGTTTTCCAGAATGATAATGCCAGACTGCATACAGCTCATCTCGTGGAGAACATGCTTGAAGCTCAAACAATACAGCGTATGGAAATGGCCAGCAAGCTCTACTGACCTGAATCCAATCAAGGATGTTTGGGACATGCTCAGATTATGCACTGCTGCGAGACCAAGGCCTCCTTTTACTGTCCGAAACTTGAAGATTACACTTCTTAAGGAGTGGAACAGTATTCCCCAAAGTCTTATCAATAACATCATAGCATCCATGGAAAACAGGTGTGCAGCAGTCTTAGCTGTTTGAGGAGACCACACGCCATATTAAATATCTTGCACCATTTCTAAACAATACTTTTTTTAAATTGTTTATATGTAATCAAATTGTTGCCCTAAATCAACTTTTCATGTTTCTTCCATATTTTGAAAGCTTAATTACAAATTCTTTATTGTCTTTTTTTCTGTATTGCGCATTTATACGTGTGTACTATCCATTTTATGCCAATACGAGCCTTGCAGGAATTCCTTAACTTCTTTGCTTGCTCCCCTAATTTTTTTGAACATTCTCCACTACTTTTTATAAATATTTATTTACAGTATCCTGAATGTTATATTATTATTTTGTTGGAACTAGGGGCCTGCGCTCTTAGACTCGAGACGCTCACTTTTCGAATGAGGCTTTCGGCCCCTAATAAGTATTTGTAAAAAAGGCATAATTGACAAAACTGAAAGATCGGATCTGATAGAATGTTACTGAACTACACATTCCTTGGAACAACTTCACACGATTTTTAATTGTGTAAAACCTATGGAACACCTTGCGTATTTGCCATCCATGGCGATTTTTCATTATTTGGCAACTTACGTATACGTATACTTAATAATTATTTCTAAGAAAACAGTGTTTCATCTGTTTTCTTTGATAAAAACTACGGAGCAGCTATTATATCTTGCTACTAATGGTGGCTTTTCATTATTTGGCGATTTACACATGCTCAAAACCGATAGTCATTGTTCATGTAAGGTTTCCTAGAAAACAGTTATCCATACATCCATTTGCATAATCCTTTGCAGATTAGCTTATTTAGCACCGCAAAATATACCATCTCGTGAGCAGGCAAATATCCAAGCTGTACTTGCTATAATGACATAGTTGATGCCGCCAAATATTTCTACGGGTGGCAAACACTCAAGCTGAACCTAACCAGCATTACTATAATATGCATTTGAATTATTTTTCATTTTCAAAATACTGTGTGGAAGTTTTTAGAACACATGTAGTATTTAGATTCACCCTGCTTGAGATAGCGTTTTTCCAGATTGTACCTGATGCCAAAATGGTGCTTTTTAAATCAGTTGCAATTCTTATTAGAAAAAGTTTTAGAAAAACGAATTGGCATCAATTTTAAACTCCTGTTGTCTAAGAGAACTTACTATTTGAAAATTGTCAACTTTGTGTAACACACTTGGACTTATTTATTTCACTTATTTTTTAATTTTGTGTAAAAATGGTGTAATTTTACTTCATGTTCGTTAATTTCATGCAGGAATTGCTTTGTTGCAAAAGCATGAATGATTTTATGATGGCGAAAATTGCCAAGCCTGGCAACAATGGCGTTTATTTTTTCAGTTTTTTATTAATATCTTTTAAAATAATTGGAATTTTGAAATTTAAGTCAGCTTATCGGCTTCCCAGGAATTTTCCGAATCCGTAGATAATTTTGTCGGAACTCAAATCCCAACGATTTTGGAGGAGATAGAAGAACAAGCTTTTGACAGCAGCGGCGACAGCATCAGTTACTTTTTTTTAGAATAGAGAGAAACAAAACAGCATGAAAATGTCAAATCTTACTCAAAAGAAAACAAAAAAGGTTTAGAAAAGAAAACTATATAAAAACAACAAGAAAATTTACGTTTTAAGGATTTAAGTTGCTCGCTTTCAGCTTCCATACTTCCTGAAGTACCAGTCATTCTGTAAATGAGAAATGATTCTTTCAATTATGTTCAAATTTACAGCAGAGGTTAAATATTAAAAACAAAGTCCAAAGAAATTTTAACAGCATGATAAATAAAAAAAATGATGTCAATGATACAAAATGCTTTTTCAAAGTTTGAATTTGAAATATTTTTGTAACACGTCCGAAAATCTTTTCTCTGAAACAAATTCAAGAACTTTCTATGGACTTAATGAAAGCTTCCAGGGACTTCAACATAGCAAACATTTTATTTTCAATGCTTGACTCAAACACATCAATAGTAGTCAATGACAAAACTTTTTTTCTCTTCAAATATGAGCAATTCATATTTAAAGGGGGGGGGGAGAGAAGAGCTTTAAGGGCCAAAAGGATAAACTTCTTATTAGATAGAAAGTTCTTTTTTTTTGAGTGTGTCTGTGGAGGAGATACATTCTATTGACGTAAATGTAAAATAAATGTATGGTGCTATAAAAAATTTAGGCATGTGTTGATAAAAGGGTCTTAAGGGTGTATAAATAAATCCCTGGTTAATAGTTTTGCTTAAGAGAAACAAAAGTAAAATAAAATATATAAATAGTTTATGAAATTAGACACTAACATGTAACATTCATTAAGCCATTTAAAAAAAAAAATATTTACACTCAAATGTAGAGTTAATATGAGGCCTGACATTGATTTGCTCACACAAATTATTGATGTCAGCTTGTACACTAGACTAACAAATTTGCTGATCTCTGGTAAAAGATGTTTGCCAGCCAGAAGGGATGTTGATTTAGTTTTTAAACCTTTCAGACTTGAAAATATCCTCTCACAGCAATATGTACTAAACAGTGTAAAAAATCATAGAGCATATTTTAAGCCATTTGAATAAATATTTAAGGGACAGAGTTTGCATGAAATGTTACAAATAGTGCTCAATGAAAGCTTTCTTCATATCAGTGCCATTTTGGATCTCCCCTAGTTCTATAAAAAAAACATGTTAGGAGTATGAATAACATAGATTTCAAAAGGATCTCGAATGAATTTCATTTTGCTCAGGCACAGTTCCCTGTGTAATTTTTTTTCTTTTGTAAAGAATAAGTTTTTACTTTCCTTTCATACTTTTTTAAATCTTCCATTAAAAAATAACACATCTAAAATGCAGTAGGAGAGCTAAATTCAAACTTGCCAAGTTCGCCTACACCAGACTGACTTGGTTGCTGAAGACATGTGCCCTCTTTGCATCCACAATGGATGCTGAGCATCTGCTCTGCCCATCTTTTCACTATCTACCATCTGTTATGTATTTATGTTACTGGGAGACTCATAAACAAATGGCTATTTGGCTTAGGACAGCTATTAACTGAAGAAACAGAAAATGTAAGTTCTATTTACTACTAGTCGTGACACCAACTGGGAATGATGCTTATCTTCACAACAAATGAACATAAAAAAAAATGTTCAATCCTATGATCAAATTATGTTTGATTCTACAGATTTTTTGCAAAACTTAAAGGTTACTGATCTGTGCTGAAGCACACTTTCTTTTGGAATTTCTTTTATTCACAAGTATCACTACCTATTGATTATTGTAGAGGTGGGGTACAAAAACCAAAATATGCTTTCTTTTCCCTATCTTTATTAACACATAAGAGAAATATTGGGGTGTGGGGGGGGGGACAAGTCCTTTCATCCCCACAGATTGCGATGACCATGCTTTCATTTTTTAAGTAAACATCTGTACATTGATAGATTTCTCCATATATTAGTAGACTGGTCCAATGGTGTAGTAAATGTTTTCACAGTAAAAAAGAGCATTTAATGTTTAAGAAAAGGAGAATTTTTAATGTAGCTTAAATTTTTCTCAAAATCTTTCAGCATATCTGTTCAAAATTTCAAGAGAGGCCCCGTTCTTCACACAGGAATGAATAGATTTTTTTTTATATTATAGTTTGTTGTAATTACTTTTTATCACCGTAAACAGATAAAACAAAATGGATATCACATAAATATTATCTGTGTTCAATAATCATGCATATAGAATTTCCTGGCCATCGTTTGAATGGTGAAGAAAATGATTCGGCACAGCACCATCTACTGTTAAAGTTATTGCAAAATATACCATATAAACTTAAGCTTGGAATCAACATGGGCGGAAAGCTGAATTTTCTCGGTGAACAGAATTCCTGTTGGTGCTTGACTCCCCTTTAGCATAATACGCCTTGGCAGATACTACGACGCAGATGCCATCTGTCATCTCCATTTTAAATCGTTTGTTGTCTATACATTTGATGAGTGAAAAAGCTCGAAAAAATACATGAATAATATCTTGCTAAAATAAGTTTCCACTTTATGAATAGGATGACTGATTAGAACGTATAAAATTGAAAAATGTAAAAATAGATTCTAAGTTTAAAACATTTTCTCAGTAAGAGAGAAATATAGAATTTTCACAGCATTAATTGAATGAAGGTCCTCGAATTGTATATGAAGAGTACTATTTTAAATACAAAAGCATTGGTTTTTAAGAAACCTCCTTTTTTAGTTATTTTACTTTTATTGAATACAAATTTATAACACAATAAGAATAGTACATTGCAATCTCTGAGATACAAGTATTTCTGCATCGAAATGTAGTATTTTGCTACTACTGCCGTGAAATTAGTTTAGCTAGGTTAAAATTTAGATTTTAAATTAAGCAAGCTACCAAAACAGATTTAAGATTTGACCATGCGTTGTGACTGTAGTAGTTAGTTAAATAACCCATGGTTCTCAGCCTTGCCTGAAGTGTGTGTTAGAAGTGTGGTAAAATAAACACAGAGACATTGCATTAGATCACCAAAATACAAATTTTATTCAACAATATCAGGGGTAAACAACTAGTGGCCTCAGGACATCAGCATTTAGAAATAAAAGTAAGTAAAACACAGCGCAGGGGTATTACAGCGCGCGGTAGATATGCTCGAAAAACAAAAATATTAGAGTGCTTTAATTTCCCATTATTAGCCCTTGTAAATTGAAAAGTAAAAAAAAAAAAAAGGAAAAGGGTAATGCTTAATTAAAATTGTCATGACAAAAGTAGCACGATTTCGATCCAAAATTTAAGTTAAAAGGCTTTGCTGCAGCATAAAAAAAATTTATCCTATCAAAAAAGAAAAGAAAAATTTGGGCAAACAAGTCCCCACCTTCCCCAAGCCACACAAGGCATCTAATGAAAATCCCACACAAAATCCTTAACTGTTACTTGAAACCCCACTTTTACAATCCAACAGATGAGTTTAAATAATTAACAAAATAAATAAAAAGGGGAACTTTGCAATTTTTACACCAAAGGGTGCAGCAAATTCATTGATGTGCAGAACAACTCAAACAAGTAATTACAGAGATTAGCATTGGCCAAGCCAGAAAATAAAACAGATTTTATGACCCCTCCAAAAATTAACTAGGTAAGAAAAAAAAAACACAGCATCAACAATTATCATTTAACAAAAACAATACACAAAAAAATTAAACATGGCGTTACTGGAAGTTATACATCAGGATAGTACTCAAAGTAGAAAAAGAAAATTTAGCATTTACAGTTGTCTTCAATTCCCCCCCCCTCTTTTAAAGATGAAAAGTTAATAAAAATTTAGGGTTCTTCAATAGGTACGGTGAACATGGTGGTTAGGAGAGTAGTGAATCGACTTCCTGGGTGGGCCGGATCCTTGCAGATGGAAATAAAAGGCAACGATCTTACCGGGATTCAGCTGCTGGAGTTCGAAGATTTCCCGAGGACTTCGTACGGCAGGACATTCAGGCAGCTCCCGATGTGGCTAAGATGACTCGATCGTGGGCCGGGCAGGGGTCATGCGCTGCTTCACAAAATGGTGTCGGAGAAGGCGCTAACTGCCTCAAAAAAAAAAAAAAAAAAAAAAAAAACAGCGTGAAATCTCATCAAGGGGGTTCACTCGCTCGCCACCTCAAAAAAATATAATGGGTTATTCACCCGGCATAGTAAAAATAAAATTTGCTGTTCTGATGATCAAACGTTTTATCAGGCCCTCTGGCCTACATGCTAAAACTTCACATAATGAACTTGTTGTAAGTGACGACAAAAATGCCGAGCTAGGCCCCTAAAAATGCGCGAGGAGACCCCGGTACAGACACGTCCTAGCAGCACCACGACAGCTCTCAGAATGACGCTTTCTGCCCCACGCGTGAGGAGCTTCGCCGAGACGCCGACCCCGGGGACCAATCAGAACGCGCCATCTCAGCCGGGAAACTTCGAGAACATTCGATTGTCGGGGGAAGGAAGAGAGGAAAGAAGAAAATGGCGGCCAGCAACTACTACACGCGGGAAAGAAACGAACTTGGCCGAGAAGAAACACAGGCAAGAACGGCCATCTTGATATGGGAAAAAAAAATCTGATGTGTCCAACACATGACTTCCTTGCACGTCTATTAATTCAAAAATGTTTTTTACGCACTTCCTCTAAACTTATTTGTTTGAAAGAGATAAAATATCAATAATAGTAAGGTATAGCGATTTCTAGACAAATATTTCGATATCGCCAAGTTAAGTTCAATTTGAAAGATTTCCTTCTGACACTTTATTTGGCGATATTTCACCAAAAGCCGACAAACTTGAGGTAGTTTGCGAGATTTTGGGGATTGCCAAAGTAGTCATTGACCCCTGACTTTCAATGAATTGAATGCATCCATACACATTAATGTATTTAAAGTCATTTGGCTCACCCTGTAAATAAATTCCTAGTCGATTGCTGTCAAAAAAGATATTGAAAACAGTTAGATATTATAATATAGTTCTAAATACAAAATTTCAAAATTCTACGGGTTAAAGTTTTAGAGTTATACAAAATACGAAATAATTTTTGGAGCCAAATTTGGCGATATTTCGGCGAAACTCGTCAATGTCGATGACATTTGGCGAGATTTTAAGCATGGACCAACAATGACATATTATCGCCAAATTTGGCGATATTTAGCCAAAACTCGCCAAGAACGATGACAAATGGCGATACTTTGGGCATGGACCAAATGACTGACTATCGCCAAATTTGGCGACATTTCGGCAAAACTCGCCAAGGTCGAGGACAGACGGCGAGATTTTGGGCATGACATTTGTCAAACAATGACTGACTACAATTGTATTATATTGAAGATTTCCATAGAAATTAAAGTACTGAAATTCTTTTTGGTGGTCCTGTAAAGAAACTCCAGTAGATTGGAACCAAAAATCGAGATGCACAACTAGATGTTACAACAATCTTACATATGAAATTTCATAATAGTTTTTGAGATTTGAGAGTTAAATATGCACACACGTACACCAAAAGTCGCCAAGCTTGGCGACTTTTGGCATAGTTCTTGAGGGAGGCACGTGACCGTGGTCGGACCATTACCTAACTTATGTGGTAGGACGGTATTGTGCTTGAAATGGATGAATGCCCCTAAAATTGCCATTGACCGTAATGTATTGGAAATCTTTTGAGTGTTCCTGTAGCAGAACTGTAAATGATAAAGACACTTTTTTTAATGGAGAAATTCATTTTCTAACTCTTTACAGCATATATCACTCCTGAGTCGTTTGAAATAGCCCAAAACCTCTAAAAAACGCTTTGATGAATGTCGGCCCATAGAGCGTAATGTATTTCGAATCTTTTAGGCGGTTCTGTAGATAAACTGTCCAGTCGAATGGAACCGAAAGGGGAGGTGCACAACTAGATGTTACAACAATCCTAAATATAAAGTTTCAACATTCTACGCCTAATAGTTTTTGAGATATGCGAGTTTAATGAATTTCGGCCCATTGAGCGTAATGTATTTCGAATGTTTTGGGCGGTCCTGTAGATAAACTATCCAGTCGAATGGAACCAATAGGGGAGGTGCACAACAAGATGTTACAACTATCCAAAATATGAAGTTTCGACATTCTACGCCTACATGACACCATCTTGTTTTTTGAATCCTCTCTGGTGTTAGCCTCCTGCTTGCGATAAGTTACCTCCTTTCGTCATTGCCAAAGATCCTCGGCTTTTCTCCCCATGTGACGTCGTAGTTTATTCGCTGTGATTGCCTCTGTATCTTCGTGGTAAAGGAGAGGTTTTCTGATTGGCCAACTGGAACTTTACTGTATGCAAATTTGTTTTCACTTTTGCACGTGTTGTATTTAAGGAATGTGTAATAGTTTTACACAGCTTCTAGCTTCTGTTCCCACTAGGTTCTGTAGCTTGAACAATGTGTGCGTTATGTATCATCTTTATTTTAACTATGATAAAATACTTTGGTTTTCAAAACGTCTTGTCTAGTCCCTTTTGTCTACTGCAACTTTTATATAACTCTGCCAGCCTGAAGAATGGCTATCATCCGGATCAAGGCGAATTCCTATTGGCTAGCACATGGCTGAAAACATGCGCAGAAACAGAAAAGTTCAACATTTTCAACTCTGTTTTCTGCCTTTGATTCTGCTTGATAGAAACTGAAAAACTGGAAGTTCGCCAATTTTCTGTTTCAGTTTTCTGCGTTGCATATTCCGCCATTGTGGATTTCAGACTTTAGCAGAAGCCTATTACTTGATTGTTTAGTGCAAATAAACTCTATGTCAAAAATTTGCCAAAAGAAATATAAGAAAATAGAAAACACCAATCAAAATATATGCATAGTAAACCATTCATACCAAAAAGAATTATAAAGATATCTTATAAGACTAAAAATTGAAATAATATCTAATTTTGTAACAAATATACTTTTATTAATATAAATAGCTTTAAAATTTCTAATATATTTTTAGACATATAATAAAAATTTATTTATGTGCAATAAAAAAATTCAAAATACTGGTGTTAAAAGATAAATAAATAAAAGCTTTGTGTAAAAAATACACATAAACTGATACTTATAAGTATCAGTTTATGTGGTTTTTTACACAAAGTTTTAATTTATTCTATTTATTTATGTAATTTTATTTTTCAGAGCAACTTTACTACACAGATGCATTATTTCAAATTCAAATACTTTCAGATTGATGAACCTAATTAACAGGGGAAAAAAAAAGTCTGGAATGACTTCAGTAGACTTTCGAAGCACGCGATCTTTAACAAGCATTTAAATAAATTTGATTCAACTCCATCGGATGTAGTGTTCAGACACTACTTGAAATAATTTGAGTTTATAGGACACAATGTATAAGAATACATTTTTATAGCCCTAAAAAAAAAAAAAAAAAAAAAAAAAAAAAAAATTGTAAGCTTTACACTCACACCAGTATGTAATTTATCCAGTATGTAAGACAGTGACCTAGAACATGTTTATTTATTTGAGCTTATTTGAATGCACAATATAAACAGTAGTGTACTTTGAGGAATTTTTTCTATAGTGTATAAGAATTACTTTTGTAGCACTGTACTAAAACTATAAACCTTACACATCAAAATCCATAAAGGTTGTTTGACGGTGTTCTATAACATACATACCCAATTTAAACTTATTCAAATGCACCATTTGGGCACTAGTAGACTTTAAATTATCTGTATCCAAAGCTTGTTATGCATAAGAATTATCTTTTGCAACCCCATGAACAAATTTTCAGCTCTACACACACAAAAATCTATAAAGGTTATGGTGACCTATAATGTACACAACCAATTTGCGCTCGGTCGAATGCATCGTTTAGGGTCTAGCGCATGTTCAAGAATTTCTGTGCATATGCCCTAATGTAAAAGAATTCTATTTGTAGCTCTGTAAAAAATATGTGAGTCCTATGCACACCAAAATTAATACTGGCTGTGTACCAATGGTCTATAACGCACATACCAAATTTTGAGCTCAATCGAATGCACAATTTGGGAGCTATCACATTCACTCACTCACGGGCACATTCTCACTCACACACATGCACATATATACATGCATCACCATAAAAGTAGCAAAATGAACTCAGAAGACCTCAAAACATGTAAATACATCAAAATCTCAAAGCCAATTTTTTTCATGATAACAATATTTTCCTTACATGGTGCATGTTCGGAAAGTATAAAACATATGAGGAAAGTCACCATTTCTGAATAAACTATTAAAAATCTGAGAAAATGAAGAAAATTCCAAGAACCAAAATAGATTCTAAAAAGCTTGAGACTTGGGCAAAAATCTTAAGACATGGCGTGCTCAATATTAACATAAGTATAGTTAGACAACTTACTTATGTTAAAAGTAAGTCTTAAGTAAGTCTAAGACTTAGTAAGTATAGTCTAAAGTAAGTATAGTCTAAAGTAAGTTTTCTTAATTTATGAAAAAGAAAAAATATATAATTACTTTTTAAACAAGTCGTCAAGAGTAGTTTCCATTACAATTATGTCTTTTGTATTCATACTTTCATGTTCTAGTGCTTTCAACAAGTTTTCATATTTATGACAGACGTCAGGAGGTAATACTGACTTTAACTCAGTCTCTGTTTCACCTACAGTGATGGCATTAGGGATATGGGATTTAATTGTTCTTTTTAACTCTGCAGAATTACAGTTTGTTCCTTTGACTACAGTGAGAAGATAACCACAATCTGAAAATGATGTATAATTAAAATAAGCCATTACATTGCAACTTGGATACAACAAACTTCTCTAAAATGATTCTTAATTCAAAGATTTCGCTGGCTTAGTAAGTGTTTAAAAATGTAGATAAATCAAAGTTTTAACTTATTTTATTTGAAGTTTTTGTAACAAATTATCAGTTGTAAGTTTGTCTAGCTACTAGCCAGCGACATAAATGAAGCTGTTTTTTATTCCTAAACATGTTTGATGAATTAGCTAAAACCTTAAATGGATGAATTCTACAACATTAAACAGACATTGTATTTTTTTTTAAATTATAATTTTTTGTATTAAAATGCATGTGATAGCTTATGTAAATAATATTTTGTTACGACACATGTAGTGTTTAAGTCCTTCATTTCATAATCTTTTTCACTAAATATTTATTTATGGATCAAATAACTTTTCCAAGAATTTAATGGGTCTAAAAATTGATTCTTAAAATTTTTAGACCCATTTAGATGCATTTTTAGACCTTTTAAAAATTAAAGTTTTGACTAACTAAAAAAATTTTAGCGACCTTTCTTCAGCTTCGAATTATCCAAGTTACATTGAATTAATAGATTAATGAAAAATAGCATTAAATTCTCGTAGAACACAAATTCTACGTTTGTTCTCTTACTTGCATCTTGAGCAGAAGCAAGCAAGAGAACAAACAAGAAGCTTGATGCAATAAAAAAAGTACAAATCAATAACAGTCGACTCTGGATATCTCTGTTTATCTCAATTTTCCACTTATCTCAATGTTTTTTAAAGTCCCAAATTGATGAAATGTAATTCAACAGAAATTTTTTCCCACTATCTTGAAGAAAAAATCTATCACCCCGTTTATCTTGATTTGTACTGTTACTAGCTGATTTTTCTTTTATCAACAAATTTTGGAGAAAATATCTTTCTGTAAACTGCCCCCTATATTTTGAAAACATTGAAGAATGCATTTTATAAATATATTCCTAAAAAAAATTGATGTTTAAAGGTGAGTCATGCTCAGGAGGAAAGTTAAGGAAGGATAGTTTATCTGTTCTTGTTGGATCAAATGCTGAAGGATAAAAAAAAAACTCCCTTGACTTATTATTGGCAAATCGAAAAAGGTCAAATCATTACCAGTAAATTATAAGAACAATAAGAAATGAAGATTAGCAATTTGTTTAAAGAATATGTATGAAAACTTGATTTAAATGTTTATTAAAAATCTAGGAAAATTTTACTATTCGTAGACAATTGCCCAGCACATCCAAATTTTAAACTTAAAATCAACCCAAAAAAAGCTTGAATTCTTTCCACCAAACACAACATCTAAACTTCAGCTACTCATCAAGGTTTAATTCATAATTTAAAGGTGCATTGTAGAAAGAGATTGATTGCAAAACTTCTCACTGATATTGAAAAGAATAAGGAGCAGGTGACTTCCTTCCATTTCAATTTTGGATGCTATTTGAATGATTTTTAATGCATGGCAAAATGATGTTTCCCAGGAAACTATTACAAAATGTGGATTTTTTTCGTCCTGTGGTGCCTTTGCACAAGGAACCAATGAATGTCTGAAAGATGAATTCAGAGATGTAAAGGAACTGTTTCAAGATGAATCAGAATTTTGTAACAACATAAATGTAGACAAAGAATTAATAACATGCAAAGAACTCTGTGATGAAGACATTATCATAAAAATAACAACTACAGAAGAAGATGACTCTTCAGTTGTTATCAATAATAATGTGCGAACGAACACTGATGTTCATTATGCAACATCGGCTATTTATCGTTCAACTAGTAGCTTTGTAAAAGTACCGAAAGATGTTTTTAATGCATTGTAGAAAATTAATGATTTCATACATAAAGATATATAATATGAAATCAAAACTAACTAAAACAAGTAAGTTTGAAAAAATATCTAGTAACCCAATCCTAAATAAAATTGTCAATTGTTGTTTTAATTCTGAGTATTATACCTTAATTCTTCTTCTAACATTACTTCTAATGATCAACTTATGCATTTGTCACTGAAAAGTGAAAATATTTTCTTTTATAGTTTGAGTTGATGGTATATTTTCACCATATAATTAAAATATACCTCTGAATAAAATATTATGTGTGATTTCTGCTACCTCGAATTTCGGTTATCTGGAATATTTTTGCCAATTCAGCCGACTTTGAGATATCGAGAGTTGACTGTAATATGATAGAATATTCATTATAAATAAGACTTTTAAATGATTTTGAACTGTGCTTTTTACATATCTTAAAATGATTAAGCATTGTTAATTAGTAACATCACTATTTAAGATTTTTCTAAATTCATTCCCAAAATAGTTACACCAAAATGTATTTTAGAAAATCTATTTACAGGCAAAACTACTGTTTGTTCTGATAATCAATCCTTTTCCCAATCTTTCTCGCATTTTTTAAGGTCAATAGTAATTTTTTCTAAAAGAACGAGAAGTCAAACCACTAAGAGTTTGTGAGATGTTTAAAATCCTCCAGATAGTTCGTTGAACGGGACTGTCAGAACCTGGGTTTTCTATAATAACCCACCCATCTTTTCTCTCTCTCTTTCTTTTCTTTTTGATAATTATTTTATGTAAGTTACATTTAATTATAATTTTTTAATGGCTTTACAGAGACACTAAAAATATCAGGAGCAATGACTTGATAGATTTAAAACAGATTAGAAAAAAATTTCTAATCTGGGAAGAAAAAAAAAATCCAAAATAACATCTAAGTAATTATACCATATTTCTTTTTCAAAAAAATTGGAGAACCACAGGATTTTATAGTTCCATTATGAAGAACAGCAATTTTATCAGCAAGTGCATAAGCTTCACCAATCTCAGATGTTGTTAGGAAAATAGCTCTGTCTGTCTTTTCTAATTTCAGAACATCCCAAACAAGTCTTCGACTTGTTGAATCTAACTGCATTGTAGGTTCGTCTATAATAACAACCTGTAAAGCCATAAAAACAAAACAAGCATTATGCTATGGTTACATTAGAATAAATCTTTTATAAAGTTAAATAAATGGAAATACAATTTATAAATTTGTAAAAGGTTAGGTATATTGATCAAGAGAACTAATTTAGCATTTATGGTTACTGTAAAAGTGGTGGGAAAACACCATCACATATTTTGAGATGATTTCAATAAATTTGTAAAAGATATAGACATAATTAGTTAAAAACATTAAAAAGCCTAAAATCTCCATAAAATAATTAAAACACGCACCATGAGCGCTTTCGACAGCCTAGCCCGCTGTCATCATCAGAACTGAGCTGCTTGGCTCGTTCACCGCTTCTTCTTCATTAAGGCCTGCCACGACTGCTCGATCTGCGCATGCGCCATGTCGTTGACAGCTCCCTCTTGCTTATTTCCAACGCTTCCCGTCTTAAGCCATAATTGTGGTTATTGAAATTAGCTATTTTCTTGACATTTATGAAATCTATATTTATATTTTCCTTTAAGGCTAGGCGGGATAGAGCGGTACTTTGTCTATTGTATTTTATGTCGTTTATGTGTTCTTTAATTCTATCTTTAATTTTTCTTTTTGTAACACCAATGTAGCATCCGGGAAGGTTGGAATCTCTATAAGTGAAATTTATTTTATAAATACCTGCGGTTGCCTCTTTATTGCTGGCTATGATTAAGATTCTTCTTATAATTAACTTTTTAACTATGGCCTATAATACTGATAGAAATATGCTCCAACCAACAATTACTAAAGGAAGAAATACAATTCATAAAGCAACTTGCGCGTGAAGCTAATTATCCCAGCAATATCATCCCCCGCCTAATCAGAAATAGAAGAAAGAAACTTAACATCATCAACGACGCACAAAAAGAAAAATCCACATTTACTCATCCGATTCCCTACTGTTGCAGTCTCGCTGTACAAATATCCAACAGTTCTTTTATAAAGGGCACGTAAAATGAACCTTCGTATCCCAATTCAACCCAATAGCAATATATTTAAAAGAATCTGGTCAGATAAAGACAAGATTAACCCTCTTGAAACCGCAGGTATTTATAAAATAAATTTCACTTATAGATATTCCGACCTTCCCGGATACTACATTGGTGTTACAAAAAGAAAAATTAAAGATAGAATTAAAGAACACATAAAGAACATAAAATACAATAGACAAAGTACCGCCCTATCCCGCCTAGCCTTAAAAGAAAATGTAAATATAGATTTCGTAAATGTCAAGAAAATAGCTAATTACAATAACCACAATTATGGCTTAAGACGGGAAGCGTTGGAAATAATGACACAAGAGGGAGCTGTCAACGACATGGCGCATGCGCAGATCGAGCAGTCATGGCAGGCCTTAGTGAAGAAGAAGCGGTGAACGAGCCAAGCAGCTCAGTTCTGATGATGACAGCGGGCTAGGCGGTCGAAAGTGCTCATGGTGCGTGTTTTAATTATTTTATGGAGATTTTAGGCTTTTTAATGTCTTTAACTAATTACTAAGGTATTTCCGTGTTCAAATTTTAACTTAGACATATTTTGGTAGTGATATGCTGCATCTCAGTACTGATTTTGTCAGAATTCAATTCCTCCCCCCCCCTTTTTTTTTCAAACACAACTTTTCAAAGTTCTCACACATCCGTATTTTTCCTTGCTTTCCAGATAGTCAAGCTTTTACTGTAATTACATTTTCTTGCAATTCTTGAGCTTTGATGGCCTCAGTTTTCAATTTTTATGTTATGCATTAATTCAGCTACATCAATAAGTTTCCTCAAGCTTTTCACATCCTGAAGCTGAATACATTAACTCAAAATGCAAAACAAAGCTACATCAATTATTTAAAAAAAAAATAAACATTCTCATAAAAATGTACTTATTCTGGAATGTTAAATTACTACTACTATTATGTTTACCGTAAAAGTGTGTGTATAATAATGCGTGTAAAGCATGTAAAATAAATACCACTGAATAATTATTACTTTTTTTTTTTTTGATATCAAAAATTTAATTTTTTGGCTCTTAAAGATTGAAACATTTACATATTTATTGATATTATTTATTTTTAGAAACAACACACACACACACAATTTTTTTTATTATTTAGAATATATTAAATTGTATTAGTTTTTAAAGCAAGAAAAACTTACTTCTGTTTCACCAATCAAACTTATTCCAAGTGATAACCGCCGTAAGAGACCAGGAGAAAGTGTTGAGGCTAAATGGGCTTTCTTAATTTCAAGATCAAACAAATTTAATATTTTAGTGATCTGTGTGTCTATTTCAGATTCCTCAAAACCTCTAATCTATGAGAAAAATATGAATGATTTTTTTTTTTTTAATTTCAATTAACTTTTACATAAAATCTGTACCATATTTTGTTAATGAAGTATAAAAAATATGCACATAGAATTATAAAATTACATATGTACAGTTTTAAAAATAAATTTAACAGGAAAAGTAAACCTTTAATTATTCAATAAATACATAATATGAGATATGTCATTTTTAAAAAGTTTCAAACTTTTAATTTGTATACAACTGCTATAAAAAAAAAAGAAGAAGAAGAAGAACCAATACACTAATGAGGGGGTGAAATAAACTTCAAGCTTTCATCAAAAAAGCATTTCAGACATATATCGTTAAAGATAGATAGTCAGGGATTATACATGTTTTTGAATGTGAATATTTATTGTTAAAGTACAAAAAAATTATTTTCTTTTGTAATTTCTGTAAGACCCTGGACAAGATAATCCAACGTGATTTTTCCTTTTGAGAGCTTTTAAAAAGTGGTTTAAGTCAGGATGAATTTATCTTCATATCTCTTACACTTTTTAAGATATAATTTTCAAATTTTGTGCATCACTTCATTACTGTATGAGGCAGATTTCCGTAATTGGAAATTTTTTTGCAGAGTCCTATAAAAATTTAAAAAGTGGAACTTTTAGAAAAATAATAAGAGGAATTTCTTCTTAACGTAGTCTTTTCTGTTACCTTATTTTGAGCATTCTTGCATTTGACATTGACCACTTATCTCTCACAGATAAAGAATTAAAGAAGTTATCCACTTTTTGGGACACTGTGTGCATGTGTGTGCATATATATATATATATGTATGCATGTATGTAAATGTTTGTTTGTTTGTCCAGGAACTCCTTCCACACCGTTCGACCGCTCAGCTTGAAATTTTGCACATATATGTAAAATGACATAGAATAGTCCATAGTCAACTTTACAATTCTGAAAACTCAATTGTTCCACAATTTTTTTATGATTTTCGCCTTCAGAAAGCATTTTCATTTTCTGATTGCCTAAAATAGTGATCATGTGATATACTATCTATATGTTGGCAATAGACATAACAGTAAAAAGAAAGATAAATCATGCCAAATGCATCGATTATAAAATACTTTCCAACACAAGGTTTTAGCACCAAATTTGGCGATGTATTTTTCTTAAATCTTTTTTTGGAGATAAGATAATGTTGTATTATTAATATACATGCAATTTTATGAAACTCCGCTAAAGACCTTTAAAAATTTTTTTCATCACTTAACTGAAGAATCTAAGAATTTTATACTCATGTCTAGTGCTAAAATTTGTATTAGTGTATCTCAAATGCCACAGATTGTACTGTATTGGAATTCTTTTAAGTGTTCCTTTAGAAGAGCTATTAATAACAGAGACACTATTTTCAACGAAGCGTGTTATTTTGAGAGCCTCAATAATATGTATGCCAATTTTATTATTATTTTTTTTTTTAAAACCAAGTATCTCTAAAATACATTTCCAAGAATGACTGCCCATAGAGTGCAATGTATTGGATTTTTTTTCTCCTGTAAAAGAACTATAAATGCTACTTACACAGTTTTCAATAATGGACATGGTTCTATACATGGAAAAACATAAATTTCACACAAATCGATGTATATTTACAGCATTTAGAACTCTGGAAGGGTGGACAACAGAATGGACAATAAATCGAAATCATTAATACCTCTCAAACTGATTGATTGGTATGTTAAAAATATAAATATTTCTCTTAAACAACGTAATGGTGAGTGAACATGGAGAGCGAAAAATTTATTCTTTTAAGGGTTAGCACTCAAAAATTAATTTTCCACAAGCTAAAAAATAAAAGTTCACAATTTTGTTCCATGTAAATCCGGTAATGCGTTAGAACTAGCGATCGATCGATCAATACCACATTTTCACTGATACTGACACTTTACCTATAAACTCATTTTCAGAAATAGCCGTTACCGATATTTTACAGTTATTGTATCTGCTGACATGGGCGCCGAAAGAATATTTTCCAGGGAAGGGGGGGGGCAAAGACTACTTCAACATATGGTTATGTTAGAAAGAACAAAAAAGCAAGGGAAAACACTGCACACAAAAATACAGGGAGTGGCAAGTACCCCCACCCCCCTTGCCCTATGCTGCCGGCGCCCATGTCGGCTGATACCGAAACTTTACAGTTATTGTATAGGCCGATACCGAAACTTAACCAATACCAATACTTCACATGATTTAATGCCATTTACATTTACATCTGTGGGCAGTTTTTGCAACGAGAGTGCAGTTCTTGTTAAAATGAATAGCACCAGGATGAGCCAATAGATATTTTTCACTCAAAAAAGTCACCGGTGGACACCCTGCACTGAAGGGCTGTTTTAATCAATTGTATTTTTGCCAAGGGGCTGTTTTAATCAACTGTAATTAAGTGAAGGGGCTACTTTAATCAATCGTATTTTTGTGAAGGGGCCGTTTTAGTTTACTGTAATTTTGTAAAGGGGCTGCAAAACGGACCCAAATTTTGTCTGCACCGACCCCTGAATATCTAACTTGAATTGTTGAAAGAAGGAAAATAAATCCCACCTAGTTAACTATGTTCATTAATGTGCTCGAATTGGGCACTAAAATTGCTTTTTGACTGAAAACTATAAAAAATTCCCAGAATGAGGGAACAGCTCGATTTTCAGAATTTTAAAGTCCCCTATGTGTTAATTTAGGGTATAAGCTAACTAAATTCTAAATTTCTCTCATTTTAGTGTGATTGAATAACAAACATTCTAACAACCATTCACGTTTATAATATTAGTACGACGTTACTTAAATTGAAACTAATTTCATATCTCAAATCACCTATACAAAAGTATTCACTATACATTAAAGTCTTGAACACAATTTTAAAGAGTTCTATAGGTTGAATGCATAAAATACTTCAAATGGATGAAATTCTATGACATCTATGAATGAAAATGACATTTATTCAGACAAAAATCTTATTTATTTTTTTCCTCTTAAATTTTTGAACACTTTTCATGAATTAAGATATTCAGTCAATTTGATTATCAGATAGAAATAAGTCAAGAAACAACTCTGTTATACAAGATATTTCGATAACTCATTGAGGCACCTAAAAACAAAATGGCGGTGTGCCCAAATGCCCTGCTCTAAATTTGTCTGTAAGTGTATAACATACAGCCCCCCTTCCCCTAACAAACCAAGTCTTTATTATTTTATTTTTCGGTATATTCACCATATAAAATTACCTGTACTTTTTGGGTAAAGAAAAAAATAAATTTTTGAGAAATGTATTAAAGATTTGTGATGACAGTTCCTGTTGCTCTGCCTACTTCGCAGTGATTTGAAGACTTTTCCCCACAATTTTGGATAAAGAGTTAAAGATAAGGAAAACACTTGTGTACTGGAAGGGGCTTGTCTTGCTGTGAAAACAACCCAAAAATTAAAGCATCCAACAGGAGTAGGCAGTTTACATAAGTCAAAGGTGGATATTACAGATTTCGGCAACTCAACTGTTTATTCTCTGAATTAAGTTGAGGGTATTTTTTTTAGCTATATAATTCAAACATAGCGTTAAAGAAAACACACAATTGATTATATTTAGAGTCATAATCAATTATTGATCTAAGTATTCAAAAAATATTTTTTAAATGCAGAAAAGCTTAATGATTACATTAACCTCTTGACTATGCAAATGTGATGCGAACATGGTTTCTGCATTTCACAACACGCAAAAGAAAATCATAGTTTTGTAAGGGCAAACCAAGTTTTCTTACATCTTGTAGGGAAGGTATATTGCTTTCCCTCCAGAAGATCATGTGAACACTATGAACCAATAGCATACTGGAATCTTTCATTTTAAATAGGAGGAGCTATGAAACTGGTGTTTTTCAGATTTTTAAATTAAAATTATATCTTTACTGTTTCTCCAAGAAAGAAAGAAATAGGGGAGAGGGGCGGAACACTTTTTTCAGCAACAACTAGATTATTTTAGAAAAAAGGTAAGAACAGGGCTCGAAAATTATATTGCCCAATAAGTCCGGGCATGCATTTTTTCCTCTTACATGCCTGACCGGGCAAGTAAATATAACGTAAAGAGTAACAGGAAAAATTAACAAATATTCCACTACTCATAGAAATAATACTCTGTGTTTCACCCAGTGCATCTCCCTGTGAGAGAGTATTCATTGCATAAAATATCGATTCCGATGCAGTGCTGTGTCATCTGAAACGATGAATTGTTTAATGCGAATAAGCATTGATGGTGTTGAATCAAAAAACTTTGATCCATCAGCAGTGATTGAACATTGGCTATTTAGTACAAAAGGAACAAGACATGTGGCATGCACTTGCCTATACCTAAAAGTAATTTTTTAGTTATATGTGTGCAATATTATACTATAATTTTAGTATATGTTACTGTTTTTGTAAATATGCAATTAAAGATATTTGGGCAAGTACAAATTTTAATCGGGCATGCATCTGTTTGATTAACATGCCCGAAAGGGCATGTAAAAATTTTTCGAGCTTAAGGTAAGAATTCTCGATTTATTTTATTTTATTTATTATTATTTTTAATAATTTATATATTTCAGTTGAATTCTAGATTTTTGCTTGATTTAAATGATTATTGTTTTAATTGTTTCATATTTTTATGAATTAAATCTCTTTTTATAATGCATTAGTCATTTAATTGGTGAAATCAAATATACAATTTTAAAATATTTAATTTGCTAAATCGAAATTTTACTTTAAAACTCACTTTTTAATTATAACAAAACATATTTTTGCTCCTAACTTTGTACAAATATTATCAATTATAAAAATTTGCAAAATGGAAGTTAGTTACATACTTGTGTAACAGTGTGCACAGTGTGATAAATTTAACTTACAAGAAGATATAATCCTTTACAATTAATAAGCCGAGATAATAAAATAAGATCTAAGCACATCAAAAAGTTAGTTTGTCTTAAAAAAAAAAAAAAGAATCTATGTATATATAAATACACTAAGGAAAACTTTTGTGTCCCTTTTGCAGCACATTGCGCGAACAGATGAGCACAAAATTCGGCACAGTGAAAGTTCGTATGGAGGTGGTTGTGCGAATGTTAAAATTTTAGTGTAATACGCTAATGCAACGTAAAAAATTAGAGAAAGTAATTTGGCATACAGTATTTCAGGCAAAGTCGAGTGATGGTTCCATTGTTGTGTCAATTTTGAAATAAGAACACTAAGTTTCAGCAGTACTATAGGGTTATACTACACTGCCTTCCAAAAGTTAAGGTACAACCTGTTTTTTGTGAATAAAATGGAAACGAATGAACATAGAAGCAAAAAATCTGGACTAACTGAGCACTAAATAGTTCTTTATTGAGTACGACATAGAAATTTACATAAATTCAACACAAACATGGTGTAAAAGCAAAAGAACACTTTTGGAGAAAACAGTTTATCAAAGCTTTTTTGTGGAAACATTACAAAAATGAGTTCTAATAAGGAATGTATCCACCCCTAACTGCAATGCACTGGCGCCATCGATTCTCGATGCTGCTAATTAAGTTGTTGGCCACCTCAATAGGGAGCAAAGACCACGCACGGATTAGTCCTTGTTCCAGCTCATGCAACGATCTTGGAGGAGGACTTGAAGCAGCCACTTGTCTGCCAAGGTAATCCCAAACATGTTCTATCGGATTGAGGACTGGAGATTGAGCTGGCCATTTTATTCGCTCCAAACCCTGACTCTCAAGATAATCCACAACAAGCACAGCTCAATGAGGTTGGACATTATCATCCATCAGAATGAAATTATTGCCAATAGCAGCAGCATATGGCCAAACATAGGCATCAAGGATCTCGTCCCGATATCTCACACCAGTCATAGTTCCTCCCAGGAACACATGCAGGTCAGTGTGACCATCAAGTGGGATCCCTGCCCAAACCATTATTCCACCACCTCGATAACTGCGTCTTTCCACAGTGTTGGATTGATGGTATCAGGAGCTTCGTTCCCTCCAGAAAAGCAGACATCCTGAATAGCTGTCCAGCGTGAATCTGGACTCGTCTGTAAAGGGTACAGAAGCCCATCGCTGTCTGGTCCAAGGAACATGTTCTCTTTTCCAAGATAAACAGACCCTTCTCTGTCGTCTGTTGAGGGGGACACATACAAGTGGTCACCGTGCATAGAGACCCTCAATATGAAGAAGCCTTTGCACCGTACTAGCAGATATTCTTCTCTCTGATGCTACAGAGTGGTCTGCAACAAGTTGCGGCACAGAAATGCTTCTTTTTTTTTTCCCGGGTCGAAAGAGCTATAAAACCATAAAACGATATTCTACACGTGTTGTAGCTCGTGGTTGGCCTAGAATATGTCTTCTGGGAACAGAAGCTTCTGTTTGATATTGATTCCAGAGATGGTGGACCACACTGCGAGACACATTAAGACGCCTAGGAGCATAAGCCTGTGACAACTCCATTTCCATTCAAACGACCCCCCGCCTCCTTAACGAATTGGGCAAACAGTTTCTGTAAGACATTGCGGGACCCTACTACCCATTGTTAACGAATCTGCTAACAAAAGTTGTAAATCAACAAAAGTTACATGCGTAATTATGAAAGCCTGATATTTGCACATTTTTCTCTGACTAATATATGCCTGTTCTTTTCTATAAAAACAAAGTGGTAGCTATCGTTTTTGCATAAAGTTCATTTTTATCATCTATATAAACCATAAATTTTACTGTCAGTGTCATTTTTTTATGGTGAGCTTCGAAAAACATGTTGTTCCTTAACTTTTAGAGGCCAGTGTATTACAATAAAATTTGCAAAAAGTGAAATTACTCCCCAATTTGGTGAAACGCCAATGACTAAAATGTGCTTTAGCCCTGTGCATAGCGACTTTTTTAGACGGTCGATAAGTGTGCGAAGAGTTGCAAATTCCATGTTTTAAAGCTGTGGAATAACGAACCAAACAGGGCAGGTTGCAATCCAAGAGATGCTCCATAGAAACATGCCAATTCGAAAATTTCTTCACAAACTCCCACCATGCAGTGTGCTAAAGTAAATTTTTTCCAAATGTATTATTGCAAAAATACCTCAGCAATTGATAGGGAATGAAAATAATATTATTAATGAAGTGTATGGAAATATTTCTGAAAACATACTCTCAGATTACATATTGAAGTCAGTTATAATAGAACCTAAAATTGATGATTGAACTTTTATTAATGCTGACTTAATTGAATATCTGATTAATAGAGAACATATCACCATAGATACGATAAAATAATTTGCTATGATGACAATGAAATAACAATCCAGTAGAGTTTTTGAATTCTTAAACTATGGGGTGTATCGTTTTTTTTATTTTATTTATTTTTTTTTTAGCACTAGGGAGCTATTTCGCTCAGTACGAGAATTTTGTCTACACGATCTTATCAATAAGTTTTGTAGATATGAACTGTCACGGTGAAGATATTTTCAAATGTGTTTGCCTGATAACGTGGTGAGGGGGCGCAAATAAAATGTTGAAAGTTGTACAAGGTTTGCAATTTTCGATAATTGATCGCTAAATTTGGTGCCAAAACATGACAATTTATTATGAATATATTTAGAATATAATTAGAAAACGTGAATATTGTAAAATAGTGTTAGTAGGTAGAATATAGATTTTAACTCCAAAGAAGTGTTTTATAGAACAGAGAAGACAAATACGGTACTAGATTATGATACACTTTCCAAATGGTATTTATAAATGATAAGAAAAGTAGCTATCGCTTGCCGTGATAAGTTCCCAATCTGAAATCTTGCGTGCGTTCATAAACTCAGTGACTCTTTTCACTGCGTTCTAAAACTCGGTAACTATCGTCACTGTTCGTAACATTGCGTCATCAACTTATTTCTATAACCGGACACTATGTAAATTACGGTTATCTGTGTCAAAACCGTACTTCACCGTCAACTACATCAACGGACTTCAATTGCATATAAACTGCAATGTGTGATGAGACGACAAGCAGTCTGTTATACCGGTCAGGTGCCATGGTTGTTTTTCATATGTTTTATTTATACCAAGTTGTTTTAATAAATTATTTTTAAACTATGTGCTGGTCATGACTGTCTTCCACACACCCACTGCCTTTCTTTAACCTGCTAAGTGTCATATCCTGACATTTGAGTAATGGGCCCAGGAGCCCTAAGTGTGGATTGACCAGCGTTTAATTAAAATTGGAAGCCTAACGAGTTTTAAGACGGCGGGCCTTTTTCCTTATCTTCAAATGGATAATTCAATAGAAAAGTTGTCAGCTGACAACTATTCAATGTGGGTCGAAGATGTAAAAGTGCTGCTAATGGACTGCAACTGCTGGCGTATAGTAGCAGGGACTGAAACAAAGCCTGGCGACACCGCAACTGCAAAAGAAAAGAAAGACTTTGACAGCAGAACTGATCGGGCGTACAGCACCATATACCTCAACATTGAGAAAGTGTATAGAGCTCTTATTGCTGATGTAGTTGACCCGAAAGATGCTTGGAATAAACTCTTAAATCACTTTCGTCCCAATTCTAGAGCCCGAATAATGGACTGACTGATGAGTACTTCTCCTGTCGTATTGAACCGGATGAATCTATTGGACTGTATGCTGCACGTCTTAACAAGATTGCCGTACAACTACAGATGCTGGCTGCATGGTATCAAGCCTTCCAACTGATCCGCTTTTTGCCGAGCCAGTACAATGGCATTGTACAAGCGATTTATAGATGGGGCGATAAAGAATTTGACTTTGACAAGATCTTAAAAGAATTGATTGGTGAAGAAGCTAGATTACAGCAATCCCTTAAAGATCAGGATGCTCTTTCGACACAATCCGGACTAACCCCAACATTGAAGCTTAACACTTCAAAGCATAAGATTCAACGAAATAAATGCAGAAAGTGTGGTCGGCAAAGTCACACCAAAGCCACCTGCCAGAATCAAAGGTCGACGTCCAGCTTAAGGACACCCCAGGGAGAGACCAGCTATATTGTGGAAGCGTGCACGGGTGAGATAAACTCTAATACCTCTTGGATATTAGATTCAGCTGCAACGTCACATTTTTGTTGTAACAAAACTTTATTAACCGATTTTAAGCCAGTTAAAAATACTAGTGTTAAAGTTGCTATTAATGGTGTTACTTGTAATGTAGAGGGAATAGGGGTCTTCCGTAATGGAAACAAATCTGAAATTATAAATTTAGTCAATGTATACTATTCTCCTAAATTGCGGCGTAACTTATTAGCTTTATCTTTAATAGATAAAGCAGGTGCATCATTTGTTGGCAAAAATAATACCATAACCGTTTACTCTAAGTATGGTAAAAAGCAATTTACAGCTAAAAATGTCAATGGCTTGTATTACATTAATCCCGAATATGTTACACATACCAAAGAAACAACTTCTAATAAAAATGCAGATTGCAATTTTTCTAAAGTAAAATCTGAAAACCTAGAACTTTGGCATAATAGATTCTGCCACATTAACAGTAAAGATGCTGTTAAAACTAGTAACAATAGTAGTGTGAGAGGCATATCAGTTTAGTTGCAAGCCATGTAAACTAGCTAAAACACGACGTGTGTCATTTAAAGCTATAGGGAAAATCAGGTCACGTAAACCTCTTGAATTAATTCACATGGACGTTTGTGGACCCCTCCCCGACATAGCAATTGGCAGTTATCGCTACTTTTTATCAATAATTGATGATTATTCGCGTAAAGTTACTACGTATCCTCTAAAAGAAAAAAGAGACGTTTTTAAATGTTTTACTAGTTACCAAAAACGTGTTGAGAGATTTCTAAATGCTAAAATAATAAATGTAAGATCGGACAGCGGGCTAGAGTTTTGTAATGCAGAATTTGAAAAATTCTTGGATGAACAAGGCATTAAATCGGAGCGCACAAACTCCTATACACCGGAGCAAAATCTAGTGGCGGAACGTTATAATTACACAGCTTTAGACGCTATTAAAGTAATGTTAAAAGCCAGTAATCTTAGTAATGGTGTTTGGGCTGAAGCTTTGCTCTGCCACACATATGTGTGGAATAGAACTTGTCACGGAAATACAAACCAGACCCCCATAGAACTCTTTAGTAGCAATAAGCTGTCGGTCAAACATTTGAGAGCATTTGGAACCCCTGTATATTTGGGAGTACCCATTCAACTCAGAAGAAAGTTTGACATGAGAGCCAAGAAAGGGTATGCTTTAGGAATCCGGGGATATCGAATCTGGATTCCGTCTGATCGAAAAATAATAGAAACCATTAATGTAACATTTCAACCAGAACCCATTAATACTAGAACAGTATTGGACTCTAAAATTAAAACTAAAGCGTTATCGTATTACCCTTCAGACTCTGATTTCGAATCGGATGAAGAACATAAGGAGGAGGATGCAGAATCTGCTGAATCTTCACAAATATCCGAAAGCGAGGATAAACCAGGACCCAATCTCAAAATTAAACCCCTAATAATTTGGATGAGGAAAGCAATTCCTAGAAAGGATGGTACACGAATAGACATTTATTACAGAATTGAAGGTCATTCCAATGTTAGATTACGCTCCCACAACGATGCCGAAAATTTTTGTAAAGCCCATAATATAACGTACGATAAAAGTATTTTTAATTTTAGCGGTAAAAATAACTACTCTGGAACTGTTAAAACTGGGGAAGAACTGAACCAAATTAGCGCATGACTATATGAAACAAAAATACCCAATTCTTATGTTGAGGCATTAAGAACTCCCCAAGCTGATAAATGGATTTCAGCTATGCAAGACGAAATAAACATGATGAACAATCGTAATGTGTGGACTCTAATACCGAAATCCCCCAACGCCAAAATAATTGGTAATCGTTGGGTGTACACGTTAAAGAAAAACGAGAACAATGAAATTTTAAGGTTTAAAGCTCGTTTAGTAGCAAAAGGTTTCAGTCAAACTAAGGGAGTAAATTATGACGAAGTGTTTAGTCCAGGGGTAAACTTTGCAATCATTAGAATGTGTTTTGCTATTTTAGTATCTAAACAAAAATGGACACACTGTCAGTTGGATATTAAATGTGCATATTTATATGCTACATTAACTGAAGACATTTTAATGAATCAACCACAAGGTTTTGTAAATCCGGATAAACCGGACCATGTCTGTAAACTAAAGAAAGCAATTTACGGCCTCCACCAGTCGGGCCGTACGTGGTTTATAGAAATTGATGATACATTAGAAAAGTTAAAATTTTGCAAATTAAAGTGGGCAAATTGCGTTTAAACATTCGGTAAAAATGCAGTCTTATTACTTTATGTAGATGACATTATAATATTTGGTAGAACTGATGCTTACGTTAATGAGGTAATAAATTGCCTTTCTAGTAAATTCGACATTAAAAACATAGGTAAAACGAGGAAATTGCTTGGTGTAGAATTCGAAAAAAAGGAGGGGAAGTTATTAATACACCAAATTGATTACATCAATAAATTGTGCAAAATGTTCGAAAAGTACAATTACCCTACAACTTCATTACTGATCACCGTAGGTACAATCCTATCAAAAACTAAATGCCCTAATACAAATGAAGAAACTGAAATAATGTCTAAATTACCATATCGCAAATTACCATATCGCAACATATTAGGTTGTTTAGCTTTTATAGCAAATAAAACTAGACCAGATATTTCATATTCGATAAATATTCTGTCTCAATTCCAGACTAATCCAGGTTTGAATCACTGGAATACTTTATTAAAGCTATTAGGTTATTTGAATCAAACTAAATTTTATAAGTTAAATTTATCTCAAACAATAAATTTGAATATAAATTGTTACAGCGATGCGGATTTTGCCAGAAACCGTGATGATTGTATTTCAGTAGGTGGGCTTATAACTTTCATTGATAATTCACCTATAATATGGAGAACGTTTAAGCAAAAATGTGTTAGTCTATCCACTATGGAAGCCGAGTATATTTCTTTAACTGAAGATGCGAAGGAGCTGTTATGGACTAAATGTATTTTAAATGAATTGTCAACCTCTAATATAATTAATACCGAAATCCTGGGCTATCTTTATTGTGACAATCAAGCAGCCATTAATTTTTCAAAGTCTTCTATAGAGAATTCGCGCACAAAGCATATAGATATAAAATTTCATTTTCTTAAAAGCTTAGTGGTCGAAGACATGTTTCAAATGAAATATATTCAATCTAAATTAAATTATGCTGATTTATTTACTAAACCACAAACAAAAAATGGGGTACAGCTTTAGTATGGTCCCTTTGGCGCGCTTTATTTTTGGCGACTTTTTTTGGCGCGATAAAGGATGCCAATATGGTAACCCCGCCGTCGGATGTTCCGGAGCGGTAACCCTAACCTCGGGCTAAAAGTGGATTCTTCCGTGACATCACAGATGCGCTCGTGTTCGTCCGGCAAATCGTGATCATTTGTTCCTTTCATGAACTTTTTGAGCCCTGTGTATTTCTTAGCGCGGGAGGTTCGTTCAAATGGTTGATCTGCCATGTGCTTTATGGTTTTTATTTTAATGGCTTTATTTTACATTAAATTTTATTATTATTTAATTATTTTTGAAATTTAAAACGGCTGTTCAGGTTCATACTGACTGTTTACATACAGTTTTGTATGAATAAGCATTCTTTTGATAGTACGTTTCAGATTAATATTTGCGTTCTCCATTGTTTATTTGTTAAGGGTAGAAGCAACAAATAATTACGTTATTAATATTTTATACAGTGAAATAATTTGATTTTATTATTTCCATATTCATTGGAATAATTTAGAGATTTTAATCAAGGTATGTGATAAGCATTGTTTGTTTTTATTTGTTATTATTACCTTTGTTTATTTGTTAATGGTAGGAGCAACAAATAATTCCGTTATTAATATAATATTTGATATTTTGATTTTATTATTTCAATATTGAAACAATTTAGCGATTTTAATTAAGGTACTAGATAAGCATTGTTCGTTATGATTTGAATTAGTTCTTCATTTTGCTTACGTAGTCTTTTGTCAGAATGCTAAGATGTATTTTAATTTTTTTTTGTTATTTTGTGAGGTATTGCCTTTAGAATATTATTTGTTTGCATTGTTTAATTTAATCAACTAAAAAGAGAAAGGGGGGGGCACAGCCCCCCCTCACACAAAAAGAAAAGTTATTAAATTTTATTAAACCGAATCTATATGTACATGTAAGCTTGTTATCTGTTTAATTTTTTTTCATAAAAATATTTAAAAGCCATTAAAATAAATCATAGCAAAATTAACGGCGACGATCAATTATCTCGGAACCAGCGCCATCCGATCCGCCATATTGTTTACAATTGGCATCGGCAAGGCAAACTTGGGTTGGCGACAAGATTTTGTCGCCAAATCAAAAAATCGCCAAAAAGGGACCATACTAAAGCTGTTCAAACTAAATTTTATAAGTTAAATTTATCTCAAACAATAAATTTGAATATAAATTGTTACAGCGATGCGGATTTTGCCAGAAACCGTGATGATTGTATTTCAGTAGGTGGGCTTATAACTTTCATTGATAATTCACCTATAATATGGAGAACAATAAGCAAAAATGTGTTAGTCTATCCACTATGGAAGCCGAGTATATTTCTTTAACTGAAGATGCGAAGGAGCTGTTATGGACTAAATGTATTTTAAATGAATTGTCAACCTCTAATATAATTAATACCGAAATCCTGGGCTATCTTTATTGTGACAATCAAGCAGCCATTAATTTTTCAAAGTCTTCTATAGAGAATTCGCGCACAAAGCATATAGATATAAAATTTCATTTTCTTAAAAGCTTAGTGGTCGAAGACATGTTTCAAATGAAATATATTCAATCTAAATTAAATTATGCTGATTTATTTACTAAACCACAAACAAAAAATGGACTTAAAATATTTGTTGATAAAATATTTATTCAACCTTAGAGAAAAATGAATCGAACTAATTCAACATGCCAGTGTGCATATTTTGTTATAATGTTTAAAGTTTCTTTTACGTTAGTGTAATGTTGACACAATGTATTTTTATATTAAACGGTTTAAAAAAAAAAAAAAAATCGAATTTTCTTCATTTAAAGTTTGCCCGTACGCGAGAGGCGGGCCATTGATAGGAAAAATAGCTATCACTTGCCGCGATAAGTTCCCAATCTGAAATCTCGCGTGCGTTCATAAACTCAGTGACTATTTTCACTGCGTTCTAAAACTCGGTAACTATCGTCACTGTTCGTAACATTGCGTCATCAACTTATTTCTATAACCGGACACTATGTAAATTACGGTTATCTGTGTCAAAACCGTACTTCCACTGTCAATGGACTTCAATTGCATATAAACTGCAATGTGTGATGAGATGACAAGCAGTCTGTTATACCGGCCAGGTGCCGTGGTTGTTTTTCATATGTTTTATTTATACCAAGTTGTTCTAATAAATTATTTTTAAACTATGTGCTGGTCATGACTGTCTTCCACAAACCCACTGCCTTTCTTTAACCTGCTAAGTGTCATATCCTGACAATAAAAGTGAAGTATAGTTTGATTTTGCCTGACGAAAAATGTTAAACAGTTTTGGTAGGTGATTTTAATATAGATTTCTATTCCGAAGAAGTGTATTATAGAACAAGGAAGAAAAACACAGTACATTCATGGATTATCGTGCCCATTCCAAACAAGATTTAAAATGTCTACGCGATATAGTTGGAATATGCCTATAGTTCGAATATGCCTGGTGAAGATTGTAAAATAGTTTCAGTAGGCGATTTTAAGATAGATTTTGATTCCATAGATGTGTTTTATGGTACAAGAAAGAGTTGATTCATATTTCAATGCCCCCATTCTCGCCAACCTAAAAAATCTCCGCACTTTGGCGAGTTTTGCAGTCATAGATCTATAGGAGTTATGCAGAAGTTTCAACGCTCCCAAAATAACTAGATGAAAACTAAAGTGAACAAATTAACGATAAATGCACCAGTTAAGGAATTTGAAGACCTTTAATTATTAAAACTACATTAATTGGCAACCCCAAAAAAATAAAAATGTAACAGAATGCTGCACTTACATGTTGTTTCAAATCACCATTTTAATTCTAAATTATAGTTACCACATAAATACAAAAAGTCATCATGTTAACTGCATATGTTTCATTATTGCCACCTTGGCAAGAATCGGGCCGTTAAAGTAGGAACCAACCCAAGAAAGACAAACATGGTACACTCATGGATTATGATGCACATTCGAAACAATATTTAAAACGAAGAAGTATAGTTAGAATATACTTGGCAAAGATTGTAAAATAGTTTTAGTAGACTACTTAAGATGAATTTCGATTTCAAAGATGGATTTTATGGAACAGGAAAAAAAAATACAGCGCACTCATGAATAATGATACATTTTCCAATTTAATGGAATAAGGAAGAAAAATAGGGACGATGCATTAATTATGATTCGCTTTTAATATATAGCACTTTAGTGCGTATTTAAAATCTGAAAGTGTGTCAGATTTTCTTTCTTTTTTTTCGGTTAGCTGGGAGCAAGTGAAAATTGCAGAATAATTGTGATCTGCGCTAAATGCTTACAAACCTAAAGCGATTTCCAGCACATAGTTGTTTAGCCCTTGCCATATTTTGGAAGTTTAATTTAATTTCGTATTTTAATTTAATTCCACACGTTTTCCCTGATTCCACATTATGCAACCAATAAGCATACACATTTTTTTCTAGTATATTGATATTTTTGTATATATTGAATTCTGTATATAAATGCTATATTGTATATGGATTAAAATTCCAACTATGTTTTGGAGGACAAAGGTGTTTCAGAAGTAGTCTTTAAACGTTTCCCAGAAAAACAGTTGGCAGGATTTGCATCTGGTAAACCAAAAAATACCATAGTTTGCCACCACATAAGTTAGTATTGAAAGTTAATTGCATCGTTACACTAAACAGAAACTTAAATGCAAAGAAAGCATTAGTCAATGGAACAAGAATGCTCATCAAGTTTATATATCTAATGCTATTGATTGCGAAGTTTGAAATGGAAACAGACAATAAAAGAATTTTAATACCACTCATAAAATATTCTGGTACTATTTTACCATATCCTTTCTCAATTTTCAAATATACCTCCATTTGCGATGACAGTAAATAATTGTCAAGGACAATCATTCAAAAAAAGTGCAAATTTATTGAAGCAACAAGTTTTTATACATGATCAGTCGTACGTCTTAACAAGTAGAGTTCAACCATTCGATGGTTTAAGATTTTATAACTTCGAACATAATGGGCCTTTAGCAAAGGACGGCTCCAGGCAGAATTTTCAGAGGGGGCCACTAGACTTTTTAGATTAGCCTAAATTGTTCAAAACGCAAATTGAATGTGTGAAATCCAAGGTCGGTAGAAGGAGATGACCCTTATGACCCACTCACTGGAGTTGCGTTTGCATTTAGCAAAATACAGAGGTCTTTGCATTCAGCAAGATACAGAGTTTTTACAAAAACACAAAAGTGTGGTGGTTGTAAAGTGAAATATTGTACAAAAGTGGTCACTATAGACAGATGGTCTCTTAACTAAGGTTATCATTTTAGTAGGTTCCACTGTATATGGAATCTTAAGACATATTCTTTGACAGAACTTTGTTCGCGCTCAAGTTAAAAAATCCAATGCTGTATGGTCGAATTTCGACCACTGGCAGACAACTAGTTCTAGAAAATATGTATTACATGCAGTAAAAATGTTGCTATTTTTCAATATTGATTACATTTTTTAAAATGTTAGATACAAAGAATATTGAGTAAAAAATTGAATCAAAGATTACTCTGCAGAAAAAGTCCAGATTTTCTTGAACATTCAATTCTTCAACATGCAAATTATAATCTGGACAAATACCAAGAAATGGTGTGATTTGACGTACTTCAGCAATTTCACATAGATTATATTCCTTCATAGTAATTCTTCCTGAAGAAGGATTTATGGCACCTATATTCATAAATATGTATGAAAAATAAATCATATAAAATATTCTACTATGAATTATGTAAATCCTATACTTAAAAAAATACTCTGCTTTATTTAAAGCTTTCTCAAGTCTTGAATTCACACTTGGGGCTTTTAACTTTTCAAAACAAGAATAGAGGTTTTGCAATTTGTCTAAAGTATGGTAATGATTTTTCCTGTAAAGATCATTTTTCTGGGGCAAGAAAGTAACATATAATACAAATTATTAGTAATTGTATCCAGATTAAACATCCTCCTTTATCAATAACAGCCAAGTATTGTAAATAAAAGATTCTCTTTAAAATCTAGATATAAAATCACAGGGTGAGCAGTAACTTCAGTAAGCAACAGCCAACAGCAGCATGTGAATACATTCCTCTCGTATTGTATCTAATCACCATTCAATCTAAGTTGTTTTCTGTATTAATAAAAGTGACTTAAATAGTGCCATCTTTTAACTGGATTAATTTTAAAAAAAAAAGAGTTTTCCTAAATAAATTGGAAATGTTATTCTCCCATTTTAGCACCCAATAAAATCATATATTAATTTTTAAAAAATCATTAGAGCAGATTTCAAGAAAAAAGTTGGACACCAAATTTTTCACAAACTATGTGTATATACAAAATGCCACAGTTGGTTGGTTGGTGTAGGCTGCATCACTCGTAGAACTGTAATTCTCCATGATTTATTGGTATAGCATGGCAAGTTTATGCTTATTACAATAAATATATTTTTTTAAATTATGGATTTAAAAAAAAAATTAAGTACAAAACTTACTTTTTGCTAAGTTTAGAAGCATTTTCTTTAAGAAGTTTATGTGTTATATACTAGTTTTACATCACAACTTTAAATATCTATTATGATACATCACAAAACTAGTTTAATATAGATTCAAGAGAAATCAATATATATCATGCGTGTATACCCGCATTCAGGAATGACCACTCATTATTTCTGTCAGAATCTAATTTTTTGAAATAACAATACTTTCTTTACTTTATACATGGAAATAAAAATGAATGGCGAATTTACTGCGCAGATGTAAGGAGGAACAACAATTATCTTTAAATATAGAATAAATTGAAATATGAAGGGGTATTCAGAAAAAAAACTTAAAAAGAAGAAAGAAAATTTTAAAAACATTAAAAATTTAGCAATATGTATATACTGTAGAAGATCTTTATAGCCCAAACCTCAAAAGGCAAGGTTTTGCATTACATAGATCATTCACTTGTATCATTAAACAATAGTAAACATTTTAAAATATAGCTGGAACACATAAATATAATGCTTAAGAATAATTTTTAAATACAAATAATACTTAAAAAACTAACAATATGCAATTTGTTTATTTACAGAAAAAAAAAATTGAAATTACTAAAAGTATTAAAGTTTGTTAAACAATACATTGATTTTGATTTGTTTAAGAATTTGCAATCTCTCAACAAATAACTTTTCTTGCAGCCTGTGAACAGTTAATAATTCTACTTCAGTTACACAGTCTTGTGTTTCTAGGAATTTAAAATATCAATCTCTTATGGAAATTTCTTTAGATATTGAAAGTTATCCAACTTTCTCTCCAGCATTTGATTCTGTTTCAGAATTGTGTTTCTCTGGTTTTGAAACAGGGGAAATTATTTCAGCACTGATTAAATTATTAACAATTTGTGACTAATCATCAATTACCAAAAATTCAAAATGTTTTCTTCATGCAAGTTTGCAAACTAAGAACTTCCATTTTGTACACAATGCAGCAGTTTTGATTTAAACTTATGATAGTTTGAATCCAGTAAGAAAATTCAGTTTTAAAATAGTGTCAAATGGAGAAGACTCTTCCTTCCCAACTTCTCATAGACTATTTAAAAGTACTTTACTGCTAAGTTGAGACATAAGCATATCGTCGGGCAGAGGGGGCGGACAGGGGGCATGTGCCTCCCCTGTTTGGAAAACTATTCATTTTAGAACTTTTTTTCTTTCGAAACTTACAGAAACATAGCTATTTTTACTTTAGAATATGCTATGTGCGTTTCCCATGCGCGCACACACACATAACAAACAAACAAAAAAAAAACTTTTGGTGATGCTACCCCTATGATTAGGAAGTCAAATAATAGGGTACAATTTAATATAAAACAAATCAATGTTTCTAATTTACAAAGAGGAATATTATTAAATAAATAAACGACTGTTTGGGTTGTTAACGGCAGAGGAGGGAGAAAGAGAGGGTTTCCTGTTCTTTTAAAGTAAACAGTTCTTCCTCTTCAACCGGGTCGGCCAGCTGTTAGGCTGAAAATGCATAATGCATGCACCGGAGAATAATTGTTTGTTTGAAGCTTGGCATGTTGTGGGATTCATCTGAAGTCTCAAAATTAATTCACTAGGAAAGCAATTAAACAGAAATGCAGATTGTAGAAATTTCTTAGTTGTGATTTTCTCTGTTTACTTCCGCAGTGTTAATGCGGTTTAAGGAGAATTGCGGTATATCAATCTTCTACTGTACATATATATAAATAATGGTAGACGAACGTCGTAATGCTTTTTTGTAGTCGGGCGGTGTTGGGCAGAAGGACGGCGTAGTTTCATTTCATCTTCGGGTTAAGTTCAGCACCGGGGTCTCGCTGTCGGAGGACCATTGGGCGAAGATGCAGGACAGTTTACTCGGGCTGGGGCTGTGTTGCACGGAAAAACACTCGGATTAAGATAACATATTTTTATTTGGTTTCACATAGTTTTACATGAGAAGGTGAAGTCACGAAGAATCTATGCTCCGAGCTGCATTTCAACTTATATAACCTCGGATCACATGTTCTATACAGTATCACATGTGCCAAAAGAGATGCAGTTATTGGTTGTTAAACTGCTCGGGCCTGCTAACCTAAGGAAATTCTTTCGAGGCATGGCGACTGCAGACCGTGGGAAACAGGGGAGATATATTAGTTGCGTTTGAATTAAATTTAGATCCTGATACAAATCCTTTATTGAAAACGAAAGTCACTATGCGCTGAAGAATTTTGAAGCAAGCAAATAGAAATTTTGAATTTTCAGAGGATGTTTAATTTTATATGTTACAGAATATCCCCCCCGTCTGAGAAGAGGCTGACCACCAATGCCTGCATTGGAGGGCAGACTCACTCAGCAGAATGAGGAAAAGGGCATAGGCAGAAATTTGGAAAAAAGTTTTAAAAATTTAGTACTTATAAAACACGTGTCCTACGAAAAATTTAAGTTACAATTGTAAGATAAAACTGAGCTTAAAAAAAAAAAAAAAACATAAAATATACAAAAATCTGATGAATTTACAAAAATAACACAAAATAAAAAAGCTAAATGCGACATTATGAGAGTCCTTAAGCAGATCTTCTTAGTCTTTGCATTCAGTCTTTTGCTCTTAATGTCTTAAAACACAGCTTACCTATTAACATTTGAAAACACAGAAATTACATAAAGTTTTCGATAGTCTTGGAAAGTTCGTTGTATAAAAAAAAAAATGTCTCAGTATTTGCAATGTCTGCAAAGTATCATAAATAAAATTATTATTTGTATAATGTAAAACACTATAAAATAAGTTTTTGTTGTCCACTAAAAAGTTTCACATCATATACATTTTAATTTTGAACATCTTCATAAACACATTGACCTAAAAATATCACTTAAAATACAGTAAAAAATAAAAATATTAACACTTACTAAATAAACAACTATATCAATAATAATAAATCGCAAATTATTCATTCTTCACATTTTTCAATATTATGAGTTGGCCAACATAAAAAAGACATTTTTATTTGGTTTCACATAGTTTTACATGGCAGGTGAAGTCACGAAGAATCTATGCTCTGAGCTGCGTTTCAACTTATATAACCTCGGATCACGTGTTCTATACGGTATCACATGTGCCAAAAGAGATGCAATTATTGGTTGTTAAACTGCCCGTGCCTGCTAACCTAAGGAAATTCTTTCGAGGTATGGCAACTGCAGGCCGTGGGAAACAGGGGAGATATATTACTTGCGTTTGAATTAAATTTACATCCTGATACAAATCCTTTGTTGAAAACGAAAGTCACTATGCCCTGAAGAATTTTGAAGCAAGCAAATAGAAATTTTGAGAGGATGTTTAATTTTATATGTTATATATATATATATACAGGGTGACTGCTAATTCATGGTATAAACTTTGAAGGCTGGTACAGGACATAGCAACAATCACATTTTGTTTAGGAATATATGGTCAAAAGTGAAGCGTCAAAGCACAAACACAGGAAAGAACAAATGATAGGGAAAGTGTTTTATTTTCATAACCTCGTTAAAAAACGGAAATTAATTTACAATAAGTGTTCAAAATTGCATCCATCAGCATTGATACATGCTTGACACTGTCAGTGCAGCAACTGACAAACACTTTCAAAGATACCAGGAATTTCACGCATATGCGCAGCAGCAATGGATACTTGAGCAATGAGATCTTCATTGAAGTTTACTGGCGTGGCATAAACATCATTCTTTAAATGTCCCCATAAAAAGAAATTGAGGGGCATCAAATTGGGACAGCGGGGTGGCCAAGAGATAGCTCCACCATGTCCAATCCATCACATGCTAAATGTCGCATTCAAGTACTGATGAACATCTAGGGTGAAGTGGGCTTGCACCCCATCATACTGAAACCACATGCAGTTTCTAATGGTGATTGGAACAAGTTGTAGCAGAAATGGTAAAACTTCTTGAACGAAAATGAGATAACAGTGGCCATTGAATCGCTGTGGAAGTAGGTATGGGCCAATCAAGAAGTCATTTACAATACCAGCCTATACATTGATCTGTCAGGATACTGCTCACAATACATTCGTAGCACAGCTATTCCGTTTTCAGTTGCACAGCCGTACATGTAATGCATGTCTGCTTTTTCGGCAAATGTAAAATCTCCCATCACAGACGCAAACAGAAATGAGAATGGCCTCTCTTCCCCAAATCAATGCCAACTGGCCATCTACCAACAACAGAAGCAACTACTAACTCTGTTTCTCCTTCGTCTCCAGCATTTGTTCTTCCTGTGTTTGTACTTCAACACTTCACTTTTGACCATACATTCCTATACAAAATGTGATTATTACAGTGTCCTGTACCAGCCCTCAAAGTTTGTACCATGAATTAGCAGTCACCCTGTATATTATATAGATAGATAGATAGATAGATAGCGGGAGAGAGAGAGAGAGAGAGAGAGAGAGAGAGAGAGAAGAGATAGGTAGATAGATAGATATTAATAGCAAGAGCATGAAAAAACAGTTTATCAATTTTTTACCCCTAGCAAAGAATATGTCTAAATCTCTAGCTAATTTTATAAGATCTTTTTACATCATACTTTTTTTTATGATATCTGGATTAAAGAAATAAATTATGCTTCCTTTAGTGATGCTTCTTAAAAAATTACACAGGAAAGTAGAAAATCTATTTTAACTTACAAAATAGCAGTTAGTCTTTAAATGCATATCATGTTCTTAAAATTTATGTCTAATGCAAAATTCGTTCTATTATGTCATACTCTTAATATGTATTTGCAAAAAATATATTACCATATAGCATTGAAGCAAATGTAGATTTTCCAGAACCAACATGTCCTAATAAAACAGTAATTCGACCTTTGTAAGCTCGCAAATTGACTTGATAAATTATAGGTTGAGAATTCTTGCTATATACCTACAAATAAATAACTAATTTTGATAAAATCACACATTTGAACAAATACAGTAATAATAATTTTTAAAATGTCAACATTTATATATGATGATTGCAGAAACCATGTAATATTAATATTCAAATTTTTAATAGCATTTATTTTAAATTTTTCAAATAGCTTAAAAGGAAATTTTGTTTTTTTGAAAAGTTTTAAAGGGTGAAAAAGAATTTACAGCTTTTAAAGTTTATAACATTTTACAAATTAAATTAAAGGGTCCACGGGAAGAACGATGAGAGTCCACTTTTCGTCAATGTTGAGGTTTCTACTGCATTCTGTTGTTCATTAGTGGCACTATTAATATCCAAACCCATAAGAGGAAAGAACGATGAGAATACACTGAAAAAATAGCCCAAAGATACAGTTTACTGGGGAAGAACGTGGAAAGTCCCGTGCGCCTTTCGATTTTTTGGAAAATCAGCTGTATTGGACTCTCATCGTTCTTCCCGTGGACCCTTCAATTATTAAAGATCATCATGATTCGAACACCCACGTGTACTAAAAGACCAATGTAGGGAAATTAAACAGAAAAATCTTTACGGTAGTCTCTTTTTGAAAAAATGGAAAATTAACAGTTAAAAAAAAATTTGAATGAAATATAAATATATCGGTATTAAAAATTTTCTGAGTCTTCAGGTGCTTAGGGTGTACATCATGCTGTTACAATGATTAACTAAAAAGTAAGTTCCAGTTACATTTCTTTTACCATCTGCTTACCAAAACATTTTTACACTGAAAAAAAAAAAATAACAAATGAAAAATGATTGCAAGAAATTGCAAATTTCCATAATACAGAAGAAATCTTTAAGACAAGTAACTTACTTTAGTGAGATTTATAATATTAATCATTGGTTTTACTCTTTGTGGATCTGCTTCAATAAAATCGGAATCTGTGATGTGATACCCATGTAATGGTAAATTAGTAGGAATATCTTTTTCACCAGTCCAATATGCAAACTAAATTGGGGAAAAAAAAACACTAATTTTATAATTCACACCACATTTAAATAAAATACAACACTATTTATTTATTTACAGATGATTAATTTTATCTCATTGAGTTTAGAGCCAAGTTATTAAAAAAGAAATAACTTTCTTAATTGTACAATTTTTTTTCTGGTTCATTAAAACACTACCAAACTTTAAAATAGAAAGAATCTACAGTAGGCTCCCTTTTAAATAGACTAAATGCGACTTGGGATGAACTGGTTAAACAAAATTCTAGTTAAAGCAGAGATTGAAAAAGAAGTGAATGGTGGAAATGCGCTGTAATAAATGTATCAGTTTATTACAAATGCATTACATAAAACTAGAAGGAAAGTTTAAAATAAAAAATTGGTTATTTTTTTCTGGTGAAGACTGGAAGTTAAATAACTTAATGCATAGCTTTACAATAAAAAAAATTAATTAATTAAAAAAATAAAATTAAAAAAAAGAGTAATCCGGTGTTTGTTGTTCCACATAGCATCAAGCCATTTTTAGCACTTTTACTCCTTATATGACAGAAGTTGTTGTTGTATCATCGAAATCAGAGTTATCATTATTGTGAACCAATATGAGTGACAGCTCGGATGACTTTTGCATCTGATAAAGTTTCTAGTTGCAATTCCGTATCAGTAGAATTTCTTCAAATCATGATCTTGGCAGCACTAATAACATTTGAATATTGACACAAAGTTGTCAATAGGAAAAATCTGTCTCTTTTACTGCTGTTGTAATTTTTAATCATTATTATTATTATTATACAGTCAACTTACAATTTAATGACCTTCACAGGGCCTCAGGAAGTAGGATGCTAAATCCCATGGTCGTTAAATCAAAAGTTTATTAAAGGTATTGGAAAATTGTCAGGACTTCATCTGTAGTATTGAGATTTCGTGCAACACTTTGAAAGTAGAAGCATTAAATTTTGCACAATTAACCCAGGTAACACTTGGGTGTAAATAGTCAAAATAAAATAGAACCAGATAGGATTGAAATGCAGTTTATTAACAAAATAAAATAATTAAACAAAATATGCAGTACAAAAAAAAATGCTTCTCCAACACATAGCAGGTTATACGTCGCATAAAATTCACTTCACAGTTGGTATATAAAAAAACATTCTTAACTTGGTTGCGACATCTCATCACTACAAAATTTGATACCAAACTAATATATTTAAGTAAAATTAATATGTGCTTCAGTATTGCACAATTTAACAGGCCATATTAAAACATTAACTTCATTGCAAAAGAATATTTGCACCAGGGTACCCTAGATTGATTATTAGTAACATGAAAAACTAAGCTCAAAACATTGTAGACACTGAAATTAAGCACTAGGATGACAAATACAACATTACAATCCCTTTTTTTTATATTTTATATGTTGAACATGATTGCCGGACAAAAAAAAAGAGCAAATATGAAATGCTCAGGCCTTACACTACATTGTAAGATATTTAAGAAACAGTAAAAGTGTAGGCGTTACTTGCATCTTGCTATTTAAATTTATAAGTTGGGTATTAAAAGAAATATGCAAAAGGTAATATATATATATATAAAAGCTAAAAAGAAAGGAAAATTAAAAAAATATTAATAAAAAAAGGGGGGGGTGTAGATGACGCGAACAGTCCTCCATATTATGACACAATGAGTAGCAGTGATACTTGGATGACATTGATGAAAAATCTTCTTGTAAAAAGATCTAGCCCTCAAAAGAAAGTCTGGAGACTTGGGGCTATGCCCACCTGGGAGACATCCTTCTAGAGGCGCCACACGTGGTCATGCACTCGAAACATCAAGAAAAAGTTAAGTAAGGAAACCTCACACCGGAATCAAGGATGATGCAGACTCCGAGATCGAGTAGTAGCGATGCGCCAGACGATGAGCAGACGGCGGGCCATGTAACCTCTCACCGGAATCATGGACGATGATGATTCGGCGATCAAGTGGAAGAGAAGCGCCAAGCGATGTGCAGACGGCGGGCCATGTTCCAATCAACCCACGACGACGGCACCAATAGCTGGATCGAGCGTCGGCCTAGTAGGCCATCTTTACCCTTTGCAACATCCGCTGAGCTTGGGACTCACTCAGTGTCCTTGGAAAATTGTTAACTCAATCGACGGCATCTTAGATGGGAGAGTTGATCATGTCATCAAGGTGGATGGGGGTTAGCTGAATTTTAAGTCATCTTTATCGTGGCTGTCTCGAATCACCCCAAGGCTAGGTGATCAAGACGAAGTCTTGAGCTAGCAAGAGCTAAAAGAAAACACAACCTTAAAGTCTGGGCGACCAAGCGTAACTGACTGAAAAATCCCGCGCTTGACATTACCTCCTGCCCCAGAAAACCACGCTCAGCCAATCAGAGTCAAGAGAAGTCCTCAAGTCATTCCGGGATAGTCCGACTTGGGGCAAACGTGGGAAAGAATGTTCTCTAAAATATTCGAGGGAGCTGGAAAGGTGCAAAATTAAGAAAAAATGGCATCTTCCATCACATGATGCAAGACACACCGAACATGATACAATTGTGCTAAAAAACGAGAAAAGCTTAAAAGATGAAGAAAACTTCTGAAAATTTACTGGGAGAAGCATGACAATGGGAAATAAAAGTAATAAAATTTTGAAAAGAATGGGATTACGGGAACTTGCGAAAATTAATTAAAATCCCATCAAAACATATCTTTAATGAAAAGTCAGAATGGTGCAGTCAGAAAAATTTAAACCCCAAATTAATCACAGAACGGCAAATTAATAAAAAAAATTATTAATTTTAAATACCCTAATGCTTGAAAATAGCTGGTGTAGAGAAAATTAAACAAAAAAAATAATATAAATAAAAGAGAGAAATCATTACACAGCTAACACTAAAACATTTAATTAACAGCCCCCCAAAGATAAGAAATTACTTAGTATTTAATTAACTTTTAGCTGGAAAGAACCTACATAAAAAAATGTCCAGGGTAAAGGTTAAAAATTAAACATTGACAAAAAAAAAAAAAAAATTAAGTAAAAGGTAAGTGACAATACAACATATCCTCCCTCTTCGGAGAAAAAAAAAAAAAATTCTCCACCCCCAAAATTTTTTTTTGTAAAACTGCATTAAACCAGAAAGGTGCAGTGAGTGTACAAACTCAAATACATATAACATGAACAAGTATAGTGACCTATGCACAGTACCAACACAGTGGCAAAAAAACATCGAGGCAAAATAATGCACACTGAAAAATCATAACATCCCACCTATGGGTGAGGAAGCAACCAAAGCGTGGCTATAAATACCACACAAACAAAAATTTTGACACACCCAACATATAAAAGTAAAAATGAGAAAAAAAAATTTAAGGACCCAGCCAAAAACAACATTACTTGCACATTCCGCACATTTAACAGAAAACACATATTAATCATACACATACTAACTTTAAGTATACGAATACACAATACATCATAACATGCTAAGGTATGACACAAAATTTTGAAGTGGCTTACTGAAATTTTTATTGTCCAAAGAGTCCGTAAAATTAGCAGTTAAATTTTAAAAATGTAACTTTTTTTGTAAATGAACAAGAGGAATCTTTTCTTAAGGGAGTCTTATTTCTGATGTTATTTTCAAGATTTTTTCAATTTACGCTGCCCACTTATCTCTAATAATTAAAGAATTAAATCCCATGACGGGACACGCTGTATGCATATATTTAATTTTAATACAAGTTTTCAAAATTTCTATGAAATTTAAATCTTTTTTATCATATATTCTTAGTGATGAATTCAAAAGGTGATTATTTGGCTATAATTAGCATTTGTGTATAGCAGTGGTTCCCAACTCAACTTAATCCGCAGACCACTTTTCCACTTCCAATTTATCCATAGACCACTTAAAAGAATTCTTTAAATGGGATAGGGGGGAGGGAAATAAAATCTAAAGAAAGGCAAATCGTATACACAAAATGTAATGATAAAATAAAAAATTCAAAAGAGATCTTTAATAAAATAGGTATGTAAACATTGTTTTGAAAAATGAATTAGGAAATGAATTATAAGTGTTATGCTTTCTACTTCCACCTTTCCTGCGTTAATGTGATCTATTAGCATTCATTCTTGGACTAGCTGTGGTACTCTTGGATTCTTCCCCGTTTTTCAAGGATTATGAAACTTTTTTTTCAATGGTCTAAAGATGACCTTAAAAAATTAAGTTTTTTGCATTTTTACCTTATGAAGTTTTGAAGGCACAGTTATTTTTTAAACACTCACTCCCTTCGCAGACCACTTAGAACTTGTTTAGGGACTACCTTTGGTTTGCAGACCATCAGTTGGGAACCACTGGCATATAGATAAAGGAGAGGGCAGGAGAGTCCAGATCCTCTAAACCCCTCCCCTTATATAAGTTCGAGCAAATTTTTCTTTTAGCTATGGTACTCAAGATAGTTTGGTACATGTCTTATGAAGTATTACAGAAACATTATGAAGTATTACAGTATATAGAATTATTTTTAAAATTATCTATATTATTTATACATATGTTATAAAATGACTCAATGACAGGTATAGAACAGAATTTAACTAATACTAATAGAAAAAACAAGTAAACAAATGTAGTAGTGCTATTATTTTTTGTAGCTAAACAATTTAACATCATAATAGAACCACTATTATCACAAAAGGTTATTACCGTAAATGGAAAATACCATGGATGATGTTCTGCATGTACATTAGAGCGTATAACTTCAGTATACCATGTGAAGATAAAATAAATTAAAATATCTGCGGCAAATATTATGTAAACTAAATTCATGCTGATTTCTACACTTAAAGATTCTATTTCAAACACAGTTTTCCAATTCAATCCTTTGCCTAAATAATAATAATAATAATAATACATTATTATGAAAATTAAACAAAATAATCATAAATATTTTTAGAGTTCAAATTTTGGAAAAAATTAAATACTAGACTTTTAAAACTAGAATTTTATGTAAACTTAGATATTATTAGTAAATGAATTCATACATTTCTAATAAATGTGTCTACTAAATTTTTGAAAATCAATTTCCTGTCTTTTTCCAGACTTTTGGGAAAATTTTCTTGAAACTGCATCTATTTCATTTTGGGAAATACCTAACAGCAACCTAAAAAAAAGTAACGGCCGCTGCTGCCAGAAGACTGTTTTGCTATCTCCCCCGAAACCGTGGGGATTTGAGTTTTGATGAAGGTGTTTACGAATTCGGAAAATTCGTGGAAGCCGATAAGCTGACTTAAATTACAAAATTCGAATTATTTTAGAAGATATAAATAAAAAACTGAAAAAATAAGCATAATGGTTGCCAGGTTTGGCAATTTTTGCCAGCATAAAATCATGATGCCTTTGCAAAAGCAATTCCAAGTAGTATGTAGAATTGCGTGAAATTGACAAACATGAAGTAGAATTAACACCAATTTTACGCCTAATTAAAAAGTATGTGAAATAAATCTGTCAAAGTGTGTTACAAAAAGTTGACAATTTTCAAATATTAAGTTCTCTTAGATAACAGAAGTTTAGAATTACCGATTATTCGTTTTTCCAAAACAGACTAACTAATTGCAACTGATTTAAAAAGTACCACTTTGGCATCAGGTACGATCTGGCAAAAGGCTATATCTCCAAGCAGGGTGAATCTAAACCATGTGTTTCGAAATGTTAGCACCCAGTATCTCTATATTCTAAAAAAAAGTAACAGCCGCTGCTGATGACACTGTCAAAATCTTTTTCTTCTGTCTCCTTCGAAACCATGGGGATATGTGTTTCGATGAAGGTATCCACATGTTCAAAAAATTCCGGGGAAGCTGATAAGCTGACTGAAATTTCGAAATTCCAATTTTTTTAGAAGATATTAATAAAAAACTGAAAAAAATAAGCATAATGGTTGCCAGGCTTGGCAATTTTTTCCAGCATAAAATCATTCATGCCTTTGCAACAAAGCAATTCTAATGGGAAATTAAGAAACATGAAGTAGAATTACACCATTTTTATGCCAAATTAAAAAGTAAGTGAAATAAATAAGTCAAAGTGTGTTACACAAAGTTCACAATTTTCAAATAGTAAGTTCTCTTAGATAACAGGAGTTTAAAATTGATGCCAATTCGTTTTTTTAATACTTTTTCTAATAATAATTGCAACTGATTTAAAAAGTGCTATTTTGGCAACAGGTACGATCTGGAAAAAAGCTATCACAAGCAGGATGAATCTATACTGTATGTGTTCCGAAATGTTAGAACCCAGTATTCTGAAAATGAAAAAAAATTGAAATGCATATTATAGTAATGCCGGTTACGTTCATCTTGGGGATTTACCACCCATAGAAAGATTTGGCGGTGTTAACTAGGCCATTATAGCAGTTTTGTACAGCTGCCAATGCGGTGAGACGATTTGTATGCTAAATAAGCCAATCTGCAAAGGATTATGTACATGAATGTATGAATAACTGTTTTCACGGCAACCTTACATGAACAATGATTATCGGTCCAGAGCATGTGTAAATCTCTAAATAATGAAAAATCACCAATAGTAGCAAGACATAATAGTTGTTTCATAGTTTTTATCAAAGAAAACATATGAAGCACTGTTTTCTTAAAAATAACTATATTAACTATAAAAATAAACAATATAAAAATAACTATTATTAACTATACACATACATAAGTCGCCAAATTATGGAAAATTGCCATGGATGGCAAATATGCAAGGTGTTATATAGGTTTTACACAATTAAAAATAGTGTGAAGTTGTTCCAAGGAACATGCAAGAACGAAAGAATGTGTAGCACGGTAACATTCTATCAGATCCAATCTTTGGGTTTTGTCAATTATGCCTCTTTTACAAATAAGCCTTATTAGGGACTGAATGCCTCATGCAAAAAGCGAGTCTAGGAGCTTTGGCCCCTAATCTTGAAAAAGAAAAATAATTGAAATGCAGATTATAGTAAAGCCAGCTAGGTTCAGCTTTGGTATTTGCTACCAATAGAAATACTTGGCAGTGTTAAACATGCTATTATAACATTTATAGTACAATAAATGCTATAATGGCATAGATATTTGTCAGCACGGTGAGATGATATATTTCGAGTTGCTAATTACGCCTATCTGCAAAGGATTATGCATATGAATGTAGGGATAATGGTTTTCCTGGTAACCTTACATGAGCAGTAATTATCGGTTATCAGTCGCCAAATAATGGAAAGTTGCCACTGGTGGGCAAGCTATCCTCTAGCTGTTTAGTATTTATAAAAGAAAAAAAGAAGTGCTGTTTTCTTAGAGCTAATTATTAACTATGATACACGTAAGTCGCCAAATTATAAAGAATCACCATGGCTGGCAAATATGCAAGGTGTTCCATTGGTTTTACACAATTAAAAATAGTGTGAAATTTAAATTTTTATGTTCAAGGAACATGCAAGAGCCAAGCAATGTGTAATTCAGTAACATTCTATCTGATCAAATCTTTGAGTTTTGTCAGTTGAAATTATGTTTCTTTTACGAATAAGCCTTATTAGGGGATGAATGCCTCATACGAAAAGCAAGTGTAGCGAGTCGAGGGGCCTTGGCCCCTAGTATTTTAACAAAGTGAAGTTTGAGAATATAAAAAATTTTGTCTAAAACCCAGGCAAAATTTTGACGTGGAAAATTGTCTGAAGTCTGCATTTATAAATAATTTTTCATTTGCTATTAATCTATAATACTCTAAATGCAACTTGATATAGTATGTGCACAAGAGTGGTGACTAGAGAATTTTTTTTTCTTTTTCACGCTGTAAAAAATTATTACTGCGAGACATTCATGCACCCTACAAATAGGTTTTGGAAAAAAAAAAAAAATTGTAAGTTTAACACAGACTGTAAAAGTGGATTCTGTAGGACTCCTAAAGTCTATGAAAAAAAAAGGCAAGTCCTTGGTACAAGGTTGTTCTTAAACTGGGTTACTTTTATTGCCTGCAACTGGGCCTGACTCAGACTTGGAGGTGCAGTTGCATGCAATAAAAATAACTAAAAATCATAAATAGCCTGATTTTGGGTGTTTACTCGAGGCAAGGATAAATACCCATTTATACATACTTTACCCAAGCCAAATTTATAGTAAAAAATTCTCACCTATTTTTAGCACTAAGGAACTACTTCGCTCAATCCCAAAATTTTGTCTACACATTTTTGCAATTTTAATATAGATTTCAATTCCGAAGAAGTGTTTTATGGAACAGAGAAGACAAATACAGTACACTCATAGATTATGATACATTTTCCAAATGGTATTTATAAAGGTGAAATATAGTTTGACTATGCCTCGAGAAAATTGTTAAAGAGTTTTGGTAGGCAATTTAGTATAGATTTCAATTCCAAAGAAGTGTTTTGTATAACAAGGAAGGCACAACAACATGGCACACTCATGGATTATGATGTCCATTCCAAACACTATTTAAAATGGTAGAGGATAGTTGGAATATGCTTGGCGAAGGTTGTAAAACAGTTTCAGTAGGTTATTTTAAGATAGATTTCGGTTCCAAAGATGTGTTTTATTTAACAAGAAAGGTGAACACAGCACACTCATGGATTATGATACCTATTCCAAACAGTATTTAAAATGGTGAAGTATTGTTAATATGCTTGGTAAAGATTGTAAAACACTTTAAGTAGGCAATTTTAATATAGATTTTGATTCCAAAGATGTGTTTTATGGAACAAGAAAGAGCTGATTCCTATTTTAACACCCCCACTCTCGCCAACCTAAAAAATCGCCACACTTTGCAGTCATAGGCCTCTAGGAGTTATGCAGAAGTTTCAATGCTCCCAAAAGAACTAGATGAAAACGAAAGTGAACAAATCAGCAATAAATGCATCAGTGTAGGAATTTGAAGACATATATTATTAAAATTACATTAATTGGCAACCCAAAATAAATAAATAAGTGATGGGATGCTGTACTTACATGTTGTTCCAAATCGTCATTTTAAATGTAAATTACAGTTGCCACATAAATACAAAATATCGTCTGCATATGTTTAATTATCATCACCTTGACAACTGCATATGTTTAATTATCGCCATCTTGGCAATAATTAAACATATGCAGTCGGAGCATTAAAGTAGGAATCGGAGTCGGAGCATTAAAGTAGGAATCAACCCAAGAAAGACAAATCTGTCACATCGGATTATGATGCACATTTGAAACAATATTTAAAACGGTGAAGTATAGTTGGAATATACTTGGCAAAGATTGTAAAATAGTTTTAGTAGGTGATTTTAAGTTAGATTTTGATTCCAAAGATGGGTTTTATGAAACAAGGAAGAAAAATAGGGACGATGCATAAATTATGAAAAGCTTTTAATATATATCACTTTAGTATGTGATTAAAATCTGAAAGTGTTTAAGATTTTCTACCTTTTTTCTGTAATGAAAACACTGATAAGATTTTGATTTACTATACACATTTCGTTTAGGTTGAATAAGCTTGTTTCCCCCACTTTATTTTAGATTAGGTGACTAGGACTTTTTTCAAGTATTCACATTTCTGTTAAGGTATCATTTTGCTTTTAAAATGCATTTTCTCTCTCAAAAATCAGATTTTCCATTTATTGTTTAAAGTGAAAGCCTAATATTTTAGCTTTCGGAATCAGTTTGAAATTTGTTTCTATAACTTATAGAGCTTCAGTAATAGGCATTCTTATATTAATTAGGTGCAAAAAATGAAATCTTACATAGCATTCCTCCACTGTAAGTGAATCTGGTATATCTGAGCATGAAAACTAGGGTTTAAGATTTGATTTTGGTGGGGTAAACTCCAGTCATCGAACTAGTGTGTGTTGTTATTATTATTATTATTTTCTTTTTAAGTCAACTGATCGCCAGTATTTGCTTGTTTTGTACTATGTTAAATTATACTGCTAAGAATACTTCTCTTGAGCTTATAACAAAACGTGGGGGGGGGGGGGCTGTTACATCATCAGATACACCTACGGACGGGAACATAAAAACTATCATATTAACGAAAACATTGAAGAGCAATTTCAAGTTTCGTGGATCATTTTTAACTAGCAACTTATTTTCCCAATATTTAGAATTCATAACTGAATTTATTGTTTTACAGATTCTTGATTTTTATCTAACCTTCATCTTAATACAATTACTTTAAGTATACTTTCTTTCGACCCTCAACAGAGTATCTGTCAACCATGTAAAAATATTTTTCTTAGTATTCTAAATGTTTTAATGCCAAACTAAATATGTGCTGATAATAATTAAAAAACCTCATGTGAAAAAGTATTTTTTCCCTTATTTGTGCTGTAAACAAGAAATTAATTTTTTGGACTCAAAATCCAAAATCCGTAAGGCTCTAAAATCCACGTTGTCTGTTCAGTGTAAAATGAAATCAGCCCTATCCACTTCAAGTTCAGAAAACTGTAGTATAACTACAGAGTAAAACAATATAAGAAATTCCTACTTGAAGAAAATGATATTTCAGAATTTGTGATGGTAATATTGATAACCTTCAGATGATTGACAGTAATAAAATCTGTACTGAATTATTGTCACAAGATTCAGACTCTACTACAGTAACAACTCTGAGGATGATCAAAAGATTGATAAAATAACTTTTGATGAAGGTCTGCCACTGAGAGGTTTGTAGAGAGTGAAGCAGTGTTACCGAACAAAATATAATGGTAGTATATTTTGTTTGGTAAAAATTTGGTTTCTAAGTATATAAAAGAAAATCTAAAGCTATAATTAAAACATCCCAAACCCTTAAACTACTATTCACAAAAGTTTAACAGGCTTAAGTATTTTGTACATCCTAACTAATATTATAAATGCGAAAGTGAGTTTGTTTGTTTGTTTATGACGCTTTCACGGCTAAACCGCTGAATAAATTATGATGAATTTTGATTTTAGATATAGATGGGACCCTGGAGAAGGTTATAGGCTACTTAGAATTTTAGATTTTTAATTACTTCTTTAATTATTAATTAAAAACCGTTTTACGTTGCCATGCTTGGGGAGTTTCGCCCCTATCAAGTGATTCATGTTTTGAACTAACAAGAATGCTATTACTTCAATGAAGAAGCACGTGCATCTGAAAAACATTAAATAATACGGAAATTATGCGAGTTTTATGCCAAATCTATCTATCTCTAATAATAAAAATGAATGTTCTCCAGACAAATCTACAGAAAGCAGAGCTTTGAAAATTTGAGCATGACTGGGCCCATGACTTCGGTAAAGTGTACCTGAGGCTCAGAAATTTTAATTACTTTTCTAACTATTAATTAAAAACCGTTTTATCGCCCGCACAAAATGATTTATGCTTTTGAAATAAAGCAGAAATTCTATTTGCAAAATCACATGCATTTGGAAAACATAAATAAGTATGGAAATTATGTTGATTTTACACCAAATTAAAAAGCATAAATAAAGAAAAGTGTATTTACGTATTATCCCGGCAGTCCGCCAAGATGAGCGATTTTTTGCCGAAATAAATGCCGGGCACATGAAATTATTAATGGTTTTGAATACGATTGGCAACAGTTTGGCAACTCATTTGACGAAAAAACAATTTGGCGGGAATGACCGCCGAGATAATACGTAAGTACCAAGAAAAGTCCAGATGTGTTTCTTAAAGTTCGTAAATTTCCAAATCCTACCAATAATATAAATGTGTACGTTTATGTGTTTGGATGTTTTTGACTGAATCACACAAAAATGGTTGGAAAAATTTGTAATGAAGATAGCTTATCCCCTGGATTAACATACAGGCAACCTTTCAAGCATATAACATAAATAATTCTTTTACAAAGACACTAAAAATAATGCTAATGCATTTCGCTCTATGGAAATTTTGTAGCTACTAAACCGATTTTAAAACTTTTTTCACTGATTGAAAGTCCTAGGCCTATATGGGGAATTCCTCTGTGTGGAATTTTCTAAGGGATCCTAGCCCGTATTTTCGCGAGGACGGAAAACTGCGAATGGCTAGGTCGACAGGCACGACCGGAGTTTGAACCTGGCATCTCCCGCCTTCCAGCTTTGAGAGCAGAACCTCTTAGACACTGGGGGACCCTGAGTGTTATAGACTACCTTTTATGCATATATCACAAATAGTTCTTTTACAGGGATACTCATAAGAATTACATTACGCTCTATGTGTATCTCTGTAAGTACTGAATCGATTCCTAAACTTTTTTCACTGATAGTAAGCTACACTATTCTTGAGTATTATAGGCTAAAATTCATGCATGTAGCATAAATAGTTCCTTTACAGGAACACTCAAAATAATTCTAATACATTACGCTCTCTGGGTATCTCTGTAATTACAGAACTGATTCTCAAACTTTTTCACTAATAGAAAGCTGCTCTATTCCTGATTAACATAGACTAAAATTCATGCATATAGCATAAATATTTCTTTTACAAAACATTTCGCAAATAATGTCATAACTGTCTCTATTCGCCAAATGCCTGAAAAAAATCTAAATTTAGTAACTCTGTGCATACTCTCTTATTTAAAATGAAGTATACTAACATGCATTATACTTCATTTGAAACAAGTAAAAAGCAAATAATATTTAAATTCAGTTCCTTTTGTCGCAACAATATTTGTTATTCACACATGCTACATTTCTGTCGGGACCTAATTCTAAAAACGACGCGGACAAAGTCGTGGGTAGCAGCTAGTCCACTTATAAATCCACATCAAAAGGAAAAACTTATTCAGGTGTATTCTTTATACAGGCATAGCAAACGATAATTTGAATTTATTTATTAAAAACTGTATATTCTATAAATTTGTGCCATCTGTCGACTGTTCTGTAAAATAAAAACTTAATTGTATTATCTTTTTTGGGGGGAGGGGGGATAAAAAATAATTTTTTTTTTTTGTATATTATAGCAACAGTGGGGGGTTTTGCACGATAAAAAGCCTGTATGTTAATAGAGGACTTTTAACTGTCTTTATTCCAAATCCATTGAACCGTTTCAGCATGAAAGAGTAATAAACATACAAACATGGGCATTTATAATATTAGTAGGGTTCTACGATGAGATTAAGTGGAAGTGATTTCAATGCAATGGTTCCATAATCAATCCAGGGCTTTATGACGAATCAGCACTTGTAGGCCTCTGTATTCACCAGACATTGATTGAGCACCATCAGTGCACACACTGATACACTTTGCCCAACCTAAATAATTTTCTGTTATAAATGCATCAAGGATATCGAGCATATCTTTAGCCATTGCACTTGCAGTTATGTTTTTGCAAAACAGGAGATCTTCAATGATAGTAGAATCATCAACAAAACGTACTTAGCAGATGAGATGTGCATCCTTATTGCTGTCTGTGGCCTCATCCAGTTGCAGTCCAAAGTCTTTCCCTTTTATTTTTCTATCAGTTGATCGTTGAGATCCTGAGCCATGCATTGAATTCTGTTGTATTGTTTTTGGGGGATAATGTTTTTAAAATTCAAAAGCAGTAATTTTTATTTTAATTGTTTTTAACCATTAATTATTTATTTTCTTAATACTTGTAATTAACTTGGAAGTTTAATTTAAATACCTTTTGTCAGGAGATATAATGGTCTGGATGACTCTTCTTCTATAACTCAATAGCTAACCTTTTTAAATTACTACTAATCACCCTTTTTTGTTGGGACTTTTTAAATAATTACCTTTTCTTTAAATTAATTCTGCCCTTGTTTGCCCGGTCTCCGGAGGGGTATTTTTAAATATCAGGTAAATTCTGCCGATTTTCTGCTGACTATTACATTTCCTTCTCTCTTCAATAGCCTAACTCATTTCTTGCAATATCTCTTGTTCATGTCCGGTTTTTAATTAGTTTTACTCTCTTCTAATTTAATTTTTATTCCAAATTTTACCCAGGGTTGTCTCGGACGATTAGCTATCTCCCGCTAAAATTTTAGGAAATTTAATAACGTTTTTTTAGTGCCCTTTTGATCCATTAAGCTTTTTTTCCCATTTCAAGATGGCCGTTCTTGCCTGTGTTTCTTCTCGGCCAAGTTCGTTTCCTTCCCGCGTGTAGTAGTTGCTGGCCGCCATTTTCTTCTTTTCTCGCTTCCCTCCCCCGTCGATCGAATGTTCTCGAAGTTTCCCGGCTGAGATGGTGCGCTCTGATTGGTCCCCGCGGTCGGCGTCTCTTCGAAGCTCCCCACACGTGGGGCAGAAAAGCATCATTCGGAGAGCAGAGGTGGTGCGGCTAGGACGTATTCTTGATCGGGTGTCTTCTCATCGTGCGTTTTAGGGGTCTAGCTCGGCTCATCCATTGGACTTGCAACAAATTAAGAATGTAGTGAATAAGTCGGTAGGCCAGAAGGCCTGATGAAATGTTCGAATCACCAGATCTGCAGATTTTATTTTAACAAATGCCAAAATACCCGTTAATCGTTTGTTGTGGAGAGCGAGCGAACCCCCCTAGATGTAGAACGACGCGCAGCTAGCGCCTTCACCATTTTTTTTTTGGATCAGCGAGTGACCCCTGCCCGGCCATGATCGAGTCAACTCAGCCACATCGGGAGATGTCTGAATGTCCTGCCGAACGAGGTCCTCGGGAAAATCTTCGAACACCAGCAGCTGAATCCCGGTAAGATCGTTGCCTTTTATTTCCATCTGCAAGGATCCGGCCCACCCAGGAGTTCGATTCACTATTCACCTAGCCACCATGATCACTGTACCGATTGAAGATCCCTAGAATTTTATTAACTTTTCATCTTTGAAAGAAAGGGGGGGAATTGAAGACAACTGTAAAAATGCTAAATTTTCTTTTTTTACATTGTGTGCTTTTCAGATGTATTACTTCCAGTAACAATGTCTAAATCCTTTTTTTTTGTTAAAATCATAACAGTGGATGCCATGTTGATTTCTGGTTTGGCCTAAGCTAATCTCTGTAATTGTTTGAGTTGTTCTGTACTACAATGTATTTTGCTGCACCCTTTGGTGTAAAAATTGCTAAGTTCCCTTTTTTATTTATTTTGGCAATTGTTTAAACTCACCTGTTGGATTGTAAAGGTGGGGTTTCAAGTAATAGTTAGGGATTTAGTGCGGGATTTTCATCAGATGCCTTGTGAGGCTAGGGAAAGGTGGGGACTTGTTTGCCCAATTTTCTTTTTTTTTTTTCTTTTTGATAGGATAAATTTTTTTTTATGCTGCAGCAGAGCCTTTAACTTAAGTTTTGGATCCAATCGAGCTACTTTTGTCATGACAATTTTAATTAAGCATTTCCTTTTTCTTTTTTTTGTTTAATTTACATGGGCTAATAATGGGAAATTAAAGCACTCTTATATTTTTTTTTTTTTAGCATAACTATCGCACGCTGTGATACCCATGCACTGTGATTTACTTACTTTTATTTCTAAACGCTGATGTCGTGAGGCCACTAGCTGTTTACCCCTGTTATTGTTGAATAAAATTTGTGATTTGGTGATCTAATGCAATGTCTCTGTGTTTATTTTACCACATTTCTAACACACACTTCAGGCAAGGCTGAGATCATTGGGTTATTTTCTACACTAACAGTCACAACGCAATGGACAAAATCTAAATTTTTTTCTAACTAAACTAAATTTTCACGGCAGTAGTAAGTAGAATACTACAATTCTTTGATGATAGTGTTGTTCGACAAGGGAATATTCATCAAAAGTTTTCCTGCCTTTTCTCCTATCATTATATAAGCCATGTCTGGAGCAGCTGGAAGAATTAATTCTTCAGAAATAATGTGGGCCTTTTTACACTTTCCTACTCTATATGCCACCTTGAAGGATGCCAACAAGGCATTTTTCGATACTGACACTTGCTTAGTGAAAACATTTTTTTGTTCTTAGAATTCTTCATTTTTCGGCTAAAATATTCATGTGATTTGCCGATCATGTTGGGATGCATTAATTCAAGGTGTCTCCTCAATTTACTTGGATTCATGCTCTCGGATGATAGAACTTTAGAACAAATCACACATTGAGGTTTTTCTTCATCGTTAGCTTCCATAGAAGTGAAACCAAAATCTAAGTAACTGTCTTCATATTTGCGGAATTTCCACTTCTTACACCAACGTCACACATTGATGCTTGATCTTTATTAGTATTTATGTAGTCATTTTTTTCCCCCTCCATCAAACATCTATTATCCATTTTAACAAAAAATATCTATTCAGATTTCTTGAAACACAGCATGCACAGCAAACACTAGTTCAGATTTGGCAAGCTAACATGAATGACACGTGATGATTTGAGCAGGTGAAGGGAAGGGGCAAAGGAATGATGCTACTCTGATTCATTATTGGTACCACATCTAAAAGGCAGCTGCAAAGTAAAGGAAAAAAAGTTCTTTGGGAAGATGCACTCTGACATCAAGACACTTAGAAAAATAAACAAGATTTGGATAAAGACCTTGACATTTTTTCCAGTTCTTAGTAATAGAGATTATAGAACAGATCAGAGATCATGGGCACTTTCCAGTCTTCGCGGCACCCCTGATATATATCATCTAGTAGTGTGTGAAATCTGTTTTTTTTACACTGCAACTAGATGGTACTAATCGAAGTTGGATTTACAGGAAAGCAAAATGGGCTACAGCTCTGCCTCCCCCCCCCCCCCCCCAATAGACATTTTTGCATAAAATTTTGTACCGATTAATTAAAAAGTAACATCACAACCTTTATCCCCAGATGCAATGCAACTGTTTCTTTGCATACTATCGGCATGTAAAATGATTGGTTGCAAGCCATACCAATGTTAGATTAAGACTGTAACAACAGACAAAAAGTAGACATTATTTTTTGTGCAAATAAAATCCAGGAACAAAGACCTGGAATGCTAGGTTATGAGTTAATGCTAAAACCGGTTTTCACACAGGTCGTCGAAAAAATTGTTTAGTTTGAAAAATCATTAGGGGGGGGGGGGTCTCAATCTTCTGTTGCCCCAGTGCATCCATACCTCTAAATCTGACACTGGCAGTAGTAGTTTCAGACAGTAATTCAAAGTCTTTTCATTCCTGACTGTTACAGCTATGGCCTGCCTGAAGTGTAGGGTTAATATAGAAATTTCTCTCTTAATAACATTACATATCATAGTGTTTTTATTTATTGCAATATATATGTGTCGAGCTGCTTTAAGTTAAAGGTAAATATCTTTTTACATTATATATATATATATATATATATATATATATAGTAAAAAGATATTTACCTTTAACAAATCCTACCAATAATATAAATGTGTACGTTTATGTGTTTGGATGTTTTTGACTGAATCACACAAAAATGGTTAGAAAAATTTGTAATGAAGATAGCTTATCCCCTGGATTAACATACAGGCAACCTTTCAAGCATATAACATAAATAATTCTTTTACAAAGACAGTAAAAATAATGCTAATGCATTTCGCTCTATGGAAATTTTGTAGCTACTAAACCGATTTTAAAACTTTTTTCACTGATTGAAAGTCCTAGGCCTATATGGGGAATTCCTCTGTGTGGAATTTTCTAAGGGATCCTAGCCTGTATTTTCGCGAGGTTTCGGAAAAAAACACGGAAAACTGCGAATGGCTAGGTCGACAGGCCCGACCAGAGTTTGAACCGTGCATCTCCTGCCTTCCAGCTTTGAGAGCAGAACCTCTTGGACACTGGGGGGGACCCTGAGTGTTATAGACTACCTTTTATGCATATATCACAAATAGTTCTTTTACAGGGATACTCATAAGAATTACATTACGCTCTATGTGTATCTCTGTAAGTACTGAACCGATTCCTATAATCTGCAGTGCCTATAATTTGCCATACATTTTACATGTATAAACAAATAATTTTACATTTCAGTTGTTCTACACAGACTCTAAAAGACTGAAGAAACTTTTACTTTCATGAAAATAAAAGACCAGAAAAAGAGATCCACTGAAACATTAGCCTATTTGTATCAATGACTAGAATAATCATTTGTGGAAATTCCAATTCGTACTGATACATGGAAAAGCATAGGATTAGATTTTCATTCGGTATAATTTTGCATTACTCTAGAGAAATATATGTTATAGGCAGAAACAAACTAGTAAATACAATTAAATACTTTTAATTAAAACACATAAATAAATAAACTAGTGTCTCCAAGCACAAAAGAATACCAATTAATAAGCTGCTACACAAAATTGTCAAGTGAAATTTCAATTGTTATTAAATAACTAAAACATATAGCCTTTTATATTGAAGAAAAAATATTTTATATTTTTCATATATTATTATAAAATAACTATTACAACCAGTTTGGTTTCAGTTCTGTTTAATTATATATGTACTTCTGCCAGGGGTGTAGCCAGAAATTTTTCATGGGGGGGGGGGTTACGACTACTGCAACTTACATATATGCATACATGTGTGTGATAAGGGAGTGAAGAATATACATTTTGTATGGCAAAAAATTCCTCAGGGGGGGGGGGGTTATGACCCCCCTAACCCCCCCCTTGGCTACGCCCCTGACTTCTGCCAATATTTTCTTGCAAACTATGCATTTTTACCCATGTTAACCAAATAACCTATAATCTGCACAATAGGGTGGAGCGAAAAACACTTTTTCTCAAAATTCACATTGCCTGAGTCATTAAATGGTGCAAAACTGATAAGAACAAATTGTCTCTAAATTTCAGCTCAAAATATTACCCTCTTCAGTTTCCACACCTCAAGCGAATATATTCCCAATGTCTTTAGTCTTTTATGAATTTCTATTGAAAAAATTATGTTTAATTAATTAATTGAATAATTAATACTCCGATACACCTGCTCTATCAAGAACAATGGCTAGTTCGGGTATTTGATCTGTCTTTGAGATTTAGGGAATCTCATCCTCAGTCATTTTCCGACATTCGGCTTCCTGACTAACAAAATCGTCATAATTTTCTGAGGTATATTCTATTTCTGAATCAGATCCTAAGTCGATGTTTGCTTCTAAATCTACGATTTAAAGCACTGACATGTGATTATAAAGTATTAATAAAGCAATTTAATAATGATAACATAACTAATTATTCAATCAATTAATTAAACATTATTTTAATAAAAATAAACTAGAAATATATTCACTTGAGTTATGGAACCTGAAGATGACAATATTTTGAGCTGAAATTTGGAAACAATTTGTTCTTATCAGTTTCACACTATTTAATGACTCAGGCAGTGGTAATTTTGAAATAAAGCTATTTTCACCCCACCCTACTGCACAACCAGTGATGTAGCCAAGGGGAGAATAGGGGGGTGGTGGTCACAACCCCTCCCCCCCATGAGGAATTTGTGCTATACAAAATGTATATTCTTCACTCACTTATCACACACGTATACATATATGTGAGTTGCAGTAGTCGTAACCCCCATGAAAAATTTCTAGCTACGCCACTGCACACAATCCTTAGCAGCTTAGAGAGAGTGCCCTGTGTATAAAAAATCTGATGTGTCCAACACATGACTTCCTTGCACGTCCATTAGATCAAAAATATTTTCGACGCACTTCCTCTAAATTTATTTGTTTGAAAGAGATAAAATATCAATAATAGTAAGGTTTAGCGATTTCTAGCCAAATATTTCGATATCGCCAAGCTGAGTTCAATTTGAAAGATTTCCTTCTGACACTTTATTTGGCGATATTTCACCAAAAGCCGACAAACTTGAGATAGTCAGCGAGATTTTGGTGATAGCCAAAGTAGTCATTGACCACAGACTTTCAATGAATTGAATGCATCTATACACCTCAATGTATTCAAAGTCATTTGGCTCACCATGTAAATAAATTCTCAGTCGATTGCTGTCAAAAAAGATATTGAAAACAGTTAGATATTACAATAGTTCTAAATACAAAGTTAAAAAATCTACGGGTTAAAGTTTTAGAGTTATACAAAATAGGAAATAATTTTTGGCGCCAAATTTGGCGATATTTCTGCGAAACTCGTCAATGTCGACGACATTTGGCGAGATTTTAAGCATAAACCAAACAATGAGAGATTATCGCCAAATTTGGCGATATTATCGCCAAAACTCGCCAAGAACGATGACAAATGGCGATACTTTGGGCATCGACCAAATGACTGACTATCGCCAAATTTGGCGATATTTCGCCAAAACTCGCCAAGGTCGAGGACAGACGGCGAGATTTTGGGCATGTACCAAACAATGACTGTCTACAGTTGTATTATAATGAAGATGTCCATAGACATTAAGGTACTGAAATTCTTTTCGGTGGTCCTGTAAATAAACTCTCCAGTAGATTGGAACCAAAAATCGAGATGCACAACTAGATGTTACAGCATTCTTATATATGAAATTTCATAATAGTTTTTGAGATTTGAGAGTTAAATATGCAAACACGTACACCAAAAGTCGCCAAGCTTGGCGACTTTTGGCATAGTTCTTGAGGGAGGCACGTGACCGTGGTCGGACCTTTACCTAACTTATGTGGTAGGACGGTATTGTGCTTGAAATGGATGAATGCCCCTAAAATTGCTATTGACCGTAATGTATTGGAAATCTTTTGAGTGTTCCTGTAGCAGAACTATAAATGATAAAGACACTTTTTTTAATGGAGAAATTCATTTTCTAACTCTTTACAGCATATATCACTTCTGAGTCGTTTGAAATAGCCCAATACCTCTAAAAAACGCTTTGATGAATTTCGGCCCATAGAGCGTAATGTATTTCGAATCTTTTGGGCTGTCCTGTAGATAAACTATTCAGTCGAATGGAACCGAAAGGGGAGGTGCACAACTAGATGTTACAACAATCCTAAATATAAAGTTTCAACATTCAACGCCTAACAGTTTTTGAGATATGCGAGTTTAATGAATTTCGGCCCATTGAGTGTAATGTATTTCGAATGTTTTGGGCAGTCCTGTAGATAAACTATCCAGTCGAATGGAACCAAAAGGGGAGGTGCACAACTAGATGTTACAACTATCCAAAATATGAAGTTTCGTCATTCTACGCCTAATAGCTTTTGAGTTAGCCGAGTTTAATGAATTTCGGCCCATAGAGCGTAATGTATTTCGAATCTTTTGGGCGGTCCTGTACATAAACTATCCATTCGATTGCTACCAAAAGGGGAGGTGCACAACTAGATCATAGAACAATCCTAAATATCAAATCTCAACATTCTACGACCAATAGTTTTTGAGATATGCGAGTTACATACATACGTACGTACGTACAGACGGCATGGAAAAACTGGCCACAGTAGACTCGCCACTGGTCAAAATGAGTTGCAGACGCGTTAATATGATCGTGCATGCTAGCCTACGATGAGATGCATCGAAAAAATTTTTAAAATTAAATTTAGAGGTAGTCAAAATCGGTTTTTTTGTCGAAATTTGGCCCCCAAAATTTTTCGGGATCACATTACTTCCTTATACTACGTACAAGGAAGTAAAAAGATAAAAATGACAGCCTGAAAAATTCTATATACTTGATTTGGCTGTACAAAGACAAAAATGTTGCCATATACCCTCGTTTTTATTATTTTAATCAAGAAAATTAGTTTTATCATATTAGGTATGTATTTAGAGTCAAATTTTCTGGATTTTTTTTTATGTGCACATAATATAAGACTGTCATATCAATACATATCATCATTAACTCTAAACACATCGACGTCAAATCATATTTGGAGCATTCCAGACTGAGGACGAACAGAATTTGTTTTATGGAAATGGACTTCAGATAATCTTTCTTGTACCATGTCTTGAGATTTTCTAGGTCATTATCCAAAATTTGCAATATTCCTTGACTTTTACAGTCAAAATGAAATTCTTTGATTTCTGAAGTTTCCCTGATGCCGAAAACCCTGTTTAGCTATGATCAACACCTAATAACCTTTTGTAAAACTACTACTATAACTTTGCAAAACCTACTTAAGTAATCATGGGGGGGGGGGGGCAAGGGGAAAAAAAGAAAAGATTCCACTTACCAATTAATTCTAACCTTAACAGTATTCGAACACTATATGCAAACAAAGTATTAGGAAGGATGCATAAAATAATCTTCCCAATATAAGGCGCTTGATAGAACAATGCTCTACTGTGAATATAGGGAATAAATGTAACTATATTTATTATAAGTATAGCACAAACAGCAGGATATTCTGAAAAACATAAAGGGGAAAACATTTAAGAAAAGAGCCAAAAGCAATCATTACATTTGTTATTACAAATAAGTACTTAAGTAAAATATACAGGGTGATCAGAAAATGATTATACATTTGAAAAATTAATATTTCACGAAATAATGTAGGTAGAGAAGTAAAAATTGGCACACATGCTTGGAATGACATGGGGTTTTATTACAACTTAAAAAATGAAAAAGTTCCAAAAATGGCCGACAGATGGTGCTGGACAGCAAAATGTCAGTGACGCTGCAGGAGAATCCTGCATAAAATGAGCTGTAATGAGAGGGAAATCAGTTGCATCAGCAATCACAGCATGTTGATGTTACCAAAAAAAGGCACTGTTATTAAAGCTTTACTATCAGAATGGGGATTCTGCTACTGCAGTTTTATGATACTATTGCTACGTAAGAAGTGTATTCGAACGGGTAAAGGTCCTACTGCAGGCTCAGCTGTGAAGAGAATGATTTTGAAGTTTGAAGCCACGGGCTGCTTATCATTACATTTTGTATATATGCTCTGTATTTCTTTATTCTTTTAAGTGGAAAAGTGGTCTGCCGGCTATGTTGAGTTGGGAACTACTGCCTTAGAATGGCCTTTGACCAAGGCCCCTCCCTCCCTTCCACAGAGCCATTGCTAAGCCTTTTTTAGGGGGGAGATGACAATAAACTGCCAAGTCAAATATCGGTTTTTATTAACTTATTTTTTTTATTAACTATATTACCAACTTTTTACCTTTGCCAACTGGGTTTGCATAATTTTGCCTGTCGGCCATTTTTAAATTTTGTTACAATAAAGCCCCATGTCATTCCAAGCATGCGTATCAATTTTTACCTCTCTACCCACATTATTCTGTGAATTGTTAATTTTTCAAATGTATACTCATTTTCTGATCACCCTGTACAATAGATTATTACTAGCCACTAATGCAGCCAGCTTTGCAGCCCTGTAGCTTGAATGCTCTTTACACACTAATAGATAAAGTCCATTTTGAAGGCAATTACAACAGGCACTAAGTATACCGTAGAATCTTGCTTCAATGATATCCTCCATAGCGATAAATATCTGTAGTACGATATTTTTCAATAGTCTTGGCTTAATTTCCTTTAGATTAATGTAAAGCAGTTCTCTGTACAACGATAATTCTCTCTACAGCAATGGTATTATCCCTTCAATCACAATCATTTTCTCTATTATGATATTTTTTTATTTTTCAAAGTCATACTAATGCATACGAATTAAATGCTACACAAAGAAAGCCTAGATAAAATGTGTTTGGACTGTTGGACAGTGTCCTCAGGCTTTTTGTTAAAAAACTTCTGCATAATTTTGGTTTGGTATTGCTGGTGTAACTATGGTAACAAGTAAATGTATTACGAAAAAGTGCATTTCTTTTTACATTTACATTTTACAGAAAACTGTTTTGGGTTTATTTATTTAGACATTAAAAATTAATTATTTAAATAGGTGACAATAAACATTTATAGGCTATGGCGTCTCTAGAATTCTGAACAAGGGTACTTGACTAAAACTTCAAGGTGTTGTAAAAATTACTCAAAACACTATAAACATATTCTTCTCATTTCATTTAATATATATTGTTTATATGAGCAAGAGGAAATAGTTGAATGAAAGTAGAGCACCCCCTAATGCTGCCACAGACTGTAGAATATGAAGAAGAAATGATTTTTGTTCCAGTATTGATTCCCTCTACAACAATATATTATTTTGAACCCCAAATATCATTGTAGGATATCTAGGCATTTTACACTATAATATTTTTTTACATATGCATGATTATGTGAGGCATATGCCAATAACTATATTAGAAATCATATATTGTACTTAACAAGACATTATATGATTTAACAGCTATACCATGTTTCATCAAAATTACATTTTTTAAAAAGTGAATTGTAGTTTCTGAACAAACAAAAAAAAAAAAAAAAAAACCTAATTTACATCTATAAATTCTTATATGATTCATGTAGAAAAGCATTAGGGACTATTTTCAGTTTATTAGCTTTATTCCCATAACAACATGAAAAGTGAAGTCCATCATGAAACAACATGAAAAGTGACGCCAATCCAGTATAGGTGTTTATGCAAAAAGTCATGGCCAGTCACAATTCTAAAATTAGCAGTGAAAACCAAGCGAGGGAGGTTCATGGGAAGAGGAGAACCCAGCAAAGAACATCAGACTTTATCTGCCACAGGTTAAACGTAATTATATTATGTTGATATTACATGAGATATTAACATGGGAAGGGATCCACTGAAAGTGGACATCCCCATTTTTGGCTAAGACTTAACATTTCAAGAATGTGCATACTGACATAATCATTTACCCAATTCCAGTCCTTCAGGTATTAAATTGAGCTGAGGCTGTCAGTAAGGATGCAAATTTCATTGCAGCAGGAGATGTGAAGGAAGGATGCCCTTTAGTTCCTTTATACTTGAATCAACTTTTTGTGTGTGTGTGTGTGGTTGAAGTCAATAGGACTCTAAAACTTATTTTTGAGTTCTTTAAATTTTGTTACCTATATAAACTAAAAAGTTTCTTTTAACAATATAGCTTTTTATCAACTTACCTTTATCAAAAAATGTTGAAATAAAAAAAGTAAAAGCAATAATACTGCAGGAGTACAAAATCAGCCATAGCAATATCCATTTTCCTTCACTGTTACTCAATACTGAATATTTCCCTAAGCATAGCATAATAGTCATGATCAAACTATAAATGAACATGAATATAAATTCTTTGATGAACCAAGCAGTCCAGTTTTCCCAATTCGAAAGGCCCATCAATATCAGAGTTTTCTGTAAATAAAACATAATACATATTTTCATATTTTGGGGTTGTGAAATATCAAATTTTAAAAACATTGCATATGTTAGTGTGTCAGGCTTAGGTAATGTGACTGAATGGCTAAAAACCTACTGAAAGACATAACTTAAATTAAGGTAGCTATAAGTATACCCAAGCAACACAACAATGTTGTTTCCACATGATTTTGTTCAGTTTTCTTCCACATTGTTTCAGCATGGACATTGATATAATATCGAAACAACATTGTGAAATCACAAGAGGAAAACAAATAAAAAAACAAGATTTTATTTCTTTCATGCAAAATTATTAAAATCATACGGAAATTTACGAAAAATAAAATTGTTGATAATCATCTACTTGAAAACATCATTTTAATTCGTATTTACTGTTGTAAAAATGCATTGTGACAATGCTATATTTTAATACGAATTAAAATGATGTTTTCAAGTAGATAATTATCAACAATTTTATTTTTCATAAATTTCCGTATGATTTTAATAATTTTGCATGAAAGAAATAAAATCTTGTTTTTTTATTTGTTTTCCTCTTGTGATTTCACAATGTTGTTTCAATACTATATCAATGTCCATGCAGAAACAAGTGGAGAAAACTGAACAAAATCATGTGGAAACGACATTGAAACAACATTGTTGTGTTGCTTGGGTAGGTAAATTATTTTTTAACAGAAATACAGTTGTCAAGTGCAGTACTTTTAGCACTTGAGTGCTATTAAAATCAAGCAGGTATTGAGTGTCAACACAATTTATCTATACACGAATTGTCACAGTGAAAATCTTTTCAAATGTGCTTGCCATATAAGGGGCCGTTCTCAAGTATTATGTAAGCATTTTTTTAGTCATTTTGCGACCCCCCTTGTAAGAATAAATAAGCAAGCATTAGACCCATCTCCCTTTTGCTTATATAAGATTTTATGACATTTGTCAGTACTATTTTGCAGAAAAAAGCACTCACCAATTAATCCTACAAATTTATATAAATAGGCATATATAGGAATTGTATCAGGTTTGATAGAATACAAAATGGTTTAAATATATCGTTATTTATTGAAATGAACAATAAAAAACAGGAAAGTTCAAATAAATGTTGATGACAATTACAGAAATATTATGTGGTGTATTGTCGTCCGAGGAGGGAATTTGAGCCAAAGCTTTGTTTATTTCTTCAAACAATTTTTTAAAAGGATATATTCAACTTTTCATAGATGCCACTACTTCAGCACTCCAGTAATACTCAACAGTTGGCTAGCAGCAAGTGATTTGTTGGTAAATATGAATATTCTCCATAAAGCCAAAAATAGATGGAAAGTTTCGAATTGACAGCAAATTGCCCTTTCCCATGCTTGCTGTTGTTGCTGCTCTGTAATGGCTTCATTATTTAATGCTTACGTAAGAATTGCCATGACCCCTCCCCCCTTGTCAGAAAAAATAAGTATATCCCAGAGCCCTCTCCCCCCCCTATTGTTTATGTAATACTTGAATGGCCCCTAATGCGGAGGGGGGGGGGAGGATAAAATGTTGAAAGTTGCACAAGGTTTGCAATTTTTGATAACTGATTGCCAAGTTCAGTGGCAAAAAGTAACTTCAAAACCGAACCAAGCTTAATGATATCTTCCAAATTTGGCTAGAAACTGGCAAACACGACACTTGATTATTACAAAGGAAAAGTATAGTTAGAATATGCCTGGTGGAGATTGTAAAATAGTTTTAGTATGCAATTTTAATATAGATTTCAATTCCAAATACAGTATGGGACCTTTTATCCGGCAACCTCGGGACCGACCTCATTCCGGTTTATGGAATTTGCCGGTTTTCGGGTCGCTGCCGGAAAATTAACCCTTTGTGCACAGTACAATTAAAAAAGAACCGGTCTTTAAGTACAAGTAGCTTTTATGATAATTACTGCATCTAATTATGTAAATAGTAACGCATTCATAATAGATTTTAAAATAAAAATAATTAAATTTATCAAAACTTGCTGTAAAATAAAACTTTAATGCTGCGAATTGCGGTATCCACGTATTCTGTCAGATATGCAGAACCAGGGCCTGATTACTGAAAAGGCTCGTGAAGCTTGAGCTTCCCTCAGAATTTGAAGGGGGGGGGGGGCCTGAAAATGACTGAAAAACTGCGATAAAAATTCAAAATTTTGTTTTTAAATGATCTTTTAAGTTATTGTAAACATTTTTAATGAAGAGAAGTGGTGCTTTTCAGAAGTCTTGATACTTCATGTCGCAACATTTCTAAATTGGTTGTTTGCGATGTCTTTGCCTGAGTCATCTACTGTGGTTGAGAGTTTTTTTCTGTTATGGGGAATATTTGGCCGGCAGAAAGGGGTAGACTTTTAATATGTAATGCTAAACACATGGGCGCCAGCAGAATATTACCCAGGGGGGGCAAAGACTACTTCAACGTATGGTTACCATGTTGGAAAGAGCAAAATAGCAAGGGAAAAAACTGTATACAAAAATCCAGGGGGCATTGCCCCCCCTTGCCCTATGCTGCCGGCGCCCATGGTTAAACATCTTCTAAATGTCAAAATTAATTCTCAACTTCTGTGTTGTGATTTTTATGATGTCATCAAAACAAACAAAGAATTCCTGAAAAAAGCCATGCCTAATGAAAAATAGGACTAAATTAATAAAGTTTAATGTTTCAGTAAGGTAATTGAATTTTTTTAGTTATTTGTTAATGTTTAAAGTAATTTCAAAAATACTGTAAAATCTCGTTACAATGAACTAAACTATCATGAAGATTAATGAATAAAATATTTTTATCATAGGAAATTTTCAAATTAATGAATAAAATGGTTTTTTCAAAGGAAATCATTAGAACTAATTAAATCAATGAAATTTCTTTTTTATGAATAAAATATTTTTATGAAAGAAAATCATTAAAACTTTACTTTTCCCAAACAAAAAGGGGATGGGGGCCCGAAATGAGACTGAGCTTCCCCTCACTTCAGAGGTTAATCGGGCCCTGTGCAGAACCATCGCTATGGGAGAGAACCATGGTTCCCACTCCTGACGCTGCGCACGCTCGCCTCCGCATATGGATTACAAAGACGGTAGACATTATATAGCTTACGTGATGGCCAAAAACAATATACCTCGCTCGCTCCCTTGATAACATCATTGTGATGACAATTAAAATCAGTTGCAGCCCTTTTAAAATATGGTTAAATATTGAAGAAAAAATACTAATTGAAAAAAATATGCGTATAACTAGTGAAATCTCTGTCGGAAGTATTGGCTTCCGTAATTGGAGCTTCCTTATAAAGCAGCTCGAATTTTCAGCTTTAATTACGAAAATACGTTGAGAAAATGCCCATTATTACGAAACAAAATTTTAAAAAATGAGACCGTACAATTAGATCATATACAATTTTGAGAGGAGAAAAGCTAACATTTAAACATTTATTTTTTATTTTGTTTGAACATTTCATTAATCTTTAGCTGTTTCAATGTTCCCCACAAAAATATCGAGACAATCTGAGGCACGCCGAAATAGAGAAGTAACCCGCCTGCTTTCTCCCTAACACACGCAGCAGTAACGTAACTCATAACAGGAAAAGGAAAAACTGTTTAATTAAAAGGACACAGGGACACAATTTAAATAAGTAAAAAGCTCGACTATCCGGAAAGCACGGGAAATGCTGAATGCCTGATAAGTGAAAATTCCGGATAGTTAAGCTTGTAAAAAAAAAAAAAATGTTTGTCCACAAAGCTGTTAAGAAGGGGGGGGGGGGGGGGGAATCTAATCAGAAATGTTTTGGAATGTTAATCAATGCATGTTGAAAAACACTCATAAATAAAAATAGATCGGTACACACGTGCGTACTGATCTATTTTTAATTGTGTGTTTTTAACAAAGTTTTAGATTGTCTTATATATAATAAAATCCGAGAGTAAACATTGTATGTAGCTATGTAGGTAGGCAAGTTTGTGACCACCGATCTTCTCGCGAGCATCTCTCGATCGCATTGCGCCAAGACGGTGGGTCGCAGACCTACCGAATTTTGCATACGGCTTCACTAGGACAGATCCTAACACGCCTCGGAGCGATTTTTTCGAAATTCGAATTAGAAAATGTTTTATTTTATGTTTTGTCCGATTTTTAGCGATTTTTCTCGCTTAATACGTAATAACGCCGGTAATTACACTCGCAAGAAAACGAAATTTACATCATCGGATAGAGGAGAAAATTTTCTTTAAAAAATTGTTTGTTCGGATTGTGTAACATAATTTGCAGATTTTTGGGAATTTTTCAAATAAAATTAAATTTGACGCTGACTTTCGTAAAATATTTTTAAAATTGCTGCATCTTGAATTCTATCCGTCATAACTTTTTTATATTTTGTCAAATGACGGAGCATACATTTCGCCCTCTTTTAAAAGAGAAACCAGAGGAAAATATAACTTAGGAGATTTTTTACGAATTTTTAAGTAAAGAAGGATTTTCATTTCACAGCGCAGCTTAAAAATTTCCGTATGATATCTTGCGGTTTGGTTGTCTTGGAGACAGTAACAATGATTAAAATTGCCAGTTGAAAAAAAAAAAAAATTATTTAAAAATAACCGAGTTTTCACATGTGAAATGTGCGCCACTTTGACGTCACGAGTTTAAAACCCCTTTCGAAACTCAATCAGAATAACGGACTCACAAGCAAAACATACGCCGCGCATGTGAAATAATTCTATATTTTACTTTACGTTGCCAGAAAAATAATTGAATGCTGTTTTTTCACAAGTGAATTATCCAGCATTATTTTCAATTGAGATTTTAAACGGGTCACGTTTTCGAATAGCAGGAAATATATTGCGGTGTTAAACAGGGCCTGATTATGACCAACAGGGGGCCCCGGGAATTGTTGAATTTGCCCCCCCCCCGTCTATAAAATTTGTTTTATTTTTCATAATTTTTTTTATAAAAACAGAACAACATTTGAAATTGGGGGCAATTTCGAGCCGGAGGCCCCTGGGTAAAGTCCCGATTTGTCCATGCGATAATAGGGCCCTGGTGCTAAATACACCAATCTGAGAAGAACTATGCGTAAAAATTTATGGAGAGCTGATTTAGTGGCAACCATAAACTGAAATGATTAGAGTTTATGCTAATGCGTAAATTGCAAAGAATCACCAAAGAGTAAAAGCCTACATTCGTGGCAAATATCTAAACCGTTTCTTTAAATTAAGCATTAACGGCTGCAAAACGACGGTATATTGTATTGGTATCAGTAAAATATAGTATCATTAATAGTAAGTAGATATGATAAGGCAATATTGATCAAACCACAATATACCGCATTAATAAATATTTTGTGAAACAATGTCGTCTATTCATTTTTTAACAGCCGTATTACATCACAGCTAACAAAACATTAAGTAATTCTACGTCGCGTTAATATATCACGCGGTAGTTTCAACAGAAAAGACTGTAACAGAACTTTCTTTTTTCTTGGAGATTCTGTTTTGTCACAAGTAGTTATGATCACATTTTAGGAAAATGTTCTTCTCTTGCCTTGCAAAGAGCTGGTACACAACTATTTAATTATAAAATAAAACGGTTCTCCACTTCATGTAGTATCTAAGGTATTAATGGCATAAGTTAAATCTAAAAAAGAGTATGATGCAAAAATGAGACATTTTGAAAATTAGGAATTTTCACTGAAAATCGTCACGCTTTTCTTTTCTGATCGTGAATGACACCGACATAGTTCTTTGCGTCATAATATTAACAAGGGTCACAGGCCAGTACTTATACTAACTTAACGAATAAGTAATGAGTAACTTTACGAGAAGAGTCAAATCATTTTGCTTATTTTTAGATTCCAAATCTCTGGAATCAATTCGAACTATACATGTAAGAAAAAGTTTTGTTCCGTACCGTGCGGAGAACGGGCACGCAGCTAGTATTTAAGATAATATTCGTTTATATTGCAGTGTTACAAGGCAATAATACCATTGCATCGTTGGGGAGAAAAATAATAGTAAATTAAAAATAAAACCACTTACTGATTTCTAACAGGTAATTTCTTTAAACTAAGAGAATGATTAATGAAATAAATACAAACAGTAATGTTTTCTCTGTCCCCCCTCCTTTCCTCTCGAGCTTCTCTTCAGAGATAATGCTGTTGAATCATCGGAATGCAGATGCGCAAAATAAGTAGGCCAGGACTGACTAGCTATAAATATGTAATCAGCACTTTTTCTGTTTTGGCTATTGGTACGGAGCTGATTTTTCTCCCTGCTCGCAGGCACAGCTGTAAATTGTTTTGTTTTTGTAAAGTGTGTCCGTCATATTTGTTTTGTGAGCATTTTGTCTGTTTATTTTTTTATACTACCAGGATTCGTGGAATTATTGATAACTTCTAGTGTCTAGCAGTTAGAAATTTGCATCCTCTTTCACCGTTCTAAGTTTGGACAGCTGTGATTCACAGTAGGAATTAGTCATTGGAGAAGACCTCCCCCCAAGGGAGGGGGGGGGGGTGTGGAGCCGAAATTTTCCGGTTACTTGAATGCCGAATAGTCGAGATTTTACGTAGTGGAAAAAAAGTATGGTATCTAGATCAGTGAGCCTTAAAAAAAAAAAAAAAAAACTGAAATTGGGGAAAGTGCCGGTTTTTGGAATTCCGGATAAAGGGTCCAATACTGTATCTGTTTTATGGAACAACAAAACAAATACGGCACACTCATGGATTATGATGCCCATTCCAAACAGTATTTAAAATGATGAAGTATAGTTAGAATATACTTGTCGAAGATAGTAAAACAGTTTCAGTAGGCAATTTTTAGATAGATTCCGATTTCAAAGATGTGTTTTCTGGAACTAGAAAGAGTTTATTCCTACTTTAACGCCCACACTCTTACCAATCTAAAAAATCACTGCACTTTGCAGTCATGGGTCATGCACATATTTCAACGATCAAAAAAGAACTAGATGAAAACTAAAGTGAACAAATTAGCGATAAACGCACCAGTTAAGGAATTCAAAGACAATTATTAAAACGACATTAACTGGCAACCCAAAATAAAGAAATAAGTAATGGAATACTTTACTTAAATGCTGTTCCAAATCGCTATTTTAAATCTGAATTACAGTTGCTATATAAATACAAAAAATCGTTATGCTAACTGCAAAGATTTAATCATCACCACCTTGGCAGGAGTTGGCACATTAAAGTAGGAATCAACCCAAGAAAAAAAAACACAGCACACCCATGGATTATGATCCGCATTCCAAACAGTATTTAAAATGCTGAAGTACAGTTGGAATATGCTTGGCGAAGATTGTAAAACAGTTTTAGTAGGTAATTTTAAGATAGATTTAGATTTCAAAGATGTGTTTTGTGGAACAAGGGAGAAAAATATGGCACACGTATGAATAATTATGCACTTTCTACCTTAATAGAATAAAGGATGATGCTAGATTACAGACATTTTTAAATATATAGCACTTTAGTGAGTATTTAAAATCTGAAACTGTTTCAGATTTTCTTACTTTTTTCTTACTATTGCTTTACTGTTAAAGTACATAACTGCCAACCTATCTTGCCTGAAAACAGAAAAATCAGGATAAAAAAAAAAAACAAGATTTCCTGGAAAGCAGAAGACTTCTCCAACCAAATTTAAACTGCTAAAACAAAAAAGAATCTGAAATGCAGTGTATATGGCCAATTTTGTGAACAGCTAGTTGCATGCTGACATTGTTTTCACCCAAGTATAATCTGAAGCTTTATGGCAATTTTTTAAAGTAGTAAAAAAAAAAAAAAAAAAAAAAAATTCTTTCAATCTACTATGTTTGTGATTCCAGAAAATTTAGTTCTAGTACATTTACATTTTTCCATGACCCTGAATTGGGAGTCTTTAGCCGATTGAAGAGCAAAATCGAGGGCTTTGTCAATTGCAATGAATATGGACTGATAAAAGGAACAATGATCTGGGTTCCTGATGCTACATTTTAGCTCTACTTTAGGAGTTTTACAGAAGATGCCACTTCCCGCACAACCCGAATCTAACTTGCTTTCATCAGTAAAAATTTTTAAGACATGGGGAGGAATATTGAGATAATTTCTTATGACGGCTGTTTTAGGAGCTCTGGTGGTTGGTCCTGTTTGGTGATCAGACTTTTGCAGCAAAAACGAATTGTAGATTTGACGTTAAGATTCAAGTAACTCTGTCTCAATGCATAGTTGAGTGGGCCATCTCTCTTTAAACGTTGGCTGCTTGTCCAAGTTAAGAGAAAAGCAGAGGTCCTGTTAAATCTATTGAAACTCTTTAGTTTGCTAAAGTACTTGAATGAATTAGTGTTAAATATCATAGCCAGGGGTTGGATATTTGCTTCGTAAAGCAGGGCTGCCACCACTAATCAGGTTTGGAAATAATTGCTTTAATAATTGTAGCCTTATGCACAAAAAATAGTATCCTTTATCCAAAAATAGTAGCCAAAATAGTGACATGCTAATACTGTTTGTTATGCCACATGCTCTTGGTAACTAAATTTTTATGACAGAAGGCTTTTGGAAGAGCTGATACTGCAGTTTCCAGCATTATCCAGTCATTCTAGCTTGTGACTAGAAGGTCTTTTTTAAAATATATAAGGACAACTTAAAAATCTGTTTTCATTAGCTGCATTAGCACAGGCTAGAATATACCATGAAGAAAACATAACTCGCCAGCTTTTGAAATTCCCAAGGTGTAAAATAATGTCTAAACAATATTTTTGATGAGTTTTACCTAATAATGTGCAAATGACATTTTAAATGCGTTATACTAAATAGAATACAAGCAGCATTTTTAATGCTTTTCATAAAATAAACTCTTGAAACACTTCTAAATGGTAAGAAGAGGAGGGAGAGCCGGAAATTCAGTAATCTCAAAATAAACAAAACAAAGGTGTCCCGTAGAAAACTTTCATGAATGACAAATTTGATTGATTTTTAAAAAAATATGGGCCATAATCTTATTAAAGTAAAAAAAAAAATTCAAAATTTATCAAAAGTGTTTAAAAAATGGGATTTCACATAAAATTGTAAAAATCAGCAAAAAAGCATAAGTTTTAAGCGGAAAGCAATAAAGTTGGTAAGAATGCATCGATATATGTAAAGAACAAAAATAATCAGATGAATCAATAGGTTTTATTTCCTTCACATAATGGCTGCTTGCAGCTGTTTTTGAACCTTGCAATCTAAAGCTCCTTAATAAAATTGGACTGTCTTCAAAAAAAGTTGCATTCTTTCCATTTCTCTCTATTCTAAAAAAAAATAACGGCCACTGCTGCCAGAAGCTTGTTCTGCTGTCTCCTCCGAAACTGTGGGGATTTGAGTTTTGACAAAGGTGTCCACGAATTTGGAAAATTCCGGGGAAGCCAATAAGTTTACTTAAATTTCGAAATTCAAATTATTTTAGAAGATATTAATAAAAAACTGAAAAAATAAGCATAATGGTTGCCAGGCTTGGCAATTTTCACCATAAAATCATTCATGCCTTTGCAAAAAAGTAATTCCAAGTATGTAGAATAGCATGAAATTGACAAACATGAAGTAGAATTTCACCAATTTTATGCCAAATTAAAAAGTACGCGAAATAAATAACTCAAAATGTGTTACACAAAGTTGACAATTTTCAAATAGTAAGTTATCTTAGATAACAGGAGTTTCGAATTACCGATAATTTGTTTTTCCAAATCAGAATAATTAATTTTAGCTGATTTAAAAACTGCAATTTTAGCATCAGGTACAGGTACGATCTGGCAAAAGACTACAAGCAGGGTGAATGTAAACCACATTTTCCAAAATGTTAGCACCCAGTATCTTGAAAATGAAAAATAATTAAAATGCAGATTATAGTAAAGCCGGTTAGGTTCAGCTTATTTGTTACCAGTGGAAATATTTGGCGGCGTTAACTATGCCATTACAGCAGTTATAGTACAGCTTGGGTATTTGTCATCGCAGCGAGATGATATATTTCGTGCTGCTAAATATGCCAATCTGCAAAGGATTATGTACATGAATATATGGATAGCAAATTACCCGGTAACCTTACATGAGCAGTAATTATTGGTTATGAGTATGTGTAAATCGCCAAATAATGAAAAGTTGCCATTGGTGGCAAGCTATTCTAGCTGTTCCATAGTTTTTATCAAAGAAAACATATGAAGTACTGTTTTCTGTGAACTAATTATTAACTATACATATACGTAAGTTGCCAAATTATGAAAAATTGCCTTGGGTGGCAAATACTCATGGTTTTCCATAATTAAAAATAGTGTGAAATTTAAATTTTTATGTTCCAAAGAACATGCAAAAACCAAGTAATGTGCAGCTCGGTAACATTCTATCTGATCCAATCTTTGGGTTTTTTTCAGTTGAAATTATGCCTTTTTTACAAATACGGCTTATAAGGGGCCAAATACCTCATACAAAAGGCTAGCGTAGCAAGTCTAGGGGCTTTGGCCCCTAGTTTTTCAAAAAATAGTTGCTTTTAAGCCCTTTTCAGAGAAAATAGTTTCCATAGTTGCCTTTCACTGAAAATAGTAGCAAATACCATATTTTATGGAAGAAACGACGCACCCTTCGTAACTGCCGCACCCACGTTTATGCGGGTAGAAAGCAAGAAAATTGTTGTAAATGCCGCACATGACGTATGCGATGAACTTAATTAGCGGGAAAACTGTAAACTCCATGTCGATCCTTAATAAATGATAAGGCTAATTTCATTAAGAATAAATTAACTTGCATTAATTGTTGGGTCAGTGTGATAAAAATCAGTTTCTAATAAAATTGTTCTAAAGATTAAAACATAAATACATAAATAAATTTTAAAAAAGTAAATGGTTGCCTGCCCAGTGTTTTTCCCAGGCTTTGTGTCACCCAACAAATAAAGGCCAGCTGAGGCTTACTTTGTTTTTTTTTTTTAAACTTTGTAATATCCAAAGTTTTTATTTTATTTAAGTGAAAAAATAAAGCAGAGCTATCTAAAAGTAGTAAAGTTTCTTAAAATTTAAATGTACCTTTAGCTTTGGTGTAAACATCATAAATTAAATCTACCTCTTAAACTAGATTTTTCCTTCTTAAACATAAGGTAGAGTTGAGTTGTTTCATAGTTCAGCTTCTGAATAAATACCAGAGATTGACAGGCAAATTGCATAAACCTATAGGCAAACTTCTAACCTTGATTCTAGACTTGAAAATTAAATAACTACAGGTAAATTTCTGACCTTTAATTGTGCAAACCTATAGATAATTTTCTGACCTTATTTTATTTTGCTTTAAGACTATAAGCTATAATTCCTGGTAATGCTTTTCATTCATGTTCTTAGTGTCAGGTAAATTTCAGACCTTGTTTTCTTTATGCAAATTATTTTGAGTAGCTCTGCATGCATAATTTGCAGTAACTGTTAAATTAACCTTTTCTGTTTAATATATAATAGAATGGTTTCAGTGTGCTGGTATATAGATATGTGCTTCATAGATGGAAGGCTGTCTTCCACTCTTTGTTAGATGTTTGCTGCTGTTGTTATCAGAATTGTTACTAATGGTTTATGGAAGACAGTCATTTTATTATACATTTTTTTTAGTTTTTAATCCATTTAACCAATTGTTCATAAAGACGATGTGTTTATACTAATAAAGAAAAGTTAGTTGCATTTTTTAAGTCTTTATTGAGCAGCAAAAGTCATCCATTATGCACATCTTCTGACATTAATCAGGGTTCCTGGTGAACTGCGAGAATCTCTCATAAATTTCTTAAATCTTGCGCAAAATATATTACAGAGCGAGATATTCTCGCGCTGCTTGAAAGTCAAAAAATGCCAGTTCACAAATACAAAAATTTGTTTTGCTTCTGTTTTCACTCTATTAGTACAATCATCGAAATCGGGATAAGTGTTGTTAGTAATGGAAGAGAGACTCCGATAACAAGTTGTGTGTTTTTATGTGTGTTATAAGTTTTAAAATGTATTGATGATAATACATGTTTATATTCCAGATTCCAGAGTTTACTGATGTTACAAGACCATAATACATTTGCATCGTTGGAGGGGGGGGGGGAATAACAGTAAATTAAAAATAACACCGCTTATCGATTTCCAAAGGGTAATTTCTTTATGCTAAAAAAATGATTAAAAAAAAACATGCTGTTTTCTGCTTACCGCCCCCCCCCTCCCCCTCTGTTCCTCTCAGCTTCCGTTCAGCGATAACACGTTTGAAACATTGCAATGCAAGGGGGGGAATATAGTAATTAATGCTATCCGCACTGAGCCTATGTGTTTATTTTTCTCTTCCTCCTCGGCAGCTGTTAAAATGTTTTGTTTTTGTAACGTGTGTGTCCGTCGTATATAAGTTTTGAGAGCATTTCATCTGTTTTTTATACCACTAGGATTCATGGAATTATGGTTTGAAATTTGCATCTCCATTCCTTTCAGTTTAATTGTGGTTCGCAGTAAGAGTTAATCAATCGTTAAAATAGGCCCCCCCCCAAATAAATAAATAATAAATAACAGGAAAGCTAAATAAAATTATGGTTAAATAAATAAAATGATGTTAAAAAATATTGATGTTCTCACTTAACTTTTAGAAATCTCACCCATTTTTTTTTTTCTAATGGGAACAAATTTAATAATTAATTATAATTACACAAAATAATAAATGAAGTGTTGAAGTGCGCATGAGAGGGGAGGTAGATCGTGCTTAATTTTTTAAAATCTTACTTTGTGTTTTGGAAATTCTGGCGAATTTCCTCTCCTTTTTTTGATGGGAATCTTGTTTTGATCTGAGGAGACATCAGTTGGCGCTTTTAACCATCCAGAGCGCGGGACGTGGACCCTTCTCCTCATGGCGCTCCACATTTTTTTAAGTGGTTGGCATCCACTTTGCACGCTTTTTATCAGTGGGTCGCATCAACTTAAAATTCACTTTCACTCGAAGCCTTGAAATTCGCTGCTCTCACTGTCTGAATTAAATAAGAGAAGGAATTCTTCATCTAATTCAGCACCAGCATCATCTTCATCACTCATCACACCAGCATCATTTTCCTCACGATTTTCCTCAATGGAACTGGAAATTATTTCGGCCTTGGAAAAACCCGATTTAATGATGTCTGGGGATATTTCCTTCCAGGCTTCGGACACCCACCGAGCTACTTCTTCATAAGAAGCTCTCTTTAGTTTTCCACTTTTCGTGTAGGAGTGGCTTTCGCTTGCCATCCACAACTTCCCAGTGTTTCCAGATGTGGCTTTTAAAGCTTTTGTTGATGCTTAAATCCAGAGGTTGGAGTATTTTTGTGAGTCCACCTGGAATAAGGCCAAAGAAGCAGAAGCACTTTTCGCCTCTTTTTTTACTGACTAAAGTAAATGTGCCCGCATTGAATCCATTATAAGAATTCCTTATGGCTGGAAAAAAGCCCCTTTTCGCTTGCGCCAGACTTCTTTAATCCAGTCAAGCATCAGCTTTTCACACATCCAGCCCTTCTTGTTGAAACGTATGACAACATCATTTGGGAAATTCTCCCAGGGCAATGTTTTCCGCTTGAAAATTATCATGGGTTTCAATTTTTCCCCATTGGCAGCACAGGCAAGCACGCAAGTAAACAATGTTTTTTCGTGCCCAGTAGTCACGATTGAAACCATTTTATCCCCAGTTTTATTAACCGCACGGTTAGGCGGGCAATCAAAAGTCAGGGAATTTCGTCCATATTGATGATTTGGGATTCGTTGACTTTTAGCTGACTAATCAATTCCTTTACGAATTGTACAAAGGCTTTCTTTTTATCTTCCCAATCAACTGGTAACTGCTGTCCGATCGTTGTTTTATTGCATACAGATAAGTTTTTTCTTGCCATGAATCTGTGGCACCAGTTTGGATTTCCATTAAAATTCAGAATTCCCATATTAGAGGCAATTTTGCTGGCTTGTAGACGCATATTCACTGTGGATATGGGAACTCCCTTCTCTCTTTGTTCTACAATCCATTTTAGTAAAATATCTTCCAATTCTGGCCAGTGCACAATTCCACTCCTTCTCACTCGAAAAAAGCCCCTTTTCGCTTATGCCAGACTTCTTTAATCCAGTCAAGCATCAGCTTTTCACACATCCAGCCTTTCTCGTTGAAACGTATGACAACATCATTTGGGAAATTCTCCCAGGGCAATGTTTTCCGCTTGAAAATTATCATGGGTTTCAATTTTTCCCCATTGGCAGCACAGGCAAGCACGCAAGTAAATAAATTTTTTTTCGTGCCCAGTAGTCACAATTGAAACCATTTTATCCCCAGTTTTATTAACCGCATGGTTAGGCGGGCAATCAAAAGTCAGGGAATTTCGTCCATATTGATGATTTGGGATTCGTTGACTTTTAGCTGACTAATCAATTCCTTTACGAATTGTAAAAAGGCTTTCTTTTTATCTTCCCAATCAACTGGTAACTGCTGTCCGATCGTTGTTTTATTGCATACGGATAAGTTTTTTCTTGCCATGAATCCGTGGCACCAGTTTGGATTTCCATTAAAATTCAGAATTCCCATATTAGAGGCGATTTTTCTGGCTTGTAGACACATATTCACTGTGGATATGGGAACTCTCTTCTCTCTTTGTTCTACAATCCATTTTAGCAAAATATCTTCCAATTCTGGCCAGCGCACAATTCCACTCCTTCTCGCTCGTTTTGCTTTTGGCATATTCTCTATTGCTGGTTTCTTTGACCGCCATCAACGAATGCACCTTTCGTCGACTCCAAATTCTCGTCCTGCCACACGATTTCCAATTGCTTTAGCTCTTCCAATGACTTGGAGCTTAAAAGCAGCTGTGTAGCTCATATTTCGTTTAGGAGGAATATCAGAAAAAGAAATTAGTTAAGAGGTACTAAAAAAAAAAATTAAATACAGAAGTAGAAAAATTCGGACTTCAATTCTACACAAAGCGACAAGCGAGTTGCGTTGTATAAAAACACGTGGTGAAAGAAAGAAGTGAGATGATTTCACTGTCCCTCACACAGTTAACTGTATCAAGGTCAATCCCTGCTGACCCCTGTTTTCAGGCGTAGGGTTGAAGTTGAATGATTTAACCACCCATCTCCCGATACACCTATCTATCTCCATCCCAATGACCTCCGGTAGTCCGGAGAGGAGACATACATACGAATGGGCTTGCCTAGAATCGACGGCATGTTACCGAATTTTGAGTAGTGGTGCCATCTCTTGTTGTATTTTGTAAATATCTTACGATTTTTTTGCTTTTTAAAAAAGTCTAACGGTAAAAAAGCTGATTTATGTTTTTAAAAAAATCGTAAACACCGCTCCCAAACTTTTTAAAGTTTTAAACACGTAAGCGCCGTGGCGTTTCTTCCATAAAATACGGTAGTTGCCATTAGTTGCCGGTAACAGACCTGTAAAGAGTCAAATTGTTAGGACAGCTGTTTCTTAGTCCTGTTATGATTCTAGCAGTGCTCAACTGCACTCTCTCCAATGTGGTCAAGTTATTTGCCGAGGCTGTTTGAAAAACTTGAAACCATACTCATGTATGGGCTGGACAAGTGAAATGTCATTCAGAGAGTAGAGGTGTTAGCCAGAGATATTATACTTTAGGACCTGAAAGTGCTTTCTGGCTTTTGCAGCTATGTTTGCAATATGCTTATTGCAGTTTAATTCAGAATCAAGAGTGAATCCAAGGTAAGTAGGATGTTCAGTTGAGCTCAGTCTAGAAGTTAAGAGTAAATATTTGGAGAGTAGTTAAAGAGGTGTCTGTCTGAAGTGAAGAAACAACTCAGGGACTTTGTGGCATTAAAATCAAGTTTATGAGTCCCTGCAAAGTCCTGGGCAGCCAACAAGGCTTTATTCAGAAGAGTTTCCATTTTTTCAATATTAGAATCGCTGTTCCAGATGACTACATCATCAGTGAATAGGTTGATATTGCATGGGAGAATGCTTTTTTCAATTCCAGAAATAAATATTGAAAAGAGCGTAAAGCTCGAAAACTGATCCCTGAGGGATGATGCATTGGTACATCTTGTGAAAAATTGATAATCTGTTGTTAAATCTGATGTTAAAGGACCTGTGGTTCAGAAAATTGGACAAACATGGGAGAGCTCTGCCTCTGATATCAAAGTCTTGATAACATTCATTTAAAAGTTTATACTTCCAAACCCTGTCAAAGGCTTTAGTCAAGTCAAGGAAAACTGCAATAGTGTGGCTTGTTGGTTTGTTGCTCTGAGCATCTTTTACACTTCAGGAAAAAAATAGGATTTGGTCGATAGTACTGTGCCTTCTTCAAAAGGCAAATTGCTATTTTTATATTTCTCTCTATTCTAAAAAAAAGTAAAAGGTGCTGACGCTGTCAAAGCTTGTGGACCTATCTCCTCCTAAACCGTTGGGATTTGAGTTTCGACTAAGGTGCCCATAAAAATTCCGAGGAACCTGCTAAACTGACTAACTTTCGAAAATCGAATTATTTTAGAAGATATTAATAAAAAACTGAAAAAATAAACATAATGGTTGCCAGATTTGGCATAAAATCATTCATTCCTTTGCAACAAAGCGTTTCCAAGTATCTAGAATCGCGTGAAATTTAAGAACATGAGTTAGAATTATGCCCATTTTACCCCAAAATAAAAACTATCTTTCTTCTATATTAATAAAACAATGTGTAAACTGTTAGTTTGTTTGTTTGAATGTGTCTCGTGTAGCTCGCAGACGGGTGATTGTAGACCTACCAAATTTAGTACAGAAATTTTCCATGACAGTTCCCGACACACCTCGAAGCGATTTTTTCAAAATTCGAATTATTTTAGGAGATATCGATAAAAAATGTATCGCAAAAGGCTAATTTTTGCTTTCGGCCATTTCGTAATTGTAACCCCACAGTGGAAAAAGTGCCGTTTAAGCTTATCTAGGTTGCCACATTCGGCAAGTTTATTAAATGATTCAGACTCTTGAAGTAAAAATAAAAGAATAACGATTTTTTTTTTTTTTTTTTTTTTTTTTGTCTAGATTATTTGCAAGGCTGTTTTTAAATTTAAATATCGTGTGCATGGGAAATCAGAGCAGAAACGAAATGTTTTACACTCAAATGAAACATATTATTTAGAAATTTTCTGAGACTAAAATGTGCAACTTTTTAATTTGGCGGAAAATTAAACGGTTTTGTGCGATTTTGAGGAGATGATTCTAATGCTTGGAGCAATTTATCGTCTGCTGAATACACCTGAGAATAAGGTTTTGAAATTTTCATTCAGTTGGAATTGTGCATTTTTCTGTGCAGCTTTTCTCCATCTATTAATGACGATGTCATTTTATATCTCTCCCCCTTTATTGAAAATTGTATGAAAAACGTGTCCCAAAAATGCGACATAAAAGTATGCCACATAATTTTACATATATTTAAATACTATTAGTTCACAACAGCTTTAATCTATTGTTACAATATTTCGTAAGCTACAGAATATGCTTCATATGTATTTTTTACATATATCTAAATACTATTAGTTCACAACAGCTTTAATCTATTGTTACAATATTTCTATTGTTACTATTAAGCTGTAGAATAGGCATCACCTGTTTTTTTCTATAAATAGGTTACAATAATATGAAATAAGTAACTCAAAATGTGTTACACAAAGTTGACAATTTTCAAATAGTAAGTTCGCTTAGACAACAGGAGTTTAGAATTAGCAATTATTCGTTCTTCCAAAACAGAATAACTAATATCTTGAAAATGAAAAACAATTAAAATGCAGATTATTTTAAAGCCGGTGGTCCAGCTGGATTATTTGCTACCAGTAGAAATATTTGGCGGTGTTAACTATGCCATTATAGCAGTTATAGTACACTTTGGATATTTGCTAGCGCGACGAGATGGTATAATTCGTGGTGCTAAGTACGCCAATCTGCAAACGATTATATAAATGAAAATATGGATAACGGTTTTCTGGTAACCTTAAATGAAGAGTAATTATAGGTTGTGAGCATGTGTAAATCGCCAAATAATGAAAAGTCGCCATGGGTGGCAAGCTATCCTATCTGTTCTGTAGCTAGGGTTGTTATGATTTTGCCCAACCCAAAAAAACCCAGGTGGGTTTTTTCAAAAAAGCCCAATTGAAAAAAAAACGAGAAAAAACCCAACTGTTTTTTTTTTTTTTTTTCAACTTTAATTATGTAGATAATACATCGCTTAATATCAGTACACCACTTGTAAAGTTTATAAACAGCTCCCTACCTCCCCCACACCACCACTACCTAAGGAAAAAAAAAATCAAACTTCACATAGGCATTCAAACTTTTTAGAGTAAATTTTTATGCCTATCTGTATAAAAATGAATAAAGATTTTTTAACCATAAAAAAACCGTGTTGTAACTAAGCACTAGTATATCACTGTTAAAATTATGACTAATAGTCAATTTATCTAAGAGCAAACCATGATTGTGGTTGCTATTATAATTGATTTATACATTTTTTCATGTATGATTAATAATTGTAATCAGTTATTACTATTAAATTAACCACTTTTTATTTATAATTGATTTTTGTAATCAATTAGTTTGCTTTAAGCTGTATTTAGTAATAAGCAAATTTTTTTCAAATATTCTGAAACCCCATCCCTTCTGAAAAAAACGAAATAGAACACGAAAACCCCTGAAAAAACCCAGTGGGTTGGGTTTTTTCTGAAAAAAAAAACGGGTTTTTAACAACCCTGTCCATAGCTTTTATTAACTTTACTTGTACGCAAGTGGCCAAATAATGAAAAATTGCCATGGTTCGCAAATTCGCAAGGTGTCCAATAGGTTTTACATTATTAAAAATACAGCTGAAACAGATGTTCTGATTTTATTATGCTTTAGCTCCTAATTAATATAACTTCTGAATGGCAACACTAAATGTCATTGTGTTTCTGAGGAGTGCAAATAATTTTTTCAGCGATTATAAGCAGAGTCCGCACTCCAGGTGGAGTATAGCTCAGGACCCGTACAACACGGATTCCCATAACAAAATATCTTCCGTGTTATGAGGGGGAGGGGGTCTACTGTAGTGTGAAGTTTAAATTTTTATGTACCAATGAACATGCAAGAACCAAGCAATGTGTAGCTCAGTAGCATTCTATCTGATCCAATCTCCGGGTTTTGTCTGTTGAAATTATGTCTTTTTACGAATAAGCCTTATTAGGGCCGAATGCCTCATACGAAAAGCGAGCGTAGCGAGTCTGGGGGCCTTGGCCCCTAGTTATATTACAAAATCTTATGAAAAGAAATGAGTACAAAGGAAAAAATATTAAAAACATAAAACTCACAACACCAATAAAGCTTCAGAAAAATTTACTAAACAATATATTGCCTTTTTCTTAAAATTTCATTCAGAGACTGATTTAAACAAAAGGAAGACCTGTGTACAAAAATTTTAATTGAGAAAATACTCTAAACGACTCTTGCATAAGGAATTACTAAATAACTACTGTACTGATAAATATTTAAACTAATTACTGAAGTCATTAGAAACTCACTCATATTTATTAATTTATCTATAATTAATTCCGTAACACAAGAAATTGTCTATATAATCAGTTACAATTAATCTTAACTGGAATAATAAATCATATTTTAGAAACATGCAAGCAGTTAAAATCCAAAAATCCCATTCTCAATCTATTAAGTATGTAAACATTAACGGTAAGCATTCAGCCTGTGATGTTTTAGGATCCCCGAGAATGTGTTCTAGATGTCCTGCCATAAACCAGTCTCTGGTTGTACATATTATAAAGCAGTTTAGTACAGAATGTATTTTTCAACTCTAAACATTATTTAATAATGACAATTATAGTAATAATAATAAAACTAAAAGAGTACCTTTAACTTAGTTTGCCTTTCATGCACAAGATTTTTTGCTAGCATTGCAGAAGGGAAAAAATACCCAATAGCTATTGCAAGCAATACATAATATTCAGGCAGCTGGTAGAAAGTATCAAATTTAAACTGGGGAAGTGGATGCCGAGACATTTCAATTACAAACATTTCATCAAATTTTTCTGTCCAGTTATTAAAAATTTTCTCTAAAATTGCCTTTGCTATGGCATGCTGAACAGACAAAAATCCAAAATTCATATAATCTATGAAAAAAAGAAAATTAGTAACTTAAATATAAATAAGATTTATTTTATAAATAATCAGAGTTTTTCTTTTGCTTCTGAAATCTAAATACCTTATAGTTTAGGAGATTTTTGGAAACCATGTAAATGTTTGTCCATTGCTCAAAAACAGCTTAAGATAAACAAATGAAATTTAGTAACATGATCAGCAATGATTAAAAGAATATGTGTTAGAGTTTTTTGAAAAAAAATATTGAATAAATTTTAAAATTTTGCAAAAATCGACTTTTTTTTTTCTTTCTTTTAAAGGGGATTATTTTAAGGCACCAGGAGGTAATTAACAGTTGGTTATTCAACTGAAACAAATTTTGTCATTTTTTAAAGATATATTTTCTTTTTTAGATTTTATGAAAACTGTGCAAAGATTTTTGGGGCAGAGTATTAAAATATCTACAGCGAATTAAACAAAATTTAGTTACAGGTGAAGAACAATCTCTTGACTTTAAAAATCCATTCCAATAAAATAAAACATTAATTTTGAAAATAAAATTTTTCCCTGATTGGCAGTTCCATTTAGGACTTTTTTTATTCTACAACCTGCAATTATTTAACTATACACAAAAGTAATAACTTTGATTTCTATAATTTTGCAAATATGCTAATTCCACTCTTTGTTCTCCTATACAAAGCTGATGAAAATTTTGTTTTTTAAAAATCTGTATTGCTAACACATCAACAACAGGTAGCTCATATCTTTTCTCAAACTTTTTTACTGCTGTGAGACCCTTAAAAACCTAAATATAATGTAAAATTTCTTGAGAGCCCCTTCTTACAATGAATATGAAAGCTTAGTAATGAAAGCTTAAAAAAATTTGATTCTTTTTCGTACTTATGCAGAAAAAAAAAAGAAAAGAAAAGAAAGAAAGAAAATCTATTGGTGGTTTTAAAATCCAAATACAAAAATTATTTACTGTAACAATTTACCTACACATGATTGTCAACAAGGAAAACTTTTAAGAGGAAAACAAAACTAATCATAATTGCTGCATTGATAATTAGCTATTTCAAATAAATAAATACTTTGTTTAACAAGTTTTATAGGCAATATTAAATTCTGTAACACTTGCTTAGAATTTAAAATACTTTATTAGATAAAAGAATGTTTCTTGCATAAATCTTATTTTTAAGAAAAGATTGTAACATCTTTTATATCTGAACCTGACCCATCTAAAGGTTCATGAACCCCAGGTTGAGATGACTTATACTAGTGGTGTGCTAATTCTTCTCATGGTACACAATGAATTTTTTTCGTATATACAAAACAAAATACTTTGAATTTTTATAAGGGTAAATTTTTATGTCATAGCCTTTTAACCTAATTAGATTTCCAACTCATTTTTAAACTCAAGATATCAAAATGGCGTTATTCACAGTTGCAATTTCTAACATGAATTAAGTGAAAGAAGAAGAAAAACTCATGCTATTTTACTTTCTACAGCATCTGATAATCAGGAAGTTTAATATTTCATTCGCGGTGTAATTTATTGTCAAAGCTTGTTAACCTAAGCATATAGACGGTATGTTAAATGATCACTATTTTACACAATCGGAAAAGCTTTCAAAAGGTGAAAATTACAAAAAAATAAAATAAATAAATAAATCGTGGAATGATTGAATTTTTAGAATTTTAAAGTTGCCAACAGTCTATTCTATGTCATTTTACATATCCATACAAAATTTCAAGGCGATCGATCAAATGGTATGGAAGGCGTTCGCAGACAAACAAACAAGCAAACTTTTACATTTATATATTAGACTGAATAGCTTATATATTAGAAATATGGTGCAGTGCATTCCTGCAAAGTCTGTTGCCGTGAAAGAAGAAAGTGATCCTACTTCACTAAAATCTACAGCAACACTTTTTGTCAAAGATAAACTGTAAAGTCAAGTGAGATTAACATTTTTTTCTTTGACTGAACATCTAACAGATTTGAAATATGAAACACAGCTGCTGCTGGTTTAGCTACTGCTACTTTAGAAGATATAGGGATTAAGCCTCAGCACATGTATGAATGGTTATTGGTCAAAAAAAGCTTAGAAGAGAAAGGAAGTGGGACGGAAGACACTTTAAACGCTAATACTAACATTGTATTGAACTGCCTATATTTCAAGAGTCATAAAGAAAAAACCGTAGTTCTGGAAGTGGTAGAAAACAAATACTATTGAAAATCTATCACAGAAGAGCATGAATCATTAGTCAAAGAAGCCAATTCCCAGAACCCTGGACATGTCATCACAAAGTCTGGTTCTGAGATAATATTATATTGAGTCTAATTTCGTTCATAAATGATGACATTAATACAAATAATTTGATATCTGTAGGTTGTGATGGAACCATCGTAAACATTGGTAATATTGGTGGCATGATAAGACTTAAAACAACACATGAAATGATTAATACAAAGACTTCTGTGCCAGTTGCAGGTAAACAAATTGCCAAATAGGCATTTGATTGGATGGACAAACTAAGTTGGACAAGCAAATAGACTTTATACATATTCTGATCCCATTGGAAAACAACTGGGAAAGCGCTAATTTCTTCTTGTCATTAGATTTGACAAAATCAAAAATGAAATTTCCTGATGACTTAATCAATGACAATCCTAATGACTTATCACCTATCATGCAACTATAAATAATATGTGCAATAATTCATAAAACTTAAATATATAATAATATATCTTAAACTACAGGTATTAAATAAAAATAATAAAACTATATAACTAATGCTCTGATGACTGCCATCTTCAGATAAAATAAAATTGGGTCAAATAGTAAGAAAACAATACATACACACATCCTTTAATACTACAATATCAAAAAGAGCCAGTAATATTTTAATGAGAGAAACAAATATATATAATATCAATATACCCATCAAACCAAATCAAAATATTTAATTAAAGAACATAAATAGACAAACAGATATATCGCTAGCAATTGTGTCAAGGAGTGAAAGTACTCCTTGATTTATTTGAGAAGTAAAATTAGAGGTTTAAAGATTGAAAATAAAGACAGGTATGAAAGTTACCAATGAGGGGACAAAAGCTAAATCGGAGTTGTTTAGACCTCAGTTTAAACAATAAATATATGCCAAATTTTATTAAAATTACAGAGCATGAAAATACACATAATTAAAACTATAAAGAGTATTTTCAATTTTTAATGCATATAACGTGCTTGTAGAGGCATTAAAAATATGTGTGTAGACAGAGATATAATAAGTCAAAAAGAAACCTTGGGTGTTTACAGAATTGGTTATGAAAATTAACAAAAGAGGATGCCATGTAAGAGTTACAAAAGAAAAATACGTCAGAGAATGAAAGAGCATAAGTATGATATAAAATTTTATAGATGGGGTGCTGTGTGATCATTAATATGATAAAATCAGTTCTGATGTAAGTCACAATAATTCAGAACAACTCAATGCCATTTTTTTCCCAACACACTTATTTATTTTATTTTCAGAAATTACTTTAATTTTCTATCATTTATTTTTAGGAATTATTATTATTTCAATGACTTTAGAGATAAAGCAATCAATACATTACTTACAAGTACCATACACAGATTTATCAGTAAGTTCAAAAGGAGGAAAAGCTGGTATAGTGTATGACAAGTTCCAAGAAACTCCTGGGATATTTTCTGGTCGTATCTAGTTTTAAAGTAGTAAAAAGGGAAATTACATTCATAGTCATTTTACCCTTAAAATATAAATAAGTTATAGGTAAAACATTTTAAGACACTTTTATTTAAAATGTCATAAAATTCATAATTTAAACAAATTTATCAGAAAATCAATATTCCTGTATGATACACTTATACAACAGTGATTGCATTAGGACTACATTAAAACATGGGCAAATTGAGTCTTTGCCCACAGCATCCAATCCTTATGTTAGATTCGGCAATGTTCATTTTTATTTAAAATGTATACTACGAATTTTTCAGATAAAGGAAAGATTAAGCAAATTTAATCTTCAAAAAAGTCTACTATAAAAAAATGGACGAAACCACAAGGGACAATTAAATAAGTTCAAAGTTTGACATTTTAAAAAACATGACAAAAATAATATTTGGCCCTTCATTACAAACAGACGAAGTCCACACCATAATGAACGAAACCCCCTCCCCTCCTTTTAGAATATATGAAATTAAAAACGCAATTATTTCATTCAGAGTAAACAAAGCACCAGGCCCAGACAACATAGACCATAGAATAATTAGGATAATTTTTAATAAACTTGTACAATTCTTGCCTCCAGTTAAATTACTTTCCCAAAAACTGGAAAACTGGAGAACTTGTATATTTCCTAAAACCTAATAAAGATCATTTATCGCCTCAATCATACAGACCTATAACTTTGCTCCCTATATTTGGAAAAATATTAGAAAAGCTCATGCTAAATAGAACCGAATTCTTATTATCTCAAACAAATTTAATTAATCCAAACCAACACTGATTTGTCGCGGGAAAAACCACAGAAACAGCGATAAGACAAGTTACAGAAATAATCAAACACAATAAAGCAAATAAAATGTACACAGCAATAGTCTCAGTTGATTTCACAAAGCATTTGATTCAATACCATGGAGGCAAATTAAAATACTTATAAGAAATTTAAATTTACCGTCAGACATAACGAATTAATTTTATTCTTTCTTAACAGACAGATCATCACTCGTGGATTGGCAGCATCCTGAATACAAGCATTTTCATTCGCAAGGTTGCCCTCAGGGTTCATGCCTTGGTCCATTTTTATGGAAAATCATGTTAAATTCTTTATTAATTGCATTTGACATTTCAGAGATAACACTTGTGGCATTTGTAGACGATTTACTAATAATAGGTGGAGGATCTTCGAGAAATCAATTAGAAATAATAGTAAACAGAGCTCTAGAAAAAATCAATACTTGGTCAATAAGCAATAATTTATCAATATCAATATTAAAATGCATATCAATAGCAACAGGAAAACCAAAACAACTTCAAAGGCGACCCTATTTTAAAATAGGAAATTCTGTAATCCCTTATGATACAAAACTTCAATATCTCGGTGTCATATTAGATAACAAACTATCATGGATTCCCCACTTAAAATATATAAATAACAAAATAGACAAAACGATCCAACAATTTATTAGGCAAGTTGGAGTGTATAGGCTGATTAATTTTATTTTTTACCAACTATGCGAAAAATTCCAGAGCTGGGAATCGAACCCAGGACAGCCGCACAACGTGCGGGTGCTCTACCACTGAGCTACTCTGGGACGATTCCCAGATGAAATTTCTCGCATTAGAGCCGTTGGCATTCAGAGCCGTCCTTGGTTCGATTCCCAGCTCTGGAATTTTTCGCATAGTTGGTAAAAAATAAAATTAATCAGCCTATACACTCCAACTTGCCTAATAACTTGAAAGGTTGATGGAATCACTTTCTAAAAAAAAATGCGATCCAACAATTATTCAAATTTTCCTCATCAAACACAGGAATACCAAAACAGATCTTGAAAATATGATATAAAGCCATTTTGGAAAGAATTATTGTCTATGCTTCATCTTGTTGGTACCTATATATAAAATTACTGGAATCAATACAGCGAAAATGTATTCTTTTAATAACCAGAGCATACAGAAAAACGTCGACACATGCTTTGCAAGTGTTATCGGGCATAGTACCAATAGATTTAACAATAGATAAAGAAATAAATTATGCATTCATATCAAGGCTCGAAACATCAATAAATGTTAATAATAACCAACTCAATCCATCAGATTTTGACATACCTTTAAAGAAAACAACAATCGATCCATTGATCAGCCCAATAAAATTATATAACTCGGAATTAACTACTATAAGCATATTTACAGACGGCTCAAAATCCCCAGATGGCTGTGGTGCAGCATTATGTGTTTTATTAAAAAATGAATTTATAAAATGAATTCAAATACATATGCTAAGTACAAACTCCATATTCCAAGCAGAACTCCTGGCTATTTATTATGCAATAGAATGGTTTAAAAATTCAAAATATACCTCAGCTTTGATTTTAACAGATAGTCAATCTAGCATCTCAATATTACAAAATAACATAAATACCAATACAATAGCCCATAAAATCCTAGTTAAGCTAAACAGCCTAAATAAAACCATCTACTTCAAATGGATCAAGGCATATTCTAATATTGTTGGCAATGAACTAGCGGACGGTCTGGCTAAGCAAGCAGCACTTAATAACAGTAATTCGAATAATGGTCAAATTCCTAAATTTTTGCCAATAGATACAGTGTTTTCCATCCCCGTCCGCTATCAAGTTTGAAATATGTGTTAAAATTAAATAAAATTAGTGACTGGCAATCCAGATGGGATCAATCAGTAAAAGGAAGATTTACATACAATTACTTTAAAACAGTATCTGAAGATTTATTACTCGAACATAGAAATCTCTACTTATTTTTTTCAAATCATGGCCCCTTTCCATCATATCTTTCTAAATTTAATAAATCACCAACAGAAAACTGTACCTGCAATAATTTTGGAAACTCAGTTCATTACTTTACAGTATGCCCATTAACCAAGAATTATCATATTAAGAGGTCTCCCTCACAAAATGATGAATCTTGGGCAAAATATATATTAAAGAACCATCATTTACTTAATAAAATAATTATAGGAATATCAGAAATAGAAAATACCCAAGCTAAATATATTTCCCCAATTTCAATGCGATTAACACATCCGGTAAGTGACTCTGATTCAGACTAAGCGTATACATATATATATATTTTCTTTTACTCTAGAGTTTATAATACACTTCAAAATAAAAGATTTAGTTCCGTACTACAAAAATTCAGCATCTCCTCAAAATTTTATATTTTTGAATTTATTCTAATATATATGTATATAAATTATTGTAAAAACGAATTCTATTTAATGCATTTTTTCTTCTATTCTAAATCTTTAAATACTTTATTCCAAACGTAAAGAAGGGTATCATTTTTCTCAACTTCAAATTCATTAATCTAATTTATCTAAATTACTCGTAAAAGAAAAGGTTTTTATCTTTTTAATTTTTCTCTGCTCCAAAATTTATGTATATATATTTAAATCCACATTTTATTTCTTCTGTTTGGTTCCTTATCAAAATTTTGTGTTATTTCTGTTATAGTAACTGTAAAAATTGTAAAAAAAGAAAAATATCTGTTAAAAAAAATGTTAATGGTTCTAGCCAGTTCGTTGCCGGAATGGTGGCGTAGCTGGGTAGTAAAATCCATCCTTTGAGAGTAATATTTAATGCATTAAACTTAATAGGTAGGCTGCTCTCAGAGGTTATATTATATTATATAAAAAAATGAAGCATGTTACAGACACAAGTGAAAATTAATCTTCCATCAAAAAAGTTTTTCTTTTTAATGGAAAAAAAAGCAGGTCTTTTTTAAACCATAGGCACAAACAAGAAGTAGGTGGGGCCAACCAGTAATTGGAAAAATTATTTATTATTATTATTATAATTATTTTTTTTTTTGTAGTGAACTGTAATTAAAACTGCATTTCAGAAAATTACAAATACAACTACTTTACTTACAAATACAACTACAAATACAACTTCCGTCTCCCAGTTCAGAGCGCTATTAATTACAAATTACTAGTGGTTGTTACTAGTGGTACACAAATTACAAGTAGTTGTATTTGTAATTAATTATTAATTACAAATACAACTACTTTTAGATAAATGTGATTAGCTACAACTACTTTTGAAATATAGTCACTACTTCACAAGTGAAAAATTTTGTAAAAAGGTTCAATTTACATTCATGTTTAACAATATCATGTAGAACGGCAGTTTCTACGAGTGACGCAGCCAGCCCAACCAACCAACCGTAAAACTTCGCGGCACTTATATATACAGCTATATATTCTATTTTCTATTTTCAAAAGTGTCTCATCTGGATCTCGGAATCCGCTCTAACGAATTTTTTACAATTAATATATGATTTTAATCTGTGCCAAATTCGATGAGTGGCATCGCCGGTTAAGCTAGGAAAAGTTTTTTTTATTTAATCCAGTTAAAAGAGGGAACTATTTAACCCGCGTAAGGAAATACGGAAAATGATCTTGTTTCAACGGCGGTAAACAAGGCAGGGAGTAGGAATACAGTGCTGTAAATCCATGACAAGATTTGTACAAGTTACTTTATATCCTAAACCAGTCAGCTCGTAGACAGCTGGTGCGAAGCACTTCCGCGTTCTGTCCAGAAAACTTAAGTTCTGTACCCGATGTAGCACTTTTGCGAGATGAGCTTTACGTTACTGTCGTTTTTGTTTTATTTCATTTAAAAAAATAATAACAGATTATTATATACTTTACTTATTTTTTCTGTAATTTATTTTGCTATAATTAATAATTAAAAATAGTTAAGACTTTGAATTAAAAAAATAATTAATTTATTATTTTTTGGTAAAACTCCTTCCTAACTTTTTCTTTAAGTATTTCGTTTCCCTAGTATTTTGATAGCTATTTCTAATTAAATTAAGTCTTTATTTTTCTAATATTATTAATTCTATTTGGAAAATTCAATATGTAATTAATATTTCAATGAAATTTTTTTTTCTCTTCAGAAACCTCACATAATTAATTAATAATAATTATTTAGTATTCAAAGGAAAATAAAAAATAGTTTAACATACTAACTAGTTTTAATAATAATTCTTTTACTCTTCATGTATATATAAAATTTATTGAAATTATTGAATTATAATTTTAAAACTAATATTTTTTCCAAATCTTAGGTTTTTCTCACTTTTATTTTGTATTCCTTTAATTACCAGATTTAAAATTTTGTTCAATACTTTTCAGATAGAAATTTGATTAATCTAAATTTATACATGCACTATATTTTGTATTAGACATTTGAAGGACGGAGATGGCATCTAAAACAAGATGTTGTGTCCACCCGAGCCGAGTTGATAAGATACTGAAGATGGTAGATAACTGAAGTATAAATGTCCAGGGTTCTGGTCTACCGGATGGCTGATAATCTAAAAATTCGGAGTTTTGGATGGTTTTTCTCACGATGTAACGTAAATACGCTTCAGAAGCACTAAGAAAGTCAACCGCGCAAGACCCTTATTCTTAAACTGGTAGTTCATCTAAACGTTCTCTAAAAAAATGAAATTATCAACTGATAAAAAAACAAACATAGTATGAAGTTAGTTTTCTAAAAAGCGACATAAAACCAATTATAAACAATATTTTGAGTAATTTTCTATTTTATTAATGATTATAGTCATTAATTAATTTAATCAACAATTTTGAGATGTATCATTAACTTAGTTAAAAACTTAGTGTATCATAATATAGTTAAAAATTTAACTTAGAGATAGCTTTAAACTGAAAGCAAACATTGCATTAATAGATTACATTGCATTAAAATAATAGAATGAGTAACTAGATTACATTAATTAAGAACGAGATTATTAAATTAATAATTTTAACAAAACTTAACTTACGGTTATCGTTAAACTGAATGCACATTAATGAATCACAATGCATTAAAACAATAGAACCAATAGTTATATATTGTTGTTGTTATTCTAGAATTACGGCCGATTATAGCTACACGTAGGCTCTAAGCCGAGACGTGGGGTGCCCTCCGTGGGGGTCTTTCTAAGGGGTCCTAACCCGTATTTACGCTGTTTTGGAGGAAACCACGTAAAACTCCGAACGATTAGGTCGGCAGACGCAACTTGGTTTCGAACCAGGCACCTTCCGTCTCCCAGTTCAGAGCGCTATGCCCTCGGCCACTGATGGGGCCCAATTGTTATATAATTATAGTAAAAAAGTTAACTTACGTTTAGCATTAAACTGAATGCAAATTTATGAAATAAAATCAAAGATGGTGGCAGGGATACTAATCTATACTCGACCCAAATTATAAATAGAAAATTACTCAAAAAATTATTGATTATAATCAGTATTATGTCTATTATTATAAAATTCTAACAAAAATATGTCATTTTTCTGTTACATGTTACAAAAGAACTTGCTGTGACTTTTTTAATCAAATACTCTGATACTGCATGAAAACAGGTTTGTATATTTATTTACATAACTTAGTGTCAAGCAAACTTCCGAAATTCGCCCTTGAAACTTATTTATTATCTTCTGACCATACCCTTAAAAAGTAATGATATCTACATGCAAAAACTGGTTAAAAATTTGTGACGCAGCATTTTACTTTATAGCTCTATGAATTTTAAATATGGGTCTTAAAAATAATGATATCAAGTTTTGAGTGATGCCCTGCTGGGAATTTTAAAGACTTGTTTTTAAATTCCATTACAGTTACTTTCGTTTTATTTTCTAAAGAAGATTTACGCATTTAAGCAATGCTTTTAATTATGAAATACACTGTCAAATATATCACACTTTCACTGAGTCTATATAATGTATTCAAATGAATTTATTTCAATAATTTAATTTATCTTTTGCGTCACGCTATCCAAAAGGGCAAGTAAAGTTTACGTAAATATTTAGTTAGTGTCATAGTAGCCAAACTAAGTGCAATGTATATGAAAATTTTGCTTGCCCTTTTGGATAGCGTGACGTAAAAGATAAATTAAATTATTGAAATAAATTCATTTGAATACATTATATAGACTCAGTGAAAGTGTGATATATTTGACAGTGTATTTCATAATTAAAAGCATTGCTTAAATGCGTAAATCTTCTTTAGAAAATAAAACGAAAGTAACTGTAATGGAATTTAAAAACAAGTCTTTAAAATTCACAGCAGGGCATCACTCAAAACTTGATATCATTATTTTTAAGACCCATATTTAAAATTCATAGAGCTATAAAGTAAAATGCTGCATCACAAATTTTTAACCAGTTAAGGGTTTTTGCATGTGGATTGATATATACAGTCAACTCTGGTTATAGTGAACCCGGATATAGTGAACTTTCAGCTATAGTGGACGCAAATCATTAGTCCCGAATCACTTACTGTTGTTTTATTAAAAAAATCTTTCCTGGAACTTAAATATTAAATAAGAAGTCTTAAAATAAAAGCTTAACTGAAAATACTTATATTTAAAAACGTAATAACTTTTAAATAAAACCCTTTCATTCTCCACTATCCATCTTACAAACGTTTTTCTGAAATGCCGCTTGCTCGGCGAAAATGTAAACAATCCGAAGGGTGGAGTTGAGTAAACAGCTTCCTCGGCGTGTTCAACCTCCGGTAATTCAATTCTGCTACGCAGTTGCGTTAGCTTGCTTCGCAAATAAAAAGCTGTATAGTCACAGCGCTAAAGAAAGTTTTCTTTGAATCGTAATATTTAAATGAGTAGGCATGGTTTCTTGTGACGTCATTTTTGTACGTGCTCTCGATCCAATCGGATTGATCAACGTTTAATATCTAAAAGCTTACATATGCAAATTACATTTGAGAATCGTATTTAAGCTAGAATTCTAAGGAATTCTTTGCCACTTCTCGTCTATGCTGAATAGTGTAGGAGATGGCACATTTTATTTAATTTGGCTAGTTTTAAACCTCGGTTGAGGTATGTTTCTTTGGGTACAGTTACCCTTTCTAATGTAAATTAAAAATGTTTTTGACCATGCCTTTCTAACAAGTAAATTTCTGAAAATTAATATGAATCTTTAAACTTAAATATAAATTTGAGTGTTAGGGCTAAATTAATCTAACTCAGCCATCCATCCTTTTTATTGGGACCGCTAGTTCAGATTAATTGAAATTTAACTATTTTTCAGGTCTTCTAGACCTGGTTTTAATGGTAAAACTTTAGTGATTTTTTTCCTGCTAATGCATGGGCCCTTTTTAATAAATGTGTAACAAATTTTTTCCATGGACATTAATAAAGTTGGATTTTATCTCATAAAACTTAGTCATCTATTTTTTCCCTACAGCAGCTATTGGAAATTTAGATTAGTTAGTTATTTAGGGTAAGCAGAATTTTTTGGATTAAGATCCTTAAACTTTGTTTTTGGTCGTTCAGACCAACACTTACATTAGAAATGTGCATAGCGTTTTTCGTTTTTAGTGAACATGACTTTGGTTATAGTGAACCTAAAAACTGAACTTCGAAAATTCTGGAAATGGCGGAGATGAAGTTTTTCGATGTCTACATTCTCAAAGGTAGTCTATAATGCATTCGATAAGTACACAAAGAGATTATCAAGCATCTGTTCCGAAATACAGGGGAATTGTCAGTGGCTAGGCTGAGGTCTGAGAGCTAATATGGCGAGGGGGAGAGGTGGAAAAATAGTGCACTAGAGAAAGGGCTTTTAGACTCTTGACTGCTGTGAAACCAGGAATTTATTCATTGCAGTGATGCTTACTAATCTTTAGCTCTTCAATTCCCTTGCAAAATAGCCCAAGTCTTGTGGTGTATTCCCCCCGTACTCCTTTTGTCTGATACCCCCCAGTGCTTAAAAGATAAGCTCATCTTTTCCACTCTTCATGAAAGCCCGTGACAACCACACATCCACAATGAAGAAGGTAGCAATGACAATTTTTAAAAGAAACATTCAACTTTTTTCATTCCCATTCTTGACCAGAAAGAAAAGTCCACAAGCTCTTCAATCCGATTCATCAAACTGTGTCCCAACTAATTGTATTCACGCTTGCTATTCGGAGACGTTTGAAAAAAGGGGGTTAAATTCTTATTCGGTTAGAATCAATGCATTTTTCGGCTACTAAGCACTTAACAAAAAGTAGGGTACATTTCATGGTGAACAAAAACGGACATATCTCTCGTCCTTGAACGATTGCATTTTCCATACCAGTGGCGGATCCAGAATTTTTTTTTGGGAGGGGCTAAAATTTTTAAAAAGCTTATTTCGCCCAATTAAAATGTACAATAAATTAAAATTTTAGTCTAAAGCAATGTATTAGGCTTTTGGGAGGGGCTAAGTAATAAAATAGGATCATTTTAGTTATTTAAAGTGTATAATAAAGCAGAATGTTACCCTTGAGCAATTTCTTTTGGGGGGGGCTGAAGCCCCCTAGCCCCTCCCCTGGATCCGCTACTGTTCCATACCCGGTGCATAGCACAGGTTAAGGATTGCCACTGCTCGCTATTGCTTGATTGGCTATAGCACTTTCCGGCCAATTGAATGGAATCTCCCAAATAATTGTAGCACTTAGGAGTAATAAGATATAAATATGATTAATTATGTTTGATTTACACAAATATTCAGTATAAAACACTATTTTTTACTTATGTATATAATGCATTCCTTGCTCATATGGGGGACACTTCGCTTATAGTGAACGAAATTTGCCAGTCCCTTGAGGTTCACTATAACCGGAGTCGACTGTAATTCGGGAAAACTATTGTTATCCTAACTACAGAAAAATACTGCTCTAATGAGTAACTACTGATAATTATTAAAGTACTGCTGAAACTAATTAAGTTTTAATAACTCTATGAAATCAAAAAGTTAATCTTTTATGGTGTAGACTTGATTCAACAGAAGCACATGCCCTTTTTGGATCCAACAATGGTCCTTAACATAATATGAAGCTGGATGTTGCTAATATTTCTTTTACACTACAGTGATAGTCAACAGTGTCTGCAAAAGTTTAAGAACAATATCAGTAAAAGATATTTCGAACATGTGTCAGGGGAAAACATAAGCTTAATAATCACACTCAGACTAGGCATCAATGTAAATGCAAGTTGTTCTACTTCTGGTCTCTCTGTCTAGAGTACCGTACCGCATTTTCTCTCTTTTTTTTTTTTTTTTTTCTTCTTCTTTTTTTTTAAAAACAGTTTCTTTCTCTCTTCATCCTTCCCTTTGTGTGCTTTGTATGTCCCTGTCTTTTTGTATGTGCTGTCCGAATTTTAAATACTTTCTGTGTATTGCAGAGTGGTGGTACTACATTTAATACCAGGCCTAATAGAAAAAAAAGGCAAAAGCCATACGGATAGAGGCTTCAAACAAAGCATATCCTCCTTCTCTTCTCCCCTCATTCGTGCGTATCAATTCTAATTTTATGCTCCAAAGTAAGAGTAATTCTGCCACATGATTGATCACCTGAAGTGATGACACAGCACAAGTAATATTAAAAGTAGTTGTCAAAAGTCACCACAAACTAGAGAATTTTTTTGGATCACACTACATATTACATTTTTTTTAGGTAGCATGCTTCATTGGAAACTACAGAAAACTGTAGCGACTAATGTAGTTTTGCTATTATTTGTAACACATTAGTTAGGGCACAGTAGCCCGGTTGGGAGAGGCCTCGATCTCATAGCGAGAAGGTTATGGCTATGATCCTGCGACCAACCATCCCAGTTGGGAGAGGTATCATTCTCATAGCTGAAAGGTTGTGGGTTCGATCCTGGGACCGGCCAAAGACCGCTGTGCTTGGTAATGGTGACTGGGTCATGTTAAATATGTTGTGGTCGCAAATGTCCTCTAAGTTCTTATACAAAACTGATACTTCTGTAGGCCGCAAAATTAAGAATTGGGGTCTTCTGCTTGGTAATAGCTTCAAAATTAAGAAGCCCTGCTAACAATTGGTAGTGCTGCCATTTATCAGGCTTCTAAATGATGTAGAAGTGAACTCTTTAAGAGTTTGTGGTAGAAATTAACACCCTTGGCCGGTGCTGCCACTATCGGACTAATCTGGATTTTGTGTTGGTACAAAATTTTGTAAAAGCAGAAGTGCCTAAGCCCCATACAGTGGCGGATCTAGGATTGGGTAAAGGGGGGGGCTAACTTACTGGGTATTCCATAATTTGGGTACACTTATCCAAGCTTGTTGACATTTGGCACGGTTTTTTTACATGTCGCCTGTATATTTTATTTTTCTGCCTGCCCAGGCACGTGCCAACAGGGGGGCAGGGGGGTTTATCGCCCCCTCGGTAAATGAGTAGAAGGGGCGAACTATATAATTAGCCCCCTCTGTATTTTAGCTCCACCTCAATAGTTTGCTTACAATAATTTTCTTCTTCAGGATGGGTTAAGCAACTTTTCCAGCCCTTCCCCTCAAGAAAACGGTCATTTAAACAAACTAATGAGGCATAAACGAAAATTTTACTAGCTCAAACGGAAGGGGGGGGGCGAAATAGCTGCCACCACCCATCCCCTTCCGCACGAAGAAAACTTATTTTAAGCAAACTATTGAAATAAAACAAAAAAAATTCGGTAAATTAATTAGTTTACATGAAACTGACACAGGAAATTTGGCTTACACTCGAATACTTTTTTGAGAGGGTGTACAGATGAGGTTAAAAAAGATTGAAGCCGATTATTTATAAAAATTGGGGTATGAGGGTATGGTGGCGTATGAGGTGAGTATGAGAGTATGGGGTATGAGGGGCTGGTGAAATGACTGCCCCCCCCTACCGATGTCGGAAAAAATAGCTGCCCCATCCCTGAAGAAAATGATTATTGTAATTGAGCTATAGAAGTACAAACCAAAATTTTCCTGGTCCAAGGTTGACACCTTTTATTTTAAAAACATTTGTTGGGGGAGTGTGGGGGGGAGGGGTATGAGGGGCTGGTGAAATGACTGCCCCCCCTACCGATGTCGGAAAAAATCGTTCCCCCCACCCCCACTTTCCAAGACGTTGGCACGTCCCTGTGCCTGCCTATAGTATTACGTAATTGATTTTCGTGAAACGTGTGCGAATTTCTGATAAAATAAAATATTCGAACCTGCTAGGAACTTGCACTTCATAGGAAAAACAATGTCTGAAAAAAATAATTTAAATCATATCTCGTTTTCCATATCATTGCATTCCTTCTAATTATGCACCTCTTAACAAACTGCTTGATACACAAACTACTTGATGTAATGCATGTACATTTTGTGAGTGCTGTTCCTCTTGAAACAGCTTGTTCTGGGGCTGTGCATTTTTGATTTCTACCTGATGATTTGTGCTTTCACTTTCACTAGAAAAATTATCATTTTTCGGAATTTTCATTAAATAATCACCTATATTACGACTCAATGACCGCTTTTTTGAGGCCATAATATCTGCATTTAAATTAAATTCTACACACGAACGGAGCTAGACAGAGAGCAAATGAATCACACTAGAGTTTCACCCGGAAAGAACGACCAAGTAGCGATAGCAATTTCAATGGGTTAAGCTTTTGAAGCCTGCTTAGAAAGGACTACAGTACTTACAAGAAATTCTTCCACCTTCCCTAAACGTTCAAAACGAGTTATTTTTGTATGAACAGGAAATGTCCGAAAACCAGATAAGGAAAATTAGACATAGTAATAGTATCCCTGCACTATGTACATCAGTCATAAGGTATCCCACATCAAGTACACATCAGTACAGAATCCAAGACTGCAGCGCACAAGGCGCGCGCAAAGATTGTTTATGTTTAAATTATATGTACTAATTCTCTGCCGGTGGTCGAAATTCTACCGTAGAGCATCATATTTTTTAACTTGAGGGTGAATAAAGTCCACTGTCAAGGAGTATGTCTCAAGATTCCACATCCAATGAAACCTACTAAATTGACCACCTTGGCAAAGAGACCATCTGTCTATAGTGACCACTTTTGTACAATTTCACTTTACATCCACCACACTTTTCTGTGAAGACAGTGTTCTTATAAAAACTCTATCGTATTTTGCTAAATGCAAAGGCAGCTCAAACGAGCGGGTCATAGTGATCATCTCCCTCTACCGATTTAGATTTCACACGTTCCTGTACGATTTCATACATTCAGTTTGCGTTTTGAACAATTTAAGCTAATCTGAAAATTCTAGTGGCCCCCTCCGAAAATTCAGCCTGGAACCGTCCTCGGCTAAAGGCTCTTTCTGTTCGGAGTTATAAAATCTTAAACCGTCGAATGATTGAACTCTACTTGCTGAGGCGTTCCATTAACCATGAATAAAAACTTGCTGCCTCAATAAATATGCACTTTTTTCGAATCATTATCCTTGAGATTTATTTACTGTCATCGCAAAATCAGGTATATTTGGAAACTGAGTTTTTTTTCTAAGTATATGGTAAAAATAGTACCAGAATATTTTATAAGTGGAATCAAAATTATTTTATTGCCTGAGGTTCCAGTTCAAACTCCGCAATCAATAGCATTACGATAAATAAACTTCATGTGCATTCTTGTTCCGTTGACTATTGCTTCCTTTGTATTTAAGTTTCTCATTAGTATAACGATGCAATCAACTTTCAATACTAACATATGTGGTGACAAACTATGGTATTTTTCAGTTAACCAGGCGCAAATAATACTTTTTTTTTTTTCGGAGAAATGTTTTAAGACTACTTCTGAAACACTGTAGTTCCCCAAAACAAATCCGGAAATTTTAGTACGTATACAAAATAGCATTTATATACAGAATTCAATATAAACAAAAATATCAATATACTAAAAAGAAATTTGTATGCTTATTGGTTACATAATTTGGAATTGGAAAAAACGTGTGGAATAAAATTAAAATACGAAATTAAATTGAACTTCCAAAATATGGAAAGGGATAAACGACTATATACTGGAAATCGCTTTAGATTTGTAAGCATTTGGAGCAGATCACAATTATTCCGCAATTTTTCACTTGCTCCCGGCTAACCGAAAAAAAAAAAAGCCATTCATAGTAAAAGAATTCAAAAACTACTGGATAGATATTGATTTCATTGTCATCATAGCAAATTTTTTTATCATAGCTATGGTGAAATGTTCTCTATTGATCAGATATTCGATTAAGTCAGCATTAATAAAAGTTCAATCATCATTTTTAGGTTCTATTATTACGGACTTATGTTATCTGAGAGTATGTTTTCGGAAATATTTTAATACACTTCATTAATAATATTATTTTCATTCGCTATTAATTGCTGCAATAATATTTTCGGAGAAAATTTGCTTTGCCATATTGCGTGGCAGGAGATTGTTAAGAAATTGTCGAATTGGCGTGTTTCAGTGGAGAGTCTTTTGGACTGCAACCTGCCCTGTTCAGTTCGTTTTTCCACAGCTGTAAAACATGAAATTTACCACACTTTGTGCACTTATCAACCCTCTAAATAAGTCGCCTAGCACAGAGCTAAAGCACATTTTAGTCACTGGCGTTTCACCAAACTGGGGAATAATTTTACTTCTTGCAAATTTTGTTGTAATACTATAACCCTATAGTACTGCTGAAACTTAGTGTTGTTATTTCAAAATTGACACTACAATGGAACCATCGCCCGATTTGGCGCAAAAATACTGCGTGCCAAATCACTTCTCAAAATTTTTTATGCTGCACTAGCACATTAAACCAAAAATTTAACATTCGCACAACCACCTCCATTCGAACTGCAACTGTGCCGAATTTCGTGTTCATCTCCGTTCGTGCTGCAAAAGGGAACAAAGGTTTTCCATAGCGTATTTATATATACATAGATTTTTAGCTCCCCTTTTTACGACTTTGCAGGGGATGAATGGACATCATCGCTCAAATACTGTTCTTTTCGCTTGCCATTAACCAACTTGCCATAACCCGTTCTGACAATGAGCTATTATTTATTCGCTATTCACGTATATATGGAAAAGGCGAGAACAACTTGGTTACTGATCATCCTTAAAAACCAAAATATTTAAAGGGGGAGATGAAATTTCGAGCGATTCATTGGGACTCTGGGGTTTTGAAAATACCTGTAGCCTGGGAACGAAAGGGTTAAAAGCCATTGACTAAGGTCAAGTCTAAAAATCAGAGTAGCAAATCAAAAAAGTAAATTAAAATTTCAAAACAACCGATTTTTAGACACGCAGTTTTTACTAAGCCTCAAAACTCTGTTCTATCTAGTGTAAATTCAGTTTCAATGGGGGGGGCTATAGCCCCTATAGCCTCTGGCCCCATAATGTGAAAAATAAGACACACTGATGGATAAACAACACATTAGTTCCCATCCATGGGGGTAACCCCTACCCCCAAAATCAGACAAGATTCAGCTCATACTAGCAATTTTTTCATGCTTCATTTATACATTTATTTAACTAAAAATTGTAATTAAAATGAAAAATAATGATTATATTATAATTTAATTAGCACTAATTATTATTTTTTTATCTGCTTATTATTGTGAGCATGAAATCCCTCAATTTTTTTTTCTTCTTGAACTAATGTTTTACTATTATTTTTTTATTCACTTTTATACAATATAATTTCAATATGTAGTAAGCTTTCTTATTACGAGCACTCAAATTTAAAGAGCAAATTGTCTCAGCCCCTTCACCCTTGATACAAATAATACTTTTTCATTTGCATATCAGGTTTGAGCAAAAACTCAATTGAGATAGATTAACATAAAAAGTACAGTACCAAGAAAAAACAAAAATGCATTCATTTTCGTTTGTGCATTCATGTTTCAGTATATAGCAGATTTGCCTGATGCCAGAATAGTTAGTCTGTTATTTTACATTTGAACATACTGAATGTTTAAAACAGAAAATAATTAAAAAGCTTCTTTTTACTTCCTTGTACGTAGTATAAGGAAGTAATGTGATCCCGAAAAATTTTGGGGGCCAAATTTCGACAAAAAAACCGATTTTGACTACCTCTAAATTTAATTTAAAAAATTTTTTCGATGCATCCTATCGTAGGCTAGCATGCACGATCATATTAACGCGTCTGCAACTCATTTTGACCAGCAGCGAGTCTGCTGTGGACAGTTTTTCCATGCCGTCTGTACGTACGTACGTATGTATGTAACTCGCATATCTCAAAAACTATTGGTCGTAGAATGTTGAGATTTGATATTTAGGATTGTTCTATGATCTAGTTGTGCACCTCCCCTTTTGGTGGCAATCGAATGGATAGTTTATGTACAGGACCGCCCAAAAGATTCGAAATACATTACGCTCTATGGGCCGAAATTCATTAAACTCGCCTAACTCAAAAGCTATTAGGCGTAGAATGTCGAAACTTCATATTTTGGATAGTTGTAACATCTAGTTGTGCACCTCTCCTTTTGGTTCCATTTGACTGGATAGTTTATCTACAGGACTGCCCAAAACATTCGAAATACATTACGCTCAATGGGCCGAAACTCATTAAACTCGCCTAACTCAAAAGCTATTAGGCGTAGAATGTCGAAACTTCATATTTTGGATAGTTGTAACATCCAGTTGTGCACCTCTCCTTTTGGTTCCATTCGACTGGATAGTTTATCTACAGGACTGCCCAAAACATTCGAAATACATTACGCTCTATGGGCCGAAATTCATTAAACTCGCCTAACTCAAAAGCTATTAAGCGTAGAATGTCGAAACTTCATATTTTGGATAGTTGTAACATTTAGTTGTGCACCTCCCCTTTCGATTCCATTCGACTGGATAGTTTATCTACAGAACCGCCCAAAATATTCGAAATACATTACGCTCTATGGGCCGAAATTCATCAAAGCGTTTTTTAGAGGTATTGGGCTATTTCAAACGACTCAGAAGTGATGTATGCTGTAAAGAGTTGGAAAATGAATTTCTCCATTAAAAAAAGTGTCTTTATCATTTGTAGTTCTGCTACAGGAACACTCAAAAGATTTCCAATACATTACGGTCAATGGCAATTTTAGGGGCATTCATCCATTTCAAGCACAATATCGTCCTACCACATAAGTTAGGTAATGGTCCGACCACGGTCACGTGCCTCCCTCAAGAACTATGCCAAAAGTCGCCAAGCTTGGCGACTTTTGGTGTACGTGTGTGCATATTTAACTCTCAAATCTCAAAAACTATTATGAAATTTCATATATAAGAATGTTGTAACATCTAGTTGTGTATCTCGATTTTTGGTTCCAATCTACTGGAGAGTTTATTTACAGGACCACCGAAAAGAATTTTAGTACTTTAATGTCTATGGACATCTTCAATATAATACAACTGTAGACAGTCATTGTTTGGTACATGCCCAAAAACTCGCCGTCTGTCCTCGACGAGTTTTGGTGAAATATCGCCAAATTTGGCGATAGTCAGTCATTTGGTCCATGCCCAAAGTATCGCCATTTGTCATCGTTCTTGGCGAGTTTTGGCGAAATATCGCCAAATTTGGCGATAATCTGTCATTGTTGGTCCATGCTTAAAATCTCGCCAAATGTCGTCGACATTGACGAGTTTCGCCGAAATATCGCCAAATTTGGCGCCAAAAATTATTTCGTATTTTGTATAACTCTAAAACTTTAACCCGTACAATTTTGAACTTTTGTATTTAGAACTATATTATAATATCTAACTGTTTTCAATATCTTTTTTGACAGCAATCGACTGGGAATTTATTTACAGGGTGAGCCAAATGACTTTAAATACATTAAGGTGTATGGATGCATTCAATTCATTGAAAGTCAGTGGTCAATGACTACTTTGGCTATCCCCAAAATCTCGCAAACTATCTCAAGTTTGTCGGCTTTTGGTGAAATATCGCCAAATAAAGTGTCAGAAGGAAATCTTTCAAATTGAACTCAGCTTGGCGATATCGAAATATTTGGCTAGAAATTGCTATACCTTACTATTATTGATACTTTATCTCTTTCAAACAAATAAGTTTAGAGGAAGTGCGTAAAAAACATTTTTGAATTAATAGACGTGCAAGGAAGTCGTGTTGGACACATCAGATTTTTTTAAAGTAATAAATACAATTAAATGACATTTAAACAAATAATCATCTGAAATTTCAAAATTGAGCTTTAACTCTTGACATTCTTCATCAGCCATGGAAGAAAAAACAATATTAAAATTAAAAAAGAAAAAAAGACCACTGCCATAACTCTAATGACAGAAAGGTTGTAGCAAATACAACAGTTGATTTAATTCACAACCATAAACAATGAATGCTTTAAAGTAAGAACAGTTTTAAAGCAAACAAAGTAAATTAAAAAGCAATATCTAACATACTGTGTATTCAATAGGACCAGTGTCAGGAACTCCAGAAGACAGAGGTGAACTAAAAACCACTCCAACAATTTTTGAAGCTGTACTCTCATAAGAACCTTCTAATTCTTTCTCAGAATCAAATCCTTTAATTAATAAATAAAAAAGAAATAATAACCATGAAGAAGGGAAGAAAAATGTGTACACTATCTATAATCTTTTTTTTATTGAACTTAAAGAGTGGCAAATAAGGTTTTATAAAGAGCCAAAATTAAATTGAAATGCAGTTTTTCTTAGCACCAGTACCTTATGTTTTATATTATAAAGAACATGAAATATAAGGTACTGGTGGAAAAAAAATTTCAATTCTTTTTCACAAATTAAGAAATTTTCTACTATACAGACCATGATGAGCCATGTAAATGTTATCCCTGCTAATATGTACAAATCCATGATGCATCTGTTCTGTCCTAAATAAGAAATTACTTGAAGATTCCTCTTAGTTTGAATCATCTATTTGATGTGCAGACCTAGTTTACTGTGTGAATGCCACTACAATTAGCTCCAGAATTTTCTATGTGCTCTGCAAAGTTTGCACTGTCTCTTTCTCTCCTTAACCCCCCCCCCCCCAGTACATAATTGTATTTTGGTGAACATGCTTAACCTTCAATAGAGGTCAAAGTATGTTCTCATATGCAATAGTGACATGACACCTTCAGTGATTCAGTGTCCTGTGCCATGGCAAGCATGTCTGTGGAGCTATCTTTATATGTTGCCTGTGAGAAATCAAGCTCTATAAGCAAAATTTCTTTCATAAATGGAGAATTAAGAGTGTATGCTTTTCATTTCAACTAGACATGAAAAGTTTCAGGAGATTTTGAAATGGTGGGAAGGGGAAACAGTTTTTCCATTTTTCACAAAAAAAATCAACTTTTTACAAGTAAATTTTTCCCTTGTACCTATATTTTCCATAAGTACCTATATATAGTACCCATAGAAAATGCAAAGCAATCAACATTTTAAAAATTACATATTGAAAAGTACAATACAGAAAATTGATATTCCCATGGCAGAAACAGGGCGACACAGCGACATTGTTGCAGAAACAGAACGATCCTCTGCAGACAAATTGTCTTCGACAGAATTGAAAAATGTGTAGAAGACCACTTTTATGTAATTGTAATTTTCAATTAACGATGTTTAAATGCGCCCACATCTTTGTGCATATATGCATGCATAAATATATATATTGTGCTGCAGAATATTTTTTGTATTTCTGCTGTTTATTGCAGAAAGCATGACAAAATTCTGCCACTGGGATTGATATCTATTATAATACATCAAAATATAAATTTAATTCATAGTCTAATTGAAATAAAAAAAAGAATTATAGTAGCATTATTTTATTGATTTTATTATTTTTAATACAAAAGTAACTGAAAACTTAAAAGTATAGGTATAAATTAACTATATTTTTGCATGCGTAACTTTTATAAATAGTTTTTGCATAAATTTTTCAGGAAGTTGCCTCCCCCCCCCCCATTCTAAATTTTGTCTACTGTGTATAAAAAAATAATACAGTAATACAGTTAAGCAAGTTTAACGATCTATTCACAGAAAATGCAGGAGTAAAGGTGGCTGAAAAAAATAAGTACTTTCAATTGCATGTTATGAGGAAGGATTACATACAATTATAATCAGGGGTTGATCCAGAAATTTTTTCAGGGTCCCATTTTTTGTGAAAATTGCTTATTTTTGTGAATTTTCATACTATTTTTTAAAAATCACTTTTTTGTTAAAATAATCAATAAAACAGATTAAAATGTAGGATAAAATGCCAATGAAAGGCCATTTTAATCGACTGCATTTTTGTGAAGGAGCCGTTTTAATCAATTGTAATTTTGTGAAGGAGCTGCAAAATGGACCCAATTTTCGTCTGCATCAACCCCGGATAATGGTTAATATTTTTAGGTTTACCTCAAAACACAGCACATAAAACTTCTTTTTCCAAATGATAATATATTGCATTAAATGTTATTAGTATATTACATTAAATATTCAACTTTTACCATATCCACTAATTAATATTACTGATATAATTTTGAGTATAGGGTCAGATGGATAACTGATAATGGATATTTTCATTTCCAATTTCAAATGAACACTTTCTACTTGCAAAATAAAACTATATATATAATATAAATATATATATATATATAAACTCGGCTGTTTGAGCCTCGTCAGGGGGAGACCCCCCCCCTAATTTTTTAGTTTCATTATTGCCATATTAAATCGATATTAATTGACTATGTCATTTTATCTCTCATCCCTTTTTCTTTTATTCTTCCTTTACATTTATTTCATCGACTGGAAGTAGGAAGATTTCCTGATCTTTCCTTGCAATAGCGAACGTGGACATGTACCTGATCAAAACACCATGTTTTGATAAGGTATGCACCAGTAGATAGGAAATTGGCAGCATAAAATAGTAGTTATAATCAGGTCTTAATTTTCAATTTAAAAAAAAAAAAAGTGCTCTCTAGAACTCATGTTCATACTGAGTGGCATATTGTAAACCCCACGACCCCTGCAATACAGGAGTCGGTAGTACATTCTATTAACATAATGATAATTCAAGGATATTCTCCTGTAATAGTATTGGACATTGGAATAGTATTTGATTCTGTTTCTTCCCCCTTTTGGAACTCCTAAAAATATTCTGTGTGTTTGAAATTTACTGTATAGCCATTCAAAAATTCTCAACCAACGGTCTGTTCACAAAACATCACCACAAACAATTAAATAAATAAAAAGTAATAAATTTTCATTATTTCACAGAATTGTGAAATGAAATGAAATAGTCTGAAATTGGCATGAAGAAATCTAAACAATACACAGTAGGAGACCAAATATCTGTTGATCTCAGGAGTCTCAGACTGCAATTGGTTTGAGGCGAAATGAGTCCTGAATGGTCAGTCTGTTAAAACCGGTTTGTGTATGAAAAGAAGGAAAATTTTAAGTTAATGTACTGGTGGTCCCTGGAGTGCAATATTTATGCACTACGCTAGGTTTTGCCTAATATGTAAAAATTCACTTTGTAAAAAAAAAATACAGGAGCTGAGCTCCTAATGCATATTAAGCCCTGGTAATAATACAGTTCTGAAAATAAAAAAAATGCATAACAAAGCACATTAAAAGTTTAATTTTATAAGGAATAATTCAACTAACCCATGGCAGTAACATTTAAGTACGAAGAAACTGATTCCATAATTCCATCAAGAAATTCGGTTTGTGGTGTATAAAGAAGGACACTATCTGAAGTATTAAAAAATTCAGTAGGCAGAGAATTAATATCATATGGCTCAAAAACAGTTTCAATATCTCTGACTTGAACTGTAGTAGCGAGATGAAGTAGTATTAACAATACCATAAAACCTATGGGTATTAGCAGTTCTATTGCAGTTATCCACGGATGTCGATATTGCATTTTGAAGTTTTTCCAAATTAAAACAAAAATATGGAAACGTATCCCCATATTTCCTATAAAAGATACATAAATAAAAGTAAGAATACATGTTATAAGTATACATATAATTCAAACATGTTTAAGGAAAATTTAAAGTTATTTGAGAATAAAAATAATTTAATGTCTACCATACAGCCATATATAGACCTTCTGTTACTTTTTTCAAGCTATTAAATTTCCTTACAAATGCTTCCTGTGGGTATGAGTTTTACTTGTTGGTTGTCCAGCACTGTCAGGAGGCAAAAATAGTAGGTTAGTAGCCTCACCAACGTGAAAAAGTAACCACACTTTTTAGCAGCCAAAATAGTGGCATTTTTTTCTAAAATTTATTATTGGCATGATAGCATGAAATAAAAGAACAAGATGAAATAAACAAATAGATTTTTCTTTTTACTTGATCAGAATATTTTCATTTTCTCTCTCATTTTCATGCCAATTCTTATTAAAAGTCACTTTCTTTGTTAAAATAATTGATAAAACAAGTTAAAAAGAAGGATAAAATGTCAATGAAGGGTTGTTTTAATCAATTGTATTTTTGTGAAGGGGCCATTTTAATCGATTGTTTTTACTTCCTTGTACGTAGTATAAGGAAGTAATGTGATCCCGAAAAATTTTGGGGGCCAAATTTCGACAAAAAAACCGATTTTGACTACCTCTAAATTGAATTTTAAAAATTTTTTCGATGCATCTCATCGTAGGCTATCATGCACGATCATATTAATGCGTCTGCAACTCATTTTGACTAGCGGCGAGTCTATTGTGGCCAGTTTTCCCATGCCGTCTGTACGTACGTATGTATGTAACTCGCATATCTCAAAAACTATTGGTCGTAGAATGTTGAGATTTGATATTTAGGATTGTTCTATGATCTAGTTGTGCACCTCCCCTTTTGGTGATAATCGAATGGATAGTTTATGTACAGGACCGCCCAAAAGATTCGAAATACATTATGCTCTATGGGCCGATATTCATTAAACTCGCCTAACTCAAAAGCTATTAGGCGTAGAATGTCCAAACTTCATATTTTGGATATTTCTAACATCTAGTTGTGCACCTCCCCTTTTGGTTCCGTTCGACTGGATAGTTTATCTACAGGACTGCCCAAAACATTCGAAATACATTACGCTCAATGGGCCGACATTCATTAAACTCGCATATCTCTAAAACTATTAGGAGTAGAATGTTTAAACTTTATATTTAGGAACGTTGTAACATCTAGTTGTGCACCTCCCCTTTCGGTTCCATTCGACTGGATAGTTTATCTACAGAACCACCCAAAAGATTCGAAATACATTACGCTCTATTGGCCGAAATTCATCAAAGCGTTTTTTAGAGGTATTGGGCTATTTCAAACGACTCAGAAGTGATATATGCTGTAAAGAGTTAGAAAATGAATTTCTCCATTAAAAAAAAGTGTCTTTATCATTTATAGTTCAGCTACAGGAACACTCAAAAGATTTCCAATACATTACGGTCAATGGCAATTTTAGGGGCATTCATCCATTTCAAGCACAATGCCGTCCTACCACATAAGTTAGGTAATGGTCCGACCACGGTCACGTGACTCCCTCAAGAACTATCCAAAAGTCGCCAAGCTTGGCAACTTTTGGTGTACGTGTGTGCATATTTAACTCTCAAATCTCAAAAAATATTATGAAATTTCATATATAAGATTGTTGTAACATCTAGTTGTGCATCTCGATTTTTGGTTCCAATCTACTGGAGAGTTTATTTACAGAACCACCGAAAAGAATTTCAGTACTTTAATGTCTATGGACATGTTCAATATAATACAACTGTAGACGGTCATTGTTTGGTACATGCCCAAAATCTCGCCGTCTGTCCTCTGCCTTGGCGAGTTTAGGCGAAATATCGCCAAATTTGGCGATATTCAGTTATTTGGTCCATGCCCAAAGTATTGTCATTTGTCATCGTTCTTGGCGAGTTTTGGCGAAATATCGCCATATTTGGCGATAATCTGTCATTGTTTGGTTCATGCTTAAAATCTCGCCAAATGTCGTCGAAATTGACGAGTTTCGCCGAAATATCGCCAAATTTGGCGCCAAAAATTATTTCGTATTTTGTATAACTGTAAAACTTTAACCCGTAGAATTTTGAACTTTTGTATTTAGAACTATTGTAATATCTAACTGTTTTCAATATCTTTTTTGACAGCAATCGACTGAGAATTTATTTACAGGGTTTGCCAAATGACTTTAAATACATTGAGGTGTATGAATGCATTCAATTCATTGAAAGTCTGTGGTCAATGACTACTTTGGCTATCCCCAAAATCTCGCAGACTATCTCAAGTTTGTCGGCTTTTGGTGAAATATCACCAAATAAAGTGTTAGAAGGAAATCTTTCAAATTGAACTCAGCTTGGCGATATCGAAATATTTGGCTAGAAATCGCTAAATCTTACTATTATTGATATTTTATCTCTTTCAAAGAAATAAGTTTAGAGGAAGTGCGTCGAAAATATTTTTGATCTAATAGACGTGCAAGGAAGTCATGTGTTGGACACATCAGATTTTTTTTTGTGTGAAGGGGCCATTTTAATCGATTGCAATTTTGTGAAGGGGTTGCAAAATGGACCTAATTTTCGTCTGCATCAACCTTAGCAAGTACCAATTATAAATTTGCTAGCCCAGTTGTTAAGACGTTGGTACCGATGTACCACTAAAAACCATCACGTACATACGGTGTACGTGCACGTTAAATCCGTGATCCCGAAAGTCCTCTCAGTGGTCGCTAGCAATTTCCGAGGGGTGCTAATATTCAGAAGTCCTCTACCTTCCAATGAGGTTCCAAATTGTGGTGGGAAACTCCTGGAAGGACGTATATGCAGCTCTAAGTGGCACATTCAGTGATGCAAGCTATCTTATACTGGCAAATAAATTTGCTAATTACATTATTAGGTTAAAAACTGTTTCAAAATCTTCATTAAGCATATTCTAACGATACTTCACCTTTATAGTCACTAATTATCTGCCATTGAATAACAGTAGAGTTTGGCTATTTTTCGGTAACTATAAAAGAAATCACCAAGCTGTGTTCAGTGTTGGGGACTTATTTTTTAATACCTAACTTTGGGATGAATTGTAAAAAATGGCAAATGGCCATACCACAATCTCCTTGCTACCTGGCAACCTTTTGGACAATGTAAAACACTTAGGGTGAAGTGGGGTAAGTGTACAATGTAAAATTGACAGTGCAGCTTTGACCAAGTCTGAGCATCATATTTAATGGTATAAACTTAATATTTTAATTACACAACTTCAAGGATGTTCTTTATTGTCTGTGAAATTAATAATAATACATTAAATTTTTCATGTTAGAAAGAAAATTCAAAGTTTTCTCTACTGAGTGTATAAACTTGCCCATCTAGTGGGATAAATGCATTTTCTGCCTCTATCTGCTATAATAGGTGCAGTAAGAATACAGCAGGGTCAGAGCACGTACAACTTTTTGAGAGCTTTCTAACATGGGTTTTAATAAACCTGTTTTTTTTTTTTTTTTTTTTTTTTTTTAACCTAACTCAGGTGGGTTTTATTGGGTATTTTTGGGTTAAGATTTTTTAATAGTATAACATTTTTTGGATTTAATTTTTTTAGTTTTATTTCAAAACAGAATAATTTTAGTCTAAAAGAAAACTTTCATTACAAAATAATAATTAACTAATTAAAATATAAAAATAACTTCAACGTTAATGCAGTACTATCTTTTCCTGCTGGCATTTATAAAAGGTTCCTATTTGTTTTATAACCATAGATAAAAGTATATTATTGTTCACTTAGAAAAATATGTTGTTTTGATTGGCTGTTTTCTATTACTTTTTCAATTTATGAACTTTTAATTTTTTTTTTACCTTTATGTTTTTTAAGTCATAGTTATATTTTCTAGTTAGAATGTAAGTCTGATGACTTATATTCTAACTAGACTTACCCTTTGAAGGCCAACTTACTGCAGAACTACTATTTATTTAATAATTTTCTTTTTCATTTTTGCTTTAAATATACATTCCTTTTTACTTTAAAAAATCTAGAATTAATATGTCTGATATTAAATCCCACATAAACAATGTATAATGAATTAGTTTTATATTTCTAAGTACTAAAGTAATGCAGCAACTAATACAATACAGGATGGTTTCCTGAACCTGAATTCATTCTTGAGATGAATGCTTGTAAACTGTAAGAGAGAGACATATCCTATTCTTTTCTTATCTGGGAAAGGATTTTTTTTTTTTTTTTTGTCAGTATACTGATAATTACACATTTTATTCGTATTTGAAAACTTATTTATTAAAGAGATAAATTACTAAGTTATCCCTGCCTGCATTCTACACCTGTTCATTTCAAAACAAATATTGCAGATAGAATTAGCTCAAGGTATTACTATTTTTAAAAAGGTTATTATTCTTTATGTTGAAGTTTGAAAAATAATTATAATAAAATTAAACTGGCATATATATATCTTTATTGAATATAATGCACTAAGTTATGTAGGTAATATTATAGGTGTTTAATGTCAAATAACAAATGATTTAAATGAAAGAAAGGAAAAATTTTGATAATTTTTAATGAAACCCAAAAAGAACTCATTTCAGTGTGAGTTTTATTGGTTTATTTTTTTAAAAAACCACCCGTGTTTTGGGGGGGTTGTGGGCAGGTCCAAAACTCTGTTTCTAATATTTTTTAAAGAACTGAATTATCTTTCAGCTTTTTAGATACAAGCTTTTTTTGTGGCAATAAAAAACTGTTCCGTTGAAATCAGTATTTTCACTACATGAGAACATGAAAATCTTGCATTTTTTCTTTTTCTTACATTAAAAAAGTATTGCTGCATGAAATTTTCACACCCTATAAAACGGTTTCATTTTGTGCAAAATTCTTGCAAATCAAAAGATTCGGTGAGATAGCTGTCCTGGAACAGGTGAGAAATTCTCCCCGTTTTTTCCCTGTGATGAAAAACCTATATTTTTAAAAATTGTGAAAATACAATACAAATCTATGAGCAGAATTGTCCACGATACAGTGTCCGTAAGATTGCATTTGAGTACCCTGCAGTGGCGGCCCATGGTCAAAACTGTTAGTGCAGCCGGAAGCATATGAGCCCCCCCCCCCCTCTCCTCTGGACAGGACTGGAAAATCTTTGTTACTGAATTCGAAAGTTGGCGGATTAAGCCCTCACCGAGGAAAGAAAAAAAAAAAAAAAAGAAATTACATAAAAAATGTGAGAGATCCTATTTTACTTCCATAAAATGGACATAAATTTCAGCCAGCCGCTCTTATCCTCAAAATTGCATTTATCCGTGTCTGATTCGAAGTTTCCTTAGAATTTTCTTTTGTAACGATAATTTGAGAAGAAAAGAAAAAAAAAGAAAACTTCCCTTATTTTTTATAAGTCAAATCAATCCTCCTTTCTTTTAAACATGCGAATCGGTCACTGATGTCCCCATAAAAAGGCGTTGTTTTAATTCAGATATCAATAATTTTAAATGCTCTTTAAAATTTCCCATGTTTAAAGAATTTTTGCGCTCGCCATGTCCTCTAAATGTTAGTTCTTGCTTACTTAAAAACAATACTGCTTTGATGGGTAATTGTCCATTCATAAGCGTCTATTCAGGCTTACCTTCTTGATAAATTCAGCAATATAAAGTCGAGAGTTTTCCAAACATATATTCTCCTTACCCCCTCCCTCACTTCTCGTCCGAGCGAATCAGTTAGTCGAGTTCTCAAGTTCAGCCGCCGTTAGAAAATCTTCCATCGGCTGTATCAGCTGCATACTCCCTATGCTGGAGAGGCTGCTGACATAGTCGTTGTCATAGCAACGGTGCTGCCAATTTTCTTTTCAGCACTCTGGGCTGAACCAAAGATTTTCCAAATTGAATTGCGGGAAGATTAAAGTGCTTTTTTTCTGAATGAGCGATCCGGCCAGAATACGTTTTTTTTTTGTTTGGTTTTTTTCGGAGATTTTTTTAATTTACCGTAGGAATTCCACAATTCTAATCTGAATTTAGGAAAATTAGTAGAATAAATTATTTTAAAGTGTGTGCTGATAATTTCAAGTGCAGCCCGGCTGTACTTGCTGTATCCCACAAGCCGCCACTGGTACCCTGTGCCAGTACTAAGTCCGAGGGCATTCCCTCTGAGATAGGTGGAAAACAATGTGAGAGGCACTGTGTAATTTACAGTTCTGATTTCCAGTCAGGTAATGTTACATTAATGATTTAGCAGATAAACACAATGTATGACCTAGCTAAAACAGTCCGGGGCTGATGCCTGATGTATTTTCACCCTTTTATGTTCTTGACATAAGCATAAAAATTTCATATTTATTTATTTATTTATTTTTTGAAAGGGTAAAATTACATTAAAATGAGCAAAAAATAACCTTTTTTAAAGAAGCATTCAAAACTCGGGTACTCTCAGCTCAGCATATTTACACCTTAACAGTAATTAGGCCATGATAAATAGATTGCAATTTTAATCATGTTCATTTAGTACTAAAATTTTTATACATTAGCCTTATTCCTCACTTTTGAAGATAGCGCTAGTGTGCTTTGCCTTGACCAAAAAGAAAGAAAAAAAAAAGGGGGGATATAGTGTGATTTAGATCTGTTTTGGAGAAAAGAATGATTTCGAAAAATGACTCATACTACTTAAAGTTTATGTGAAAATTGATGCAATTATTGATATAAACTATTAACTTTAACTGTTGTAAAATAATAACTGATTTATATTAAATGTTACTTTTTCTTTTTGTTTTAGACCAGTATCTACAAAACATTGCACAACAAATAATTTAAGTTCTAAACATGTTTCATTTTATTTTATGCATATCATAATATATTACAATTAAAAATTTCATACAGAATTTTCTCCACATTTACCTATTGTTGCTTTTTATATGACATTAAGAAAACATAGATTGATTTTTTAAGCACCACCCCCCAATAACTACAGCTACGAGCCACCACTGATTTTGATATTATTTATCAAAGTGGGTTAAATCCAACTTCAGGTGGTGTAAATGAATGTTTTAGATAGACTAGAATTAAGTACACATTTGGTGAATGCACTTACACTTGACCCGTACCAATGAAAACAGGGAGGGGGAGTTCATAATGCCCCTTGCTTTTTAAATAACAGATGTTAAAAAAAAACATTGAATTAATTTTAACTTTTTTTAAAGCTATACCAGACCTAATCATGACTGCCAAGAGTCTATGATGGTCAGCCCAAACCCACTCAGAAACACACATAAAATAACTAAAGTCATTTGCAGTATTTTCAGCTACTATGACAGTAAGCTCAGAACAGCAGTTCAAGTGTTCACCACTCATATCAGAATTAGTTGAACAAAGCTGGCAAGTTGGACATTTGGCCAGTACGAATATGGGAATATTTTCATGCGATAGTCATGCTCAGTTTTAACCCTGAAATTAGCAGCTCCAACCGGTCTGGGCAAATCACAAGGAATGAGATTGTCCAATGAAGAACCCTAAGTCTTCTCGTTTAGAGAACCAGTCAAACCAACCAATACACCCCCATCCTGGGCAGATCGCCCAAGCATAGCATTGCCATAACACTAAACAAAAAAAATCTGTGTAGTTATCATTTTGCCGAAAAGACCTTTTGACCCTACTTTTTGACAGTCCCCACTCCGCTCTCCTCCGGAGTGAGGGATCCTGTAAAAATTACTTCTCTGTTATCAGTCTTTCGAAAAATCTGAATAAACGAGTCCCGTCCGAAGCAGAACCCCCCCCCCTCCACCCTCCAATTTATGCCACCCTCGAAAAACTCCTCCCCGGAAGCTCGTGTCGGTGATCGAAAGTTTATGACCCCTGGACGTGTTGGGGAAATCTTGACCTGTGACCTCCAGCTACATGGTCAGAGCGGTGAAGTAATAGTTTTCAATCCAGTAATCCTTATTATAATACAAAAAAATAGTGGCGTATGTTGGCGCTTATAACGTTTCTAAGTTACGGTATATTTAAAATCTCATTGTTAATGGCGTTATTATTATTTTTTTAAACTGGCAGTTTTTCAGTGAATGTTTTACAATTTAGGAAGGGGGCTGGGACCCCTCGGCACACTCCTTAAGTGCGCCCCTGACTCTAATTATGGATTAGATTGTAATATTAAGATTTAAATAAATATCAGAATGCTGAATGATAAATTATAGATGGAATAAATTGGCATTTTTAAGGAGACTTAAATTTTAGAAAATGTTATTAAAAATAACTTTCTGAAGCTTTCATAAATAATTGTTTTAAAAATCTAAGCTTGCCTCCCAAAAAATATAATTTCAAGTTCAAAACACATTTATTTTGATATCAATAACAATAAAAGAAAAAACTGACTAAAATAAAAAGTTATAGATCCCCCCCCCCTTTCAATTAAACTCCCAATTTCCCGAAGAAAATTTTTATTTTGTGCTCGACAAAGCTTCGAAATTTTGCGCTTCTACCCCATCAGGGAGCTTAGCTGTAGGTTTTAAACAGACATTTATACGGAAGAGGGGGTAGAACCGCCTAAAGATCGCCATTTATTATTGTATCAATAGATAATCTACCTTATTTAGAGGATACTAAAATCTTTTTAGGGAAGCACTCCCACTAAAATTAAGCAATTGTCTTATCACTTCAATGCAGCGCAAAAAAAAGAGCACCCAACATCCAGTTAAATAATATCCTCACATTCATTACAACACAAATTTATGTCCATCTATAATAATAAAAATCTGGAGTGACTCCACTCGACTTTCCGAACACTTGATACCATGCGATTAAATAAATTTCATTCAAATCAGTCGGATCTAGTGTTCAGGCATTAGTGCACTTAATTTGATTGCACATGATTTGAGTGTATAGGCCGGAATGTATAAGAATACTTTTTTGTGTCCATATAAAAAACTGTAAGGTGTACACTCGCTAAAATTTATGCAGTATGTAAGACAGTGACCTATAATATGCGCACCTAATTTGATTTCGCCCGCTTTTAAAATAAAAACAAAAAAATTATAAAAATTAGGTAATTTTTGACGAATTTTAATGTACATAATGTTTAGAATTTAATAACATCAACGCGGACTGTTTACGCCATTATATAAATCAATCACGATATTAGAATTATGTATTTTTTCAACCTATCGATAAGCTTTTAAATGGGACACCGGATTTCAAATTTTTCAATTTCTACCCCATTTTTCAATTTCTACCTTTAATTCTGTCCCCTTACTCACCCTCCAATTTGCTCAAAATGGTTTTATTTTACTTTTTTGCGTATCTTTATACAGCTGTGCTAAAGTGTTTCAAATGCATTTTATAATCAAATCGAGGCAGGGGTTTTGATCAAGAAAAAGCACGAACAAAAATTTCCTAAGTCTGTACTGACTCTAGCAGGTCTTTTACACAAGAAATGATATAAAAATTAGAGAAAATCCGTATTTTTTTATCTCTATTAATACAGAAATACAGCTTAAGAATATTAATTTAAGCTTAAGAATAAAATAATTCATGCATTTTAATTTAACATAACATTTTATGCAATAAAAAGTTTGATAGTGTATCACAGAAACTAAAACTAATACTTCAATTTTTCTTAAAGTAACATCATCAAGAAAACTTCATAAAATTATTAATTAATTAAACCATTTCTCATTATTAGATTTAAATTATTACAAACTAGTGTTACTCTCAAGTCTTCTAAAAATATACGTGTATATATTTTGCGTATGATTAGACATACATATGTGAGTACCTGAAGATAAAATAAGGACTTGTGTGAAGTGGCGTACCCAGGGGGGTGGTTGCAAAGGGACATATGCACCCCCCCCCCAAGATTTCTCAAAATTGAAATATTTCAGGTGGGGGGGGGGGGGGAAACCCCGATTTTTTCCCAAAAATTTTTTTTCATCATGAAAAGGAAACATGATTCCAACTAAGTGAATTCTTGAAAAATTAATAGAAAGTCTTTGATGATTCTAAAAATGTGCCTTTGTGTTCATGAGGACGAGGCCAATGGTCAGAATTTGCAGGAGGAGAGAGAAGGGGAGGGTTCATCCCTATAGACTATCTATGTAATATTATATTATTTCTATGGAAGATGTCCCCCCCCCCCCCAATTCCGAGCAGTTAGTAATAATCTCTGATTTCCTATTCATAAACGGAGAGAAGTCAGGAAATCTCGTTCAATCCATTTTCTTTTGCTCGAATTGCTAAGTTCATAATTTCATAACTTTAAATTCGTTTCAATCTTTTTTTTCTTGTTATTTTTTTTTATTCCGAGAATAAGTTAAAGGAATCAGTAGTCGCTTTTAAGTTTTCTTAAATCTGGTGAAAGAAAAATTCCAAACATCAATTTGAAGCAAAAAAGCGTACACTAAATAACAATTTCAAGCAACAGTAATAAATTTTTGAATGCTGTAGTTTTACATCTTAAATAAAAATTCAGAAAACACAAAGAAATTTTGAGATAAATAAATATTTTAGTTTCACTGGAAATAACCTCATACCTACAGATGAAAACAAACAACAAATGCTAAGATTTAATGATTATAGAATATCAGCAATTGAAAAAGAAATGACTGGTACAACAGGTTAGATTAACTGCTGTAGAAACTTTATAAGCATGCAACGTTGATATTTCCCCGAATATCCATAAACTTTTAAAAAGATTGGTCAGTTTGCCTGTGACAACATGTATCACTGAAGGGTCGTTTTCAACCATGAAATATTTAAAAAACTACTTAAGAAACAATACATTTGAAATGCGTTTAAATGGTCTCTGTTATGCATATATAAAGAATACATTTGTAAGTGAGGAAGCCTTAAATATTTTGCAAAAACAGGTAGAATAAATATAACCTTGTAGAAAATAGTAAGTATGAAATTTTTCATTTTATTATAACCCCTTTTTTTTTACTATTCTTTAAATTATGGCTGTTTTCTCGATCATTAAATCTTTTATTGAATTTTCACTGATGTTGGAGTCCGTCGGTTCTGGTAAATACAAATTTTCGTTCTTATGGTATCTTTACTACTTTTTCCTATGATCTCCAATTTTGTAACTTTTAATAACTTGATAAAAATTGTATTAATTCGTGAACAGGTTTGAAAGGGAGAAACAAAAAACGTGTACATGGGTGGTAATTTGGGCCGCCCATGTATTTATTTTGAGGTGCTCATCTTAAGTTTTCTAACACTTGAAAACTTGATTAATTTGAAAGATTTCAGTATGCTATGAAATTGTTTATTATACCGGTGGATGCGATGGGTGGATGGGAGTCAAACCCCTATATGGGGCCCATAATAGCATATTCTTTAAAATTCACCAAGTGGTACATTACTTCTTTCATGGTAATGACGATATGCACCCCCCAAAATCAATTCCTGGGTACGCCACTGTGTGTGAATAGTTGGATTCATTCAATCATGTTTTTTAATAGCCTCACCATGGCACAGTGGTTATGCCACTGACAATGGAGAAGTGTGAAGGTCCCGGGTTCGGGTCCCATCACTAACGGTGTCGATCTAACAGTTTGGAGTTTTGGTAGGTTTTCTCCAGATGTAACGTGAATACGCGTTAGAACCCCTTAGAAAGTCCTCCTACGAAGGCACCCCCCTTAGCAGATCGCCCTAAAGTAGTGTTGCCATAATCACACACAACAACATGTTTTAAATAATAGTATTATAATATATGTTATTAGTGCCCAGTACTTTGTAACACTGACAATTTCAGTAACTTCCTATTTTCGTGTTTCGTCGAATATTTTATCACTCTCTAGCAAGACTATCTTAACAGGCAACTTGAAATTAATTGATGGGGAAAAAAAATTCAAAAAAAGGGAGGGGGGGGAGGTCTCTTCAGTTTTTACATTGATTGGTTAGCGAGTTAAAGGGGTATAAAAGTTTCAAATTCACCTCAAAATGTTTGTAATCTTTACCAGTTTCCTAGATTGACCATACAGTAATGACCCGACACAGCATAAATTAGATGATTAATTTTTCAGAAAAAATATAAAAAATTATATTGCAGAACTTAATTTTTTTTTTATCGAAGTCGTGGCCAGGTTGTGCTCCGACAGCGAAATTTGATTTTCTTTGACAAAATGAAAGCAATCACTCCTTTTTTTACTCTTTGACACTTTCTAACTTTTCCACTTTTTGGGTCCTTCTGAACTATTTTTCCAGCTACTTGCCAATTAAAAATTTTCTTTTAAACATTTTAATAAGATTTTCACTTAACAAGTCTTAAAAAGCCGCTTTACTAGAACAAACCCACTATTGGATTGGCGAGAAAGTAATGTTTCCTTACATGAAATTTAAAGAAATACATTTTTAAAGAGTTTTTAATTTCAAATTAAAAAAAATATAGATTCATATTTGTTACATTTTAAAGTAAGAATTTTACTAATAATTTTTTGTTTGTTTGTTTATAAAATATGGCTGGAGCACTATATAAAAAATGTCCTAAAATTGAATTGAATGTATTTATAAATACCGTATTTTACAACAAAAAAAGTTTGTCCCTTTTATCTTCGACATCACGCGTTATATTTCAAAAGAGCTTTTTCCAAGCATAAGGTTATGAATTTTAGAAAATGTTCTCTAACCTAGCATCGATATTAAAGAACTCAAGTACATACCAAATTTTGTATTATTACCATCAGTAGTTTCGGCCAGACAAAATATTGATATACAGAAAAACGCAATTACTTTTTTGCCAACCCAATTTAAAATTCTCTTTAAGAAACAAGTAAATCTGTTAATTTTATATGAACTTTTTTATTAACAGCTTGTAATAAGTCTAATTTTAATCAATTTGCTAATTTATTGGATATGATAAGTGAATAGCAAGAAATTCATCATACATGAATTCTGATTGCAGCATGACTGAATGTCATGCTGCAATTCAAGTTGCATGTTCAACTTTATGTTACAAAATCTTTGAATCGCTTTGCTTTTTAAGGTAATTTTTATTTTATTCAAATTTATTCTTTGCAACTTTGATGAATTTATAGTGCTCTGAATTAGAACATTGTCGCAAAGTGAATAGCAAGAAAGCAATGTATAAATTCATCAAAGTTGCAAAGAATAAATTTGAATAAAATAAAAATTACCTTAAAAAGCAAAGCGTTTCAGAGATTTTGTAACATGTTTTCTTTTATATTTATATAAGTTTAATTTGTGTATTTTCTGATTGCAGACAAATAGATCGGGGTTGTCGAGTGTCTTTTACCCTATAGAAAAACAGGGGGAAAAAAACCCTCCATCCACCCACCATCGTACAAAGAGAAGGGACAACTTAATGACGTTTTCTCACCCTCAAAACACCCAAGGTTATACAAAAACGATCCCATTGACCTCTGTCATGTAGCGGTCACTTCCTCCGTTTATGTGGCCGAACATGAAAGTCCTTTTTACGTAAACAAGACTCCTTCCAGACCCCCGGAATAGACCTGAAGAGACACATTAATATTTTACAGACAGCCCCCGTTTCAACCCCGATTTTTAGTGACTGGATTTGTAATCAGTCATTCTCGTTCTTCCGGGTTTTCGGCAAGACGATACCTAAACCAAAAAATCCTCCACAAAACAGGAATTAGTATCACGATAACTGGCACCCGCCCTAGCTGCAATAATTTTCTTAATGCTATGGTAGCCAACATGGAGATTTGGTGGAGGAAGGCTAGATTTGGCTCTAGTAAGGGAATCTGCAAGCTCATTACCCGTGACACCACAACTGCTTTGTATCTACTGCAGGATGACATTATGTTAACTGTTAACCTTCCATCAAAGAATTAATCAATTCAAGAATGGCATTATTCTTAGGAAGCATAATTAAAGAAATAGATCCGATGGCGGCATATAAATCAATGAAAAGCAGAATGTTAAATTCTTTTCTTTTAATGACCTCAGTTAATCCCATGTGAACTGTAGCTACTTCACCATCATAATTTGTGCAATTTGCACCAACAGCCCTGCTGAGCCTAAAGAGTGTTTGTGAGTTTGAAGTAAAATGACTAACAAGTACACTTAAATATCTAAAAGAGCCAATAAAAATTTAAAAACCATTAATAATTCACTTTTTAAAAATAACTGTTTAAAAAAACCTGTGAGTTCACACCAAGGGTGGTACCTGTGGGAGGGGGGGCACAAGACCCCCCCACCACCACCACCAAGGTTATTTCCCTAATTCGTCAGGGAAATTTAAGATTTTAAATAAATCAGAATGACGGTCAAATTTTTATTATAATTTGGGGAAATTAAAAAAATAATAATGGAATTTTTAAACAAACTGAACTTAAATGATGTGTTGGTGAAAGAAACGGGTGTAAAAATAATACTTTGGGAAAAGGGAAGAGGTATTCCTTCTCCTTTGGGCAATGTGGTTTTCTTAATGTATATCTTTTTAAGGATAGCGAGGTTTCCAGGGAAATCAACCAGATTCCTGATGATTTTAAAGGGATCTGAGTACTAATATACTGAATAATAAAATAAAGGAGCTTTTACTAATTGCACATAAAAAGAAATCAATGATTAAATTAAGAAGATATGATAAAATCAATGATTAAGAAAGCTCAGAATATACAGGCACATTTTTTCCAGGAGGTGGTGTTAGTTATTTCCTCTGCACAATTTAGTAAGTGGACAAATTTGAAAGGCCTACAATTATTTTTTGTCTTGGGCCACTAAGTATGTTCCACCCAAGGCCACTAAAACCCAAAGCATGTCCCTGTTAAAGCAGATAAGATTACATGATAAAATAAATTTAGAGCAAATCTAAAATTGTACAAAAGAAATTATTAAATAAAAAATTTGTAAATCTCCTTGCATCATTTGAGTGATAATTCAAAGGCTTTAGTTCGAAAGAACAAAACTAATTTAGTGGCTTTGAACAAAAACCAAAATAAACCAATAGCAACAAACTTTCAGAAAAGAAGGAAAAAAGATGCTATTTTTTCACTAGCTGCACTATGCATGGTAGCAAACGGAAAGCACATACCTTGTATGATACGTTCAGAAAAATGTATTAAGCATGAAATGCCACTATAAAATTTTTCAGTAACACATTTTGCACAATATTCGAATTTTAAGAATTTTTACTGGAAAAGTAGAGAATTTCGGCAAATTTCCAAGTTTCAGAACTAATGCATGTTCATCATTTATTACAGTGTTTAGTTCAGCTTGTTGTGCTGTCCGAAAAGTGTTCATTTGATTTGATTTGATTTTTGGGAATAAGGCCAATTATTTACATGAGTGATCTAAGCCGAGAGGAGGGGGTGCCCTACGAGTGGGTATCTTTCTGAGGGATCCTAACCCACATTTGTGCGAAAACCAGATAGTCGTGGAGAAAGCCGCCGAAAATTCCGATTGGCTGAGTTGACAAATGCGACCTGGAGCTCTATTCCTCCCTGGCTGTTGGGAAACAGTCGGTGGTTAGCTGCCAACTGGCCAGTCATAGTTGCTTAGCTAACAACTGCGGTGAAAACTTCGGGAAATTGTTTATCCAATCACGAGAACGCTTTGGCGCTCTTCCGTAAGGATCCACCTCAAGGCAGGGAAGAATTAACCACCGACTATTTACCAGCAGCCTTAGCAAACTATTAAAGATATGTAACTAGTTATGCTCAGCAAAAATGCCGATGAGTGTTTGGTATTGTTTATTGTAGATAATATACGCATGAAAATATAAAAAATTGAAAATTTTCCTTATAGCCTTTTGAAATTAATACGTCATTTTTAAAAAAAATACACCTTTTGAATTGCAAAAAAATTTGGAACGCTGAAATTGGTGAGGCCCTTGGGTCCCAGTTGTCTCTCATATAAACAGTACCTGACTAGCTGGACTCCCTGCCCCCCCCCTTTTTTTGCTGCACCATTATTGTGCGTAATACCTCGCCAAAATGAGATGAAAAAAGAAAATAAAAACGTTTTGGAATGTAAAAGTAAAACTATTGAACTATACATGTTAAATATACTGATAAGGAAGGGAAATAATAAAGGTACAACTCAAGCAATGAATGTATCTTAAATATTAAAATGAAAAGTACAGAAGTTAATATTAAAGCAAATAAGGTTACAAGATAAAATATGAAAATTCTCTGATTCTTTTATACAGGTGCTGCGCATGTGTTGAAATGCAACTACAATTAGGAAAATAATCTTTTCTCGAGAGAAATATTTACAGAGTTGTTGAATTATATTAAAATACATAAAGTAATAGAACATTCTGGAAGAGGGGTAGGTGTCAATGTTTTTTTTATCTACGTTGCCAATTAAAAAAAAAAAAAGAGTCGCAATTTTCAAGGGGGTGTCAAGCGACCCGGTTGACCCCCCTACCTACGCCCATGGTCAGGACCCTACTTGGGGTCGCAAAAAATCACCTTGTGGTCTCAATGCAGGGCCTGAATAAAACATTTTTGGGCCGATATATTTTGTCCAACAATATACTTAATATAAACAGGGCCTGGTCTCAAGACTAATTAAAATTGTAAATAAAATATTGAACACAGACATACCATTGACACTTTTTTCAGAAAAAAAAATTGGGTTCTAATTTTACATGAACTCGGATTTAACATATTTAAATTTACTTTATTTTCGGTATACAATATTTAAAAAATCATAATGTAAACAATCATTTGATTAATTAAATAAAAATTACTAAAGTTGATAAAAACAATTTCGGCCAAAAACAAATTAATTAATTAATTAATTAACACAGCCTCAACTGTTTAAACGAGGAAATTTTTTAAAAATTAATAACACATAAATTATTGTAAAAAGTAAATATAATAATATATTTATGAGATACCACCCTGCGACTATTTATTTGTATGCTTTACAAATCGTTCAAATAATTATAAATATAGTTTAGTCAAACACATTTATAGCTGTTTTTGGCACAAACGCATGAAAACATTCAATGTTATGAAATCATACGATTAAAATATTCAATAAAACAAAATGATTTATTGTTAAAAATTCGAAAATCGGCGGTCAAAACGAAACTCCGAAAACCAAAATCATCAATGGATTGATGCCAACTGCTAAAAACAATTTCAAATAAATCAGTCATGTTCGTTCTCCCAAGGCATTCTTGAAACCTACCAGGCACGAAACTGGATTTTTTAAGTGTATAGTGCAGTCTGCTAGATTTAACTTTTAATTATCACGGCTTATTTATAATTTTTCATGTGAAAACTGTTGGAAAATCTTCCCACATTCTATGAATCATAAATAAGAAGACGATATACAGTTCGTTGAGAAGTAATTGATGATACCATACCAATATAAAGGATTACTATTAACTTGAAGGTCAGTTTTTTCGGTCAAACAAATAATGTAAACACAGCATGACGACTTTTTTAAAATCTGTTTTTTGATTTAAAAAAAAAAAAAAACAGAGGTTGACAAAAGTACGAATGTACTTAACATGCCCAGGAAATGATGGACGATAAAAATACGAGTTAACTAATACTTAAAATGGGAGGCTCTGAGACATTTCTATAGTCGAGGTTAATGTATATTAATATTAATTCCATCAATGTGCCAATATAAAGCATAAAAGTAATTTATATTTTTATGCTGAACAAAGATTTTTATTTTTATTATGATTATTCTGTGCTCTATTCCTAAAGAATGATTTGTAATTTTGGTCAATAAAACTGTTTATTCTATGTTTGTTTGTTTATTTAGTTATAATTCAACATCACAAAGATATTAAATTGCATATTAAAAAATGTATATTAAATGGGTAATTATTCTTTTAAAAATATTTTTTTTTAAACACTCGCTAGATTATTTCTAATAAATTTCAAATACTGTAGAATTGTTTATAAATTTTTATTATAACATTGTGGATTTCTTATTAATTCCTGCATTATTTTTATTGATTATTCTGCATTTAGTTATAATTCAGCATCATAAAGATATTAAATTACTTATTTAAAAATTTATTTAAACACTGGGTAATTATTCTTAAAAAAATTACGGGCTAAGTTTTCTTTTATTTTCTTTTTCATGTTTTTAAACACTCATTAAATTCTTTTTAATAACTTTCAAATACTGTAGAATTGTTTATAAGAAAAATATATTTCGTTTTGTTTTAAATATCACATTGTAGATTTCTTATAATTTCCTGCATGATTTCTATTATAATTACTGTGCTTTATTCCTAAAGTACGATTTGTAATTTGTTCAATAAATCTGCTTATTTTTGTTATAATTCAGCATCATGAAGATATTAAATTGCATATTAAAAATGTATATAAACATTAGGTAATTCTTGATTAAAAAAATAATTGTTCTTGAACACAAACTACGATTCTTTCTAATAACATTAAAATATTGTAGAATTGTTTATAACAAAAACATATTTTACTTTTATTAATATCGCATTATGTATTTCTTATAAATTTGAAAAACGGAACCCTTTTATAAATCGTACGAATTATTTTGGGCCATGATATTTACGAAAACCACTTCGCGCGGCACATAAACTAAGGTGACCAAACGTCCCCATTTTCCGGGGACAGTGCCAATTTTCAGGATGTTTTTCAAATTGTCCCCAGAATGTAAAAATGGAACTGGGGACAATTTTTAATTATCGCATTGTTTTTCAATTAAATTACTGTTAATTATTGCATTAATTATAAATGTCCCCAGTTTTGTTGTCAGAATCGGGGACATGTCCCCGTTTCTGACTACAAAAATCTGGTCACCTTAACATAAACACATTCAAAACAACACCACGATCGGAAAACTACTTTCCGCAGTTACGGGCCTGGGAGGTATAGAGACGGCCTTGGTTCTCCTTAACATTTCTGCCATTTTATAATTACTGTTTCTCATTATGACCCGCTCGGAATGAATTATTGTCGTTTTAATATTAAAATAGATGGTTTAGAAGACGATGACATCGCATTCACTCCAAAACTTTTAATAAAAAGAGTATTAGCGTTCTAAAATTATTACATTGTTGCAAACACTGTACAAATAATACGTCACTGAGTTGATTTTGAGTTTTGAGTTTAAACTAGTACAAATATTCATTAAAAACCTCCCACACTTTTTTAAAGTATGATCTTTTTAATTATTTTTAGTATTTAATTATTATTAACATTTCAAATGAAATCTCACAATGAAGATAAAATTAATTTATAAAAAGGTATTATTTGAACCGAAGCTGAAACCGAAACTAATCATCGCCATAAGTAAAGTTACCAGATTTTTTAACATAGAATCCGGGACATGTCCCTGATTTTGAAATTTTGTCATTTATAATTAATGAAATAATTAACAGTAATTTAATTAAAAACAATGCAATAATTACAAATTGTCTCCATTTCCTGTGTAACATTTTGGGGACAATTTGAAAAACGTCCTGAAATTGGGGACGTTGGTCACCTTACTTACCTAAGGTGACCAGATTTTTGTCGTCAGAATCGGGGACATGTCCCCGATTCTGACAACAAAATTGGGGACATTTATAATTAATGCAATAATTAACAGTAATTTAATTGAAAAACAATGCAATAATTAAAAATTGTCCCCAGTTCCATTTTTACATTCTGGGGACAATTTGAAAAACGTCCTGAAAATGGGGACGTTTGGTCACCTTATACTTACCATAACTCATAAGATCGCGCACGTGGCGTATCAAATACCGCCAGGTGACGTCACGTGCAAAAAGTCCATTGTTTTGGTCCGGAAGAAGGATGGTTCCAAGTTCCACAAGGTTCTGCGTTGACTATAGATGTCTGAATGACATTACCAAGAAAGACAGCTACCCTCTTCCCAGGATAGACAACACTTTAGACACTTTATCGGGAAATGAATGGTTTCTACTCTGGATCAAGAGTGGTTACTGGCAAGTAGAAACTCATCCCGATGACTGTGAAAAGACTGCGTCCATTACGAGTCAAGGATTGCGGCCGTTTACCCAGACAGCAAAATCTTGTCCAGAACGTGTCTATATGATATCATGGACAAGTTCGGGACATAACTGACATCCCCAAATTTGTCTATATCTTGTGCATAATACCCCCCAAACTTGTCCATATGGCACAATACGGCGTCCATAATGATATCCTCTGGACAAAATATAGACATCCATATGGACATGTTATGGACATCCAGAACTTATCCAAATGGGCATGTTATGGACATTCATATGGACATGTTATGGACATTCATATGGACATGTTATGGACATCCATAATTTGTCCATAAAAAGACATTCTGTGGATATTTATCTCATATCCACAGTTTATTTTCATGCTATGGATAAGTTACTACCAAAAAGGAATAGAAGTATCTGTTTCATCAGTAATTTCTTAAATGAAATGAAGCTGTTACAAGAACTGCTTGTAGGATCACACATATTTTAATCTTCAAAAATATGTTCATCGATCCTATTTTCAAATTCATTACGAAAATAATTATAATCGTGCGCATTAATAGGCTTTGATTCAATATCATTCACATTACATTCAGCTTCAATAAGGAATAATTCATCATTAACTTTTTATTCAACATTTTGCCATTCCTGACGAGTCGACTTAATTTTTTTTATTAAAATACACATTAAGTCAAAAAGTTGTACATTACCCCGTATTGTAAAGAACAGTGATATAGGCAAGCAATATGCAAGAAGTGCGCATAAAAATGTTATAATTAGCTGACAAGGAAACTTCAAATATATGGGTACTATCTACCACAACCACCACAGATTATTAAAAACAACGTGCATACAAAAATGTTACTGCCCATGATCAAACAAATTGAGCCAATCAGAGTTTGTCGCAGATAGATTTTCCCATTTATGTCATAAAATAGACATGATTGGGGTGTTTAGATGTCCAATTCATGTCATATAACAGACATAGTATGGATTTTCCCGTTTTTGTCGTAATAAGACTTAATTGGGGTGTTACATGCCCCAATCATGTCTTATTCTAGACATATTATGGACTTTCCCAAAGATGTCGCTAAAATGATGTCTAGGAGATATCTTATCATAGACATAGACATGTTTTGGACAAGTTTGTCCAGATATGGACATAAATTGGGCAGGTGTGCTGTCAGGGTAAAGTTATGCCTTTTGGACTCGGCAAACGCACCAGCTACATTCGAGCGTCTAATGGAGACAGTGTTGAGAGGACTTTCCTACGAAGCATGTCTGGTGTATTTGGATGATATCATCATCGTCGGAAAGACTTTCGAAGAACATGTAGTGAATATCCGAAAGGTACTGCAGAAATTGAAGGAGGCAAATTTGAAACTGAGCCCATCTAGTGCAACTTGTTTTGTGGAGAGGTACATTATCTCGGGCACATAATGGGCCCGTTTACATGTGCAAAAATGCGGAGTAAATCTCGGGACTTGCACTGCTTTCTACCCCGCTTCCCCTACTTAGGGGGAAAAAGGCGGGGTAGAAAGATTCCTAGTCGAAAGGAGGGTTAATGCAGAGTCAACCCCGCTTTCCCATGATGCATTGCGAGTTTTCCCCTGTACTCCGCTTTAACCCGGGATTTTCCATTTTCACATGTAAACGGGCCTAATAGGGTGTTTTTGCGCTACGTTTCTTCCCCCCGTTAATGCTAACGCTATCCACTATTCGGAGTACTTCGACCAATCAGGTTTCGGAATTTATTCGTGAGCATACGCTGTATTGTCCGATGGCATTTAACGTTAGGGTTAAGTGGGAAGAAACGTAGCGCAAAAACTCCTTAATATCTGCCCACGGAGTCCGAACCGATCCCGAAAAGACGTCCTCAGTCAAGAACTGTAGTCGTCCTGAGAATGTCCATGAGCTGCGAAGTTTTCTCGGACGTTGTACCTACTATCGAAAATTCCTGAAGGGTTTTTTTCAAATTGCAAGACCGCACATTAATTGAGACTGCTCATTCACAAATTAACTGAGACTGGACAAAAATTCCTGTGGAGTGCAGAATGTGAGGATGCATTCAACAAACTGAAGACGGCTTTAATATCTGCGCCGAGGAGAGTATCAGTGCCGTTTTGTCCCGGGAGATAGATGGCCAAGACCATGTCACTACTTACTGGGTAAATGCCTTTCGAAGGCAGAACGTAACTATTGTGTTACGGGATACTATAGGATACTACCTTCAGGAACGGCCTACTTATTTGGTTTAAAGCCTTTTTTAGTTCCTGAAGTGTCCTACTGTCCTGCTCCAGGCTCAGGTCCAGCAAGCAGCGGTTTCCCTCATTTTTATTTTATTTTTTTATAGCACAATTTTTGGATTACAATTGGTAAAATACATCAGTGTTATACAATATAGAATACAATATTCGGCCGTACTAGAAATTCTAGTACGGCCGAAAGTTCCTGCTCCGAATGGGCCATGCCTCTTTAACCAGGATTTTAAACTTCAAAATTCTGGAGGACCAGATAGCCAGGCGGATTCAGAGATTGCAGGAATATGACATAGAGATACGTCATCAATAAGGAGCATCTCATGGAAACGCAGATGGTTTGTTGAGAAGTCCCTGCATAGAAAGTTGTCGTCATTGCTCCAGGCCTTCGAAAAATTATCACCTGAAATACCCTGTTGTCTGCCAAGTTACATCATCGGCACCATCCCAAGATCCCTGGAGTGACGAACAAGTCCGGGCGCGGACCAGTTAGCTGAAAGCGGCATCAAACCTATTTTGGAATGTATGGAAAAATCGAGCAGTAAGCCCAGTTGGCAAGAAATATCGTCATGTAGTCCGGCAACGAAACAATAATGGGCTTTGTGGGATTCGCTTTGCCTGAGAAACGGAGTCCTGTATCGTAAATGGGAGTCGGACGACGGCAAGACGCTTCGATGGCAGTTAGTACTCCCTCGTTCGAGGATTCCAAAGGTTCTAGAAGAGTTGCATAATGGCTTAACAGGAGACCATTTTGGCGTTATGAAGACCCTGCAGAAAGTTCGCGAGCGCTTCTACTGGGCTAGGGCTCGTGACGATGTTGAAAAGTGGTGTCAAGCTTGCGCCGCCCGTAAAGGACCGAAGAAACGATGCCGTGGAAAACTACATCGTTATAATGTAGCAGCACCTTTTGAGAGAATTGCTTGGACATCCTGGGGCCGCTTCTGCGAGCTGAAGATGGCAACAAGTACATCCTAGTTGCCATTCATTACTTCTCTAAATGGCCCGAAGCGTATCCCATTCCTGATCAAGAAGCTACGACCGTAGCAGAGGTATTGGTTCAAGAATGGATTTCAAGGCATGGAACCCCTCTTTATTCCGACCAAGGAACGAACTTTACCTCTGCAGCAGTGACATAGGCAGAAATTTTTCATGCGGGGGGGGGGGGCGTTACGACTACTGCAACTCACATATATCTATACGCGTATGTGATAAGGGAGTGAAGAATATACAGTTTGTAGCGCAAAAAAATTGCTCATAGGGGGTTGTGATCCCCCCATCCCCCCCTTGGCTACGCCCCTGCTTTGCAGTTTTTAAATGACTATGTCAATCTCTCGGAATCGACAAAACTCAGACTACGCCGTTACACCCATAATCCGATGGCATGGTGGAGAAGTTTAATCGCACTATTTTGAACACCCTCTCACTGTTGGTATCTAGGAATCAAGAGGACAGGGACAATAAACTCCCCTCTTCCAGCTGGCTTATAGGAGGGCCGTCCATGAGACTACCGGCTTCACATCTTCGCAAATGCTATTCGGAAGAGATCTACGTCTTCCCGCCGATTTAGTATTTGGTCGCCCTCCAGGCCTTCATCGTCAGAGGAGTACATGGAAAATCATCGGGCACGGTTTGAAGACGTGCATCATTTTGCTCGGGAGCAGATCAGCTTGAGAATGGAGAAGATGAAGACTCCCTACGACACGAAGGCTACGGGACACGAGCTCAACGTAGGTGACAAAGTTTGGCTATGGAATCCTACTCGATGGAAAGACCTGTCTCCCAAGCTGCAATCGCCGTTTGAAGGTCCTTATAGACTGAACGATGTCATCGTACGGATTCGTAAGTCACCTAACTTGAAACCACGGGTCGTCCATTACGATCGGCTAGCCATTTACCGCAGTTGTAATTAACTATTTGAATATTAGATCATGGTCACTGTGGCGTAATCCTTCCTTTCGTTCATTTCCCATTTCTTTCCTGTCTCTCTCTTCTCCTCCTTTTCCTTCAACTCTCTTTTGCTCAGTACTTACGCCATATTTAGTGTACATATTTGTAATATATTGGTTTTTATTAATGTGTATTTGTTTAAAATGTTTATTACTTATTAGTGTATAATTATTAGCATTAGAGTACTATTAAAATCAATCAGGTTTTTTTTTTAGCACCAGAGTGCTATTAAAATCAATCAGGTTTTTTGTGTGGACATTAGCGCGTCGTATCACTTTTCAAATGTGTTTTTTTTTTAATGAATTGTGTGTTTTTTTTTTATAAATATATTTCGAGTATAGCTAGAAAACACCTGGCGAATATTATAAAACAGTTTTAGTAGGCGATTTTAAAATAGATTTTAATTCCGAAGAAGTGTTTTATAGAACAGCGAAGACAAATACGGTACACTGATTGACTATGATACACTTTCCAAATGATATTTATAAAAATGAAGTATAGTTTGACTATGCCTGGCGAAAATTGTTAAACTGTTTTGGTAAGCGATTTCAATATAGATTTCTATTTCGAAGAAGTGTTTTATGGAAAAAGGAAAGAAAACACGGTACACTCATGGATTATGATGCTCATTTCTGACAGTATTCAAAATGTCTAAGGGATTTATTTGGAATATGCCTGGAGAAAATTGTAAAACAGTTTCAGTAGGCGATTTTAAGCCGCTCTGGGAACACCCAACTCTAAACGTTTTGACTTTGCCAGTCACGAAGAATAGATTTGATTTCTATAAAAAATAGTTGCGGGTGACATAGCTCCACGAGAATCCTTTAAATTTTAGCACGTCATTTACCGTAAAAAAGTTGTCACGATTATTTTTAACAGCACTGACATCTGCTGAAAAATGGAAGAATGCGAGAACATCTGGAGAGATTGCCCAATGCTGAAAAAAGGGCAGCCGTTGCCATCGCACGACTTAACTACCAACAAGATGGCGGACGATCGAAACGTTCATCGCGTGACACAGATCTAGAGAACCTTTTTTTGACGACAGCTGGCTGTGCCCGGCACAGCCAGGTCAAGGTCGTCAAAAAAGGTCGTCAAAAAAAGGTTCTCTAGATCTGTGTCACGCGATGAACGTTTCGATCGTCCGCCATCTTGCTGGTAGTTAAGTCGTGCGATGGCAACGGCTGCCCTTTTTTAAGCATTGGGAAAGGGTTGCGCCTGAAAGGGTTAATATAGATTTTGATTCCAAAGATGTGTTTTACGGTACAAGCAAGAGTTGATTCCTATTTTAACGCCCCCGCTCTCGCCAACCTAAAAAATCCCACACTTTGTCGAGCTTTGCAGTCATGGGTCTCTAGGACTTATGCACAAGTTTCAACGCACCTAAAAGAACTATATGAAAACTAAAGTGAACAAATGAGCGATAAACGCACCAGTTAAGGAATTTGAAGACACTTAATTATTAAAACTACATTAATTGGCAACACAAAATAAATAAAAATGTAACGGAATGCTTTACTTACAGGTTGTTCTAAATCGCCATTTTAATTCTATATTACGATTGCCACATAAATACAAAAAGCCGTCGTGGTAGCTCCATATATTTAATGATCTCCACCTTGGCGAGAGTCGGGGCGTTAAAGTAGGAATCAAACCAGAAAGAGAAATACGGCACATTCATGGATTATGATGGACATTCGAAACAATATTTAAAACGAAGTATAGTTGTAATATACTTGGCAACTATTGTAAAATAGTTTTAGTAGGTGATTTTAAGATAGATTTCGATTCCAAAGATGGGTTTTATGAAACAAGGAAGAAAAAACTGGAGTGACTCCACTCGACTTTCCGAACACTTACGACTAAGATCATTACCAACCATTTAAATAAATTTTTAATCGATGAATAATTCAAACATATATACCAAATTGAAGCTCAATCGAATGCGCCGTTTAAACACTAGCGCACTTTCAAGAATTTCCCCCCATAGGCCATAATGTAAAAGAAATGTTTGTCGTAGCCCTGTATTAAGTCCTCTACACATCAAAATCAATACCGGTCTTACGATAGTAGTTTATAACATGTATACCCAATTAGAGCTCAATCGAATGTACCGTTTAAACGCTAGCGCACTTTCAAGAATTTTCCCCCATTGGCCATAATGTAAAAGGAATCTTTGTCGTAGCCCTGTAGAAAAACTATAAGTGCTATACACACCAAAATCAATACCGGTCTTACGACGACGGTTTATAACATATATACCCAATTTGAGCTCAATCGAATGCCCCGTTTAGGAACTATCGTGTTCACTCACACACATTCACAGACATACACTCACTCACACACACATACATACACACATCTCGTAAAAATAGCGTAAATGAATTCAGAAGACTTCAAAACGTGTCAATACACCAAAATCTCGAAGTCGAATTTTTTCATGATTACAATACTTTCCTTACATGGTACATGTTCGGAAAGTAAAAATACGGCACAGTCATGAATAATGATACTCTTTCCAACTTAATGAAATAAGGAAGAAAAATAGGAACGCTTTTAATAATAAACTATGATACGCTTTTAATATATAGCACTTTGGTGCGTATTTAAAATCTGAAAGTGTTTCAGATTTTCTTCCTTTTTGTTATTTTTTATTTATGTTCATTATTTATTTATTAGTGTGGATTTGCTTATTGTGTTAATTGATTACTTGCTTAAATTATGTTGTTAAGATGATGTTAAAGGTTAAGCACTGTTAGATATTTGTGTGACCTCCTAACTGGGGATTGTACTGCCTGGGACGTGCAGCCCTTGGTTAGGGGGCAATGTTACGAATTTTCAGGGCAAACCGTCCTTCTGAGGTTTAAAATAGCTTAAAATTCGTATTCTACGCTTCAAATAGTTAAAATTTGCTTTTTGTTGCATCAAAATCGGTCAACTAGAATCGGAGATACGGAGGTTTGGGTTTCTCTATTCATTTGCATGGTGTTTCTAGAAATCTCGAGAAATATTGGTCCTAGGCTTTGGGTATACCTCACTTTAGGGAACTTATTTTTGAAGCCAAATTTGGCAATATTTCGCCAAAAGTCGCCAAGCTTGGTGACATTTTGATCATTTGGCGAGTTTTTCCCAATGGGGGTTGTAAAGTTAGTTTTATTGCATTAACATGCATAATAGCCTATTATTACTCTTCTTTGACGTAATCAACATTTCCGCTTTATGTGGAATCTTCGAGAGATACATTCTTCTAGAAACGTTTTGTAGCTTCTACGACACCTACAAGTACAGGTATGACAGACAAGCCCAGTCAGTGCGGATCGAGCTTCCGATGAGTACGCTGCTTAGCTCTGTGAATTGTATTTTGCTATAAAAGCAGTATATTAACTTCTTTTCGAAGCTGATTTTTAAGTGCTGTGTGTAAACTCTTCATTGTTGAGTCTTGGGGGACTGTTAGTGTTATCTCTCGTATAGCTACACTGAATTTTGTCTGTGAAAGTGTTTTATTTTGTGTGAGAATTACAGCATTTGTGAAAGCTTCGGTACTGAGTGGACTGTTATAAACGAGCTACTGGCCGTTAGTGCCTGTGAATTTTCTACAGCCGATTGTTTGACGAAGTTCTAGAAGCAGTAAAGTTTGTGTTCTATCCTGACAAGTAGACTCTTTTCTAGAACTTTCTACAGCAACTGTGCTTTAGAACGACGAACCCAGGAAACAAGTGGAGTATTCTGCAACAACATTATAAGTAATAGGTAGTTATAGATTTGTAAGGAAAATATGAATAAATCACAATGTACCACGTTAATAAATACTTCATGAAATTAAATGTCTATGATGATTTTCAACGGTTGTCTTACAACTAACTAAACGATAAGTAATTCTTATTTGCGTTAATATATCCCGCAGTAGTTTCAACAGAAGTGATTGCCTATTTTTTTTTTTTTTTTTAGCACTAGAGTGCTATTTCGCTCAATCCCAGAATTTTGTCTACCCATTTTTGTCTAGGCGATCTTGTAGACAGGTTTTGTAGATATGAACTGTCAAGGTGAAGATCTTTTCAAATGTGTTTGCCAGATAACGTGGAGGGGGGGAGGTGGCGTTAATAAAATGTTGAAAGTCGCACAAGGTTTGCAACTTTTGCTGATTAATCGCTAAATTTGGTGCCAAAAAGCGACAGTTTATCATAAAGATATTACGAATACAGCTGGAAAACGCCTGTCGAATACTGTAAAATAGCTTTAGAAGGCGATTTTAATATAGATTTCAATTCCGAAGAAGTGTTTTATGGAACAGAGAAGACAAATACGGTACACTCATCGATACGCTTTCTAAATGGTATTTATAAAGGTGAAGCATAGTTTCACTGTGCCTGGCGAAAATTACTACACAGATTTGGTAGGCGATTTTAATATAAATTTCAATCCAGAAGAAGTGTTTTATAGAACAAGGAAGGAAAACACAGCATACTCATGGATTGATGCCCATTCTAAAGAGTATTTAAAATGGTAGAGGATAGGTGGAATATGCTTGGCGAAGGTTGTAAAATAGTTTCAGTAGGCTATTTAAGATAGATTTCGATTCCAAAGATGTGTTTTATGGTACAAGAAAGAGTTGATTCCTATTTTAACTCCCAGATTCTCGCCAACCTAAAAAATTGCCGCACTTTGGCAAGCTTTGCAGTCATAGGTCTCTAGGAGTTATGCACAAGTTTCAATGCTCCCAAAAGAACTTGATGAAAACTAAAGTGAACAAATTAGCGATAAATGCACCAGTTAAGGAATTTGAAGACACTTAATTTTAAAACTGCTTTAATTAGCAAAGCAAAATAAATAAATAAGAACGGGATGCTGTACTTACTTGTTATTCGAAATCGTCATTTTAATTTTAAATTACGGTTGCCACATAAATACAAAAAATCGTCATGATAACTGCGTATGTTTAATTATTACCTTCTTCGTGAAAGTTGGGGCGTTAAAGTAGATATCAACCCAAGAAAGAGAAACACGGTACACTCATGGATTTTGATGCACAATCGAAACAAAATTAAAAACGGTGAAGTATAGTTTGAATATACTTGGCGATGATTGTAAAATAGTTTTAGTAGGCGATTTTAAGAAAGATTTCGATCCCAAAGATTTTTTTTTTATAGAACAAGGAAGAAAAATACGGCCCGCTCATGAATAATGATACACTTTCCTACGTAATTGAATGAGGAAGAAAAATAGGGGCCACGCATGAATTGTGATACACTTTTAATATATGCCACTTTAGTGCGTATTTAAAATCTGAAAATGTTTCAGATTTTCTTACTTTTTTTTGAGATTCTGTTTTGTCAAATATAGTTATGATCATATTTTAATAAAATATTTGCTACCTCATGTATGAAAAGCGGGTGCGCAGCTATTTTGAAATAAAACGGTTCTCCACTTCATGTAGTGTCTGAGATATTAATACTGAAACTTAAACCAAAAAAACAGTATGCAGAAATAAGACATTTTGAAAGTGAGGAGTTTTCGCTGCGAACAGGCTAGCTTTTTATCTTTTGATCGCGAATGACACTGAAGTTCTTCATGTCATTATATTGCAATGAACTCAGGCTAGCAATGAAGCAAACTGTACGTCAAGAGTCAAATAATTTTGCTTTAGTTTTAGATCCCACATCACTGGAATGAATTCGAATTACACATGGAAGAAAAATTTTCATTTCCTACCGTACGAAGAACGGGCACGCAGCTAGTTAGGAAAATAAAGAAAGCGGCAATGAGCCAGCACGATGTATAGTAGCCTAGGCATAATGTGACTTCGGTACTATGGCGTCGATTTGCAAAAGCTTCTTACTTCTCGCAACGTTTTACTTACCGAGCATGTACCATGTAAGGAAAGTATTGTGATCATGAAAAAATTCGACTTCGAGATTTTGGTTTATTGACACGTTTTGAGGTCTCCTGAATTCATTTATGCTATTTTTACGAGATGTATATATGTGTGTGTGTGTGTGTGTGTGTGAATGAACACGATAGCTCCTAAACGGTACATTCGATTGAGCTCAAATTGGGTATGTTAACATCCATCGTCACAAGACCGGTATTGATTTTGATGTGTATAGCATTTATAGTTTTTCTACAGGGCTACGACAAAGATATCTTTTACATTATGGCCAATGATGGAAAATTCTTGAAAGTGCGCTAGCGTTTAAACGGTACATTCGATTGAGCTCTAATTGGGTATACATGTTATAAACTACTATCGTAAGACCGGTATTGATTTTGATGTGTAGAGGACTTAATACAGGGCTACAACAAACATTTCTTTTACATTATGGCCTATGGGGGGAAATTCTTGAAAGTACGCTAGCGTTTAAACGGCGCATTCGATTGAGCTTCAGTTTGGTATATATGTTTGAATTATTCCTCAGCACGCCCAGCAGCAGAGATTGGGTGAGAACTATCCAATTTGGTTCTTATTTTTCTTATAAATTTGTCATGAGAAGAGGACTGTCCTGCAAACTCAATCTGCGCTGTTCTCTCTTCATTTACAAACCACCATTATAAATCCCTGTCGCAAGACCGGTATTGATTTAGGTGTGTATAGGACTTATAGTTTTTCTACAGGGCTACGACAAACATTTCTTTTACATTATAGCCTATGGGGGGGGAATTCTTGAAAGTACGCTAGCGTTTAAACGGCGCATTCTATTGAGCTTCAGATTGGTATATATGTTTGAATTATTCATCGATTAAAATTTATGTAAATGCTTGGTAATGATCTTAATCTTAAGTGTTCGGAAAGTCGAGTGGAGTCACTCCAGATTTTTTTTTCTGACGAGTTACAAATAATGTTGACGAAAGAAACCAATCATGCAATCCGATTGCTGCACTCCAGTGGTCCCCAACAACCCCTGGCCCTCGGTCCGGTACTGGTCCGTGGATTAAATGGTACCGGGCCGCTCAAGGAACATTAAATGATTTAATTTCATTTACTGTGGTGTATTTCTCTCTCAGGTTTGTGCTAATTTATACCTTTGTAAGATAAGAAAAGTTTATTGTTTATTAAGCATCACAAGATTATGAACTTAATTACCCGACCACAGGCTGAGCACATAGAGCTCTCAACTGGGAGATGGAAGTGCGTGCTTTAAGCCCAGGTACCCTCCGTCCAGGGGCGGATCCAGAGAAACCATCTGGGGGGGGGGCTCCGTTTTTCATTAGGATGATACATTGATTTCCCAATACTTTTTCTCCCAGTGTATAATTAGACATGGTATATCACAGCTAAGTAAGTGTGTTGTCTGCTGCAAGAACCGTCGAAAGAAAACTCGGAAGGGGGGGCATAGGTATCGTGCGCCCTATATCGATCAAGTTAAGGCCAATGCTCATAAGCAGGGGCGTAGCCGGAGGGGAGCGATATCAGGATATATCCCCCCCGAAATTTTTGGATTAATGATGAAATTCCGTCTATTTATACACATATAAGTTCATATCCCCCCCCCCCCCGAAAAATTTTCCTGGCTACGCGCTTGCTCATAAGCCACGTGTTTTATGCGTTTCAATGGACGACGGAACTGATACGGGAAAAAAAAAAAATGTTCCGCTGCTCTCTCCATTGTGTGGGGGGGGACAGCATTTCCAATTTATCACATTAATCTTTTGTTGGTAAATCCCGACTGGTCATTAAAAGTCGTAAATTTCGCCAGAAAAATGTCGTCTTAACTCTTGTAGAGACGACAAGACGTGGCTAATCAGCAACGAGACCTTTATTCATCTTGTTCGCGGGCCCTACCCATTAACATTTTAGTGTGTACAGAGTATAATTGCTCAATGGATTATTGAACCCATTTCACAGCCACCGTGCAATATACAGTGTTCACAGTTCACAGCATGCATTTTTGCATGTTAGGATGGCATTAAGATTGCCAGATTGAGTAATTCCCATCCTTTTCTGTGGGGACTGTAGTAAACCAACCTCAATTGCTATTTACAACTATTACCACTATTACCTGCTATTTATAATTTGAGCTTTCTTTTTTAAAACCAGACCAGGTACTCGCTTTGTCTGATATCTTAGAATATGTTTTACTTTTATAACGAGGATTTTTACCCATACGTCTGGGTGAAGTGGACAACTTATGAGAGCAGTTGAAAGAATGAAAGCTGTTCAAATTGCGGAGGGTTGGATAGTTCGTCTATGCTTCAGCATCAATTAAGGTCGATGTAGATTGCCGCTGCGTCTAACGTGAGTGCAGTGTATAAGAGGGCATTCTCGTCGCGAATTTATGACTTTTTAATGACAATTCGGGGTTTACCGATAAAAGATTTCTGCACTATACCGCAAACTCCGTCCCCTATAAAATGGAGAGAGCAGCGGAAGATTTTTTCCCCCGTATCAGTGTGCCGTCGTCCATTCAAATACGGTGGAACCTGCTAAAGTGACCACCTTGGTAAAGAGATCGTCTATCTATAGTGTCAAATTTAATGCAATTTCGCTTTACAACCATCACACTTTACCACCTTTGTAAGGTGACCAGTTTTGTTCTTCCCAAGGGTAGACCCAGACAGGTTCCACTGTACAAATAAAACTGGGAACTGTGCTCCAGCCACTGTGGCGATAGCGAGTCAATAAAATTTGCCCCTCCTTCTGTTTCAAAATAAAAGCTTTATCATTTTTGTAAATAGAGAAAATATGTTTAGTCCACAAGGTTTCAATAAGTATTGGTGTAAATATTCTTGGTATATGTATGTATATATATAAAAATAGAGCCAACTATATATATATATAGTCGGCTCTATGTCTGACGACTTTAAAGGAACCGTGAAAATGTGAAAAATCGTCCTTAAATAGAGATCTTCCATAAACAGAATTTGTAAAAGAATAACATTTTCCTTTACACTTTGGAAGGTGCCTGTCTCAAAACCAGTTCGCGTCCGCCGACTTAGCTGTTAGGAGTTTTCCGTGCTTTCCTCCGAAACTTAGAGTAAATAAGGGTTAGGACCCCTTAGAAAGACCACCACGGAGTGCACCCCACCCATCGGCTTAGATTCCATGTGCAGATAATTGGCCGTAATCCTACAGCACCAACACCAACCCTTTACACTTTACATTCTTAGGACCGAATATTTTTCTTGATATATTGGCGTGTTTAAATATGTTACTTTTATTATCATTATATTATTTTATCATCCACAAAAAATTACTTTAAGTTACCTTAAAAAAAAAGGTAGTAAAAACAAGCAATACAATAAAGTTAGGTTTCAAGAAAATCAAAATGAGTCAGTTGTTTCGCCTTCCCGTTATTCTTTCTTACAGATTTTCTCAAATGTGAAATGCGTCAGCTTCCATTTTATGAATTTTTCTAGCTAACCAGCCGAAGCCTGAAAATCTTGCATTCCAAATTTTTCTGCCAGAATAAAAGCACTGCGTTAACTGCTTGATTTTACTTTATTTTGGTAATACGAACAATTATCTACATGAGTGATCTAAGATGAGTAGGGGATGCCCTACGTGTGGGTTTTTCTAAGGGGTCTTAATCCGTATTTATGAGAAGTTTCAGAGAAAACTGTGTAAGACTCCGAACGGCTAGATTGACGGACGTAACCTGAGTTTGAACCAGGCACTTTTCTTCTCCCAATTGCGAGCGCTATGTCTCAGCCACTCGTCGGGCCTCCAGAAATTGGAATTATGTAGTATGTGATGTTATATGGCAAGCCTATACTAGAAGCATCTGCATTCTGGGGTGGTTGCCTTGGTCGGAGGATTTTCTAGGAGGTTCTTACGCGTATTCACGTTAAATATGGAGAAAAACATCTGGAAAAACTCGATATAGTTAGTTAGACCAACAGTTATATAGAGATAGTTAGATCGACAGCCGCGCGGTAGGCCCGAACGCGGGACCTTCACACTTCAGCCGTCTATCATGTCGAGTGTCTTATCCAGTCGGTCATGGTGGGGCCCAGAAGTTAAAATGTTGGATGCTCTAGCTTCATGCAACCATTTGCATGCAGAAGTGCCTTGGAAAACTCTTCCAATCAGCCACATTGACTTTTCGGCCGTTTGGGATTTGGATCCCGTACTATAAATTTTTGTGCTGCTTCAAGAATTTTATCTTTGCTTCTAAAATACCTTTGAGAATGCACTCATTTAGTTGAGATTGTCTTGCGAATTGCACTTTTGACATTCTCGGACACTTTTTTCCCACTCTTAAAAAAATTTTCCCTTGTTCCTGTTGCGTAAGATAAAAAAAAAAAAATCGTTGTTAAACAGAAATGACGTCGTCTTTGAATAGAAATTTTTTACGTTGCAGTTCCTGGGACTTTGAAATATCGTCTTTGGATAGAGATCATCGTTAAACAGAGAGTCAACTGTATATGCAGTGCTACTTTCTTAAATTTCAGTTCATGTGAAAATTTACAATTTTTTTTAACTTCCCTAACCCATAGTGTATTTCTAGCTCTGGGGGGGGGCTCGAGCCCCCAGAGCCCCCCCCCCCGTAGATCCGCCACTGCCTCCGTCGACCTATCCGTTCTGAGTTTTTGTGGTTTTCTCCGAAACTTCGCGTAAATACGGATTAGGGCCCATTAGAAAAACCACCGCGGAAGGCACCACCCCCCTTAGCCTAGATCCCTGGTTGTAGATAATTGGCCGTATTCCCAAATCTACCAGTCAGTCCTAAAATTGAAGGTTTTCAATGATTTAGGGTTCTAGTGAGTTGAAAATGTAAATTACTCTATATTTATTTTTTGCTGTATGTTAACTGCATTTCATTTTCAAGACATGTTTAAATACAGTTAAATTAAAAGTATCTCTCTATTCTAAAAGATGTAACGGCTGGTGCCGCCGCCGCTGTCAAAAGCTTGTTCTGCTATCTCCTCCGAAACCGTGGGGATTTGAGTTTAAGAATGTCAATTCTTGTTTAAAGCTTAATTTAAAATGTTAAATTTTACAGAATTCGGGACATCATATTTCTGTTGAACAAAATCTCTAAGGATTATTTTTTAGTTCATACTTCTTTAAAAACAAATTTCTCTTTAGTTTTTTTTTTTTTTTCTATAATTTATTTCCTGTTACGTCACTGGTTACAGAGTGTCAGTTTCCCCACTATTGCCCAGAAAAGAAATATTTGATGCTGATTGACAGCATGCCTTTTCTTGAAAAACGCTCATCATGCATGGTATTTCTTTATATAGCTTAAGTACAGATTACTGTTTAAAAAAAAAAAATCTCCTGACTAATAAATAAGCCAAAGGAAATATATTTCATAAAATACTAAATTCAGAGAAATACTAGTCAAACATTCCTTCTGTGCCATGGTAAAAATAAAAATCTGAAAATTGGTAAGATCAGAGTCCCGGTTTCCAGTATCGTTGTAGTGATATACCTAACACACAACATATGAAATATTTTATCGTCCATCAGAAAGCAGTTAACATAATTCGATACACGTATGGTTTGTGACTTTCCACGGTCTACAGACTCGAAAATAAGTTACTTCATCACGTAATACAATAAATAACAATATAAAAAGTAAAGGAGGATGCGATAAAGAAAATGAAAAATAACTGCACGTAGCAGAGTTATACTAGGGAAATTGACCACTAACACCTGACCTTGTATGAAGCTGTCATTATTGAATTGATTTTGCAGCAATTTAGTCTAAAAAGTTATGGGAACGCGATGTAGGTCACAGCTGCAGTTTATAAAATACTTCTTTCTTTGTTTATATTTGGCGGTATATAAAACTTTGTCTCGTAAATTCATTGGAAAGAACCTCAAGATATTCAAACGAGAATTTTAAATTGGACTAACAGCGTGCGTGCTGAGTTAAAACATGGATTTCGTTAAGGTAAAGTACAGTGCTTTTTTATCTTCAAGGCTGCAGTAAGTTTTCAAATAAATTTCAAATAAAAGTTTTCAAATAAAGCATTTAAAAAAATAAATTTTGTTAAATTGAACTTTTTTAAAAACTATCATTATTCCAAATTCATAACGAATTATTCGTAACGATGGTGTCCTTTTAACGTGTCATGCGGAAAAAAAAAAAACGTGATGTGGCTGTGTCATGAATATGGCCGTGTGTTTTACGTGAATGCGTGTACGTAACGAGTAATATTTTCTAATTTTTTACTTTACTACTGCATATTGCCCAAGAAGTGAAAAAGAAAAATCGTGTTTCATTATGCAATAGTATCTGAGTTGTTAGGGATGGATGCAAGACGATTTTTTGCGAGATGAGAGATTTACAGCTCTTTTTTGCGAGAAGAGACAAACACTTTTAGCATTACAATACAGGAAATTTGCGAGACGGGACAAAGCTTCTCGGCTGCTTCGCGAGACGAGACAGGCCTACTTTTCGTCTCGTGTCCATCCCCAGTTGTTACGTTTTTAGTGCTATGATAATATGCATAGTTTCTCCTTTTTTATTTTAGGTAGCTTTGTTGATGTCAATGTGTTCTGTAGTGGTTAAAGCTATAACTCCACTTGAAGAAGTAAGCTTTAGTTATATTATTTGAAAAATCTAAATAAGTTTATGACTAGATGGCTTTTTATCAAAATTTGACTGTAAGCAATCTGAATCTCTAGAGAAAAAAAATAACATGCAACACCACTAAACTTGTCAACTTTAATATACGGATTTACGGGACTTTAATGGAACGGACGATTAAAATGCGGGGCATGTCTAAAGAAAAGTGAGTACTTATTACAGGTAGGCGAGAAACACAATTAAAACCAGATTTAAATTTTACACTTTAATCAAAATCACAATTATCAAAATTTGACTGTAAGCAATCTGAATCTCTAGAGAAAAAAAATAACATGCAACACCACTAAACTTGTCAACTTTAATATACGGATTTACGGGACTTTAATAAAACGGACGATTAAAATGCGGGGCATGTCTAAAGAAAAGTGAGTACTTATTACAGGTAGGCGAGAAACACAATTAAAACCAGATTTAAATTTTACACTTTAATCAAAATCACAATTATCAAAATTTGACTGTAAGCAATCTGAATCTCTAGAGAAAAAAAATAACATGCAACACCACTAAACTTGTCAACTTTAATATACGGATTTACGGGACTTTAATAAAACGGACGATTAAAATGCGGGGCATGTCTAAAGAAAAGTGAGTACTTATTACAGGTAGGCGAGAAACACAATTAAAACCAGATTTAAATTTTACACTTTAATCAAAATCACAATTATCAAAATTTGACTGTAAGCAATCTGAATCTCTAGAGAAAAAAAATAACATGCAACACCACTAAACTTGTCAACTTTAATATACGGATTTACGGGACTTTAATAAAACGGACGATTAAAATGCGGGGCATGTCTAAAGAAAAGTGAGTACTTATTACAGGTAGGCGAGAAACACAATTAAAACCAGATTTAAATTTTACACTTTAAATAGTTTTATTGAATGTTATGCTTACTACTGTGATTTAACATAATTATACATACAACATAGTTTACAGTTATAACAATCAGGCAAACTAATGAAAAGATAACAATTATTGGAGTCTTCCATCTCTGTAATCAAAACAAATAGTACTATAATTTGCAATTAAACTAAATAAACCTTACTTTCTTTCACAAACAAAAACAAAGCCTTTTTACTTTGGGATTTTAAAGATAATTATAGCAACCCAAAAGTAGATATCGATAACATAACTTTAGAAAATTCATCACATGTAACTTTAGAAACTTAAATCACATCTTCTAAGATTATAATAATTGTCTATTTAGGAAAAAAGCATATTCTAAACTATTTTTACTGAAATCCTAATACTACCAACTTAGAAAAAAAGCTTAACTATACAATCACTTCTGCTGAGATAATATTTTTTAGGAAAGAAACTTAATGCTTAATCTCTTCTTTTGTGATCATTATAATTTATCAGATTATTAAATTACTTATTCTATTGGGAAAAAAAAAACAAAAAAAACAGAACATTTGGCTTAAATTTTCGGGGGTGGGGGAGGAGATGCGTGTTATACCACCAGTAAATACCGTAGATGTTTGTAGTGTAATAAAAGGTCACACACCGGACATCACAACTAAAAAAAACTGGTTCATTTTTCTTTAATTTCGTCTATCCCTTATTGTAATATCCTACATAGTTTCGGAAATATAAATGTTTCAAAATCTGGTCATTCATATCATTTATACTAACTCTGTATTTAACTTAACAATTTCCACTTAACACTCGATGAGAGCTAAAAATAACCACTATTTAAACACGAGCGTTCTGGTATCACATTTCATGTTCACAATAATCCATCAAAGAACGCCATTTAAATCTTTGCCAATCCGGTGAAATGCCAATTGAATTTCTCTTTCGAAATTCTTAGCAATAGAGAAATACTGAAATGTTATACTGGTGAGGAATTCATATAAGACAATAATACGTTGCTTTCGCCAACGATTTTCGAATAGCACTCAAGCTGACCTAGACTTTCCAGAAATAAATGGGTGGTGGAGTTCGATTTTGAAATCGCCAACGATTTTCGAATAGCACTCAAGCTGACCTAGACTTTCCAGAAATAAATGGGTGGTGGAGTTCGATTTTGAAATCTATTATTGATATTTTCAATCGTCTGAGACTATCAGCGTTCAAGCTGCGTGAAACAGAGCGTTGCGGACACAGTGAAGTTTTTCCCTGGGGTGATATTTATGGCTGAAGGTGAAAGTGGAAGTAACTTATTTCCCTTGCTATTTCGATATTCCTCAATTCACTATTTTATAACTTCTTATTTACCCGTAAGCTGAGCAGTGGCGGATTAACCCTTTAACGCGCAGTGTTCCCGCTCTGGGAACACCAAACTCTGACGTGTTGACTGTTGCCAGTCACGAAGAATAGATTTGATTTCTATAAAAATAGTTGCGGGTGACATAGCTCCACGAGAATCCTTTACTTTTTAGCACGTCACTTCCCATCAAAAAATGGTCGCGATTCTTTTTAACAGCACTGACATCTGCTGAAAAATGGAAGAATGCGAGAACAGCTGGATAGATTGCCCAATGCTGAAAAAAGGGCAGCCGTTGCCATCGCTCGACTTAATTACCAGCAAGATGGCGGACGACCGAAACGTTCATCGCGTGCCACAGATCTAGAGACCCTTTTTTGACGACAGCTGGCTGTGCGGCACAGCCAGCTGTCCTTTTTTCAGCATTGGGAAAGGGTTGCGCCTCAAAGGGTTAATGCAAGTTTGTCGGGGGGGGGGGCGGTCGACTTGTCGTTAGCTTGTTGTTGTTAGCTTGTCGGCGGGATCGGTTAGTTAGAAGATTGACATATACATCCATTTCATGGAAGTAAAATAGGATCTTTTACATTAATTTCTTTTTTCTCGCCCTTTAATCCGCCCATGAAGGTGAGCCGAAATTGGTCCTTGCTACACCCGGTGCGAGTTTAACCATTTTGCGCCCCCCTTCCACACGCACACACACATATCAAAGAATTCACACAATCAAATCAACAATCAAAAGAATTTTACTGTATATTTGTAGCACAGTGTGTCCCAAGAAGGTGGTAACACACTTTAAATCTTTATCTATTTGAGATAAGCGGGCAATGCAAATAGAAAAAATGTTCAAAGCAAAGCAGAGATAAAGGCTACGCTAATAAAAACTTCGTGCTGTAAACTTTCTCAAAGTTATACTTTTTACTTTGCATACGATCCCCGTACAAAAGTATTCCCTGTCAGTAAAATGTGCCCCATGCGCTAATGATGTGATGTGCAGATTTACAACTTTTCATCATAAAATGTCTCAGAGATATATTATAACAAAGATGGTCATGGGCTATACAGAAATTTGAAATGTAAACGTTTTGTTACTTGACAGTGAAAGTGTTTTCTTTCGCAATTTTTATACAACCCCAGAAACGCGATCATTTGACGTGTATTTTCTTTTCAAGTGCCTTTTGAAAAGTGGCTTCAGTCAGCATATACTTATCTGTATATGCTGACTGATTGAACACTCTGACACTTTTTAGAATAAAATGCTCAAATTTCGTGCCTCACTTCATTAGTTATGGCAGGGGTTCCCAAATTTTTTTCGCCCCGGTACCCTTGTCAGGCTAAAAACATTTTGGGGCACTCTTCTCGTACTAAAAACACGGCAGATTACCTTTAAAGTAAATGTGAATATGAAGGTTTAGAATGAAACAGTTTAGATGCATTTTTCATTATTTCTTCTGTGTTTATCGGGCTAACTATCAAGAAAGTACTCTCTCGTGAAAGGAATATAGAATTTTGCCTCAGCTGCCCCCCCTCCTCCCTCATCTCAGGGAGTTCCTGTAAAATCGGAGACGGGGCACCGAACTCTCTCGAACTTGACTGAATTTTTTTTGTTTTCGCCCACTTGGTAATCCTATCCAACTTTTTTGCGGGATACCTGTTCAGAGGAAATGTTTTGGTTATAATTCCCCAAAACTTAGACTTTCTTTGATTATCTCCATGGCACCCCTGACATACGCTCCCGGCACCTCAGGTCGCAGTGGCACACAGCTTGTACCTCTGGTGTAGGGGACACATTTTACTAAGTGGAGGTTTTTCGTACGAAGGTTGCATACATATTTAAAAAAGTGTAACTTTTTGAAAATTAACGAAAGGAATTTTTTCTTGAATCCTTTTCTTCAATCCTTTTTTCTGCCTTATTTTGAACATTTTTTCAATTGGCATTGCTTACTTATCTCTAATAGATAACGAATCAAAGTGTGTTACCACCAATGGCGGATCCAGAAATTCTTTTTGGGAGGGGCTAAATTTTGAAAAAACTTATTTAGGACAAACAAACTGTACAATAAAGAAAAATTTTAGCTTAAACCAATGCAAAATGTTTTAGAGCGGCTAAGTTATATACCAAAAAAGATCATTTTACATATTTAACCCTTTAACGCGCAGTGTTCCCGCTCTGGGAACAGCAAACTCTGACGTTTTGACTGTTGCCAGTCACGAAGAATATATTTGATTTCTATAAAAATAGTTACGGGTGACGTAGCTCCACGAGAATCCTTTACTTTTTAGCACGTCATTTCCCGTAAAAAAATTGTCACGATTACTTTTAACAGCACTGACATCAGCTAAAAAATGGAAGAATGCGAGAACACCTGGATAGATTGCCCAATGCTGAAAAAAGGGCAGCGGTTTCGATCGTCCGCCATCTTGCTGGTAGTTAAGTCGAGCGATGGCAACCGCTGCCCTTTTTTCAGCATTGGGAAAGGGTTGCGCCTCAAAGGGTTAAAATGTATAATAAAGAAGAATGTTACCCTTTAGCAATCTCTTTTGGGGGGGCTGAAGTCCTCTAACCCGTCCCATGGATCCGCTACTGATTGCACCTTTTTGGGACACCCTGTATATTATATATTTATATTGCCCTACGGCTTTTGCTACCTCTTGCTCTCTTGTGGCCTGTACGAGGGCACCGACGACAGTACCTGGTTAATAGCACCGACCAAAATTGTTTAAAACTGGTCGCGATTTTAGATAGGTTTCGTAACTTGGATGAGGCAACATAAATAATGTTTTTTGATGATGTTTTCCCGCTCGGTTTAAGTGATTTTTCTTTTAGTGTCGTTATCATCTATCTAGTTACATAAAAGCAGTGAAAGGTGAAGCATAACATTTGCGGCTTTCTTGGAATATTTACTGTCATTTATGATTATGAGTGAAGTAATCAGCCCGAAGAAGATATTTCAGTTTTTGTTTCACATGCAGTGAAAAAATTTCAGGTAACATTTTAGAAAATGACGAAATTGCGAAGATTTTTCACTCTACGACAAACTCAAGTAAGGGAGTTATCCACCGCTGTGTCCATATTTAACCTAACTATAACAAAGGAGAGGGGGGGGGGGGGAAAGAGTAAATGACCCACCACCATTGAAAAAATAATCAAAAGTGCTAAGTTAAGACAATTTCAGCAATATAAAAAAGAAATTTGCCATACAAATAAATAAATTCTGAGAAAATACATCTTAATGTCATTTGTAAGTTTTTAACTTGAAAACTGCTAATAATGTGGGTTTGTTTTAGCTAACACAAATGACATACGTGTATTGAGGTGAAAGCTAAGGATCAGTGAACGGGATGTTAGATCTCACCCGCTCAGAGGGTTAATAATAAAATTAGGACAATACTCAGTTCACCGGTACATTGAATTCTTTAGAAACTATATGTTAGTATCAGCATTACATTTCTGAACAAGCTTCGAGAAGGCTTGCGGCGCTTTTCAAGAACCAATTTTTCGTATCATATGAAATGGGAAATAGCCATACAGTAGCGCACCTAGTTTAGGTAGGGCTGTAGTTACAATTCAGATCGATCATAGTCATATTTTTTTATAGTGTAAACTCTCTTTTAATGTCAACATTTTATACAGGGTGTTTCAAAAAGGGGGTTTAAGGTTTCTAATTCTTTATCTATTAGAGATAAGTGGGCAATGTAAATTGAAAAATATGTTCAAAATAAGGTAAGAAAAATGGCTACGTTAAGAAGTGTGTACGAAAGACCACGTATACAAAATTTGAGAATTATATTCTAAAAAGTGTCAGAGATGGGAAAGTAAGTATATGGTGACTTAAACCACTTTCAATGGCTTTCGAAGGAAAAAAAAAATCCCCTCGAATAATCGTTTTCAGAGGTCTTACAAAAATTACGAAAGAAAATATTTTTTTTTTCTATTCTAGCAATAAACGTTTACGTTCAAATTCATGTATAGCCCCTGATCATCCTTGTTTAAAGATATCTCAAGAGACGTTTTATGATGAATGGCAGAAACTTTGCATATCACATCTTTAGTGTATGGGACGCATTTTGCTGTGTGTAAATTTTTGTATGGGGGTCGTATAAAAATTTAAAAAGTGTAACCTTTTGAAAACTAACGAGGTGAATTTTTTCTTCGATTTACTTTGTCCACTTACCTCTGAAAGATAAAGAATTTTGCTCTATCTGTACGGAATATGACGGAGGTCGATAACAGTCATTGTCGAAAATTTTTAATTTTTTAGAACTTTTAACTTAAGTCAAATACGGCCGGTTAAAACGGATATCCGGTTAAACAAGGGCCGGTAAAAAGGGAGACTACTGTATTTTAAAATATGTAATCCCTATAAAAATTGATTTTTTGGTTCCATAGAAAATGATCACACACGCGTAGTGTACACACACGTTTATTTTGCTAACATTTACAAAAATAGCCGTAATTATTAATTCTTTCTTTCTTTCAATTTCAGTTTCATGTTCCCAAGCCTTTCTCGTTTGGTTATGCCATTAAAGATAAACACGGAGAACAATACAGACAAGAAATCGGAGACGGATTGCACACCGTTAAAGGAAGCTATGGATTCAAAGACGACAGGGGCATTCAGCGTCAAGTAAATTACATAGCTGACGAAGGCGGATTTCGAGCTGAAATCAAAACAAACGAGCCTGGTACTACCGCCCTAAATCCTGCAGCTGTGAAAATGGAATCATCAGCTCACCCTTATTTTGGGACATCAAAAACACCGATAGCTGCTGACAACGAAAAAGGACTAGCATTCGCAGGCGGATTTGAATTTCCCGGGAATGAAAAGTTCGGCCCCGAAGAACTGTCCGGAAATGGCTTGGCTTTCGACGCTGAACTAGCAAAAGAAAACGAACTGGAGAAAGAAGCTCTGGGTTTAGAGTTGGCCAAAGAAGAATTCACGTTTGGAAACGAGTTTGGTATTGCCAATGAAGAATTTGCCGCCAACCCACTGTTCGCTGAAGGTCTTGCAAACGGAGGACTTGGTGCTTCCTCAATGCTCGCTGAAGGTTTTGCAAAAGAAGGACTCGGTGCTTCCTCAATGTTCACTGAAGGTCTCGCAAAAGAAGGATTTGCCTCTTCCCCAATGTTTGCTGAAGGACCTGCGAAAGAAACTGGAGTAGCTAAAGGGTTCGAAGAGCTTTTGAAGAAAGGATTCGCTATTGTTCCAATTAACTTGGAGTCAGAAATGGAGTCACAGTTGAAAAAAAGATTTCCTATGGCAACACCATTCGGTTCTTCTGAATTAGCCAAACTAGGACTTATTTATTCACCGCAACTTTTTAAAGATAACATTGCACTTGATTTGAAAGAAGCCGAGTCCAAGAAAGAAGGCCTAGATTTCGGTAAAGCTTTTCCTTTTACGCCTTTATTTTCTAATGCACCATTAAAACCCAAAGGATTTGCCTATGGCGGACCACTTATAGGAGGTTTTGTGAAGGGTTACGATGCACGATATTATTGAATGATAAGATTTCGATACGATAAATCTGAATCTCATAATATAAGATAATGTTCCTACTTACACATTTTGCATAGTAAAATGATTTATGCCTACGTCAGTTTGAAGTATCGGTTGTTCATAAAGCGTGTAAAAAATTCATTGATAAAAAATCAAGTATCGGGCAACATTTTCATTCATAAAAATAAGATATCACAAATAAATATTTTTTACGATATCGTTTATTTTAGAGAACATTTTTGTATGAAATTTTCATTTCTTTTTGTATTCAAAATGTTATTGAATAAAATTGCAAAATATTATATGCTTACTAAGGGATCTCAGGGCATTTCTTTTGTATGTGTAAACCACTGTGTTGTTATATTTGCATGCAATAAAAAATAAGCATATCATAACTTTTTTTTTTAATTTGTCAATTACATTAGAAATGCACAGTACATTTAGAGAAAAATGCTGCTTATTGTACACCTTGTAATGGATGAAAATTGCTTTTCTGCAAATTAACACTTTCAGACCAGGTGTCCACAATTGTGGACACAATTTTTAAAGCAACATTTAAAAAAAAATAAAAAAAATATTTAAGTTGAAAATGGCTGCGTACATTTATGAAAATCATGATTTTTTTATTTCATTAAAAATTTAATCTCTTATGAAAATGTACAAGTATATCTGTCAAATTATTTAATCAGATCTGAAAATTTCAACGAAGGAGAGAGTTCTTGAAAACTGTCCAATCGGTAAATCATCGAGCAATTTCTAAATAGTTTCATTTAATTAAAAAAATTTTGAGTAACAAATAAAATAAGTGATATTTATTTTGATTTAAATATATGTAAGAATCTGCCCTCATAATACTCAGCTGTTCTACTTATGGTGTGTATTGCACACATGAGTTGGTTTGCAGCTGTTTTAGTTCTTCAAAGTCAAGTTCAGAGAATTCCCGCTATTATCACAACTTTCTTCTTGGAATACGTGGAGCTTGCGTAATGGGATCACTCTCACACGTGCGACAAAAAATATTTATAATTAATAGCGCTAATATATATAGCTTTTTATCGAAATTTCTTAATATCTCTATTCTTTTTCAAATATATAGCGTAACACTACAAAAAGTTGATGTTTTTTTAATTATTATTTATGCAAATTTTATTTGATCATTCAGATCCCCATCCTTTACAAAAATAGCAGGAAAACTATCAGAAATACAATAAATGTGAGTGAAAATTAGAGATGTGTGTGTTAAAATACTCTTTAAGAAAAATTGTTAAACTTATTTTATTACAAATAGCAGAAAAAGGAGGTATAATATGATGAACCTACCAATTTTGTTCTGGCTTATCAGTGCTATACCTTTAAAAAAGTTTTATTCTCCATGGCATACTGGCATGGCATGGCATGCATGGTTCTTCTTTCATTATTTTGTCAAATTTGAAAACAGATACAGAAAACAATTATCAGACAACAATGATTTTATTTAGAGAAAAGGAGTACAAAATTGAACATAGCAAGTTCACTAGTAAAAGTCGCAAAACATAATTATTAAGTCATTGTCTGATAGTGTACATTCAGCTGAAACCCGACAAGAAGTCATCTAAACAGGGCTTAAATTGCACTGGAGCTCCCCGAAGATCGGCTCCTGTACGTCTTTTTTTCAGAGTGAAATTTCACATATCAGGCAAAAACCAGCGGAGCTCATGAATATTGCGCTCCGGAGCCCGCCAGTACATCCACTCGAAAATTTCCCCCCTTTCACACACACAAACCGATTTGAGCGGACACATTAATCAGGACTGGCCAATCTCAGTCTTGAGACAAACAGATTTTTAGGTCTTCTACTGCATGGGTGCCCATAAGGGGGGGGGGGCAAGGTAGGACACTTGCCCACCCCCCTTTAGAGTTTTAAGTTAATGTCTCAAGATGTAAACAAATGGCAAAAACAGAACTAAATTTGTTAAAAAGTTTGAAATTTGCCGCCTCTAGAAAATTTTTTTGAAGTTTGACCCCCCCCCTAAAAAATTCCTATGGGTGCCCATGTTCTACTGTGTACTGTTTAGATTTCTTCATGCTAATTTCAGACTATTTCACTTCATTCCACTATTCTGAGAAATAATGAAAATATGTTCATTACTGTTGCATTGGAAAATATTTGAATAATCATTATTATAATGGAATGCACTACCGACTCTTGTATTGCAGGGATGGAGAGGGTTTACAGTACGGCATTAAGTATGAACAAGATCTTTAGAGAATATTAGGGGTCCGGCACTTTCTTTGCACCACCTCAACGCACTACTGTAGGGTTTAGACAATTCGGCATCGGAGAACAAATAGACTACGTTGGACTCTGGTGGTTTTAATTCACCAACAAAAAGAGGGTTCCATATCTAAACGAATTGAACTTGAATTGTGAAAAGAAAAAAAAAGTTATGTGTACCTTTTTTAAAGGTAAACGCTTCTATTTAAACTTTTGTAATAAATAAATAAATACAGTGATCTCACTTCTGTGCGAGACAGGGGACAGCGAGAAAAACGCGTATAAGCGAAAAACTACTGAAAGGAGCTTAAAAGTGAAATATCAGTGCACTGAACTACTACGTCATATTGTTAATTAATACAGAGTGAGGCATGTAAAATCAGCCCTTAAAGTCCACACATAAAATGAACATAAAATGAAATGTAATGTACTGAAAATGATTACTCACTTTCACAGTAGGTAGCTGAAAGTGTCCTCCGCCCTTACTCTATTTCTGATGAACACCAAGAAAATATTAATGGTACCCAAATTTCGTTCTACTTATATTAGTACTTTCTCCCAAAATAATTTTAAATTTGTATAAATGTTGCGTACTAATGTCTGAAAATAATAGGCTAAAAAGGAAAAATAATTTAAAAGCAAACTATTTATAATTCTGATTAAAAAAAATACCTACTAATTTCACACCATCTTATCCTACTACAATGAAATGTCGAAATGCAATATTTATCTAGAATCCAAGTCTAACATCCCCAGCCATAACATTTTTAAATTTGAATAATTTGTAAGTAATGGTATGAAATAAAATTTGCTAGAGTGTATTTTTCTTTTGCATAAAAAAATAAATAAATAAAATAAATTACCCATTTTCACCCACATTCACGAAAAAAACATCTGTCAATGAAGTTTAATATTTTTCCATTTAAAATTAATACAGTCAAATCTTTTTAGGTGTGAAAGTTATGAATGCATTGCATAAAGTGACAAAAAGGTTATATTTTTAACATCATTAATAACAGAAAACAGCCAAAGAATTTTTAAAAAATTGTAAATAAAAAATTTAATAAATAATCTGTTTTCATACTTAATTGACCCCACCTTATCCAACTAAATATAAATACATAACAATAAAAGGATATTAAAAGATTTTTGTAGACAAGATTTTTTTCTAACTCACAAAACTCTCTGTACAAATATACATTAACAAACTAGTTACAAACAGATAAGTGGAACGAATTTTTCATAATATGTGTTTAATGTACGTATATTAATTTAAAGTTTGACTTTTTAGTCTTTTGAAACTAAAATATTAATTAATAAAGTTTAAAAGAAATAAGAGCATTATTTATATATATATATTTATTGAAGAATACAAATATTTCAAAGAATGTAAAATTTCATACTACATAATTTTCGAAAAATGTAAAGAAATGGAGTCTTTTCTGAAATAAGTGAGACCTTAGCAACTGCCCTGGGTTCCGTTCGTAACAACTGGTAAAAACTTTTCAAATTCAATCAAGCCTGCAGTTTCTCTACAGTTAAGAAAGTAGTATATCAATGACATAATTGGATTAAAAACGGAAAGCGTTTATTAATAGAAAGAAATAAATAAACGATAGGCGTGAACTTGAAAAATTTACGTAACCGCATCGAATGGGACCCCGCATTGTCTTAAGGTGTTAATCCGTCTTTAAAAGCTTTGCTCCCTAACACCGAACTGCACGGCTCTGGTCATCTCGAGTAAAGTTGAGAAATCAGTGCCCCAGAATTTTTTCAACCAGTTTCTTAGCATTCTCCGAATTACCGTTGTCATTAGTATAAAAGAATGGGAGAAATCATTTCCGATCACATCCGATCGAATTCTGAGAACGAAAGCTATATTAGAGCCTTTTATTCCTTGGGAGGACAACTTTCACTATGCATTTCTCCGTAAGTGGATTTTTTTCTCATGCTTTTTCTTGGTATGCTTGTTGAATTTCATACTCGTGTTTGTACTAATATCGCTCTTGAGAGAGAATACATTTATCATTTAGTAGAAAATTTATCATGCACGCAATTTGTTTCACTCATTGTTAACAAAATGAATTTTCTGTTATGAATAAATATTCATGAACCAATGAGCATAATGAATAATACATTAGCAATTCAATGGATAGCAACTGAAAAAGAAAGTTAATAATGATTTTATTGTAAAGTTAACCAACTGAATACAGTTCTTTTTTTACATCCTATCATAAAGTTAAGCTAATCTCTGACTCAGTGACTCTGTCACAATTCCGGTGCAAGCACAAAAAACAACATTTTTACCGTCATCAATCCAAACATATTAAAAAGTTATTGTCTAAAAACGTAATAAAATTCACACCGTTGATGAAATCGGTTTGAAAATTTTCATAATTATGTAAAAAATAATTGAAAATAATTTGCGCTGCTTTAAAAATTTGGAAATTCACCTGTTCCCTAATTTTTAAGAGATTTTTTACTATTTTCCACTCCATTTTATTTCCGAGAGTAAAAAAAAGTTTTTATTTGTATCACAAAATCAGGCTTTGAAGGGAAAATTGCGATTCCGACTCATTTAAAATAATTTTTCCAGATTACTCAGTTTATATTTTTTTCACAAATAAAATGATTTCCTCTGCATGAAGCATTGATATAAGAGGGGCTGTTCCCACAAAATGAAATCGTTCGAATGCATAAAGTTTCCGCTCGTTTCCACAAGAGCATGAAATTCGATTCTGGCAGGAATATGAAGTTATTTATTTTAAGTGGACGAAGATTAAATATATTGAGTGTGGATATACTTTTGTCAAACGTTTTCTTCTAGCGCCCGTTGTAATTGCCTTCACAACGGGCTTTATTTTCTAGTATTCAGTATTCAACTGTCAGTTAAAAGAAATCGGATACATATATAAGTGCCAATGTATAGTAAAAGACTCGACGTAACTCGATTATATCGAGCTACGTCGAGTTCTCGATTATATCGAGTTAACTCTAAAGAAATGCCTTATCTTATTATTTTTTTTTTAAAGGTGTATATAATTAAGTGCATCCGAATGATTTCTTTAGTCAATTACTTCTATTAGAGTAGAATCAATTACCGATTATTTAAAAACAGGTAAAAACACATTAAAACCGATAGTGCTACATAACGGTTTTTAATGTATTTTTACCTGTTTTTAAATGATTTTAACTATCTGTCACTTTGCTTTTAAATTGCAATTACCGATTTATCGAAAAGTGAATATTCGCGATTTCACTGTTCGTAAAGTATTCGCAAAGCATTCGTCATTTCTATTCGAAATTTCAAAAGTCACGTGCTTTTCGAGTACGTACTGAGTGTTCGAATGAGTTTTTTAAAATAGATTATCTTGAATGCATTTAATAATCGAATAATTTCATTCATTTATACCCATCACCACTAGGTGTATGTCGAAGAAATAAAATCTTCCTCACGGTCTTGATAACACAAATTAAAATAAACTACTTATACCACTGACTAGAAAAAAAATCCAGGATAATCTTTATAAACTGTACTACACACTGAAATAAATGGAAAAACGCTGTCTTCTAGGAATCTTAAGAAAATATTCTTAAACATGAGATTGCGCAACATTTTCAAAAAAGTTACACACTCTGAAAACTTCCGAATTTTTAAGATTTTTTCTACCAGTTTCGTGAGTGATACAAGTTTACCATTTATTTCAATGCATAGTGCATCTCGAAACGAGACATTCTAAAAATTTGAAGTGCTTCACATAATTAGTTTATTCCTAGTTATATACCAAAACCACATGATTTTTTCAAAATATACCGTTAATTAAAAATGTGAAAGAAAACGTAGCATATTTACATTATTGATTGTTTTTATATTGTTTGTCCGCTAGAACAGTCGTTCGTCTTTAATTTCGTCGTAGGTTCATTTCTACATTAAAATTCCAATTCCAAATGACAATTCAACTCAATAAACAAAATTCAGTGAAACCTTTACATGTCACGAAGATCAGAATATTGATTGGCATAGCAGTCGTTCGAGTAATGGTTGGTAATGCCGGCTTAACAAAGTTTTACTTAATTACAAATTCACTTAAAACAGGAACACTTTAAAATATTATTTAATTTTAACTACATAAAAATATACGTAATATGAGCTGTAACAAAAATAAAACTTCAAATAGAAAAAAATAATCTATTAACATGTTTCGATATTTTTTTTTCTTTTCAGAGAGGGAGTTTGACTCAACTTTAGATAGTATTTAATAATTGATATGTGGAGTTGTATTAAACCTTTATTATTGAATACAATGGTTATTTAGTATCTTATAAGATATCGAAGACTTACATTCAATAAATAAATGAATTTGACGACCGTATTAATTAGTAAATGGACTACTACATGATAAAGGAAGGTTCGATTCACTCGAATGTTTTCAATTAAAAAATATATCCAAACTATCGACAACTGACAGCATATCGTATTGTAAAAATAACGAATTGGAGTACTGATTATACCTAGATTACTGATTGATTTTATAGATAAACGCGTTATGTTTTAACGTGTTATAAGATCCTACTTTGAAAATTTGGTTTCTTCGTAAACTTACTGAATATCTTTCTTATGTTATTCATTTTAGGGTTTAGTTTTACTTGCTGTCATCAGCGTAGCTCTGGGAAGCTATATTCCCCAACATCATGAGGTAATTAAATACTTTTTTTTTACTGCTTCTTTTTAATACAATAGATTCAAATATAAATTGAAACAGCGGAAAACCTAATCATTTAAATTTTTCGCAGATCAGGAAAGAAAGTTCTGAACTTACTTTGACTTTTTAATAAATTATATAATTCTTAAGAAATAGCTAAAATCTAACGTATGACTAACGTATCTATTTATGACTTGTTTGGTCATTTCTATGTGAGTGTATTAATATAAATGAATTATATATGGTCCAAGCAAAAAGATAATATTATAGTCATTGTAAATTTTAAAGAAATTAAATATGCTTGGGAAAATTAATACTCTTGATTAAGCTACAAAGGATCACAACATTCGATACTTTATTGTGGTGAAGATTGAAGAAGACCTTTTAAAAATATACTTCAAATACACATCAAAGTGCTCTTATAGCCTTTCTCTTTATTTAATTCATTTGTGTTTCAAAGTTTTTTTTGCTAGAGTATAAACTATGAAAGAGAGAGAGAGAGAATGAAACCATAAAACCACCACGAACAGTGAACGTGTTAAATTTATTCAGTAGATCACACCGAAAATTTAAGAGCCTCCCAAGCTTTGAATTAAGCTAAAATTAGTATTCTACGCATGAAATGAAGTGTTGCATGCAATTTTGGTATAGGAGATAGCGTTCTCTTGGATGCATCTACATCATATCTACAAGTTAGCATGAAAGAAGTGCTTGAGCTCCCTGATAAGAAAATAAGAGAGCCTGAAACCCTCGGTAGTTGAACAGAACTTATCATTATGTGTTGCTCTTTCTGCCAAACTTAATGGAATATAGCCAAAGCTTCCTGTCCATATTTAGCAATTATTAGACATGAATTAAGAAATGACTAGCAAAGTTTACTTTAATCGCATGCAGAAATTTATGAAAGGATTTGAAAATACTCTAAAAATTTAAAAAGGTTGAAAAGTGATATGATGTCATAATACCCACCATAGCAACAATGTATTATTCTAGTATGCAGAATGTATGTGGGTTGGAAATGGAATTAATAATGGTTAAGAATTTTGTCATCGATTGAATTTGATTCAAATGCTACAGTCAGTGGTAGTTTGATTCACTAGTCAGTCAGGTTTGATTTTTAAATCAACGGATGAAGGTTTCCATTCGACTGCTTTCAGATTCTACGCCGTAGTTAACCCTTAAACGGTCAGTAGTCTCGCTGTGAGAAACCAGTTAGTTTTGACACGTGACCCTCATTCTCATGTATTTGAAAAAATACAGAAGCATGAGTCAATTTTCTTATGTATATGTTTTAAGATTAATTTGATTTTTACCGAATGTTTGAGGATGGCCTAGAAACGAGTTACTCTATCACATTTTTTATACATATTTTTTTAAGGAAAAGCATCAATTGTCCTTAAAATGACTCAAGATTAATGTCGGAATTAAATTTATCCCTATTGGAGGCATCTGGAAAACTAGGGAATGTGACAAAAAATGTCTGGCCACCAGGAAGCTTGCTAAGGGTGTGTGTGTGTGTGTGTGTGGGGAAAGCTATAATAATATGAAAAAAAAATACATATTTACAGATTATATATGTATAAATGCAGGACCGCGAGCTGCAGACAGAATTTTTGGGCCCCGGGGCAGGTATTTACGACTTACGACTGGCCACTCACCAGCACCCCCCCCAATCCGAGTTATTATAACATTCGTAGCCAAATGAATAACGCAGAAAGAAAAACGTAGCATACACAATGAGAGTTAATGCTGCAGACCGATTTTGCTAAGTATGACTTACCAACATCAGTGCGAAAATGTATTCTCGCACTGATTATGTTAAGTGATATTTCTATCAAGTTCTTTACAGCTACGTGAGCCAAAGAAAGTTTTGGGAGGCACAATATCCCCCCCCCCTCCCGTGGGATTTGTATGCTAAACATTCATACATACGTCCTCCAGGACCGGGACCGGGGGCAATTGTCCCCCCCCTCTCGGCGGGCATTTAAAATGTATATGTATAGAACTACTACTGACTGTTAAGTTAGGAAATTCTGAAATTTCTAATGTAGATAATTTCAATGCGTAATTTGTATCATAAAGAAGGAAAATAAGTCTGATGCTGCCATCTGTTGTCACACGTAAGTACTAAAGCGTCAAAATAAAATTTAAAATCTGAAAACTATAGCATGTTTTAAATAAAAAAATAATAATAAATAAAATATGTTTTTTTTAAAGTAACCATCGCCCTTCAAAGGGTTAACTGATGTGGAGAATTCCCCCTTTTTTGCAGATACATCACCACCCTCAGCCCTACGCTTTTGGCTACAGCGTCAAGGACCACCACGGCGAGCAGCACCGAGAAGAATCCGGTGACGGCCACAGCGTGAGAGGGAGCTACGGCTTCACCGACAGCAGGGGCGTCCACAGGCAAGTCCACTACGTCGCCGACCACGGTGGCTTCAGGGCCGAAGTCAAGACCAACGAGCCTGGAACTGCCAACCAAGATCCCGCCGCCGTCAAGATGGTATCGTCCGCTCACAACGGCGGCTACGCTCTCGGACACGGCATCGCGGCGAGCGTGATCGGGGGACCGGTGGGCATCATCGGTCACGGTCCGGTGGGGCACGGATACAGCGGTCCCTTGCACGGAGGTTACGTCTCCCGCTACGACAGCAGATACGGATACGTCTGAAGCGGATGAGCGGAGATTAGTTGCCTGTTTTTGTTCTTGTTTAAAGAAATGGTGCCTGTCGGTATGCTCAAGGGACTCTGTCTAAGCATGTTTTCTTGAAAGTTTCCTGCTGCAGCTTTAGATTTAAAAAAAAATCTAGAGTGAAGGTCTTTATGCCAAATCTCTCATTTCCTTTTCATCTGGGCATGTGCTCTTGCTTTGTTGTACTTTTTGAATAAAATGTTGTTCTCTTATGTTGGTTTTATTATTTAGCTATATTTATACGTATAACTTCTTCAGGACTAGTGGTGCATACATCAGACCAAAAGTCGCATGAGAGACCACTAATGCACATCCGCGCATTGCTGGGTTTCTTCACCGAACCAAACTGCACATGACTGCACATCACTGCACATCATTGCACTGCACATGATTGAAATGCATAAATTTTTTTACAGCTCTGATGAGTTTGCATAGTTTTATCAGTATGATCACTAAAAAGACCCGAGACAAAGGAAAAATTTACAGTGCATAAAGGTAGAAATTTTGTTAACAAAACAATAATAATGAAGCCCTTTTGGGGAAAATTTATCCTTTTACACCTTTTGGTCCCTCCTCCGCCCCCTCTCCGCGAAATGTTTTTCTGGGTACGGCCCTCGCTGACTTAAACCACTTTCAATGGCTTTCGAAGGAAAAAAATCACCTCGAATAATCGTTTTCCGGGGTCGTACAAAAATTACGAAAGAAAGTATTTTTTTCCCCCCACTCTAGCAATAAACGTTTACATTTAAATTCATATAGCCGCCCCCCCCCATCATCTTTGTTTAAAGATATCTCCGAGACGTTTTATAATAAAAGACAGAAATTTTGCATATCACATCTTTAGTGTATAGGGTACATTTTTCTGCTGGAAATTTTTGTACGGGGATCGTATAAAAATTTAGAAAGCGTAACTTTTTGAAAACTAACGAGAGGATTCTTTTATTTAGAGAGTCATATTTCGGATCTTATTTTGAACTTTTTTAAATTTACTTTGTCCATTTATCTCTAAAACATAAAAAATCTTGCTCTATCTGTATGGGATACGACGGAGGTCGATAACAGTCATAATCGTAAATTTTTAATTTTTTTTAAACTTTTAACCTAAGCCTTAAAAGGAGCCTATACTGTATTTTAAAACGTGTAATCCCAATAAAAATTGATTGTTTGGTTCCACGGAAAATGATCATACATGTATAATGTACACACACGTTAATTTTGCTAACATTTACAAAAACAGGCGTAATTATTAATTAATTCTTTCTTTCATTTTTAGTTTCATGTTCTCAGGCCTTTCTCGTTTGGTTATGCCATTAAAGATAAAAATTCTCGTTTGTTTATGCGATTAAAGATAAACATGGCGAACAATACAGACAAGAAGTCGGAGACGGATTGCACAACGTTAAAGGAAGCTATGGATTCAAAGATGAGAGGGGCATTCAGCGACAAGTAAATTACATAGCTGACGAAGGCGGATTTCGAGCTGAAATTAAAACAAACGAGCCTGGTACAGCAGCCCTAAACCCTGCAGCTGTGAAAATGGAATCATCAGCTCACCATTATTTTGGGACATCAAAAACTCCGATAGCTGCTGCCAACGAAAAAGGACTAGCATTCGCAGGCGGATTTGAATTTCCCGGGAATGAAAAGTTCGGCCCCGAAGAACTGCCGGAAATGGCTTGGCTTTTGACGCTGAACTAGCAAAAGAAAACGAACTGGAGAAAGAAGCTCTGGGTTTAGAGTTGGCCAAAGAAGAATTCACGTTTGGAAACGAGTTTGGTATTGCCAATGAAGAATTTGACGCCAACCCACTGTTCGCTGAAGGTCTTGCAAACGGAGGACTTGATGCTTCCTTAATGTTCACTGAAGGTATTGCAAAAGAGGATTTGCAGCTTCCCCAATGTTTGTTGAAGAACTTGCGAAAGAAACTGGAGTATCTAAAGGGCTTGAAGAGCTTTTGAAGAAAGGATTTGCTATTGTTCCAATTAAGTTAAAGTCAGAAATTGAGTCACAATTGAAAAATAGGTTTCCTATGCTAACACCATTCGGTTCTTCTGAATTAGCCAAACTAGGACTTATTTATTCACCGTAACTTTTTGAAGATAACATTGCACTTGGTTTGAAAGAAGCTGAGTCCAAGAAAGATGGCCTAGATTTCGGTAAAGTTTTCCTTTTACGCCTTCATTTTCTAATGCACCATTAAAGCCCAAAGGATTTGCCTATGGCGGACCACTTAAGGAAGTTTTGTAAAGGGTTATACGATGCACGGTATTATTGAATGATAAGATTTCGATATGATAACTCTGAATCTCATAATATAAGATAATGTTCCTACTTACACATTTTGCATAGTAATTTATGCTTATGTCAGTTTGAAGTATGGGCTGTTCATAAAGCGTGTAAAAAATTGATTGAAATTGATTGATTGATTGATAAGATATCACAAAAAAATAAATATTTTTTTACGATGTCGTGTATTTTAGAGAAAATATTTGTATGAAATTTTCAGTTTCTTTTTGTATTCAAAATGTTGTCGAATAAAATCGCAGAATATTATATGCTTACTAAGGGATCTCAGGGCATTTCTTCTGTATGTGTAAACCACGTTGTTGTTATATTTGCTTACAATAAAAAATAAGCATATCTTGCAAAATAAGCAGAACTTGTTTTTATTTGTCAATTACATTAGAAATGCACAGTACATTTAGAGAAAAATGATGCTTATTATACACCTTGTAATGGATGAAGCTTGCTTTTCTGCATATTAACCCTTTCAGACCAGGTGTCCACAATTGTGGACCCAATTTTTAAGCAATACTTTAAAAATAAATAATATTTAAATTGAAAATGGTTGCGTACATTTACGAAAAAAATTAATAATCATGATTTTTTATTTCATTACAAATTTAATCTCTATTTTTATGAAAATGTACAAGTATATCTGTAAAAGATAAATTATTTAATCATATCTGAAAAATTTAACGAAGGAGAAAGTTCTTGAAAACTGTCAAATCGGTAAATCATCGAGCAATTTCCAAATAGTTTCATTTAATTTTAAAAAATTTCAGTAACAAATAAAATAAGTGATATTTATTTTGATTTAAATATTTGTAAGAACATGGCCTCATAATACTCATCTGCTCTACTTCAGGTGTGTAAGGGCCGTCCCAAGGGGGGTTGCGAATGTAGGCGATCGCCTAAGGCCCCGCAGCTGGATATTTATTTAATGACATTAAGAGAGAAAGTTTGAGATTCCAGTTTTCGTGCAAATTTCATTTGAACAAAACAGTAATTTTAAAACGGTTTTCACCGTGCTGGACAAGGGAATGCACCTACATTCTTTACCTAAAACATCCTTGGCAGCATAGGAATCGAAAGAAGATATGGCCGTCTTTCATAAAAATGTGTACAAATTGAATGTTAAACATTTTTTGAGATGATTTTCTTTTTCTTACAACGTTATTTTCCGAGTTTTGTGCCCCACCAGCGTGCAAATTGACGAACAGGATAAGATTACCTTGGATTGTCCTCCTGTTGAGTAACATTAATGGGTCCAAGTTAGGACACTTCATTTATCCCCTTGAATGCTGAACGAATGTGACTACAAAGTTTTATTTCCGGAGAGATAGTATTTAATTTCAAACAACTGGGGACAGCTAGGTGCAAAATTTAAAAAGTACTCTCTTGTATAAAAACTGTAAATCTGTCTCATCTCGCATCCATCTCGACACAACACTAATAGAAATGGTAAAAAATTAAATGAAATTATACTATACTGCCAGAGGCGTAGCACAGAAACAGAATCCCCCCCCCCACAAAGTATTTACAAGGATTAAACCAAAGTATTAAACCAAACCCCCAAGTATTAAACCAAATATAACACAACGGAAAATAATACACAAACAACAATTAGCTTAGAGAAAATTCTATTTAGAATTTCCCTTGATTCTAATATAAATGAGGACTTCTCAAACTCAGAAGCGCTACATCATATACTGTTCCTCTGTAATTTTAGAGTAGAGGTCCTGTGCCGCCACGCCACACCGCCGCCGAGGTCTCGACCTGCGCGCCGGCGAATAACGCTGATTTTACTCAGCTGCGTACAATCGGCTTCAAAACTTTTTTAAAAATTGTACCTAAACTTTCAACATTTGATTGCTTTAAAGATGTAATTTGATTGCTTTAAAGCAAATAATGTATCAATCGTATATTGATAATTAAATGTATCGTGAACGTGCTGTATAAACAACATAAACCTATCCGATTTTGATAAAATCGATTGTTTCAGTTTTGTAGTAGAAGTATTTTAAAACTGTAACACAACGGCAAGATCATACTCTGGAGCTCCACCAGGGGCCGAGCGCATAGCGCTCTGAATCGGGAGATGGAAGGTGCCTGGTTCGAAACCAGGTCGCGTCTACCGACCTACCCGTTCGTAGTTTTTCGTGGTTTCCTCCGAAATTTAGAGTAGATACGGAATAGGACCTCTTAGAAATACCCCACAGAGGGCCCTCACTACAGATGAGTTCGGGCTCATTTTTTTTAAGTCGAGCCCGAGGACTTTTTATTCGAGCCCGCCCGAGCGATATTATTTAAGTCGGAGCCCGAGCTCATAGATAAATAATCTAATAGATAAATAATTTCAGCTAATAGATAAATAAAAGTCAATTACTTCATTGGTAGAATATCATAAATTTACCGTTTGTGCAAATCAGAGGCAAATATAATTGAGCCCGTCCGAGCTCGAACACAATCGGGATCTCTACACCCCACCCGTCGGCCTAGAGCCCACGTGTAGCTAATTGGCCGTAATCGCACAACATCATACTCAAGACTACTATTCAAAAAAATTCTAGCATTCATTCTTGTCTTAAAAACATCTCCTTTTAGCGCCAATTTATGCATACGCGTGTGTTTGTATACATATACACCCATTTCCACTGTGTTCTTTTTCAAAAATTTTCCCACATCGCGGCGCGCCGCAAATTTCCGTGCAGCGCAGACCTCTATTTTAGAGACATAACCACACCCTCTGATGTGACCAGTGTCTGATCAAGGGTCCTGTGCAAATGAAAATAAACTGGATCCTCCCACACAACCACGGGCAAAGTTTTGATTTTCATATTCCGAAAAGTTTTAAATATATATTTTCTCTTTTAATGCTATTGATTTGGAATTTAAAAATTAAGATTAATGAAGAACGCCAGCATTCGAAATATAAGGGAAATTCATTAAATAACGAGCCATGCGCGCCTGAAAAAACATCAGTTACAACTTCGGCTCATTATTTTTGAATACAAATTTTAATTAAATTTTCACCAATATAATGTCTACTAAGTAAAAAGTACGCAGTAAAAGGGAAGGAGGAGAGCAGAGTCGAACACATATGCAGAGAATGCATGTCTACGGGGTGGGGTGGGGTGGAGAAGTGGCTTTTTTTTTTTTTTTTTTTTTGATTTTATGTTTTCCTTACTATTAAGATATTCACTTTTCTTCTTTCTTCTTCTTTTAATAAGATGAATGGTGCTTTTCATTTCAAGTTGGAATAAATTTTTAGAAGCAGCAGTTATAAATCACAGACACTAATTAAAAATACTAGTAAGAGGTTTTTTTCCTTACTATCACATTTGTTTTCAATAATGATATAAAATTAACATTTTTCACATGCTATCGGGAATCAACTCCAACCGAGCTTCTTAGATGGTTGCGATATATCCAGGGAAAAGTCCACAAATAAAACTAATATGTACTAGCATTGCTAGTAGACAGAAAAGAGGCCCGCTCTTCCGATTCGCCTGGGGCCCCGCATACGCCTCGGGCCGGCTCTGGGTGTGTATTGCACACTTGAGTTGGTTTGCAGCTGTTTTAGTTCTTCAAAGTCAAGTTCAGAAAATATCCGCTATCATAACTTTCTTCTTGGAATACGCGGTAATTGCGTAATGGGATCACTCTCACACATGCGACAAAATGTGCGTATTTATAATTATTATCACTAATATATATAATTTTTTATAAAAATTTCTTAACATCACCAGTTTTTCTTTTTCCAAATATAAAGCGTAACACTACAAAAAGTTGATGTTTTTTGATTAATGCAAATTTCATATGATCATTCAGATCCTCATCGTTTACAAAGATAGCGGGGAATAAACTGTCAAAAATACATAAAATGTGAGTGCAATTAGGGGGGAGTATTCAAATACTCTTTAAGAAAAACTGTTAAACTTATTTGATTAAAAATAGCAGAAAAAAGAGATATAATATGATGAACCTACCCATTTTGTTCTGGCTTTTCAGTGCTATACCAGTAAAAGAGTTTTGTTCTCCATGGCATACTTGTCAACTTCTACTGAATATTCGTAAAATATATGGATTTTGGTGCTAGTTTCGTGGCGTGCGGATATGAAGAGTAATTTTACGGATTTTTTGGTGATTTTGAGTTCTCAATTTTTTTTTTAAATTTAATCTTTTTGGATCCGTCTAGTCTATTGAATGTGTATTTTACCTTCAGCATTTGTTCATTTAAACCTCCAATGCAAGTCATTTACGAAATTACTCCTTTTTTTTAAACTTTTTTTTTTTAAGCAATAGGAGAAAATTGTAGAAAATTATGTTCCAGTATTCCAGTTTCAATCTTTTCCCATCCTTCTTGTGAATGATTATTTTTTCTTCAGCATTACTTTATTTAAATCTAAAATGCCGTAGGATTAAAAGTATTTGATTTTTAAAGTCAAGTTTTCGTAAAAGATCTGCATAAGAGATATGTTTGTGGAATATTTACTGGCAATAGCTAATGAAGGCTATAACATACTATTTCTCAGGTTCAAAATGGCAGAATTTGTTGTAATAATTTAACTATTATTTATTTAAAAAAACAGTTATTAGTTTGTTCAATTATTTTGGCTGGCAAAAGTTTAAAAAGAAGGCCACTTTCACCAGGCGCTTTTCGGGGTTTTCTTTTTTGAAGAAATTTCACAATCGCCCCTGCCTTACTGGTTCTTCTTTTACTATTTTATCAAATTTGAAAATAGATACCGAAAAACAATTACCAGACGAAATAATTTTATTTAGAGAAAAGGAGTACAAAATTGAACATAGCAAAATTACAAGTAAAAGTTGCAAGCATAATTATTAAATCATTGTCACAAACAAATCATTGTCTGTTTGTGCATATTCAGTCGAAACCAGACAAGAAGACACCTAACCAGGGCTTAAATTGCATAGGAGCTCCCCGGAGATCAACTCCTGTACGTCTTTTTTCAGAGTGAAATTTCACATATCAGGCAAAACCCAGCGGAGCTCATGAATATTGCGCTCAGGAGCCCACTAGTACATCCACTCGAAAATTTCCTCCCTTTCACACACAAACCGATTTGAGCGGACCAGGGGCGTAGCTAGAAATTTTTCATGGGGGGGGGGGTTATGACTACTGTAACTCATATATATGTATACGTGTGTGTGATAATGTAGAGAAGAACATAAATTTTGTATGGCAAAAAAATTCCTCATGGGGGGGTGGGTTATGACCCCCCTAACCCCCCCTTGGCTACGCCTCTGGAGCGGACCTATTCATCGGGATTGTCCGATCTGAGTCTTGAGACAAACTGATTTTTAGGTCTTCTACTGTGTACTGTTTAGATTTCTTCATCTTAATTTCGGACTGTTTCATTTCATTTCACTGTTCTGTGAAATAATGAAAATATGTTCATAACTGTTACATTGGAAAATCTTTGAACAATCATTATTTTAATAGAATTTACTACCGACTCCCGTATTGCAGGGGTGGAGAGGGTTTACAGTACGGCATTAAGTATGAACAAGATCTTTAGAGAATATTAGGGTCCGGCACTTTCTTTGCACCGCCCCAACGCACTTCTGTAAGGTTCAGAAAATACGGCATTGGAGAACAAATAGACTACGTTGGACTCTGGTGGTTTTAATTCACCAACAAAAAGAGCGTTCCATATCTAAACGAACTCAAATTTTGAAAAGAAAAAAAAAGTTATGTGTAACTTTTTTAAAGGTAAACGCTTTTATTTAAACTTTTGTAGTAAATAAATAAATAGAGTGATCTCTCACTTATGCGCGAGACAGGAGACAGCGAGAAAAACGCGTATAAACGAAAAACTACTTAAAGGCAGTGGCGGCACGTGGGATACAGCAAGTACAGCCGGGCTGCACTTGAAATTATCAGCACATACTTTAAAATAATTTATTCTACTAATTATCCTAAATTCAGATTAGAATTGTGGAATTCCTACGGTAAATTAAAAAAATCTCCGAAAAAACCAAACAAAAAAAAGAAACGTATTGTGGCCGTATCGCTCATTCAGAAAAAAAGCACTTTAATCTTCCCGCAATTCAATTGGGAAAATCTTTGGTTCAGCCCAGAGCGCTGAAAAGAAAATTGGCAGCACCGTTGCCATGACAACAACTACGTAAGCAGCCTCTCCGGCATAGGGAGTATGCAGCTGATACAGCCGATGAAAGATTTTTTAAAGGCGGCTGAACTTGAGAACTCGACTAACTGATTGGCTCGGAATCGGACGAGAAGTGAGGGAGGAGGTAAGGAGAATATATGTTTGGAAAACTCTCGACTTTATATTGCTGAATTTATCAAGAAGGTAAGCCTGAATAGACGCTTATGAATGGACAATTACCCATCAAAGCAGTATTGTTTTTAAGTAAGCAAGAACTGGCATTTAGAGGACATGGCGAGCGAGAAAATTCTTTAAACATGTGAAATTTTAAAGAGCATTTAAAATTATTGATATCGGAATTAAAACAACGCCTTTTTATGGGGACATCACTGACCGATTCGCATGTTTAAAAGAAAGGAGGATTGATTTGACTTATAAAAAATAAGTAAGTTTTCTTTTTTTTCTTTTCTTATCAAGCTATCGTTACAAAAGAAAATTCTAAGGAAACTTCGAATCAGACACGGATTAATGCAATTTTGAGGATAAGAGCGGCTGGCTGAAATGTATGTCCATTTTATGGAAGTAAAATAGGATCTCTTACATTTTTTATGCAATTTCTTTTTTTTTTCTTTCCTCGGTGAGGGCTTAATCCGCCAGCTTTCGAATTCAGTAACAAAGATTTTCCAATCCTGTCCGGAGGAAAGGGGGGGGGGGGCTCATATGCTTCCGGCTGCACTAACAGTTTTGACCACGGGCCGCCACTGCTTAAAGGAGCTTAAAAGTGAAATATCAGTGCATTGAACTACTACACCATATTGTTAATTAATACAGAGTGCGGCATGTAAAACCAGCCCTTAAAGTCAACACATAAAATGAAATGTTATGTACTGCAAATGATTACTCACTTTCACAGTAGGTAGCTGAAAGTGCCCTCCGCGCTTACTCTATTTCTGATGAACACCAAGAAAATATTAATGGTTATAACCCAAATTTTGTTCAATTGATATTAGTACTTTCTTCCAAAATAATTTTAAATACGTATAAATGTTGCGTACTAATGTCTGAAAATATAGGCTAAAAAAGAAAAATCTATTATAATTCTGATTAAAAATAAATAGTACCTACTAATCTCACATAATCTTACTTACTAGAATGAAATGTCGAAATACAATATTTATCTACACTCATGTCCATAAATTAAGGATAATTCAGAATCACACAGAAATTGATCTCTAAAATAAAAATTTCACCTGTGGAATGATCACACACATCTTGAAGAAGAATATGCAAATTACAGGAAACCACCAGATGGCGTGGATGGTACGTCACAATGACGAGAGTGTAAGAGAGGGGTATATAAGGAATGGTGGCAAACAGTAGCGGATCGAGAAATTCTGTTTTGCGAGGGGCTAAGTTTTGAAAAAAGCTTATTTCACCCAAACAAAATGTACAATAAAGCAAAATTTTAGTCTAAACCAATGTAAAAACTTTTGGGGGGGGGGCTAAGTGATTAAAAAAGATCACTTTACATATTCAAAGTGCATAATGAAGCAGAATGTTACCCTCTAGCAATTTCTTTTGGGGGGGCTGAAGCCCCCTAGCCCCTCCCCTGAATCCGCTACTGGTGGCAAAGAAGTAAAATTGTTCACAAGCGCTGTGAAAGCCTTTCAGTGCAAAAACCGCATAGTTATGGCACAAAGGAGGCATTTGGATGATGTTTTACGTGGCAGAATTATCGGACGACTGGAATGTGGACGTACCCAGCTGGAAGTCTCCGAGGAACTTGGAATCGCCCTGAGTGTCATCTCCAGGCTTTGGCAACGATTCCAAGATGATGGTAATGTGAGTAGACGTTACAGCACAGGTCGCCCCCGAGTTACAACGCCGAATGAGGACCGCTATTTGGCAGTTACTGCCAAAAGAAACAGACGGAGTACAGCATCAGACCTGTCTCGTCAGCTCTCTTCAGCTACCGGTACGACAGTTTCAAGGCAGACCGTGTACAGACGCTTAGGGCACATTGGTCTATATGCTCGTAGGCCTGTCAGATGTGTTCCACTTACCTCAACTCACTGTCGCCTGCGATTAACCTGGAGTAGAGAGCATGCATTGTGGACACCGCAACAGTGGTCTTGTGTGATGTTTTCCGACGAGTCCAGGTTTAGTTTGGAGTCTGATTCTCGCCGGACATTCATCTGGAGAGCGCCAGGTACCCGTTACCACCAAGAGAACACCATTGAAAGACACCGTTACGGTGGTGCAGGATGGCTCGTTTGGGGAGGAATTATTCTTGGTTCCAGAACTGACCTGCATGTTCAGAGTGTAACGATGACAGGCCACATCTATCGGGATGTCATTCTGGAACAACATGTACGTTTGTTTCGGGGCGCCGAATTTGTGTTTATGGATGACAACGCCCGTCCTCAGCGTGCAAACATTGTAGACGAATGCCTTCAATCGGAGGATATCACCCGTATGCATTGGCCAGCATACTCACCGGACTTGAATCCAATAGAGCATGTGTGGGATATGCTTGGCCGACGAATTGCAGCCCGTCAACCCCCTCCCACCTGTCTACCGGAACTTCGGTGTGCATTGCTTGATGAGTGGTGCAATATTCACCAAGATCAGATTGATCATTTGATACTCAGCATGCCTAGGCGTTGTCAGGCCTGTATTGCATCGTCCGGGAGACATACTCCGTATTAACCATCCTACTAACCATGTTATACTGTTTTTTGTAAATAGGTTCTTTTTTGAAATTTGGTCAAGGGAGTAAAACTTGCAATTTTTATTAATTATGTCAAACATATAGCATCTTTTTTGCTCTTTACTTTTTGTTTAATAAATAGACTTTACAAATAAGTCAAATTTGTTTTGCTTCTTTCTCTTTCTTTGCCTGAACTTCATTATCCTTAATTTATGGACATGAGTGTAGAATCCAAGTCTAACATCCCCAGCCATAACATTTTTAAATTTGAATCATTTGTAAGTCATGATATGAAATAAATAAAATTTTATAGAGTGTATTTTTCTTTTGCATTAAAAAATAAATTACCCATTTAAACCCACATTCTCGAAAAAAACATATCTTAATGAAGTTTACTAATTTTGCATTTAAAATTAATACAGTCAAAATCTTTTTAGGTGTGAAAGTTATGAATGCATTGCATAAAGTGACAAAAATGTTATATTTTTAACATAATTAATAACAGAAAACAGTCAATGAATTTTTTTTTAATTTTAAATAAAAAAATTAATAAATAATATCTTTTCATACTTAATTGACCCGATCTTATCCAATTAAGTATAAATACATTGCAATAAAAGGATATTAAAATATTTTTATATACAAGATTTTCTTAACTCACAAATCTCTCTGTACAACTATACCTTAACAAACTAGTTAAAAACAGCGGAAACTACTTACCTGTAACATCTTATGTGTTTTTTTTTTTTTACAAAGTTTTTTAATTACTTTATAGTTAAAAACAGATAAATGAAAAGAATTTTTGTTATTATGTATTTAATGAATGTATAAGAATTTAAAGTTTGAATTTTAATCTTTTGAAACTAAAATATTATTTTAAAAAGTTTAAAAGAAATAAAAACATTATTTTCATTTATATATTAATTGACGAATACAAATATTTTAAAGAGTACAAAATTTCTTACTACATAATTTTCGAAAAATTTAAAGAAAGGGGGCTTTGCTGATATAAGTGAGACCTGGGCAGCTGCCCTGGGTTTTGTCCGTAACAACTGTTAACAACATTTCCAATTCAAGCAAGCCCGCTATTTCGCTACAGTTAAGAAATTAGCATATCGATGACATAATTGTATTAAAAGCTGAAAGAGTTTATTAATAGAAATAAAGAAACGATACGCGTGAACTCTAAAAATTTACGTAACCGCATCGAATGGGACCCCGCATTGTCTTAAGGTGTTAATCCGTCTTTAAAAGCTTTGCTCCCTAACACCGAACTGCACGGCTCTGGTCATCTCGAGTAAAGTTGAGAAATCAGTGCCCCAGAATTTTTTCAACCAGTTTCTTAGCATTCTCCGAATTACTGTTGTCATTAGTATAAAAGAAAGGGAAAAATCATTTCCGATCACATCCGATCGAATTCTGAGAACAAAAGCTATTAGAGCCTTTTATTCCTTGGGATTACAACTTTCACCATGCATTTCTCCGTAAGTGTATTTTTTTCTCATGCTTTTTCTTGGTATGCTAGTTGAATTTCATATTTGTGTTTGGATTAATATCGCTCTTGAGAGAGACTACTTTTCTCACTCAGAAAATTTATTTAAGTACTTAAGCATTGTATAAAGCACGCAATTTTTTTCGCTCATTGTTAGCAAAATGTATATTCTATTATGAATAAATATACATGAACCAATGAGCACATAATGAAGAATACATTAGAAATTCAATGGATAGCAACTGAAAAAGAAAGTTAAAAATATTTTTTTTGTAAAGTTAACCAACTGAATACAGTTCTCTTTTTACATCCTACTATATAGTTAAGCTAATCTCTGACTCACTGACTCTGTCACAATTCCGGTTCAAATACTACAAAGCAACATTTTTACCGTCATTAAAAAGTTATTGTCTAAAAACGAAATAAAATTCACACCGTTGATGAGATCGGTTTGAAATTTTTCATAATTATGTAAAAAAGTATTGAAAATAGTCTGCGCTGCCTTAAAAATTTGGAAATTACCCGGTTCTCCAAAAGATTTTTCGCTATTTCCGCGAGTAAAAAAAGGTAATCATTTGTATCACAAAATCAGCCGTTATCAGGCTTTGAAGGGAAAATTTCGATTACAACTCATTTAAAATAGTTTTTCCAGATTACTCAGTTTATTTTCTTTTTCACAAGTAAAATGATTTCCTCTGCATAAAATGATTTCCTCTGCATGAAGCATTGGTATAAGAGGGGCTGTTCCCACAAAATGAAATCGTTCGAATGCAAAAAGTTTCCGCTCGTTTCCAAAAGAGCATGAAATTCGATTCTGGCAGGAATATGAAGTAATTTATTTTAAGTGGACGAAGATTAAATATGAGTGCAGATATATTTTTGTCAAATGTTTCTTCTAGCGTCCGTTGTAATTGCCTTCACAACGGGCTTTATTTTCTAGTTTTCAGTATTCAACTGTCAGTTAAAAGAAATCAGATACATATATGAGTGCCAATGTATATTAAAAGAGTCGGCGTAACTCTATTATATCGAGTTAACTCTAAAGAAATGCCTTATCTAATTAATTTTTAATTAAAGATGTATGTAATTATGTGCATTAGAATAATTTCTATAGTCGATTACTTCTATTCGAGTAGAATCAATTACGATTTATCGAAAAGTGAATATTCGAGATTTTAGTATACGTCATTTCTATTCGAAATTTCAAATGTCACGTGCTTTTCGAGTACGTACTGAGTGTTTGAATGAGTTTTTTTAACTCGATTACCTTAAATGCACTTAATAATTGAATAGTTTCATTCATTTATGCCCATCACTAGGTGTATGTCGGCGAAATAAAATCTTCCTCACGGTTTTGATACACAAATTAAAAAAATCTGATGTGTCCAACACATGACTTCCTTGCACGTCCATTAGATCAAAAATATTTTCGACGCACTTCCTCTAAACTTATTTGTTTGAAAGAGATAAAATATCAATAATAGTAAGGTTTAGCGATTTCTAGATGAATATTTCGATATCGCCAAGCTGAGTTCAATTTGAAATATTTCCTTCTGACACTTTATTTGGCGATATTTTACCAAAAGCCGACAAACTTGAGATAGTCTGCGAGATTTTGGGGATAGCCAAAGTAGTCATTGACCACAGACTTTCAATGAATTGAATGCATCCATACACCTCAATGTATTAAAAGTCATTTGGCTCACCCTGTAAATAAATTCTCAGTCGATTGCTGTCAAAAAAGATATGGAAAACAGTTAGATATTGCAATAGTTCTAAATACAAAAGTTCAAAAATCTACGGGTTAAAGTTTTAGTGTTATACAAAATACGAAATAATTTTTGGCGCCAAATTTGGCGATATTTCGGCGAAACTCGTCAATGTCGACGAAATTTGGCGAGATTTTAAGCATGAACCAAACAATGACAGATTATCGCCAAATTTGGCGATATTTCGCCAAAACTCGCCAAGAACGATGACAAATGGCGATACTTTGGGCATGGACCAAATGACTGACTATCGCCAAATTTGGCGATATTTCGCCAAAACTCGCCAAGGTCGAGGACAGACGGCGAGTTTTTGGGCATGCACCAAACAATGACTGTCTACAGTTGTATTATATTGAAGATGTCCATAGACATTAAAGTACTAAAATTCTTTTCGGTGGTCCTGTATATAAACTCTCCAGTAGATTGGAACCAAAAATCGAGATACACAACTAGATGTTACAACATTCTTATATATGAAATTTCATAATAGTTTTTGAGATTTGAGAGTTAAATATGCACACACGTACACCAAAAGTCGCCAAGCTTGGCGACTTTTGGCATAGTTCTTGAGGGAGGCACGTGACCCTGGTCGGACCATTACCTAACTTATGTTGTAGGACGGTATTGTGCTTGAAATGGATGAATGCCCCTAAAATTGCCATTGACCGTAATGTATTGGAAATCTTTTGAGTGTTCCTGTAGCAGAACTACAAATGATAAAGACACTTTTTTTAATGGAGAAATTCATTTTCTAACTCTTTACAGCATACATCACTTCTGAGTCGTTTGAAATAGCCCAATACCTCTAAAAAACGCTTTGATGAATTTCGGCCCGTAGAGCGTAATGTATTTCGAATCTTTTGGGCGGTTCTGTAGATAAACTATCCAGTCGAATGGAATCGAAAGGGGAGGTGCACAACTAGATGTTACAGCAATCCTAAATATAAAGTTTCAACATTCTACGCCTAATAGTTTTTGAGATATGAGAGTTTAATGAGTTTCGGCCCATTGAGCGTAATGTATTTCGAATGTTTTGGGCAGTCCTGTAGATAAACTATCCAGTCGAATGGAACCAAAAGGAGAGGTGCACAACTAGATGTTACAACTATCCAAAATATGAAGTTTCGACATTCTACGCCTAATAGCTTTTGAGTTAGGCGAGTTTAATGAATTTCGGCCCATAGAGCGTAATGTATTTCGAATCTTTTGGGCGGTCCTGTACATAAACTATCCATTCGATTGCCACCAAAAGGGGAGGTGCACAACTAGATCATAGAACAATCCTAAATATCAAATCTCAACATTCTACGACCAATAGTTTTTGAGATATGCGAGTTACATACATACGTACGTACGTACGTACGTACAGACGGCATGGAAAAACTGGCCACAGCAGACTCGCCGCTGGTCAAAATGAGTTGCAGACGCGTTAATATGATCGTGCATGCTAGCCTACGATAGGATCCATCGAAAAAAATTTTTAAATTAAATTTAGAGGTAGTCAAAATCGGTTTTTTTGTCGAAATTTGGCCCCCAAAATTTTTCGGGATCACATTACTTCCTTATACTACGTACAAGGAAGTAATAAACATTTATACCAGGAACTCGAAAAAAAAAAAATACAATTTTAAAAATAACAAATTAAAGTGCTGATTATACCCAAGATTAATTAGTTAAGACCCAATTAGATTACTGGTTGATTTTATGTATAAACGCGTTACTTTTTAACGTGTTATAAGATCATACTTTGAAAATTTGGTTTCCTTTGTAAACTTACTGAACATCTTTCTCATGTTATTTATTTTAGGGTTTAGTTTTACTTGCTGTCATCAGCATAGCTGTGGGAAGCTACATTCCCCATCATCATGAGGTAATTAAATAACTTTTTTTATTCCTTCTTTTTAATACAATAGATTCAACTGTAAATTGATACAGAGGTAAACCTAATCATTTAAACTTCTCGCAAATCAGGAATGAAAGTTTTGAATTTACTTTGACTTTTTAATAAATAATATAATTCTTAAGAAATGGCTAAAATCTAACGTATTTAAGATTTGTTTGGTCATTTCTACGGAGTGTATTAATATAAATGAATTATAAATATGTATGGTTCACACACAAGCAAAGAGATAGTATTATAGTCATAATTTGTAAATTTTGAAGAAATTAAATATTCTTGGGAAAATTAATACTCTTGATTAAGCTACAAAGGATCACAACATTCGATACTTTATTGTGGTGAAGATTCATAGAATTTGGTCCGAGAATCGGTGCCGGTTTGCCTGACTCGGTTGTCTGTCCACGAAAAAATAAATAAAATGTATTAATAAGAAGCAACAAATATTGTGCAAACTAAAAGATTCATTTGTATAACATTTTATTTTGTAATTTTTTAAATATTACTATTTTTATCTGATCCCAGTCTGCCAAATATTTTCCCCCCTCTTTTCCTAAATTCTCAAGAGCAAAAGGTTGAAAAATGCTGCTCTTCGCGCGCAATTTTTAGTGCGTCACATGGCTGGCGTACCTTTAACAACTACAACAGCAAAAATTATTTTCTTTATAAAATAAAAAAGCCTTTGAAGAATTAAATAAAAAGACCTCTTAAAAATATACTTTATACACGCATCAAAGTGCTCTTATAACCTTTCTCTTTATTTAATTTATTTATGTTTCAAAGTTTTTATTGCTAGAGTATAAACTATGAAAGAGAGAGAGAATGAAACGATAAAACCACCACGAACAGTGAACACGTTAAGTTTATTCAGTAGATCACACCGCAAATTTAAGAGCCTCCCAAGCTTTGTATTAAGCTAAAATTAGTGTTCTACGTATTTAATGAAGTGTTGCATGCAATTTTGGTAAAGGAGATAGCGTTGTCTTGGCTGGTTTTGATTATCTACAAGTTAGCATGAAATAAGTGCCTGAACATCCATCTCCATACTGATAAGACAGCCTGAAACCCTCTGTAGTTGAATAGAATTTATCATTATGTGTTGCTCGTCTGCCAAACTGTAATGGAGTGTAGCCAAAACTTCCTATATATTTAGCAATTATTAGACATGACTTAAGAGGTGGCTTGCAAAGTTTACTTATATTGCATGCAGAAATTTATAAAATTATTTTAAAATACTCTAAAAATTTAAAATGGTTGAAAAGTGATATGATGTCGTAATACCCACAATAACAACAATGTATCATTCTAGTACGCAGAATGTATGTGGGTTGGAAATGGAATTAATGGTTAAGATGTATCAGTCAGGCTTGATTTTTGAATCAACGGATGAAGGTTTCCACTCGACTGCTTTCAGGCTCTAAGCCGTAGTTAACCCTTTAACAGTCAGCAGTCTCGCTGTGAGAAACCAGGTAGTTTTGACATGTGACTGTCATTCTCATGTATTCGAAAAAATACAGAAGCATTAGTCAATTTTCTCTTCTATATGCTATAAGATTAATTTGATTTTTTACGCAATGCTTAAAGATGACCTAGGAACGAGTTACTCTATCACATTCTTTATACATATTTTTTTTTTAAGGAAAAGCATCAATTGTCCATAAAATGACTCAAGATTTACGTCGGAATTTAATTTATCCCTATTGGAGGCATCTGGAAAACTAGGGAATGTGACAAAAATGTCTGCCATCAGAAAGATTACTAAGGGATGGGGGGGGAGAGAAACTATTATAATATGAAAAAAATGTATATGTACAGATTATATAAGTATAAATACAGGGCCGGCGACAAAATTTTCGGGTCCCAGGGCAGGTATTTACGGCGGGCCCCTCCCCCTTCAAAAAATAAAAATAAAATAAAATAAATAAATAAATCTTCCATTTTTTTTTTAAATCCAGAAAAGTTTTTTAAACACTTTAGGATTATTACACTTTAAATTTACCGTAGGCCATATATCCAAAACTTTGTACATGATAAAATTTCCATTAATAGAATGCAAATATTATCAGAATTATAATGTATAATATAATTCTGAAATTATTCATACACAGGATCACTAATTAAATGTCCAGTACTCGCTATTTGAAATCTAAATCAGAGTTATTATAAAATCCGTAGCCAAATGAATAATGCAGGAAGAAAAACGTTAGCAAACACTAATGAGAGTTAATGCTGCAGGCCAATTTTGCTGAGTATGACTTACCAACATCAGTGCGAAAATGTATTCTTGCACTGATGAAGGCAGTTGATGTTTGCATCAAGTTCTTACGAATACAGCTGCGTGAATTAAATGAAAGTTTTGGGAGGCAGAAAAAATTCCCCCCCCCCGTGGGATTTGTACGCGAAACATTCATATATACGTCCTCCAGGATCCCCCATCTCCTAAGGCCCAGGCCCGGAGAAAATTGCCCCCCTCTCGGCGGGCCTGATAAATGTATATGTATAGAACTAACAAACACTGACTGTGAAGTTAGGAAATTCTGAAATTTCTAATGTAGATAATTTCAATGCGTAATTTGTAATTTGTACCATAAAAAAGGGACGCAAATCTGATGCTGCCATCTGTTGTCTCACGTAGGTACTAAAGCGTCAAAATAAAATTTAAAATCTGAAAACTATAGCATGTTTTAAATAAAAAAAATAATAATAAATAAAATATGTTAAATATGTTTTTTTTTAAAGTAACCACCGCCCTTCAAAGGGTTAACTGATGTGGAGAATTCCTCCTTCTTTTGCAGATACATCACCACCCTCAGCCCTACGCTTTTGGCTACAGCGTCAAGGACCACCACGGCGAGCAGCACCGAGAAGAATCCGGTGACGGCCACAGCGTGAGAGGGAGCTACGGCTTCACCGACAGCAGGGGCGTCCACAGGCAAGTCCACTACGTCGCCGACCACGGTGGCTTCAGGGCCGAAGTCAAGACCAACGAGCCTGGAACTGCCAACCAAGATCCCGCCGCCGTCAAGATGCTATCGTCCGCTCACAACGGCGGCTACGCTCTCGGACACGGCATCGCGGCGAGCGTGATCGGGGGACCGGTGGGCATCATCGGTCACGGTTCGGTGGGGCACGGATACAGCGGTCCCTTGCACGGAGGTTACGTCTCCCGCTACGACAGCAGATACGGATACGTCTGAAGCGGATGAGCGGAGATTAGTTGCCTGTTTTTGTTCTTGTTTAAAGAAATGGTGCCTGTCGGGGTGCTCAAGGGACTCTGTCTAAGCATGTTTTCTTGAAAGTTTCCTGCTGCAGCTTTAGATTTAAAAAAAAATCTAGAGTGAAGGTCTTTATGCCAAATCTCTCTCATTTCCTTTTCACCTGGGCATTTGCTTTTCTTTGTTGTACTTTTTGAATAAAATGTTATTCTCTTACGTTGGGTTTATGATTTAGCTATATTTACACATGTATATAACCTCTTCAGGACCAGTGGTGCATATATCAGACCAAAAGTCGCATCAGAGACCACAAATGTAGATCCGCGCCTTGCTGGGTTTCTTCACCGGACCAAACTGCACAATCATAATTGAAATGCATAAAATCTTTTACAGCTCTGATGAGCTGTCTTTTACAGCTAAAATCTTTTACAGCTCTGATGAATCTTTTACAGCATGATCACTAAAAAGACCCGAGGTCAAAGGAAAAATTTACAGTGTATAAAGGTACAAATTTTGTTAACAAAACAATAATAATGAAGTCTTTTTTGGGGAAAATTTAGCCTTTTACACCTTTTGGTCCCTCCCCCGTAATTTTTGGACCCCCCCTTCCCGAAATTTTTTTCTGGGTACTGCCCTGGCTGACTTAAACCACTTTCAATGGCTTTCGAAGGAAAAAAATCACCTCGAATAATCGTTTTCAGAGGGTCATACAAAAATTACGAAAGAAAATATTTTTTTTCCACACTAGCAATAAACGTTTACATTTAAATTCATGTATAGCCCCCCCCCCTCTCCCCATCATCTTTCTTTAAATATATCTCAGAGGCGTTTTATAATGAAAGGCAGAAATTTTGCATATCACATCTTTAGTATATAGGGTACATTTTTCTGCTGGAAATTTTTGTACGGGGATCGTATAAAAATTTAGAAAGCGTAACATTTGAAAACTAACGAGAGGAATTTTTTATTAAGAGAGTCATATTTCCGATCTTATTTTGAACATTTTTTAATTTACTTCATCCACTTATTTTTAAAAGATAAAGAATTTTCTTATCTGTATGGGATATGACGGAGGTCGATAATAGTCATGGTCGAAAATTTTTAATTTTTTAAAACTTAAGTCAAAAACGGCTTAAGTTAAAAAGGAGCCTACTGTATTTTAAAATGAGTAATCCCAATAAAAATAGATTGTTTGGTTCCACGGAAAATTATCATACATGTGTAATGTACACTCGCTGCAGGTCTTGCAAACGAAGGACTTGGTGCTTCCTCAATATTCACTGAAGGTCTCGCAAAAGAAGGACTCAGTGCTTCCTCAATGTTCACTGAAGGTCTCGCAAAAGAAGGATTTGCCTCTTCCCGAATGTTTGCTGAAGGACCTGCGAAAGAAACTGGAGTAGCTGAAGGGTTCGAAGAGCTTTTGAAGAAAGGATTCGCTATTGTTCCAATTAACTTAAAGTCAGAAATGGAGTCACAGTTGAAAAAAAGATTTCCTGTGGCAACACCATTCGGTTCTTCTGAATTAGCCAAACTAGGACTTATTTATTCACCGCAACTTTTTAAAGGTAACATTGCACTTGATTTGAAAGAAGCTGAGTCCAAGAAAGAAGGCCTAGATTTCAATAAAGTTTTTCCTTTTACGCCTTTATTTTCTAAAGCACCATTAAAACCCGATGGATTTGAGTATGGCGGACCACTTTTAGGAGGTTTTGTAAAGGGTTACGATGCACGGTATTATTGAATGATACGATTTCGATACGATAACTCTGAATCTCATAATATACGATAATGTTCCTACTTAAACATTTTGTATATTAAAGTAATTTCTGCTCATATGAGTTTGAAGTGTGGGCTATTCATAATGTGTGTAAAAATTCATTGATAAACAATCAAGTATCAAGCAACATTTTCATTCATAAAAATAAGATATCACGAAAAATAAATATTTTTTACGATATCGTGTATTTTAGAGAAAATGTATGAAAATTTCTGTTTCTTTTGTATTGAAAATGTTATTGAATAAAATTGCAGAACATTATATGCTTACTGAGGGATCTCAGGTATTTCTTCTGTATGTGTAAACCACTGTGTTGCTATATTTGAATGCAATAAAAAATAAGCATATCATAACTTTTTTTTATTTGTCAATTACATTAGAAATGCACAGTACATTTAGAGAAAAATGCTGCTTATTGTACACCTTGTAATGGATGAAGCTTGCTTTTCTGCATATTAACTCTTTCAGACCAGGTGTCCACAATTATGGACACAATTTTTAAAGCAACATTTTAAAAATAAACAAATGAAAAAATATTTAAGTTGAAAATGGTTGCGTACATTTACGAAAATCATGATTTTTTATTTCATTACAAATTTAATCTCTATTTTTATGAAAATGTACAAGTATATCTGTTAAAGATAAATTATTTAATCAGGTCTGAAAAGTTTAACGAAGGAGAGAGTTCTTGAAAACTGCGAAATCGGTAAATCATCGAGCGATTTTTAAATAGTTTCATTTAATTAAAAAAAAAATCAGTAACAAATAAAATGAGTCATATTCATTTTGATTTAAATATATGTAAGAACATGCAGCAGTCAGCTGATCTGCTTCAGGTGAGTATTAGAGATGAGTTCGGGCTCATTTTTTGAAGCCCGAGCCCGCCCGAGCCCGAGGACTTTTAATCCGAGCCTGCCCGAGCCCGAGCAATATTATTTAAGTCGGAGCCCGAGCCCGCCCGAGACCGAAAATTCAGCTAGATAAATAAAATTCAGTTACTTCATTGATACAATACGATAAATTTTGCCGTTTGTGCAAATTAAAGACAAATATAGTTTCAAACTCTTAATGCACTTTCTAATTCTTTATATCCATGTTTATCAAATAATAACAGTAATGTTACTATTTTTATTAAAAATTCCGTTGAGTACTCACATCAGTGTTAAACATTCGTATGTACTTAAAATGTTAGATACTGAAAAATACAAGTTATAAATCTCGTAGAGTGACATTAAAAAATGTTATATTTAAAACACGTCCAGAAAAGAGGTTTTGCATAATAAATTCAAGAAATTTGCATATTTGCATAAAATTGCATAAGAATATATTATTGCATAAGAATTTAGTTGATAGGAACAAAATTACTGTTAAAAAATATTTTAAGATACGGTGTGAATATATACATTTAACTAAGATAGACCAGTAAATAAAAAGGCCAAAATATTGACTTAACAGCACATGCGCAAATGAAATAGCACAACACACCATTTAGTAAATTATGTGAAAAAGCTAGCTTTTTACCCATCCATTATTTTCTTGCAAGTCCTAGCATCACATCAGTACGTTTATTTTTCTGATGAATCGCTTTTTAAAATCCGTTTCAAGGAGTATTCTCAATAAAGGAGACATTTTTCACGAGCCCGAGCCCGCCCGAGCCCGAACTTAGTCGTGAATTACAGAGCCCGAGCCCGGTTCGGGCCCGGGCTCGGGCTCGGGCTTTCGGGCTCGGGCTGAGCCCGTCTCATCTCTAGTGAGTATTGCACACTTGAGTTGGTTTGCAGCTGTGTTAGTTCTTCAAAGTCAAGTTCAGAGAATTCCCGCTATTATCATAACATACTTCTTGGTATACGTGGATCTTGCGTAATGGGATCACTCTCACACATGCGACAAAATGTTTATAATTATGATCACTAATATATATATATATATATATATATATATAATATATAATAGCTTACTTACGTAAAGTGAAATCCCAAGATAATCCAATGAAAAAGTGAAAAAAATATAAAAAAATAAAAAAGTAGATAGCACATGGTGCCAATCGAAATTTCATTACATTATCGGTTTTTCTTTTTCCAAATATATAGCGTAACATTACAAAAAGTTGATGTTTTTTTTTTATTAATGCACATTTTATTTTATCCTTCAGATCCTCATCGTTTTCAAAATAGCAGAGAATAAACTGTCAAAAATACATAAAATGTGAGTACAAATTAGGGTGGAGGATTAAAATACTCTTTAAGAAGAACTGTTACACTTATTTGATTAAAAATAGCAGAAAAGGAGATATAATATGATGAACCTACTCATTTTGCTCTGGCTTATCAGTGCTATTACCTTTAAAAAAGTTTTGTTCTCCATGGCATACTTGTCAACTTCTGTTGAATATCCGTAAAATATATAGATTTTGGTTGATGTACGGATATGAAGAGTAATTTTAGGGATTTTTTTTTTTTTTGCCGTTCTCATTTTTTTTTTAAATTTAACCTTTTCCCATCCGTCTATAGAATGTATTTTTTACCTTCAGCATCTGTTCATTTAAACCTCCAGTACAAGTCATTAACGGAATTACTCTTTTCTTTTTAGTATTTTTTTTTAAGCAAGGGGAGAAATTGCATAGAAAATTATGTTCTAGTATTCCAGTTTCAATCTTTTTACATGCTTCTTGTGGATGATTATTTTTTCTTCAGCATCCCTTTATTAAATTAAATCTAGACTGCTGTAGGATTAAAATTTGACTTTTATTTTGCAATCAATTATTATTATTTTTTTTCAGATTTACGGTAGTGAAATAACTTCAAGTTTTCTTAAAAGATCTGCATAAGCGTTTGTGAAACATTTACTGGCAATAGCTAATGAAAGTTGTAACATACTATTTAACAGATTCAAAATGGCAGAATTTATCATAGTAATTTAACTATTATTTATTAAAAAACAGTTATTAGTTTGTTTAATTATTTTGGCCGGCAAAAGTTTAAAAACGAGGCCACTTTCACCATGCGCTTGTCGAGGTTTTTTGAAGAAATTCCACAATCAATCCTGTCTTACTGGTTCTTCTTTCATTGTTTTATCAAATTTCGAAAAAATAAATCTTCTTCTTTCATTGTTTTATCAAATTTCGAAAAGTTTCAAATTTCAATCAAAAAAAAAAGTAAGAAAATCTGAAACACTTTCAGATTTTAAATACGCACTAAAGTGCTACATATTAAAAGCGTATCATAATCCATGCGCCTTAAGTATTTTTTTTCCTTATTCCATTAAGTTGGAAAGTGTATCATTATTCATGAGTGTGATTAAACAAATTTAAAATTGATATTTCTAACACCCTTTTTCTGGATGTAATGCATTAGAAATTGAAGGAAAAAGGACGCGCAAAATAATCCATAATTTGATCTGAATGAAAGTTTCAAAAACTTAATTTTTTGTTTGTCTGTGTAACATGTTTTTTTACTTCTTTGTACGTAGTATGAGGAAGTAATGTGATCCCGATAAATTTTGGGGGCCAAATTTCGACAAAGAAACCGATTTTGACTACCTCTAAATTTAATTTTAAGAATTTTTTCGATGCATCTCATCGTAGGCTAGCATGCACGATCATATTAACGCGTCTGCAACTCATTTTGACAAGCGGCGAGTCTATTGTGGTCAGTTTTTCCATGCCGTCTCTACGTACGTACGTATGTATGTAACTCGCATATCTCAAAAACTATTGGTCGTAGAATGTTGAAATTTGATATTTAGGATTGTTCTATGATCTAGTTGTGCACCTCCCCTTTTGGTCGCAATCGAATGTATAGTTTATGTACAGGACCGCCCAAAAGATTCGAAATACATTACGCTCTATGGGCCGAAATTCATTAAACTCTCCTAACTCAAAAACTATTAGGCGTAGAATGTCGAAACTTCATATTTTGGATAGTTGTAACATCTAGTTGTGCACCTCCCCTTTTGGTTCCATTCGACTGGATAGTTTATCTACAGGACCGCCCAAAACATTCGAAATACATTACGCTCAATAGGCCGAAATTCATTAAACTCGCATATCTCAAAAACTATTAGGCGTAGAATGTTGAAACTTTATATTTAGGATTGTTGTAACACCTAGTTGTGCACCTCCCTTTCGGTTCCATTCGACTGGATAGTTTATCTACAGAACCGCCTAAAAGATTCGAAATACATTACGCTCTATGGGCCGAAATTCATCAAAGCGTTTTTTAGAGGTATTGGGCTATTTCAAAAGACTCAGAAGTGATATATGCTGTAAAGAGTTAGAAACTGAATTTCTCCATTAAAAAAAGTGTCTTTATCATTTACAGTTCTGCTACAGGAACACTCAAAAGATTTCCAATACATTACGGTCAATAGCAATTCTAGGGGCATTCATCCATTTCACGCACAATACCGTCCTACCACATAAGTTAGGTAATGGTCCGAACACGGTCACGTGCCTACCTCAAGAACTATGCCAAAAGTCGCCAAGCTTGGCGACTTTTGGTGTACGTGTGTGCATATTTAACTCTCAAATCTCAAAAACTATTATGAAATTTCATATATAAGATTGTTGTAACATCTAGTTGTGCATCTCGATTTTTGGTTCCAATCTACTGGAGAGTTTCTTTACAGGACCACCGAAAAGAATTTCAGTACTTTAATGTCTATGGACATCTTCAATATAATACAATTGTAGTCAGTCATTGTTTGGTACATGCCCAAAATCTCGCCGTCTGTCCTCGACCTTGGCGAATTTTACCGAAATGTCGCCAAATTTGGCGATAGTCAGTCATTTGGTCCATGCCCAATGTATCGCCATTTGTCATCGTTCTTGGCGAAATATTGCCAAATTTGGCGATAATATGTCATTGTTGGTCCATGCTAAAAATCTCGCCAAATGTGGTCGACATTGACGAGTTTCGCCGAAATATCGCCAAATTTGGCACCAAAAATTATTTCGTATTTTGTATACCTTTAAAACTTTAACCCGTAGAATTTTTAACTTTTGTATTAGAACAATATTATAATATTTAACTGTTTTCAATATCTTTTTTGACAGCAATCGACTGGGAATTTATTTACAAGGTGAGCCAAATGACTTTAAATACATTAAGGTGTATGGATGCATTCAATTCATTGAAAGTCTGTGGTCAATGACTACTTTGGCTATCCCCAAAATCTCGCAAAATATCTCGAGTTTGTCGGCTTTTGGTGAAATATCGCCAAATAAAGTGTCAGAAGGAAATCTTTCAAAATGAACTCAGTTTGGCGATATCGAAATATTTGGCTAGAAATCGCTAAACCTTACTATTATTGATATTTTATCTCTTTCAAACAAATAAGTTTAGAGGAAGTGCGTAAAAAAACATTTTTGAATGAATAGACGTGCAAGGAAGTCATGTGTTGGACACATCAGATTTTTTTTTTTTTTAATTTGTGTGCTTGGCCCGACTACCGCTTATAAATCCACGTCAGAAGGAAAAACTTATTCAGATGTATTCTTTATCCAAGCGTTGCAGACGATAAAGGGATTTTTTTTTAATTTAAAACTGTGTATTCTATAAGTCGACGGCTTTGTAAAATAAAAACTCTTGTATTCTTTTTTTTTTTTTTTTTTGGATGAAAGATTTTTTTTTTTTTTTTTTTTTTTTTTGTATATTGCAGGAACAGTGTTTTTTTGGCGCCATGAAAAGTAGCCTGTTTTTTAATCCAGGACTTTAACTGTCTTTATTCCATATTTCATCCAAATCCTCCAAACCGTTTCAGCGTGAAAGAGTAACAAGCATACATTCAAACATTGATATTTATATAATATTAAAATAGTGTGTTTTTTTACACAAAGTTTTTATTTATTTTATCATTTAGCGCCAGTATTTTGAGTGTTTTTTCATTTATAATATTAGTATGATTAATAGAGACTGAGGCATGTAAAACCAGCCCTTAAATTCAATACATAAAATGAAATGTAATGTACTGAATATGATTACTCACTTTCACAGTAGGTGGCTGAAAATGACCTCCGCCCTTAATCTATTTCTGATGAACATCAAGAAAATATTAATGGTTATATACCCAAATTTCGTTCTACTGTTATTACTACTTTCTCCCCCCCAAAATAATTTTAAATACGTATAAATGTTGCGTACTAATGTCTGAAAATATAGGCTAAAAAAGGTAGCTCGGCTGTTCGAGCCTCGTCAGGGGGAAAGCCAAAGTTGTTAGCAATATTATGCTATACTACAAAGTTGTATAGCAATATTATGATTGTTGTTGCTTATCATCAGTTTATAAAATTTATTATTTCTTACATTTATCTTGATTTATTATTGATTACGCATTAAATATGTAACTAAAAATGCATTTAGAAATTGCGATTGCAGCTCCAATTTTTAATACTTATATATATATAAATTTAACTTTTGTTCTGAAGATATGTTTTTAAGCACTGATAAGTTTGAAAAAATGATGATGAGCAACCAGAATTTTAATTTTATTTTACAAATTTTCATTTTATGCTTAAATCGGCCGACATAGGATGACGTAATCCTCGAGCCAGCAGGCTTTAGTTCCGAAGGTCACGCCTGAAACCCCCTAATATTTTAGTTTCATTATTGCCATATTAAAACGATATTAATTGGCTATGTCATTTTATCTCTCATCTTTCGCGTATTTCGCCTGGTAACCCTATGTTGAAATTTTTATGATGGTAACCTATTTATAGAAAAATACATGTGATGCATATTCTACAGCTTACGAAATATTGTAACAATAGATTAAAGCTGTTGTGAACTAATAGTATTTAAATATATGTAAAATTATGTCGCATATTTCTGTGTCGCATTTTTGGGACATATTTTTCATACAATTTTAAATAAAGGAGGTGAGAGATAAAATGACATAGTCATTAAAAAATCATTTAAAAGCAAATTATTTATAATTCTTCATTAAAAAGACATACCTACTAATTTCACACCACCTTAAGCTACTAGAATGAAATGTCGATATGCAGTATTTATCTAGAATCCAAGTCTAACATCCCCAGCCATAACATTTTTAAATTTGAATAATTTGTAAGTCATGATATGCTATAAATAAAGTTTGATAGAGGGAATTTTTCTTTTGGATTTTTAAAAAAATATATAACCCACTTTAACCCACCTTCACGGGAAAAAAAACATCTCTCAATGAAGTTTAATATTTTTGCATTTAAAATTAGTATAGCCAAAATCTTATAAGGTGTGAAAGTTATGAATACATTGCATAAAGTGACAAAAAAGTTATATATTTAACATTATTAATAACAGAAAACAGTCAATGAATTTAAAAAAATGTTAATAAAAAAATTTAATGAATAATCTGTTTTTATACTTAATTGACCCCACCTTATCCAACTAAATATAAATTACATTGCAATAAAAGGATATTAAAAGATTTTTGTATACAAGAGTTTTTTCCTAACTCACAAAACTCTCTGTACAACTATACCTTAACAAACTAGTTGAAAACAGATAAGTGGAAAAAATTTTTCATAATATGTGTTTAATGAACGTTTAAGAATTTGAAGTTTGACTTTTTAGTCTTTTGAAACTAAAATATCATTTAATAAACTTTAAAAGAAATTCGAACACTATTTTTGCTTATATATTTATTGAAGAATACAAATATTTTAAAGAATGCAAAATTTCTTACTACATAATTTTCTGAAAATGTAAAGAAAGGCGGGCTTTTCTGAAATAAATGAGAACTGGGCAGCTGCCCTGGGTTTCGTTCGTAACAACTGGTTACAACATTTCCAATTCAAGCAAGCCCGCAGTTTCGCTACAGTTAAGAAAGTAGTATATCAATGACATAATTGGATTAAAAACCGAAAGCGTTTATTAATAGAAGAAATAAATAAACGATAGGCGTGAACTTGAAAAATTTACGTAACCGCATCGAATGGGACCCCGCATTGTCTTAAGGTGTTAATCCGTCTTAAAAGCTTTGCTCCCTAACACCGAACTGCACGGCTCTGGTCATCTCGAGTAAAGTTGAGAAATCAGTGCCCCAGAATTTTTTCAACCAGTTTCTTAGCATTCTCCGAATTACCGTTGTCATTAGTATAAAAGAATGGGAGAAATCATTTCCGATCACATCCGATCGAATTCTGAGAACGAAAGCTTTTAGAGCCTTTTATTCCTTGGGAGGACAACTTTCACTATGCATTTCTCCGTAAGTGTATTTTTTCTCATGCTTTTTCTTGGTATGCTTGTTGAATTTCATACTTGTGTTTGTACTAATATGGCTCTTGAGAGAGAATACATTTCTCATTTAGTAGAAAATTTATCATGCACGCAATTTGTTTCACTCATTGTTAGCAAAATGAATTTTCTATTATGAATAAATATTCATGAACCAATGAGCATAATGAATAATACATTAGCAATTCAATGGATAGCAACTGAAAAAGAAAGTTAAAAATGATTGTATTGTAAAGTTAACCAACTGAATACAGTTCTTTTTTTTACATCCTATCATACAGTTAAGCTAATCTCTGACTCAGTGACTGTCACAATTCCGGTGCAAGCACTAACAAAACAACATTTTTACCGTCATCAATCCAAACATATTAAAAAGTTACGATTGTCTAAAAACGTAATAAAATTCACACCGTTGATGAAATCGGTTTGAAAATTTTCATAATTATGTAAAAAATAATTGAAATAATTTGCGCTGCTTTAAAAATTTGGAAATTCACCGGTTCCCTAATTTTTTAAGAGATTTTTCACCATTTTCCACTCCATTTTATTTCCGAGAGTAAAAAAAGTTTTTATTTGTATCACAAAATTAGGCTTTGAAGGGAAAATTGCGATTCCAACTCATTTAAAATATTTTTTCCAGATTACTCAGTTTATATTTTTTCACAAATAAAATGATTTCCTCTGCATGCAGCATTGATATAAGAGGGGCTGTTCCCACAAAATGAAATCGTTCGAATGCGTAAAGTTTCCGCTCGTTTCCACAAGAGCATGAAATTCGATTCTGGCAGGAATATGAAGTTATTTATTTTAAGTGGACGAAGATTAAATATATTGAGTGTGGATATATTTTTGTCAAACGTTTTCTTCTTGCGCCCGTTGTAATTGCCTTCACAACGGGCTTTATTTGCTAGTATTCAGTATTCAACTGTCAGTTAAAAGAAATCGGATACATATATAAGTGCCAATGTATAGTAAAAGACTCGACGTAACTCGATATACGTCGAGATACGAGATACGTCGAGTCTCGAGATACGTCGAGTTCTCGATTATATCGAGTTAACTCTAAAGAAATGCCTTATCTTATTAATTTCTTTTTAAGGTGTATATAATTATGTGCATCCGAATGATTTCTTTAGTCAATTACTTCTATTAGAGTAGAATCAATTACCGATTATTTAAAAACAGGTAAAAACACATTAAAACCGATAGTGCTACATAACGGTTTTTAATGTGTTTTTACCTGTTTTTAAATGATTTTAACTATCCGTCACTTTGCTTTTAAATTGCAATTACCGATTTATCGAAAAGTGAATATTCGCGATTTCACTGTTCGTAAAGTATTCGCAATTTTAGTATTCGAATTTTAGTATTCGAATAGCATTCGTCATTTCTATTCGAAATTTCAAAAGTCACGTGCTTTTCGAGTACGTACTGAGTGTTCGAATGAGTTTTTTAAAATAGATTATCTTGAATGCATTTAATAATCGAATAATTTCATTCATTTATACCCATCACCACTAGGTGTATGTCGAAGAAATAAAATCTTCCTCACGGTCTTGATAACACAAATTAAAATAAACTACTTATACCACTGACTAGAAAAAAAATCCAGGATAATCTTTATAAACTGTACTACACACTGAAATAAATGGAAAAACGGTGTCTTCTAGGAATCTTAAGAAAATATTCTTAAACATGAGATTGCGCAACATTTTCAAAAAAGTGACACACTCTGAAAACTTTCGATTTTTTAAGATTTTTTCTACCAGTTTCGTGAGTGATACAAGTTTACCATTTATTTCAATGCATAGTGCATCTCGTAACGAGACATTCTAAAAATTTGAAGTGCTTCACATAATTAGTTTATTCCTATTTATATACCAAAACCACATGATTTTTTCAAAATATACCGTTAATTAAAAATGTGAAAGAAAACGTAGCATATTTACATTATTGATAGTTTTTATATTGTTTGTCCGCTAGAACAGTCGTTCGTCTTTAATTTCGTCGTAGGTTCATTTCTACATTAAAATTCCAATTCCAAATGACAATTCAACTCAATAAACAAAATTCAGTGAAACCTTTACATGTCACGAAGATCAGAAAATTGATTGGCATAGCAGTCGTTCGAGTAATGGTTGGTAATGCCGGCTTAACAAAGTTTTACTTAATTACAAATTCACTTAAAACAGGAACACTTTAAAATATTATTTAATTTTAACTATCATAAAAATATACGTAATATGAGCTGTAACAAAAATAAAACTTCAAATAGAAAAAAATAATCTATTAACATGTTTCGATATTTTTTTTTTCTTTTCAGAGAGGTAGTTTAACTCAACTTTAGATAGTATTTAATAATTGATATGTGGAGTTGTATTAAACCTTTATTATTGAATACAATGGTTATTTAGTATCTTATAAGATATCGAAGACTTACATTCAATAAATAAATGAATATGACGAACGTATTAATTAGTAAATGGACTACTACATGATAAAGGAAGGTTCGATTCACTCGAATGTTTTCAATTAAAAAATATATCCAAACTATCGACAACTGACAGCATATCGTATTGTAAAAATAACGAATTGGAGGAATGATTATACCTAGATTACTGATTGATTTTATAGATAAACGCGTTATGTTTTAACGTGCTATAAGATCCTACTTTGAAAATTTGGTTTCTTCGTAAACTTACTGAATATCTTTCTTATGTTATTCTTTTTAGGGTTTAGTTTTACTTGCTGTCATCAGCGTAGCTGTGGGAAGCTATATTCCCCAACATCATGAGGTAATTAAATATCTTTTTTTATTCCTTCTTTTTAATACAATAGATTCAAATGTAAATTGATACAGAGGAAATCCTAATCATTTAAATTTTTCGCAGATCAGGAAATAAAGTTCTGAACTTACTTTGACTTTTTAATAAATTATATAATTCTTAAGAAATGGCTAAAATCTAACGTATTTATGACTTGTTTGGTCTTTTATATGTGAGTGTATTAATATAAATGAATTATATATGGTCCAAGCAAAAAGATAATATTATAGTCATTGTAAATTTTAAAGAAATTAAATATGCTTGGGAAAATTAATACTCTTGATTAAGCTACAAAGGATAACAACATTCGATACTTTATTGTGGTGAGATTGATAGAATTTGGTCCGAGAATCGGTGCCGGTTAGCCAGACTCGGTTGTTTGTCCGCGAAAAAATAAATAAAATGTATTACTAAGAAGCAACAAATATTGTGAAAACTAAAAGATTCATTTGTATAACATTTTATTTAGTAAATTTTTAAATATTACTATTTTTATCTGATGCCAGTCTGCCAAATATTTTTCCCCATTTTCCAGAATTCTCAAGCGTAAAAGGTTGAGAAATACTGCTCTTCGCGCGCAATTTTTAGTGCGTCACATGGCTGGCATACCTTTAACAACAACAACAAAAATTATTTTCTTTATAAAATAAAAAAGCCATTGAAGAAATAAATATATTATATAATAGAATTAATTAGCCATTGAAGAATTATATATTATTAAAGAATTAAATAAGACCTTTTAAAAATATACTTCAAATACACATCAAAGTGCTCTTATAGCCTTTCTCTTTATTTAATTCATTTGTGTTTCAAAGTTTTTGTTGCTAGAGTATAAACTATGAAAGAGAGAGAGAGAATGAAACCATAAAACCACCACGAACAGTGAACATGTTAAATTTATTCAGTAGATCACACCGAAAATTTAAGAGCCTCCCAAGCTTTGAATTAAGCTAAAATTAGTATTCTACGCATGAAATGAAGTGTTGCATGCAATTTTGGTATAAGAGATAGCGTTCTCTTGGCTGCATCTACATCATATCTACAAGTTAGGATAAAAGAAGTGCTTGAGCTCCCTGATAAGAAAATAAGAAAGCCTGAAACCCTCGATAGTTGAACAGAACTTATCATTATGTGTTGCTCTTTCTGCCAAACTTAATGGAATATAGCCAAAACTTCCTGTACATATTTAGCAATTATTAGACATGAATTAAGAAATGACTAGCAAAGTTTACTTTAATCGCATGCAGAAATTTATGAAAGGATTTGAAAACACTCTAAAATTTAAAAAGGTTGAAAAGTGATATGATGTCATAATACCCACCATAGCAACAATGTATTATTCTAGTATGCAGAATGTATGTGGGTTGGAAATGGAATTAATAATGGTTAAGAATTTTGTCATCGATTGAATTTGATTCAAATGCTACAGTCAGTGGTAGTTTGATTCACTAGTCAGTCAGGTTTGATTTTTAAATCAACGGATGAAGGTTTCCATTCGACTGCTTTCAGATTCTACGCCGTAGTTAACCCTTAAATGGTCAGTAGTCTCGCTGTGAGAAACCAGTTAGTTTTGACACGTGACTCTCATTCTCATGTATTTGAAAAAATACAGAAGCATGAGTCAATTTTCTTATGTATATGTTTTAAGATTAATTTGATTTTTACCCAATGTTTGAGGATGGCCTAGAAATGAGTTACTCTTTCACATTTTTTATACATATTTTTTTAAGGAAAAGCATCAATTGTCCTTAAAATGACTCAAGATTAATGTCGGAATTTAATTTATCCCTATTGGAGGCATCTGGAAAACTAGGGAATGTGACAAAAAATGTCTGGCCACCAGGAAACTTGCTAAGGGTGTGTGTGTGTGTGGGGGGGGGGAAGCTATAATAATATGAAAAAAAATACATATTTACAGATTATATATGTATAAATGCAGGGCCCCGCGAGCTGCAGACAGAATTTTTGGGCCCCGGGGCAGGTATTTACGACATACGACTGGCCCCTCACCAGCACCCCCCCCCCCAATCCGAGTTATTATAACATTCGTAGCCAAACGAATAACGCAGAAAGAAAAACGTAGCATACACAATGAGAGTTAATGCTGCAGACCGATTTTGCTAAGTATGACTTACCAACATCAGTGCGAAAATGTATTCTCGCACTGATTATGTTAAGTGATGTTTCTATCAAGTTCTTTACAGCTACGTGAGCCAAAGAAAGTTTTGGGAGGCACAAAATCCCCCCCCTCCCGTGGGATTTGTACGCTAAACATTCATACATACGTCCTCCAGGACCGGGACCGGGGGCAATTGTCCCCCCCTCTCGGCGGGCCTTTACAATGTATATGTATAGAACTAATACTGACTGTTAAGTTAGGAAATTCTGAAATTTCTAATGTAGCTAATTTCAATGCGTAATTTGTATCATAAAGAAGGAAAATAAGTCTGATGCTGCCATCTGTTGTCACACGTAAGTACTAAAGCGTCAAAATAAAATTTAAAATCTGAAAACTATAGCATGCTTTAAATAAAAAAAAATAATAATAAATAAAATATGTTAAATATGTTTTTTTTAAAGTAACCACCGCCCTTCAAAGGGTTAACTGATGTGGAGAATTCCTCCTTCTTTTGCAGATACATCACCACCCTCAGCCCTACGCTTTTGGCTACAGCGTCAAGGACCACCACGGCGAGCAGCACCGAGAAGAATCCGGTGACGGCCACAGCGTGAGAGGGAGCTACGGCTTCACCGACAGCAGGGGCGTCCACAGGCAAGTCCACTACGTCGCCGACCACGGTGGCTTCAGGGCCGAAGTCAAGACCAACGAGCCTGGAACTGCCAACCAAGATCCCGCCGCCGTCAAGATGGTATCGTCCGCTCACAACGGCGGCTACGCTCTCGGACACGGCATCGCGGCGAGCGTGATCGGGGGACCAGTGGGCATCATCGGTCACGGTTCGGTGGGGCACGGATACAGCGGTCCCTTGCACGGAGGTTACGTCTCCCGCTACGACAGCAGATACGGATACGTCTGAAGCGGATGAGCGGAGATTAGTTGCCTGTTTTTGTTCTTGTTTAAAGAAATGGTGCCTGTCGGGGTGCTCAACGGACTCTGTCTAAGCATGTTTTCTTGAAAGTTTCCTGCTGCAGCTTTAGATTGAAAAAAAAATCTAGCGTGAAGGTCTTTATGCCAAATCTCTCATTTCCTTTTCATCTGGGCATGTGCTCTTGCTTTGTTGTACTTTTTGAATAAAATGTTGTTCTCTTATGTTGGTTTTATTATTTAGCTATATTTATACGTATAACTTCTTCAGGACTAGTGGTGCATACATCAGACCAAAAGTCGCATGAGAGACCACTAATGCACATCCGCGCATTGCTGGGTTTCTTCACCGGACCAAACTGCACATGAACATCACTGCACATCATTGAAATGCATAAATTTTTTTACAGCTCTGATGAGTTTGCATAGTTTTATCAGTATGATCACTAAAAAGACCCGAGACAAAGGAAAAATTTACAGTGCATAAAGGTACAAATTTTGTTAACAAAACAATAATAATGAAGCCCTTTTGGGGAAAATTTATCCTTTTACACCTTTTGGTCCCTCCCCCGCCCCCTCTCCGCGAAATGTTTTTTTGGGTACGGCCCTGGCTGACTTAAACCACTTTCAATGGCTTTCGAAGGAAAAAAATCACCTCGAATAATCGTTTTCCAGGGTCGTAGAAAAATTACGAAAGAAAATATTTTTTTTTCCACTCTAGCTATAAACGTTTACATTTAAATTCATATAGCCGCCCCCCCCCATCATCTTTGTTTAAAGATATCTCCGAGACGTTTTATAATAAAAGACAGAAATTTTGCATATCACATCTTTAGTGTATAGGGTACATTTTTCTGCTGGAAATTTTTGTACGTTGATCGTATAAAAATTTAGAAAGCGTAACTTTTTGAAAACTAACGAGAGGATTCTTTTATTTAGAGAGTCATATTTCGGATCTTATTTTGAACTTTTTTAAATTTACTTTGTCCACTTATCTCTAAAACATAAAAAATCTTGCTCTATCTGTATGGGATACGACGGAGGTCGATAACAGTCATAATCGTAAATTTTTAATTTTTTTTTAAACTTTTAACTTAAGCCTTAAAAGGAGCCTACTGTATTTTAAAACGTGTAATCCCAATAAAAATTGATTGTTTGGTTCCACGGAAAATGATCATACATGTATAATGTACACACACGTTAATTTTGCTAACATTTACAAAAACAGGCGTAATTATTAATTAATTCTTTCTTTCATTTTTAGTTTCATGTTCTCAGGCCTTTCTCGTTTGGTTATGCCATTAAAGATAAACATTCTCGTTTGTTTATGCCATTAAAGATAAACATGGGGAACAATACAGACAAGAAGTCGGAGACGGATTGCACAACGTTAAAGGAAGCTATGGATTCAAAGATGAGAGGGGCATTAAGCGACAAGTAAATTACATAGCTGACGAAGGTGGATTTCGAGCTGAAATTAAAACAAACGAGCCTGGTACAGCAGCCCTAAACCCTGCAGCTGTGAAAATGGAATCATCAGCTCACCCTTATTTTGGGACATCAAAAACACCGATAGCTGCTGACAACGAAAAAGGACTAGCATTCGCAGGCGGATTTGAATTTCCCGGGAATGAAAAGTTCGGCACCGAAGAACTGCCCAAAAATGGCTCGGCTTTCGACGCTGAACTAGCAAAAGAAAACGAACTGGAGAAAGAAGCTCTGGGTTTAGAGTTTGCCAAAGAAGGATTCACGTTTGGAAACGAGTTTGGTATTGCCAATGAAGAATTTGACGCCAACCCACTGTTCGCTGCAGGACTTGCAAACATTGGACTTGATGCTTCCTCAATGTTCACTGAAGGTCTTGCAAAAGTAGGATTTGCAGCTTCCCCAATGTTTGCTGAAGAACTTGCGAAAGAAACTGGAGTATCTAAAGGGCTTGAAGAGCTTTTGAAGAAAGGATTTGCTATTGTTCCAATTAACAAGTCAGAAATTGAGTCACAATTGAAAAATAGGTTTCGTATGGTAACACCATTCGGTTCTTCTGAATTAGCCAAACTAGGACTTATTTATTCACCGCAACTTTTTGAAGATAACATTGCACTTGGTTTGAAAGAAGCTGAGTCCAAGAAAGATGGCCTAGATTTCGGTAAAGTTTTTCTTTTTACGCCTTCATTTTCTAATGCACCATTAAAACCCAAAGGATTTGCCTATGGCGGACCACTTAAGGAAGTTTTGTGAAGGGTTATACGATGCACGGTATTATTGAATGATAAGATTTCGATATGATAACTCTGAATCTCATAATTTAAGATAATGTTTCTACTTACACATTTTGCATAGTAATTTATGCTTATGTCAGTTTGAAGTATGGGCTGTTCATAAAGCGTGTAAAAAATTGATTGATAAAAAATCAAGTATCAAACAACATTTTCATTCATAAAAATAAGATATCACAAAAAAATAAATATTTTTTTACGATATCGTATATTTTAGAGAAAATATTTGTATGAAATTTTCAGTTTCTTTTTGTATTCAAAATGTTGTCGAATAAAATCGCAGAATATTATATACTTACTAAGGGATCTCAGGGCATTTCTTCTGTATGTGTAAACCACGTTGTTGTCATATTTGCATACAATAAAAAATAAGCATATCTTGCAAAATAAGCAGAACTTGTTTTTATTTGTCAATTACATTAGAAATGCACAGTACATTTAGAGAAAAATGCTGCTTATTATACACCTTGTAATGGATGAAGCTTGCTTTTCTGCATATTAACCCTTTCAGACCAGGTGTCCACAATTGTGGACCCAATTTTTAAGCACTTCTTTAAAAATAAATAATATTTAAATTGAAAATGGTTGCGTACATTTACGAAAAAAATTAATAATCATGATTTTTTATTTCATTACAAATTTAATCTCTATTTTTATGAAAATGTACAAGTATATCTGTAAAAGATAAATTATTTAATCATATCTGAAAAATTTAACGAAGGAGAGAGTTCTTGAAAACTGTCAAATCGGTAAATCATCGAGCAATTCCCAAATAGTTTCATTTAATTAAAAAAATTTCAGTAACAAATAAAATAAGTGATATTTATTTTGATTTAAATATTTGTAAGAACATGGCCTCATAATACTCATCTGCTCTACTTCAGGTGTGTAAGGGCCGTCCCAAAGGGGGTTGCGAATGTAGGCGATCGCCTAAGGCCCCGCAGCTGGATATTTATTTAATGACATTAAGAGAGAAAGTTTGAGATTCCAGTTTTTGTGCAAATTTCATTTGAACGAAACAGTAATTTTAAAGCGGTTTTCACCGTGCTGGACAAGGGAATGCACCTACATTCTTTACCTAAAACATCCTTGGCAGCATAGGAATCGAAAGAAGATATGGCCGTCTTTCATAAAAATGTGTACAAATTGAATGTTAAACATTTTTTGAGATGATTTTCTTTTTCTTAGAACGTTATTTTCAGAGTTTTGTGCCCCACCAGCGTGCAAATTGACGAACAGGATAAGATTACCTTGGATTGTCCTCCTGTTGAGTAACATTAATAGGTCCAAGTTAGGACACTTCATTTATCCCCTTGAATGCTGAACGAATGTGACTACAAAGTTTTATTCACGGAGAAATGGTATTTAATTTCAAACAACTGGGGACAGCTAGCTGCAAAATTTAAAAAGGACTCTCTTGTATAAAAACTGTAAATCTGTCTCATCTCGCATCCATCTCGACACAACACTAATAGAAATGGTAAAAAATTAAATGAAATTATACTATACTGCCAGAGGCGTAGCACAGAAACAGAATCCCCCCCCCCACAAAGTATTTACAAGGATTAAACCAAAGTATTAAACCAAACCCCCAAGTATTAAACCAAATATAACACAACGGAAAATAATACACAAACAACAATTAGCTTAGAGAAAATTCTATTTAGAATTTCCCTTGATTCTAATATAAATGAGGACTTCTCAAACTCAGAAGCGCTACATCATATACTGTTCCTCTGTAATTTTAGAGTAGAGGTCCTGTGCCGCCACGCCACACCGCCGCCGAGGTCTCGACCTGCGCGCCGGCGAATAACGCTGATTTTACTCAGCTGCGTACAATCGGCTTCAAAACTTTTTTTAAAAATTGTACCTAAACTTTCAACATTTGATTGCTTTAAAGATGTAATTTGATTGCTTTAAAGCAAATAATGTATCAATCGTATATTGATAATTAAATGTATCGTGAACGTGCTGTATAAACAACATAAACCTATCCGATTTTGATAAAATCGATTGTTTCAGTTTTGTAGTAGAAGTATTTTAAAACTGTAACACAACGGCAAGATCATACTCTGGAGCTCCACCAGGGGCCGAGCGCATAGCGCTCTGAATCGGGAGATGGAAGGTGCCTGGTTCGAAACCAGGTCGCGTCTACCGACCTACCCGTTCGTAGTTTTTCGTGGTTTCCTCCGAAATTTAGAGTAGATACGGAATAGGACCTCTTAGAAATACCCCACAGAGGGCCCTCACTACAGATGAGTTCGGGCTCATTTTTTTTAAGTCGAGCCCGAGGACTTTTTATTCGAGCCCGCCCGAGCGATATTATTTAAGTCGGAGCCCGAGCTCATAGATAAATAATCTAATAGATAAATAATTTCAGCTAATAGATAAATAAAAGTCAATTACTTCATTGGTAGAATATCATAAATTTACCGTTTGTGCAAATCAGAGGCAAATATAATTGAGCCCGTCCGAGCTCGAACACAATCGGGATCTCTACACCCCACCCGTCGGCCTAGAGCCCACGTGTAGCTAATTGGCCGTAATCGCACAACATCATACTCAAGACTACTATTCAAAAAAATTCTAGCATTCATTCTTGTCTTAAAAACATCTCCTTTTAGCGCCAATTTATGCATACGCGTGTGTTTGTATACATATACACCCATTTCCACTGTGTTCTTTTTCAAAAATTTTCCCACATCGCGGCGCGCCGCAAATTTCCGTGCAGCGCAGACCTCTATTTTAGAGACATAACCACACCCTCTGATGTGACCAGTGTCTGATCAAGGGTCCTGTGCAAATGAAAATAAACTGGATCCTCCCACACAACCACGGGCAAAGTTTTGATTTTCATATTCCGAAAAGTTTTAAATATATATTTTCTCTTTTAATGCTATTGATTTGGAATTTAAAAATTAAGATTAATGAAGAACGCCAGCATTCGAAATATAAGGGAAATTCATTAAATAACGAGCCATGCGCGCCTGAAAAAACATCAGTTACAACTTCGGCTCATTATTTTTGAATACAAATTTTAATTAAATTTTCACCAATATAATGTCTACTAAGTAAAAAGTACGCAGTAAAAGGGAAGGAGGAGAGCAGAGTCGAACACATATGCAGAGAATGCATGTCTACGGGGTGGGGTGGGGTGGAGAAGTGGCTTTTTTTTTTTTTTTTTTTTGATTTTATGTTTTCCTTACTATTAAGATATTCACTTTTCTTCTTTCTTCTTCTTTTAATAAGATGAATGGTGCTTTTCATTTCAAGTTGGAATAAATTTTTAGAAGCAGCAGTTATAAATCACAGACACTAATTAAAAATACTAGTAAGAGGTTTTTTTCCTTACTATCACATTTGTTTTCAATAATGATATAAAATTAACATTTTTCACATGCTATCGGGAATCAACTCCAACCGAGCTTCTTAGATGGTTGCGATATATCCAGGGAAAAGTCCACAAATAAAACTAATATGTACTAGCATTGCTAGTAGACAGAAAAGAGGCCCGCTCTTCCGATTCGCCTGGGGCCCCGCATACGCCTCGGGCCGGCTCTGGGTGTGTATTGCACACTTGAGTTGGTTTGCAGCTGTTTTAGTTCTTCAAAGTCAAGTTCAGAAAATATCCGCTATCATAACTTTCTTCTTGGAATACGCGGTAATTGCGTAATGGGATCACTCTCACACATGCGACAAAATGTGCGTATTTATAATTATTATCACTAATATATATAATTTTTTATAAAAATTTCTTAACATCACCAGTTTTTCTTTTTCCAAATATAAAGCGTAACACTACAAAAAGTTGATGTTTTTTGATTAATGCAAATTTCATATGATCATTCAGATCCTCATCGTTTACAAAGATAGCGGGGAATAAACTGTCAAAAATACATAAAATGTGAGTGCAATTAGGGGGAGTATTCAAATACTCTTTAAGAAAAACTGTTAAACTTATTTGATTAAAAATAGCAGAAAAAAGAGATATAATATGATGAACCTACCCATTTTGTTCTGGCTTTTCAGTGCTATACCAGTAAAAGAGTTTTGTTCTCCATGGCATACTTGTCAACTTCTACTGAATATTCGTAAAATATATGGATTTTGGTGCTAGTTTCGTGGCGTGCGGATATGAAGAGTAATTTTACGGATTTTTTGGTGATTTTGAGTTCTCAATTTTTTTTTTTTAATTTAATCTTTTTGCATCCGTCTAGTCTATTGAATGTGTATTTTACCTTCAGCATTTGTTCATTTAAACCTCCAATGCAAGTCATTTACGAAATTACTCCTTTTTTTAAACTTTTTTTTTTTAAGCAATCGGAGAAAATTGTAGAAAATTATGTTCCAGTATTCCAGTTTCAATCTTTTCCCATCCTTCTTGTGAATGATTATTTTTTCTTCAGCATTACTTTATTTAAATCTAAAATGCCGTAGGATTAAAAGTTGACGGTAGTGAATTGGCTTATGATTTTTGGCAATTTGTATTTGATTTTTAAAGTCAAGTTTTCGTAAAAGATCTGCATAAGAGATATGTTTGTGGAATATTTACTGGCAGTAGCTAATGAAGGCTATAACATACTATTTCTCAGGTTCAAAATGGCAGAATTTGTTGTAATAATTTAACTATTATTTATTTAAAAAAACAGTTATTAGTTTGTTCAATTATTTTGGCTGGCAAAAGTTTAAAAAGAAGGCCACTTTCACCAGGCGCTTTTCGGGGTTTTCTTTTTTGAAGAAATTTCACAATCGCCCCTGCCTTACTGGTTCTTCTTTTACTATTTTATCAAATTTGAAAATAGATACCGAAAAACAATTACCAGACGAAATAATTTTATTTAGAGAAAAGGAGTACAAAATTGAACATAGCAAAATTACAAGTAAAAGTTGCAAGCATAATTATTAAATCATTGTCACAAACAAATCATTGTCTGTTTGTGCATATTCAGTCGAAACCAGACAAGAAGACACCTAACCAGGGCTTAAATTGCATAGGAGCTCCCCGGAGATCAACTCCTGTACGTCTTTTTTCAGAGTGAAATTTCACATATCAGGCAAAACCCAGCGGAGCTCATGAATATTGCGCTCAGGAGCCCACTAGTACATCCACTCGAAAATTTCCTCCCTTTCACACACAAACCGATTTGAGCGGACCAGGGGCGTAGCTAGAAATTTTTCATGGGGGGGGGTTATGACTACTGTAACTCATATATATGTATACGTGTGTGTGATAATGTAGAGAAGAACATACATTTTGTATGGCAAAAAATTCCTCATGGGGGGGGTTATGACCCCCCCTAACCCCCCCCCCTTGGCTACGCCTCTGGAGCGGACCTATTCATCGGGATTGTCCGATCTGAGTCTTGAGACAAACTGATTTTTAGGTCTTCTACTGTGTACTGTTTAGATTTCTTCATCTTAATTTCGGACTGTTTCATTTCATTTCACTGTTCTGTGAAATAATGAAAATATGTTCATAACTGTTACATTGGAAAATCTTTGAACAATCATTATTTTAATAGAATTTACTACCGACTCCCGTATTGCAGGGGTGGAGAGGGTTTACAGTACGGCATTAAGTATGAACAAGATCTTTAGAGAATATTAGGGTCCGGCACTTCACCGCCCCAACGCACTTCTGTAAGGTTCAGAAAATACGGCATTGGAGAACAAATAGACTACGTTGGACTCTGGTGGTTTTAATTCACCAACAAAAAGAGCGTTCCATATCTAAACGAACTCAAATTTTGAAAAGAAAAAAAAAGTTATGTGTAACTTTTTTAAAGGTAAACGCTTTTATTTAAACTTTTGTAGTAAATAAATAAATAGAGTGATCTCTCACTTATGCGCGAGACAGGAGACAGCGAGAAAAACGCGTATAAACGAAAAACTACTTAAAGGCAGTGGCGGCTCGTGGGATACAGCAAGTACAGCCGGGCTGCACTTGAAATTATCAGCACATACTTTAAAATAATTTATTCTACTAATTATCCTAAATTCAGATTAGAATTGTGGAATTCCTACGGTAAATTAAAAAAATCTCCGAAAAAACCAAACAAAAAAAAAAGAAACGTATTGTGGCCGGATCGCTCATTCAGAAAAAAAGCACTTTAATCTTCCCGCAATTCAATTGGGAAAATCTTTGGTTCAGCCAAGAGCGCTGAAAAGAAAATTGGCAGCACCGTTGCCATGACAACAACTACGTAAGCAGCCTCTCCGGCATAGGGAGTATGCAGCTGATACAGCCGATGAAAGATTTTTTAAAGGCGGCTGAACTTGAGAACTCGACTAACTGATTGGCTCGGAATCGGACGAGAAGTGAGGGAGGAGGTAAGGAGAATATATGTTTGGAAAACTCTCGACTTTATATTGCTGAATTTATCAAGAAGGTAAGCCTGAATAGACGCTTATGAATGGACAATTACCCATCAAAGCAGTATTGTTTTTAAGTAAGCAAGAACTGGCATTTAGAGGACATGGCGAGCGAGAAAATTCTTTAAACATGTGAAATTTTAAAGAGCATTTAAAATTATTGATATCGGAATTAAAACAACGCCTTTTTATGGGGACATCACTGACCGATTCGCATGTTTAAAAGAAAGGAGGATTGATTTGACTTATAAAAAATAAGTAAGTTTTCTTTTTTTTTTTCTTCTCAAGCTATCGTTACAAAAGAAAATTCTAAGGAAACTTCGAATCAGACACGGATTAATGCAATTTTGAGGATAAGAGCGGCTGGCTGAAATGTATGTCCATTTTATGGAAGTAAAATAGGATCTCTTACATTTTTTTATGCAATTTCTTTTTTTTTTCTTTCCTCGGTGAGGGCTTAATCCGCCAGCTTTCGAATTCAGTAACAAAGATTTTCCAATCCTGTCCGGAGGAAAGGGGGGGGGGCTCATATGCTTCCGGCTGCACTAACAGTTTTGACCACGGGCCGCCACTGCTTAAAGGAGCTTAAAAGTGAAATATCAGTGCATTGAACTACTACACCATATTGTTAATTAATACAGAGTGCGGCATGTAAAACCAGCCCTTAAAGTCAACACATAAAATGAAATGTTATGTACTGCAAATGATTACTCACTTTCACAGTAGGTAGCTGAAAGTGCCCTCCGCGCTTACTCTATTTCTGATGAACACCAAGAAAATATTAATGGTTATAACCCAAATTTTGTTCAATTGATATTAGTACTTTCTTCCAAAATAATTTTAAATACGTATAAATGTTGCGTACTAATGTCTGAAAATATAGGCTAAAAAAGAAAAATCTATTATAATTCTGATTAAAAATAAATAGTACCTACTAATCTCACATAATCTTACTTACTAGAATGAAATGTCGAAATACAATATTTATCTACACTCATGTCCATAAATTAAGGATAATTCAGAATCACACAGAAATTGATCTCTAAAATAAAAATTTCACCTGTGGAATGATCACACACATCTTGAAGAAGAATATGCAAATTACAGGAAACCACCAGATGGCGTGGATGGTACGTCACAATGACGAGAGTGTAAGAGAGGGGTATATAAGGAATGGTGGCAAACAGTAGCGGATCGAGAAATTCTGTTTTGCGAGGGGCTAAGTTTTGAAAAAAGCTTATTTCACCCAAACAAAATGTACAATAAAGCAAAATTTTAGTCTAAACCAATGTAAAAACTTTTGGGGGGGGGGCTAAGTGATTAAAAAAGATCACTTTACATATTCAAAGTGCATAATGAAGCAGAATGTTACCCTCTAGCAATTTCTTTTGGGGGGGGCTGAAGCCCCCTAGCCCCTCCCCTGAATCCGCTACTGGTGGCAAAGAAGTAAAATTGTTCACAAGCGCTGTGAAAGCCTTTCAGTGCAAAAACCGCATAGTTATGGCACAAAGGAGGCATTTGGATGATGTTTTACGTGGCAGAATTATCGGACGACTGGAATGTGGACGTACCCAGCTGGAAGTCTCCGAGGAACTTGGAATCGCCCAGAGTGTCATCTCCAGGCTTTGGCAACGATTCCAAGATGATGGTAATGTGAGTAGACGTTACAGCACAGGTCGCCCCCGAGTTACAACGCCGAATGAGGACCGCTATTTGGCAGTTACTGCCAAAAGAAACAGACGGAGTACAGCATCAGACCTGTCTCGTCAGCTCTCTTCAGCTACCGGTACGACAGTTTCAAGGCAGACCTTGTACAGACGCTTAGGGCACATTGGTCTATATGCTCGTAGGCCTGTCAGATGTGTTCCACTTACCGCAACTCACTGCCGCCTGCGATTAACCTGGAGTAGAGAGCATGCATTGTGAACACCGCAACAGTGGTCTTGTGTGATGTTTTCCGACGAGTCCAGGTTTAGTTTGGAGTCTGATTCTCGCCGGACATTCATCTGGAGAGCGCCATGTACCCGTTACCACCAAGAGAACACCATTGAAAGACACCGTTACGGTGGTGCAGGATGGCTCGTTTGGGGAGGAATTATTCTTGGTTCCAGAACTGACCTGCATGTTCAGAGTGTAACGATGACAGGCCACATCTATCGGGATGTCATTCTGGAACAACATGTACGTTTTGTTTCGGGGCGCCGAATTTGTGTTTATGGATGACAACGCCCGTCCTCAGCGTGCAAACATTGTAGACGAATGCCTTCAATCGGAGGATATCACCCGTATGCATTGGCCAGCATACTCACCGGACTTGAATCCAATAGAGCATGTGTGGGATATGCTTGGCCGACGAATTGCAGCCCGTCAACCCCCTCCCACCTGTCTACCGGAACTTCGGTGTGCATTGCTTGATGAGTGGTGCAATATTCCCCAAGATCAGATTGATCATATGATACTCAGCATGCCTAGGCGTTGTCAGGCCTGTATTGCATCGTCCGGGAGACATACTCCGTATTAACCATCCTACTAACCATGTTATACTGTTTTTTGTAAATAGGTTCTTTTTTGAAATTTGGTCAAGGGAGTAAAACTTGCAATTTTTATAAATTATGTCAAACATATAGCAATCTTTTTTGCTCTTTACTTTTTGTTTAATAAATAGACTTTACAAATAAGTCAAATTTGTTTTGCTTCTTTCTCTTTCTTTGCCTGAACTTCATTATCCTTAATTTATGGACATGAGTGTAGAATCCAAGTCTAACATCCCCAGCCATAACATTTTTAAATTTGAATCATTTGTAAGTCATGATATGAAATAAATAAAATTTTATAGAGTGTATTTTTCTTTTGCATTAAAAAATAAATTACCCATTTAAACACACATTCACGAAAGAAACATATCTTAATGAAGTTTAATAATTTTGCATTTAAAATTAATACAGTCAAAATCTTTTTAGGTGTGAAAGTTATGAATGCATTGCATAAAGTGACAAAAATGTTATATTTTTAACATAATTAATAACAGAAAACAGTCAATGAATTTTTTTTTAAATTTTAAATAAAAAAAATTAATAAATAATATCTTTTCATACTTAATTGACCCGATCTTATCCAATTAAGTATAAATACATTGCAATAAAAGGATATTAAAATATTTTTATATACAAGATTTTCTTAACTCACAAATCTCTTTGTACAACTATACCTTAACAAACTAGTTAAAAACAGCGGAAACTACTTACCTGTAACATCTTATGTGTTTTTTTTTACAAAGTTTTTTAATTACTTTATAGTTAAAAACAGATAAATGAAAATAATTTTTGATATTATGTATTTAATGAATGTATAAGAATTTAAAGTTTGAATTTTAATCTTTTGAAACTAAATATTATTTTAAAAAGTTTAAAAGAAATAAGAACATTATTTTCATTTATATATTAATTGAAGAATACAAATATTTTAAAGAGTACAAAATTTCTTACTACATAATTTTCGAAAAATTTAAAGAAAGGGGGCTTTGCTGATATAAGTGAGACCTGGGCAGCTGCCCTGGGTTTTGTCCGTAACAACTGTTAACAACATTTCCAATTCAAGCAAGCCCGCTATTTCGCTACAGTTAAGAAATTAGCATATCGATGACATAATTGTATTAAAAGCTGAAAGAGTTTATTAATAGAAATAAAGAAACGATACGCGTGAACTTGAAAAATTTACGTAACCGCATCGAATGGGACCCCGCATTGTCTTAAGGTGTTAATCCGTCTTTAAAAGCTTTGCTCCCTAACACCGAACTGCACGGCTCTGGTCATCTCGAGTAAAGTTGAGAAATCAGTGCCCCAGAATTTTTTCAACCAGTTTCTTAGCATTCTCCGAATTACCGTTGTCATTAGTATAAAAGAAAGGGAAAAATCATTTCCGATCACATCCGATCGAATTCTGAGAACAAAAGCTATTAGAGCCTTTTATTCCTTGGGATTACAACTTTCACCATGCATTTCTCCGTAAGTGTATTTTTTTCTCATGCTTTTTCTTGGTATGCTAGTTGAATTTCATATTTGTGTTTGGATTAATATCGCTCTTGAGAGAGAATACATTTCTCACTCAGAAAATTTATTTAAGTACTTAAGCATTGTATAAAGCACGCAATTTTTTTCGCTCATTGTTAGCAAAATGTATATTCTATTATGAATAAATATACATGAACCAATGAGCACATAATGAAGAATACATTAGAAATTCAATGGATAGCAACTGAAAAAGAAAGTTAAAAATAATTTTTTTGTAAAGTTAACCAACTGAATACAGTTCTCTTTTTACATCCTACTATATAGTTAAGCTAATCTCTGACTCACTGACTCTGTCACAATTCCGGTTCAAATACTACAAAGCAACATTTTTACCATCATTAAAAAGTTATTGTCTAAAAACGAAATAAAATTCACACCGTTGATGAGATCGGTTTGAAATTTTTCATAATTATGTAAAAAAGTATTGAAAATAGTCTGCGCTGCCTTAAAAATTTGGAAATTACCCGGTTCTCCAAGAGATTTTTCACTATTTCCGCGAGTAAAAAAAAAGTTAATCATTTGTATCACAAAATCAGCCGTTATCAGGCTTTGAAGGGAAAATTTCGATTACAACTCATTTAAAATAGTTTTTCCAGATTACTCAGTTTATTTTCTTTTTCACAAGTAAAATGATTTCCTCTGCATAAAATGATTTCCTCTGCATGAAGCATTGGTATAAGAGGGGCTGTTCCCACAAAATGAAATCGTTCGAAAGCAAAAAGTTTCCGCTCGTTTCCAAAAGAGCATGAAATTCGATTCTGGCAGGAATATGAAGTAATTTATTTTAAGTGGACGAAGATTAAATATGAGTGCAGATATATTTTTGTCAAATGTTTCTTCTAGCGTCCGTTGTAATTGCCTTCACAACGGGCTTTATTTTCTAGTTTTCAGTATTCAACTGTCAGTTAAAAGAAATCAGATACATATATGAGTGCCAATGTATATTAAAAGAGTCGGCGTAACTCTATTATATCGAGTTAACTCTAAAGAAATGCCTTATCTAATTAATTTTTAATTAAAGATGTATGTAATTATGTGCATTAGAATAATTTCTATAGTCGATTACTTCTATTTGAGTAGAATCAATTACGATTTATCGAAAAGTGAATATTCGAGATTTTAGTATACGTCATTTCTATTCGAAATTTCAAATGTCACGTGCTTTTCGAGTACGTACTGAGTGTTTGAATGAGTTTTTTTAACTCGATTACCTTAAATGCACTTAATAATTGAATAGTTTCATTCATTTATGCCCATCACTAGGTGTATGTCGGCGAAATAAAATCTTCCTCACGGTTTTGATACACAAATTAAAATAAACATTTATACCAGGAACTCGAAAAAAAAAATACAATTTTAAAAATAACAAATTAAAGTGCTGATTATACCCAAGATTAATTAGTTAAGACCCAATTAGATTACTGGTTGATTTTATGTATAAACGCGTTACTTTTTAACGTGTTATAAGATCATACTTTGAAAATTTGGTTTCCTTTGTAAACTTACTGAACATCTTTCTCATGTTATTTATTTTAGGGTTTAGTTTTACTTGCTGTCATCAGCATAGCTGTGGGAAGCTACATTCCCCATCATCATGAGGTAATTAAATAACTTTTTTTATTCCTTCTTTTTAATACAATAGATTCAACTGTAAATTGATACAGAGGTAAACCTAATCATTTAAACTTCTCGCAAATCAGGAATGAAAGTTTTGAATTTACTTTGACTTTTTAATAAATAATATAATTCTTAAGAAATGGCTAAAATCTAACGTATTTAAGATTTGTTGAATCCATACATATTTATAATTCATTTATATTAATACACTCCATTTCTACGGAGTGTATTAATATAAATGAATTATAAATATGTATGGTTCACACACAAGCAAAGAGATAGTATTATAGTCATAATTTGTAAATTTTGAAGAAATTAAATATTCTTGGGAAAATTAATACTCTTGATAAAGCTACAAAGGATCACAACATTCGATACTTTATTGTGGTGAAGATTCATAGAATTTGGTCCGAGAATCGGTGCCGGTTGGCCAGACTCGGTTGTCTGTCCACGAAAAAATAAATAAAATGTATTAATAAGAAGCAACAAATATTGTGCAAACTAAAAGATTCATTTGTATAACATTTTATTTTGTAATTTTTTAAATATTACTATTTTTATCTGATCCCAGTCTGCCAAATATTTTTTCCCCTCTTTTCCTAAATTCTCAAGAGCAAAAGGTTGAAAAATGCTGCTCTTCGCGCGCAATTTTTAGTGCGTCACATGGCTGGCGTACCTTTAACAACAACAACAGCAAAAATTATTTTCTTTATAAAATAAAAAGGCCTTTGAAGAATTAAATAAAAAGACCTTTTAAAAATATACTTTAAACACTCATCAAAGTGCTCTTATAACCTTTCTCTTTATTTAATTTATTTGTGTTTCAAAGTTTTTATTGCTAGAGTATAAACTATGAAAGAGAGAGAGAATGAAACCATAAAACCACCACGAACAGTGAACATGTTAAGTTTATTCAGTAGATCACACCGCAAATTTAAGAGCCTCCCAAGCTTTGTATTAAGCTAAAATTAGTGTTCTACGCATGAAATGAAGTGTTGCATGCAATTTTGGTAAAGGAGATAGCGTTGTCTTGCCTGGTTTTCATTATCTACAAGTTAGCATGAAATAAGTACCAGAACATCCATCTCCATACTGATAAGAAAGCCTGAAACCCTCTGTAGTTGAATAGAATTTATCATTATGTGTTGCTCTTCTGCCAAACTGTAATGGAGTATAGCCAAAACTTCCTATATATTTAGCAATTATTAGACATGACTTAAGAGGTGGCTTGCTAAGTTTACTTATATTGCATGCAGAAATTTATAAAATTATTTTAAAATACTCTAAAAATTTAAGATAGTTGAAAAGTGATATGATGTCGTAATACCCACAATAACAACAATGTATCATTCTAGTACGCAGAATGTATGTGGGTTGGAAATGGAATTAATGGTTAAGATGAATCAGTCAGGTTTGATTTTTGAATCAACGGATGAAGGTTTCCACTCGACTGCTTTCAGGGTCTACGCCGTAGTTAACCCTTTAACGGTCAGCAGTCTCGCTGGGAGAAATCAGGTAGTTTTGACATGTGACTGTCATTCTCATGTATTTGAAAAAATACAGAAGCATGAGTCAATTTTCTCTTCTATATGCTATAAGATTAATTTGACTTTTTACGCAATGCTTAAAGATGACCTAGGAACGAATTACTCTATCACATTCTTTATACATATTTTTTTAAGGAAAAGCATCAATTGTCCCTAAAACGACCCGAAGATTTATGTCGGAATTTAATTTATCCCTATTGGAAAACTAGGGAATGTGACAAAAATGTCTGCCATCAGGAAGCTTACTAAGGGATGGGGGGGGGGGGGGAGAGAAACTATTATAATATGAAAAAAAATGTATATGTACAGATTATATAAGTATAAATACAGGGCCGGCGACAAAATTTTCGGGCCCCAGGGCAAGTATTTACGGCGGGCCCCTCCCCCTTCAAAAAATAAAAATAAAATAAAATAAATAAATAAATCTTCCATTTTTTTTTTTAATCCAGAAAAGTTTTTTAAACACTTTAGGATTATTACACTTTAAATTTACCGTAGGCCATATATCCAAAACTTTGACCATGAAAAAATTTCCATTAATAAAATGCAAATATTATCAGAATTATAATGTACATATAATTCTGAAATTATTCATACAGAGGATCACTAATTAAATGTCCAGTACTCGCTATTTGAAATCTAAATCAGAGTTATTATAAAATCCGTAGCCAAATGAATAATGCAGAAAGAAATCCGTTAGCAAACACTAATGAGAGTTAATGCTGCAGACCGATTTTGCTGAGTATGACTTACCAACATCAGTGCGAAAATGTATTCTTGCACTGATGAAGGCAGGTGATGTTTGCATCAAGTTCTTACGAATACAGCTGCGTGAACCAAATAAAAGTTTTGGGAGGCAGAAAAAATTTCCCCCCCCCCTGTGGGATTTGTACGCGAAACATTCATATATACGTCCTACAGGACCCCACCTCTCCTAAGGCCCAGGCCCGGAGACAATTGCCCCCCTCTCGGCCGGCCTGATAAATGTATATGTATAGAACTAACAAACACTGACTGTGAAGTTAGGAAATCCTGAAATTTCTAATGTAGACAATTTCAATGCGTAATTTGTAATTTGTACCATAAAAAATCTGATGTGTCCAACACATGACTTCCTTGCACGTCCATTAGGGGGGCAAAAAAAAGGGGACGCAAATCTCATGCTGCCATCTGTTGTCTCACGTAGGTACTAAAGCGTCAAAATAAAATTTAAAATCTGAAAACTATAGCATGTTTTAAATAAAAAAAATAATAATAAATAAAATATGTTAAATATGTTTTTTTTAAAGTAACCACCACCCTTCAAAGGGTTAACTGATGTGGAGAATTCCTCCTTCTTTTGCAGATACATCACCACCCTCAGCCCTACGCTTTTGGCTACAGCGTCAAGGACCACCACGGCGAGCAGCACCGAGAAGAATCCGGTGACGGCCACAGCGTGAGAGGGAGCTACGGCTTCACCGACAGCAGGGGCGTCCACAGGCAAGTCCACTACGTCGCCGACCACGGTGGCTTCAGGGCCGAAGTCAAGACCAACGAGCCTGGAACTGCCAACCAAGATCCCGCCGCCGTCAAGATGGTATCGTCCGCTCACAACGGCGGCTACGCTCTCGGACACGGCATCGCGGCGAGCGTGATCGGGGGACCGGTGGGCATCATCGGTCACGGTCCGGTTGGGCACGGATACAGCGGTCCCTTGCACGGAGGTTACGTCTCCCGCTACGACAGCAGATACGTATACGTCTGAAGCGGATGAGCGGAGATTAGTTGCCTGTTTTTGTTCTTGTTTAAAGAAATGGTGCCTGTCGGGGTGCTCAAGGGACTCTGTCTAAGCATGTTTTCTTGAAAGTTTCCTGCTGCAGCTTTAGATTTAAAAAAAAATCTAGAGTGAAGGTCTTTATGCCAAATCTCTCTCATTTCCTTTTCACCTGGGCATGTGCTCTTCTTTGTTGTACTTTTTGAATAAAATGTTGTTCTCTTACGTTGGTTTTATGATTTAGCTATATTTACACATTTATATAACCTCTTCAGGACCAGTGGTGCATATATCAGACCAAAAGTCGCATCAGAGACCACAAATGTAGATCCGCGCCTTGCTGGGTTTCTTCACCGGACCAAACTGCACAATCATAATTGAAATGCATAAAATCTTTTACAGCTCTGATGAGTTTGCATAGTTTTATCAGCATGATCACTAAAAAGACACGAGGACAAAGGAAAAATTCACAGTGTATAGAGGTACATTAGGAGAAGATCATCAGGATTGACCACTTTTTGGCTTTTGAAGATAATTTTTAAGGAAAAACGTTTACAGAATAATTTGGCAAGTCTAAGAAAGTCTTTCGAAAGGGCGGGGGGGGGGGATTTTGCTACACATTGCAAATTGCATAAGATAACAAAAATGTTAGAGCCATTAAAAAAAAAAAAAACCTCCAAGGTCGGCTCTTAGTTAAGGTTAATTCACTGCTAAAACGCGAGGAAATGCATGCTGATATGATTAAAAATGCCAACCCTCCCCTCCCCTGAAAAAAAAAATAAAAAAAAATAAATAAATCTGATCTGATGGCTGGCATTCCAGCAGCTACACACCGAAACATATGCTTTCATCATGATGAAGCGCTTGAACATTTTTCCAAAACTGTGCTAGAATATCTCTATAGGTCATATCCACGGATTGGCAAAAGCAGACCAGTCGCATGGTCACCGTGATCCCCCCTCCCCCCCCCACAATCTTACTCCCCTAGATTTCTTTCTACTTGTGGGACCATGGATACAGGAAGAAATAGATACAAGGGGTGATCAAATGAAAAGGTACGAAACGACACGGTGGGTACAAATGTAGACATTATTCAAAATATACACCATAGGCCTGAGCACAACGATCCCACTGATGAACAAGCCGCAGGATGTTCCCAGAATTCCAGTGGCCGTGCCGAGACCCAGTCCGTCACAGCGTCCTTGAGTACGTCGTCCGAGTTGGAGCGCTTCCCTTCCAGTTGTTTTTTTCAGGCGACCAAACACTTGGAAATCTAAGGGCGACATGTCCGGACTTTAAGGCGAATGATGAAACTGATCCCACTTGAACTCGGCCAGTTCCTTCAGAAATCGGAAGTTCCTTCAGAAATCCTGTCAGAAATCGGATAACGCCTCGCTTGTCTTAAATCGTCGAATTTTGCAGAACGCCATCCTGTCCTCCCACGCAGTGCCACGTCAATTGGACGTACCCAGACAGCACATAAGCTTAAATCAAGCTTGACATTTCTTTGAATTTGACGCATTAATGCAAGCTTGACAGTTCAACTCATTCTAAGCTGGCAGCAAGCTTGCAGGAGTCAAGTTGAATTGTCAAGCTTAAATACAGCTTGATTTAAGCTTGACAATTGATACTCGGTTGATTTTTCCTTTTTAAAGGAGCGTTGATGGCACCATCTGTGAAAGAGAATGGACATTAATTGTCTAGCGTCCTCAAATTTGCTGAAAGTTCGTAAAAGATGTGTATTTTATTACCAGTGCCATATTACCAGCAAGGCAAACGGGGCAACTGCCCAGGGCCCAAAAATCTTACATCTTACACTTTTGTAGTTTTAAAATAAAATTACAAAGGATAAAAAAAATCAGAAGTTAAATAATTTTTTTAATTATAAAGTATGAACAATGAAAATAATTCAAATTTACATTTGTATAAATTAATTTAAACTTATTTTTAATTCTTCGAAATGCTCTATATCGATATAGCATACCAATATGTAGGAAAATAACTAACCACATTTGTAAAGAGAATTTTTAGCGTTAAAAAATAGCAAAATTTTTCAATTATTTGTTATTATAAGAAATATTTACAAAAATGACTAAAGTGTTTGTATTCCATACATGTTAGCAACTGTGATATAGCATTTCGAAGTAACGTTTAACTATCTGTTTCTTTGATTTCAGATTACTTAACACAAAATTTGTGTTAAGTAAGTAAACCCATTCTATATTTCCAAATATGGAAATTCTTCAAAATAAAATACAATTATAGTACGAAATTTGATTTCAAAATCAGTCGTTTGTCTCGATTTTGGCCAGCAGTATTGCTCATGAGTGTTGCGAAAGTTTATATTATGTTTATTTCCCTATTAGTAGAGTCTCTAAATCACACATAACATTATTTTAATTTTGATGCATCCCATGGAAAAATAAAAAAAAACAAATAACATATCGCTTACTTATCAATCTGGCCAGAAAACCGCTTGATAATTCACTTCAAACTTTAGTCATAGCTCCATCGAAGCTTGGTAGCTGAATGGATAACGCGCTCGGCTACGAACCGAAAGGTCCCGGGTTCTATTCTAGCCACGGACACTCGATGGAAACAGATTAAATTAAATTGAAATTTCAGCGTAGAGGGGAAAATGCGTGGCAACGTGAAATATATGAGGCGAGTTCGGCGCCCCGTGTATTTAGGAAAATTTTTTAAGCTTGAAATTTCAAGCTTAATTCAAGCTTGCATAAAGCTTACACGCTTGGTATTTTCAAGCTTAATGACTTGATAAATCAAGCTTGCTGCAAGTTTGATGCAAGTTTGCTGTGCTGTCTGGGTAGGAGGGTGCTTTTCATAAGAGCTTCTGCTCTCTCCTGCTGGCCCCCGCATGTTCCTATCCACGTTGAAGACTCTAATCGCATCTCTAGATGTCTCGCTACGTTCTCCCATAGCGGCATAGACAGTTATGCTAGCAGTTAAGTTGTTACGACGTTTCGTACCTTTTCATTTGATCACCCCTTGTACATGAGGGATCTCGCCACCAGGATTTTGGGTGGAAGTGTCAGTGACACACCTGCCAATCTTGAACGGGTCTGTAAACCCATGTGCCAACGTTGTGAAGCATTCATTATGGCGAAAGGATGGACTAGTACTATTAAACATCATCAGTGATTTAACCGCGTTCTATAATAAAAAGCATATTAATAAATAAGCCATTTAATAAAAGTCCCACCTCTTTTGACATTATTTCTCTCTCTACGCCTGAGAACATTGCCCCGTCTGCCCTTCATATTTTCGGACACAAGTTCTAATGTAAATATTTTTTTGTCAAGACATGACAAACTAGCATGTTAAGTTTGACAGCGACATTTTAAGACACTGTTATTTTAAAGCATGAAATATGACAAAAACATGTACCATTAGACCGGTTTTAGAAACGAGGCCTCATAATCATTAATGCTTAGGGTACTAAGGAATCTTAACCTTTTATGTCCCAAATCAATTTATTTTTCCAAAAAATAGGTTTGCAACTTCTTTAAGTGGGTAGCCCAGTGATTAAGGCGTTGGACTCGTAACCGGAAGGTAGTGGGTTCGATACCGGCGTACCACTAAAGACCACCGTGTACATGCGGTGTACGTGAACGTTAAATCCGTGGTTCCGAAAGTCCTCTCGGCGATCGCTAGCAGTTTCCGAGGGGTGCCAATATTCAGAAGTCCCCCAACCTTCTGATGAGGTTCCAAATTGTGGCGGGAAATTCCGGGAAGGACGTATATGTAGTTCTAAGCGACACATTCAGTGGCGCGAGCTGTCCTCTCCTGGCAAATAAATAAATAAAACTTCTTTATGTAGTATTGGAAACACCTCATATTAAGTAATGTTTTTATATATTACAAGCATCTCATATTAAATTAAATACTAACGTACGGGAAATTAAAGTCCTCGCTGAGTATTTATTGCAGATTTATCTCCTATTAATTGATTTTACCAATGGGACTTTAAAGTCCCATCGATATATAAAGGGTTAAACTGTCACTGCTGAATATTTTAGAGGTTTAAGCATTATTATTTTGTTTTAAAAAGTCTTAATTTTTTTTTTAATTATGGTACGAGTATGTATTTATGCAGCGTTCTGCTATCAGTTTCTATACTAAAGCTTACACTTCGAGCTCCACATTTAACCCAATAGAGTACCTCTCTGCGGCTAAGATGTAATAATTTTCAGTCCGCAGAATTCTTAATTTTCACAGTAGTACATCTACATTTCTTAGTAATTAAAATAAAAGCACATAATAGGAAATTTTTTTTTAAGTACTACTTATAACTATTTTCTTTTTAGGGACAGTCGCTTTTGTCGAATTCGTTACTTTGTTTTATATTATTAAAAACGCCTGAACTTAGTTGAGTGCGTAGCATTTTTTCAAGCAAGTAGGTCTAGTCATCTGTTTTTTCCTTTGATTTTTAATCCAGGTCTCACCTATTCACATTCATTTTAGCATTTTGTTGCTATGACAGTGGACCAGTTAAATCTGGTTTAAATGGAGGAGGGTTAAAATCTCTAAAAATATTTCTTCTTAATCAACTGCCGTAACTCTTAAGGAACTGTGTGAAATTCTTGTGGAGATTAACCCTTTAACGCGCAGTGTTCCCGCTCTGGGAACAGCAAACTCTGACGTTTTGACTGTTGCCAGTCACGAAGAATACATTTGATTTCTATAAAAATAGTTGCGGGTGTCGTAGCTCCACGAGAATCCTTTACTTTTTAGCACGTCATTTCCCGTAAAAAATGGTCACGATTATTTTTAACAGCACTGACATCTGCTTAAAAATGGAAGAATGCGAGAACAGCTGGATAGATTGCCCAATATTGAAAAAAGGGCAGCCGTTGCCATCGCTCGACTTAACTACCAGCAAGATGGCGGACGATCGAAACGTACATCGTATGCCACACATCTAGAGACCCTTTTTTGACGCAGCTGGCTGTGCAGCATTGGGAAAGATTGCGCCTCAAAGGGTTAACAAACACACAAGAGACTATCTTTTTCCCGAACCTTTTCAATGGCTAAGAATTTCAGCATTTCACGATGAATTTTCCATTTAAAGAGTTACTTTGGGTAAATTTTATATTTCGAACGCACATCTTGGATAGGAAAAACTTGCAAACCTCCGCCAGAAAGCTTAGATGGCACGAATGAGATCTTGCTATGACGAAAAAATGATAAATATGTGCATTTCAACTTAGTAAACAAATATAATGTTACTCAACAACAAAAGGCTGCCCTCTTAAATGAAGCAATATGAAGGGGAAAAAATCATCAATATTTAAATATTTTCAAGGGCGCCCATTCAGGTATATCTTTATTCTTTTATGCTGTTAATACGAATTTATTTTGGTTTGAAATATTAATATGTTGATTTTTAAAAATGCCAGATAAGGTTATTCCAGAAAGAGAGAAAATCTAATCATAAAATTTTCTACTTCATTTGGAACGGTGACCTAAAACTTCGTTGTTAATCATCAGTGAAAATTTTATTCTAATGAGATGCGAACATTCAGTATAAAAAAAACTTTCCTTGCACCAGAGGAACTTACACTCGTTCGGAGTTTTCAACTAATAAGTAAATAAGCAATTCGGGTAGAATCAGTTATACTATAAAAATGTTGTCCAAGGTAAGGAAAAATTACCTTTATAAAAATATTTTATTATTTTAATACAAGTTGAACTTTAATGCACTAATACTTTTAATTTACATTGAAATATTTTCATGTAATTTATTTCTAACATATTAAATTTGAATGAGAATTTATTTATAACACTAGGGGCCAAGGCCCCTAGACTCGCTACGCTCGCTTTTCGTATGAGGCATTCGGCCACTAATAAGGCTTATTCGTAAAAAAGACAGAATTTCAACAGACAAATCCCAAAGATTGGATCAGATAGAATGTTACTGAGCTACATGTTGCTTGGTTCTTGCATGTTCATTGGTACATAAAAATTTAAACTTCACACTACAGTAGACCACTCCCCCATATCAAGGTAGATATTTTGTTATAGGAATCCGTGTTCCACGGGTCCTGAGCTATACTCCACCTGGAGTGCGGACTCCGCGTATAATCGCTGGAAAAATTATTTGCACTCCTCAGAAACACAATGATATTTAATGTTGCCATTCAAAAGTTATATTAATTAGGAGTTAAAGCGTAATAAAATCAGAACATCTGTTTCAGCTGTATTTTTAATTATGTAAAACCTATTGGACATCACCCATGGCGATTTTTCATTATTTGGCGACTTGCGTATATGCAGGGCCGGCCACAGGGGGGATGCTGCGGATGCAAGGCACCTGGGCCCCGGTTTCAGAGGGCCCCCCAAATCCGTTCTATATTTTTTATTATGTCTCTCTCTCTTATCGTGAAAAATATAAAAGATTTTTTTAAATTAAAGTAGACTGATAGTGTTGTGTGACTACTCTGCATCTTTCAGAGCTAAACATCATTTATAAAGTGTCTTTCTACGAACAGTATTCTTTGACAGTACACCCCAGCTCTGATCAAATGTCGCTTACTAAAAAAGTACCTTCGCACCTTTCACCGTGGAAAGAGCGAAAACATCAGTTAGAGAAAAATACAATTATCAGATCTGGACCATTGGTCATAACGACCGCTCATTAGCGAATTCTTTGAAAAGAACCGAAACCCAAAGAACAGCGGAAGAGGCCTTTTTGTTGTCAAAACCAAGGACTGATTGATTAATAGCTGTGGGGGGGCCCTCTAAACTATATGTTGATACGAAGTACGTTTCACGCGTCTGGCATTAATTTGAAGATAAGAGTACACAAAGAATAAAAAATAACCTGCATTTGGGTACCTTTGCAAGCATGGGAACATTTTTTTTCCCCATTTACAATTGTACAAATGTGTTGGTCAAATCCTATTTTGCAGTTACTCCTACTTCTCTCAAAGTTACTAACCGAAGTTGAGCCATTGGAAGTGTCTGCTTGTATTAGACTTTGTACGAGTCTATTAACTTTTGTGTATATGTTATATATATTTTGAAAGATTTTTCTTGAATTTTGACTTTCACGGGCCTAAATTATGGATTAAGCTTTACCAATTTTATCATCGCGTTTTCTACATTTGAAAAAAGGTAAGTCGTTATTTTGTTTATAATAGCCGAGATTGCAAATAATTAGATAATTTTCGTCAAAAAGTTTTAAATTGTGTTAAGTTTCACATTTATAAAAGTTTTAAATGCATTTTGATTGTTCCCGTAACTTATATTTACGCGATTTAATCCCTAAGCAATAAATGAGTATGTAGAGTAAGCGAAGTTCTGCAGTCAGATGAAACAGCTATTCTGAAGTAGAAAAAGTACTTTTAAATCTGTGTTTATTGAAAATTAGGAATATAAAATATTTCAAACACATTAATCGATCTCAACCCCTTCTTCTTCGACGTCGCATCTCACACTTTCGGCGTTTTTGTGCCCGCACAGTCGGCGGCGCGTGCCATGCGACGTACAGTTGATAACATTTAGGGAATATAATTAACCACTTTATATGTACAATGATTTTTATGTTAGAATATAGAAAAAGATCGTGGACAACTGAATACCATATTTAGTTTCCAAATGTACGTGTGGGTTGGTTAACATTTTGAAAATATATTAAAAATTTACTGTTTCCAAAAAGCGGTTAGATGTGTTCGGTAAGGGTTGGTAACTATGAAAAATAATAATAATAATAATAATAATTTCGAAAAAATATCCTACCAATAAAGGGTTAATTCCAAAAAAATACCAACTGAAATTAATAATAGATTTCGAATGGATGTTGCTCTATTTTCTAATAGAACCCTCATACTTAAAATAGCACTCATACTATATTTGAATATTTACAGTATAATAGCGGATAAAAGTATACATAAAATTGGATGATTGAAATGTACGTCTCGGGCACATAACCAGAAAGAAAAAGATAAATCGGGGCGGGTCCAAAAGGAGGCATTTCTAATTAAGATAGCATTTCTACGAAAAAGCTTGATTATTGACATCCAATTAAGAAAAGTGTGAATTTCGGGTTTAGGCCTCTTTCCTATAAACTTGGGGGAAAGAACTGAGTGATTGATCACGCATCTGGGGAGGAAAAGTGGGCGGAAAATAGGGGTCCTGTAAAAAATGCACTTCCTTTTGTCCAGGTTGAACTACTTAGTCTAAAAACGGGGAAAGTTTCCTCTCCCCTGTTTGAAATAACAAGCAGAGTGGGGTGAGCGCCATTTTTCACCCACACACGAAACAGAGGCAGGCGTATACCGGATTGAAAGGGAGAACTGTGCGGGATATTTTACTGTATCAAATCCCATATAGAATTTTTCATTTACAAAAAAGGTGTCTTCATTTTCTTCGTTTTTACCTAAATTAATTGAGAACCAAAATCATAAAATATTTCACATGTTTCTATATAAGACTTTGATTGAATTAACCCTTTATGAATTAATTCACAGTAAGTTTTACATTAAGTATATACCTTTGCAAAAATGGGTAAAACGGGGCAAAATTTGATAAAACTTGTGCCAAGTTTTTTTATTAATTCGTACTTATCAATGCCGACTTCACGCGTTCAAAAAAGTAATAACAATAATAATAATCTTTATTTAACCGCTTAGAGAACTTAAGCAATTCTAAATAATAGTTGGGCAAAATTTTCCAAAATTATGTCATTTAGATATCGCAGTCCATATTGCCTATGTTGTATATTTCTTTTCAAATTAATTAGATTTTGCGGTTAAGGCAGATCTACACAAGGGTTGTCTGCTTAATTAAGGCATGCCTTGGGCGGTGGACTTTTTGAAGGGCTCTAACCCGAATTCACGTTACAGCTGGAGAAAACGGCCGCGCGGTAGGCCAGAACCCTAGACTTATACACTTCAGCCGTTTACTAATTGTCATGAAATTAGTAAAAATTATTTATACTACTTTGTAAAAGGTACTTGATTAATTTTTATTTCATCAATTTATATCTTATAAAACTCTCTTCTTTATAAAACTTATAGCTTATTAAACTTTTAAGATAAACTGAAAAAAAAAAACTTGCTGAAATACGCAAGAATGATGAATTATAAATATTTAGAAGGATAACTTATCAAATATTGAACTTCATATATGAATAAAATACAGCCAGATAAAAAAGAATGCAAACAATCTATTATAACAATTAATATAACTGGATGTAAAACTGTGAGAGTATTATTAAGAAAAGGGAAAATACTATTCACTTGCCCTCAACAAATAAAACATTTTTGCATAAAATACTTTGTATTGCATTTAAAAAAATATATAAACAAATAAATATTTTAAAGAAACCCTAATGCTTAGAAAGCATTTAAAAACACAAGCTGTTGGGAAGGAGACAAATTGTTTAAACGAAGGGGTTATAAAATATTCTTGTTTAAATTAAGCTAATCTGGTAGTGAATAGTTTTTTAAAAATAATATTTTCTCAAGACGCAGACAGTTTTTTTTTCTTTAAAGGGAACGGTTAAAATGGCCCGTCAAATAAATGTTTAAAAGAAAAAGTTTTGGGGACAGAGAGGGGACACGCGCCCCCAATTGCTACTCTTACAGTTCATATGTTTAATATACTTAAGAAAACTTTAGCTTTCTCAAGAAGAATTATCACCGCTCCCAGACCACTGAAAATTCGGAGGGACACATGAAAGATATGAGGGGGTCACATATCGAAATAACAGCAAAAAAGGTTAATTTCTTTTAAATTTTAAAACAGATGTTTGTTTAAAAATAAGATAACGTGTTCTTCTAATAATTCCCAAAGTCATTCGTATTCTCGGATATGAGGAAAAAAATATCCGTTTCATATCCGTATCCACGGATATAAAAACAAACTATTCGTTTTCATATCCGTATCCGCCGATCTACCTTTAATGACGATACAGCACACCGGCTAAGGTCAAAATGTGGTCAAAAATGGACACTCTTTTTTTCGTATCAAAATAGCTGGGTAACAGGTGTCAGGAAAGGCTAATTTCTTTTCCCCCTACTCCCTGTGACCCTGACTCGCGGCGAAATTTTAACTGATCCCCTAGCTACCGCGAGGAAGAGCAGAGGAACTTCCGTCAAGTTGGGGGGATGACAGTTTTTATACCAAATGGCCTCCATCGCCTATTCTCTGGCTACGTCCCTGAGGTTCATCCACGATCAATTCTTAAACATTTCATCGCATCATTTCTTTTCTAAAGTAGTACTGATTAGATTTTAAAATCTTAGAAAGTTTGAAACAATACGAATAAATTCATCTGAATCTCTAAATTAGAGAGCAAGATCATCAAAAATGTCACTTTCCAAAACATTTATTCACTAAATACAGTGAAAAGTTGCTAAATTTAACGACAAATCCCTTAAATTGGCAGCACTGACTAATGAAATGTCCTCTTATATTAAATTAATGGACTTAATTTGAAGAAAAATAGTCAAACATACATTTTGGTTAATTTAACTTAAGTATAAAATTATTGATTTTATTTAATTTGACCTAAACTTTAAGTCGTCCCCCCCCCCACTTCTATTGTGGGCTTCTTTTTCAAATTTTAAATAGGTAGTTGGTCAACAAAATATTTATTTTACTGTCTTCATTACTAACTAAACTACTCTGAAACAATTAATGTCACTCTCGGTGGTCGGTGGATCTCCAGAGTGAATAGATTCATATTTTCTCACATTTTTCAGTATTAGTAATACAGGTTAACTGAAATGGGTGATAAACGAGCCCACAGGTTTAGCATACATATTCAATACGGTTTAGACCTCCAACCAGTGCCGGCTCAAGGTACCGGCAACTCGGGCAGCTGCTCGGGGCGCTATATGTTTAGGGGCGCCATGAAAACATAATCTTAGAGAGAACGGATTTTTTTTTCTATTGAAGGTTTATCCAACGCCAGACTGTCCCACTTGTCCATGGTCAGGTAAGCTCCCTTTGTAGTTTCTTCCTAGTCTTCGCTATCATCGTCGTCTTTATTGACTTTGGAATGTTAAAAGATATTTTCTAAGAAAGGATTATCTGAGCTGGTGAGGTGGAAGTCAGTAGAAATTTTATAAATCACAAAAATATTCCTCGATATAACCAGGTTTTACTCGTTAAAAGCGAGTTATACTCCCATAAACTTAACATTGTACCAGCCAAGTATTTTCGATTTTCTCATTCAATCTGCGTTCTTCTTAAATAAGGAGTCGTCATAAACGAGTTAGATTTATTTAAAAAGGGCGCCAAAAATTATCTTGTCCAGGGCGCCAGCTACCTTAGAGCCGGCCTTCAACCCTAATTACCATGACCGTTAAAGTGTTATTAGTGGTATTTCAGTTCATTCTTAATGTTTGCTTTATAAATGGGTCTATTAATTAATGAATTTTTAGCATCTATAATGTCTTGGCCCCCGAAAAATATTTGCAACCGGGCCACTTCAAACAGAAGGCCGATCCTGCGTATATGTATAGTTAAAATGAGCTCTAAGAAAACAGTCCTTCACATGTTATCTTTGATAAAAACTACGGAACAGCTAGGATAGCTTGCCACCCATGGCGACTTTTCATTATTTGGCGATTTACACATGGTCACGACCTATAATTACTGCTCATGCAAGGTTTCTGGAAAACCGTTATCTATATTTTCATATACATAATCCTTTGCAAATTGGCATATATAGCACCACGAATTATATTATCTCGCCGCGCTGGCAAATAGGCATAATTAACGCCAATATGTCTACTGGTAGGGAATACTCCAGCTGGACCGAACCTCCTTTAAAGTAATCTGCACTTTAATTATTTTTCATTTTCAAGATAGTGGGTTTCAGCATTCTGGAACACAAAGCTTAGATTCACCCTGCTTGGAAAGATAATATTTTGCCAGATCATTCCTAATGCCAAGATGGCGCTTTTAAAATCAGTTACAATTAGTTATTATGTTTTGGAAAAACGAATAGTCGCTAATTCTAAACTCCATGATCTAAGCGAACTTACTATTTGAAAATTCTCAACTTTGTGTAACACACTTTGAGTTATTTATTTCATATACTTTTTAATTTGGCGTAAAATGGGCGTAATTCTAACTCATGTTTGTGAATTTCACGCGATTCCACATACTTGGAAACGCTTTGTTGCAAAGGAATGAATAATTTTATGCCAAATCTGGCAACCATTCTGTTTATTTTTTCAGTTTTTTTATTAATATCTTCTAAAATAATTCGATTTTCGAAATTTAAGTCAACTTATCAGGTTCCTCGGAATTTTTCGAATCTGTGGGCACCTTAGTCGAAACTTAAATCCCCACGGTTTAGGGGGAGATAGGCCAACAAGCTTTGACAGCGCCAGCAGCGGCCTTTACTTTTTTTTAGAATAGAGAGAAACATTATTTTTTAATTTCTTGCTAGCTATCATCCAATGGACATTCTTTCAAAAATTTACGACTTGCAAATAACGCTTAAAGTTCCCCTTGATCATTCAATTTCATTCATAAAAAACCAAACCTTCAACAAAAAGTTTTTAATTTGCACATCATGTGTTAAATTGAATGCACTAATTTGTTTTTGGTTTTCAGATAGCACTTTTAACTGCTCTGATCATCATGGTTGCTGAAGCCAGCGTATTGCCAGTAAGTTCACAAATATTTGAATACTTCTGCAAACTTTATAAAAGAAAATGACAGTGGCCAACATTATTCTTTTTTTTGTGGTGTGTGCCTATAAAAAATAGAAGACAAGTTAGATAAATCATGCCAAAAGTTTCGATTATAAAACAGTGCTTTTTGTGCACATATTACTGTATAACGATTATACTGTATAATGAACGATTATACTGTATACTGAAAGCTAATAGTTATACGACATTACTGTATAACTATTAGCTTTTTACAATGCAAAATTTTCCCATAATTTATGTTTGAAAGCTTCATTTATTTTTATTTTTTTTTACTTCCTTGTACAAATATAATGAAGTAATGTGATCGCGAAAAATTTCGGTAGCCAGATTTTGACGCAAAAACCCGATTTTGACTACCTCTAAATTTACTTTTAAGAATTTTTGCGCTGCATCTCATCGTACGCTTGTTCATATAAATGCACAACCCATTTTGACCAGTTTTTTCCTGACGTCTGTACGTACGTGTAACTCGCATATCTCAAAAACTATCGGTCGTAGAATGTTGAAATTTTATATTTAGGATTAGTTGTGCACCTCACCTTTTGAACCAATCGACAGGATAGTTTATTTGCAGAGCCACTCAAAAGATTTTAAATACAGTGGTGGCCAAAATTGTGGACACTTTTAGAAATGTTTAGGTTTTCTAACTTTGGCTGCTCATAGAAGTGCTACGTCTCACAAAGTGCAAACCCATATATAATTTTAAAGAGAATTTAATACTGATTTCAATACACAAAGCTAAATTTAGATATGTGAAATAGAATAAACATTATAGTTACTTTAATCTGAAAAACAAATACAGAGATGAAGTGGATTGTAATTTCTAACTTTCCAGGTCAATCAATGTTATTTTTCTGAGCTTAAAACTCTCATTAGCTCAATGAAACATAGATATGAAGCTGTAATGAATAATTAATGCAACCCTGCAAACTGCTGATAACTCACTTCAATCTTCCATATCTAATGTATATTGAGAGTTATTGTCGTTAACTTTTTTTTTGTATTGCAAATATTTTAATTTTGTCTTTTGTATTGAAATTAGCATTAAATTATCTTTAAAATGATGTAAAAGAGTTTGCGTTTCGTGAAACATAACATTTTTTATACGTATACGAACTTAGAAAAAAAAAAAAAAACTTTCCAAAATTGTCCACAATTTTGGCCGCCACTGTACATTACGCTCTATGGGCAGAAATTCATTAAAGCGTATTTTAGAGATATTAGGCTATTTCAAACGACTCAGCAGAAGGGATAGATGTTAAGCGTTACAAAATGAATCTCCCCATCGAAAAGAGTGTCTTTACCACTTTTAGTTCTACAGGAACACTCAAAACATTTCAACACATTATGGTCAATGCCAATTTTAAGGACAATCATCCATTCCAAGCACGATACCATGCTACCATATAGTTAGTCAATGGTTCGACACGGTCACGTGCCTCCCTCAAAAATTACGCCAAAAGTCGCCAAGCTTGGTGAATGTTGTTGAAATTTCGTAAGTAAGATTGTTGTAACATCTAGTTGTGCATGTCCATTTTTGGTTCCAATCTACTGGAGAGTTTATTTACTGGACCACCCAAAATAATTTCAATGCATTAATGTCTATGGACATGTTCAATATATTATTCTGTAGTCAGTCTTTGTTTGGTCCATGTCCAAAATCTCGCTATTTGTTATCGACCTTGAAGAGTTTTGCCGAAATATCGTCAAATTTGGCTTCAAAAGGTAATTTTGTATTTCGCATAACTCTAAAACTTTTAATCGTAGAATGTCGAAATTTTGTATTTAGAACTACTGTAATATCTAACTACACATCTCTGTATTGATTGCAATTGATTGGGTAATTTATTTAGAGGGTCACATAAATAACTTTAAATACATTAAGGTGTATGGATACATTCAATTCATTGAAAGTCTGGTCAATGACTACTTTGGCTATCCCCAAAATCTCGAAACTATCTCAAGCTTGTCGGTTTTTGGTGAAATATCGCCAAATTAAGTGTCAAAAGCAAATCTTTTAAATTGAAGCCAGCTTGATATCGGAAATATTTAGCTATAAATCGCTAAACCTCTTTCAAACAAAATACGTTTAAATGAAGTGCGCCGAAAATGTTTTTGATTCAATAGACATGCAAAGAAGTCATATGGAGTCCATATTTTTACTTAAAAGAAAAATTGTTTATAGAACGGATATATTCAACTTACAGTATAATTCTTGTCTTAATTGGAGGTACGATTTCAGAAGGAATTACCGGGAGGGGGGGGGGGGAATGATTTTACTCACAGTTGATTAAGTAATTTAAATTAAATCCTAACTAATATTATAAATGTGAAAGTGAGTTTGTTTGTTTATGACGCTTTCACGCCTAAACCGCTGAAACGATTAGGATGCATTTTGGTTTAGATATAGATGGGACCCTGGAGTTGGTTATAGGCTACTTAGAATTTTAGATTTTTAATTACTTCTTTAATTATTAATTAAAAACCGTTTTTACGTTGCCATGCTTGGCGAGTTTCGCCCGTATCATATGATTCATGTTTTGAGCTAACAAGAATGCTATTACTTCAATAAATAAGCAAGTGCATCTGAAAAACATTAAATAATACGGAAGTTATGCCAGTTTTATGCCAAATCTATCTATCTCTAATAATAAAAATGAATGTTCTCCAGACAAATCTCCAGAAAGCAGAGCTTTGAAAATTTGAGCATGACTGGGCCCTTGACTTCGGTAAAGTGTACCTGAGGCTCAGAAAATTTAATTACTTTTCTAACTATTAATTAAAAACCGTTTTATCGCCCGCACAAAATGATTTATGCTTTTGAAATAAAGCAGAAATTCTATTTGCAAAATCACATGCATTTCGAAAGCATAAATAAGTATGGAAATTATAATGATTTTACGCCAAATTAAAAAGCATAAACAAAGAAAAGTGTACTTACGTATTATCTCGGGGGTCCGCCAAGACGAGCGATTTTTTGCCGAGATAAATGCCGGGAACATGAAATTATTAATGGTTTTGAATACGATTCGCAACAATTTGGCAACTCATTTGACGAAAAAACAGTTTGGCGGGAATGACCGCCGGGATAATAGGTAAGTACCAAGAAAAGTCCAGATGTGTTTCTTAAAGTTCGTAAATTTCCAAATCCTACCAATAATATAAATTTGTACGTTAATGTGTTTGGATGTTTTTGACTGAATCACACAAAAATGGTTGAAAAAATCTGTAATGAAGATAGCTTATGCCCTGGATTGACATACAGGCAACCTTTCAAGCATATAGCATAAACAATTCTTTTACAAAGACACTCAAAATAATGCTAATGCATTGCGCTCTATGGAAATTTTGTAGCAACTAAACCGATTTTAAAATTTTCTTCACTGATTGAAAGTCCTACGCCTATAGGGTCCTAGGCGTATATGGAGAATTCCTCTGTGTGGAATTTTCTAAGGGATCCTAGCCCGTATTTTCGCGAGGTTTTGGAAAAAAACACGGAAAACTGCGAGCGGCTAGGTCGACAGGCACGACCGGAGTTTGAACCTGGCATCTCCCGCCTTCCAGGTTTGACAGCAGACCCTCTTAGACACTGGAGGGACCCTGAGTGTTATAGGCTACCTTTTATGCATATATCACAAATAGTTCTTTTACAGGTATACTCATAAGAATTACATTACGCTCTATGTGTATCTCTGTAAATACTGAACCGATTCCAAAACTTTTTTCACTGATAGTTAGCTACACTATTCTTGAGTATTATAGGCTAAAATTAATGCATGTAGCGCAAATAGTTCCTTTACAGGAACACTCAAAATAATTCTAATACATTACGCTCTATGGGTATTTCTGTAACTATAGAACCGATTCTAAAACTTTTTCGCTACTAGAAAGCTGCTCTATTCCTGATTAACATAGGCTAAAATTCATGCATATAGCATAATTATAATATTTCTTTTACAAGAACACTCAAAACAGTTCGCAAATACTGTCGTAACTGTCTCTATTCGCCAAAAGCCTGAAAAAAATCTAAATTTAGTAATTTTACATACTCTGTTATTTTAAATGAAGTATACTACCATGCATTATACTTCATTTAAAATAAGTAAAAAGCAAATAATATTTAAATGCAGTTTCTTTAGTCGCAAACATATTTGTTATTCACACATGCTTCGTTTCTCTCGGGACCTAATTCTAAAGCCGACGTGGACGAAGTCGCGGGTAGCCGCTAGTATCTTATATTCCTAGACCTTATTTTAAAAAAAGATAACAGAATAAAACACTCTGTATTCAGAAGAATTTTCGAGTAGGGAGAATGTATAGTTTTTTGTATGTCACGATGTAAAGAAATTCAACATGACATGATTTTTAGAATAAAATATTTAGTAATTTTCTTGGGAAAAAGAAATGTATGTACTACGTGTTAAGTATACATATATATATCAAAAAATTAAAAACAGCAATGAATTGCATGAGTATGCAAAGTTTCAGCTTGGATAAAAGGAAGTGGTTTTAAATTCAGATATAAATTTTGAAATGGAACGACATGCCGAATCGACAAAGTTAGGAGGGGGAAAAAAAGAACCATACTATTTCGGTCAGTGTGTTAATTGGTTGATTAAGGCAAAGCAACACGAAGGCTATCTGTATAAGGGGGTAGGGTGCCTTGGATGGAAGACTTTTAACGGATTCTAAACTTAGAGGCGAAATAGTTGGAGAGAGCAATTGTAACCCTAAATTGGAACAAGTATATTTCACGTGACTTATGGAACTAGTGCTGCAAACACTATTTCATGATTTCTCTTGTCTCTTGCTTTGCTTTCTAGCATAGAAAAATGTTTGATTTTGCAAAACAGATGGTGATAAACAAGCAAATCTGTTCATTTCCTTTTCTTTCGACGCAGTTATTTAAGCTTCAGTTTTTCCCGAAAAATACAATAAGATGCTCTCTTCACTCATTCCTAACTCCAAACTGTTAGAACGACAGCCATGTGGCAGTCCAGAACCCTGCTCTTTCACATTTCAGTCACCTACTAATGTTCAGTGTGTGGCAACACTCGGCCGCTGGTGCAGTAAAAAAATTATTGCTTAAAAACAAGTCGTTTAAAAAAAAAAAAAAAACCACACACTAATTGATATTCCAATCGAAAGTACTATAACTCGACAATTTCTTGCTTAGAAGATATTGAATGTACACCCAGTTTCTTATATTTCTTTTGTTTGGAAGTTTTTTGAAAAATTAAATTAGCTATTCATAAAATTTAAATAACATTCAAATAGGTACTATTTTGAGTGGATAAATGTTATAGGGCTCCTTCTCATGTAAAAGCTGGTAGAAACTATTGTTAACGAATTTTCGGGTTAACCCTCGGTTCAGGGCAGGGGCGTAGCTAGGGGGGGGGGATATCAGGATATATCCCTCCCCCCAAAAAATTTTTGGATTAGTGGTCGCAAGATTAATGCGTGCGGAAATTTCGTCTATTTATACAAATATAAGTTCATTCCCCCCCCCCCCCCCGAAAAATTTTCCTGTCTACGAGCCTGGTCATGGGGTTTAAAATTCGTATTCTACGCGTTAAGTACTTAAAATTTGCTCTTGTTGCATCAAAATCGGTTATCTAGGAACGCGAGATATGGAGTTTTATGTTTCTCCATTGGGTTCTATAGCATTTTCTAGGAATCTCGACAAATATCAGTTATAGGCCTTCGCTAACCTCACTTTTGACGATATTTTGCCAAAAAGTCACCGAGCTTAGCGACATTTCGCGAGATTTTCACAATGGGGGGGCCGTAAAGTTTGTTTTGCTGCATTAACATTACATAATAGCCCAATATTACTCTCTTCTATGATGGAATCACAAGTCCCACTTTATGCGGAATCTTCGGGAGATAGATTCTTCTAGAAGCTCCTTGTAGCTTTAGCGTCACCTATAAATACAGGCATGACAGACCCAGTGGGTCCGGACACCCCCCCCCCCGAAATTTCAGTTTTTGTTAACAATATAAGAATGATGACGTCTTTTTGTGAAAAATTCTGCCTTTTTCACCGTTTGGACCCCCTCCGAAATTTTTTTCTGGGTACGTCCTTGGATGAGTACGCTGCTTTGCTCTGTGAACTGTGCAATAGAAGTGGCATTTTTGCTTGTCTTTTCGAAGCTTTGTTTTAAAGTGCTGTGTGTAAATTCTTCATTCTGTCTTAAGGGACTGTGTACAATACCCTTTGCATATTTCCACCGAATTTTTGCCGGTGAATGTGTTTTATTACTGTGAATGTGTAATTACTGTGAATGTGTTTTATTTTACAGCATTTGTGAAAGTTTCTGTACTTAGTGAACTGTTATAAGCACGTTATGGGTTGTTTGTGCTTGTGAATTTTGTACAGCTGATTGTTCAACAAAGTTCTGGAAGCAATAAAGTTCATGTTCCATCCTGACAAGTGGACTCTTTATTGGAACTTTCTACACCTACTGGACTTTAGAACGATGAACCCAGAAATCAAGCAGAATTTTCTGCAACACTATCCTCTACTACCTAGAGAAAAAGAATAATCTGAATTAAGAAGGGGATGACATTGAATGTCTGGTAATGTACAAAAGTTTGAGAAGTCAATCCCCTAGTGCATACATTTATTGAAAATGAGATTTTTTGTTATTCTCTTAGGAGTCATGAAATTTAAAGATACAGTAGACACCGGTTATAACGTACTCTCACGGGACCTAAAAAATCTGATGTGTCCAACACATGACTTCCTTGCACGTCCATTAGATCAAAAATATTTTCGACGCACTTCCTCTAAATTTATTTGTTTGAAAGAGATAAAATATCAATAATAGTAAGGTTTAGCGATTTCTAGCCAAATATTTCGATATCGCCAAGCTGAGTTCAATTTGAAAGATTTCCTTCTGACACTTTATTTGGCGATATTTCACCAAAAGCCGACAAACTTGAGATAGTCAGCGAGATTTTGGGGATAGCCAAAGTAGTCATTGACCACAGACTTTCAATGAATTGAATGCATCTATACACCTCAATGTATTCAAAGTCATTTGGCTCACAATGTAAATAAATTCTCAGTCGATTGCTGTCAAAAAAGATATTGAAAACAGTTAGATATTACAATAGTTCTAAATACAAAGTTAAAAAATCTACGGGTTAAAGTTTTAGAGTTATACAAAATAGGAAATAATTTTTGGCGCCAAATTTGGCGATATTTCGGCGAAACTCGTCAATGTCGACGACATTTGGCGAGATTTTAAGCATAAACCAAACAATGACAGATTATCGCCAAATTTGGCGATATTTCGCCAGAACTCGCCAAGAACGATGACAAATGGCGATACTTTGGGCATGGATCAAATGACTGACTATCGCCAAATTTGGCGATATTTCGCCAAGGTCGAGGACAGACGGCGAGATTTTGGGCATGTACCAAACAATGACTGTCTACAGTTGTATTATAATGAAGATGTCCATAGACATTAAGGTACTGAAATTCTTTTCGGTGGTCCTGTAAATAAACTCTCCAGTAGATTGGAACCAAAAATCGAGATGCACAACTAGATGTTACAACATTCTTATATATGAAATTTCATAATAGTTTTTGAGATTTGAGAGTTAAATATGCACACACGTACACCAAAAGTCGCCAAGCTTGGCGACTTTTGGCATAGTTCTTGAGGGAGGCACGTGACCGTGGTCGGACCATTACCTAACTTATGTGGTAGGGCGGTATTGTGCTTGAAATGGATGAATGCCCCTAAAATTGCTATTGACCGTAATGTATTGGAAATCTTTTGAGTGTTCCTGTAGCAGAACTATAAATGATAAAGACACTTTTTTTTAATGGAGAAATTCATTTTCTAACTCTTTACAGCATATATCACTTCTGAGTCGTTTGAAATAGCCCAATACCTCTAAAAAACGCTTTGATGAATTTCGGCCCATAGAGCGTAATATATTTCGAATCTTTTGGGTGGTCCTGTAGATAAACTATTCAGTCGAATGGAACCGAAAGGGGAGGTGCACAACTAGATGTTACAACAATCCTAAATATAAAGTTTCAACATTCAACGCCTAACAGTTTTTGAGATATGCGAGTTTAATGAATTTCGGCCCATTGAGTGTAATGTATTTCGAATGTTTTGGGCAGTCCTGTAGATAAACTATGCAGTCGAATGGAACCAAAAGGGGAGGTGCACAACTAGATGTTACAACTATCCAAAATATGAAGTTTTGACATTCTACGCCTAATAGCTTTTGAGTTAGGCGAGTTTAATGAATTTCGGCCCATAGAGCGTAATGTATTTCGAATCTTTTGGGCGGTCCTGTACATAAACTATCCATTCGATTGCCACCAAAAGGGGAGGTGCACAACTAGATCATAGAACAATCCTAAATATCGAATCTCAACATTCTACGACCAATAGTTTTTGAGATATGCGAGTTACATACATACGTACAGACGGCATGGAAAAACTGGCCACAGTAGACTCGCCACTGGTCAAAATGAGTTGCAGACGCGTTAATATGATCGTGCATGCTAGCCTACGATGAGATGCATCGAAAAAAAATTTTAAATTAAATTTAGAGGTAGTCAAAATCGGTTTTTATGTCGAAATTTGGCACCCAAAATTTTTCGGGATCACATTACTTCCTTATACTACGTACAAGGAAGTAAAAAGTAGTACGTTATAGCCGAAGTATGTTATAAGCGGTACCGCCGGTAAGATTCAATATTACACAAAAAAAGAAAGTGGGCTCATAATTTCACTGTGATATGTGTTTTAAACAGGCCTGATTTTTTAAAATTTAAATTAAACAGAGAAAATTCTTTATTACTTACAATTTTTATTGAGATAAATAATCTGTAATTTTCTGTTGTTTTAAATGAGCAGGCATTTACATTGATGAATGACAAATAAAAAACATGGTCTTGTTCTTAGCCCTACCTAGCAGGCGAAAAAGATAAAAGATCGTTCCCTTCCTTCATACACAATTCATCTCGTTAGAGAATCTGAAAACTGACAACGTGTGTTTTTGAAGGTACTGAAATTTCCGAGAACAAGGAAATAAAATGCTTAAGAAAAGCAAAATTTTATTTTTGGCTTTGGTATAAAAAGTACGTTATAGCCGAAGTACGTACTTTTGTTAAGTACGTTTTAACCGAAGTTAAACATTATAAATACAGGACTTCAATCGGGACCTAGCTTCTTGGTACGTTATATCCCAGGTCCGTTATAACTGGTGCGCACTGCACCAATATTTGAAAGATTTCTCCCAATCAAATTTGGTGATGCAATTGTAATTTGTAGAAGAATTCTTGTGATTGATGGCTTTTTTTCAGCCTTTTATCTCTTGCTCCGAAGTGACCTGTAATTCAAAATAAAATTATAAAGTCATTAACAAGTAATCAGTAATGTAGCAGAATTACACTCATGCTCAAGAAGTGACAACCATAATTTAAGGGAGTGATTGCCAAACTGTTGATCGCAAGCTACTATACTAGTACCTCACTGTACTAATAGCTGTCAGACCGCGTTAATCACTTTATATACAGTTTAATTAAAATTGATTTCATATTTCCTGGAAATTTAAGTTTGTAGGCAATAAACAAATGTAAGATTCTTATAAAAAGTAGGTAGCTCTCAGTGTAGGATTTAGAATGGTAAAAGTAGCTCAGAAGGTTTGCAACCACTGGGTTAATGGGACTTGAGCCAGAGACATATCACTTGCAGGTGGCCAGATACAGGTGCAAAAACTTTGCACCCTTTGATAACGCAAGCAGCCTTTCCTGGCAAACAAAATTCTGTACATATAAGTTGTTCTCATTCTTGACTTTCAAGTTACCCAATAAAAAGTTATATAAATTTATTGTTTTACAGATTGTTCCTGCTGTAGCCCACCATAAAGCTCCCCAATCTTATGCATTCGGTTACAACAACAAAGACCACCATAGTGTACAATATCGCCAAGAAGAAAGCAATGGCATAGCCGTTAAAGGAAGTTATGGATTTGCTGATGCTCGGGGAATTCACAGACAAGTCAACTATGTTGCTGACCATGCTGGATTCAGAGCCAATATTAAAACCAATGAGCCAGGGACTGCCAATCAAAACCCTGCAGCTGTCAGAATAATCTCCACAGCAGTACATCCTCTCAGGATAGTGGTAAAAACTGCTAAAGTTTAGCTAGCAATCACAGAAGGCAAGAAAGAGAAGAAAATCATTTCTAAGTATGACAAGTACACATGAAATATTGAACATCCCCTCTCCAATATTCAATTTACAATCAATAACTTTCTTCTCACATTCATAGCTCAGAGAACTAATATATAAGATAAGAACAATGAACTCTCATATTTTAACACACAAAACAAAATAATTTCCATATATTCAGCATGTGCAGATAGTGCAAGTGGTTTTAAACAACGAAACCAATTCAGACTTTATTTTTACACTATTGTATACATGGAGCATAACACTGTAGGAAAAGAGTGTGAACGTTTTAAACAACTACTCTGGAAATGTTTTTAAAACAAATATAAGATACTGTTATTTTATAGTCTTTATTTTGGTTATTTTTATTGCTGTGTCAGATGTATTATCATAATTAAATATTGTTTATTTATAGTTAGTTGAAGCTTCCTTTTAAGTTTCAAAAATTAAGTCTCCTACCTGTCATCACTTTCATATTAAAATTTATAGTAAATTCAACTTTTGATTACTTGTCATACAGATTACTCCAAATGCATTTTTCCTTGTTTACTAGTATAGTTTAATTTTTCTGTATTATACAGGGTGTCCGAAAAGTCCATGCAAAAAATTCACAGAAAAGCAACAAATTGTTGTAAGAATATGCAGTTCACACAGTAATGCATCATGGAATGAAGAATTTATATTTCCATCTTAAAACAAATTACTTATAATTTTTGTTCATAGATGGCACTGCACCTTCAGTTTTCAGCAATGAGAACCAATAGGGATTTTTTGTGAGTTTTGAACAGCATTGGTGGTGCGGGAATATTCATTCTACCTAAGGCGGCTGCAACTGAGAAAGCGCATTGCAAAGGTTGGTAGTTTGAATCAAAATCCATAACTGGATTTCGGAGAAAGTTTCGTAACATGTTTAAGAAAAACCCTCAGAGTCGAAACAGAATTTTGGACTGGAAGCGTGTTAGGCCGTGACCTTCGCAAACAAGGCCTGCTGGCTCAAATATTGAGTCATCCTATGTAGGCTGAATCTAGATGTAAAATTTAAAGTTGTGTACAATATTATGATTGTGGTTGCTTATCATCAGTTTATAAAATTTATTATTTCTTACATTTATCTTGACTTATTATTGATTACGGATTAAATATGACACTAAAAATGCATTTAGAAATTGTGATTGCAGCTCCAATGTTTAATACTTATATATATGTTAAAATGTTTAATACTTTATAATTTTAACTTTTGTTCTGAAGATATGTTTTTAAGCACTGATAAATCTGATAAAATGATGATGAGCAACCAGAATTTTAATTTACAAATTTTCATTTTATACCTAAATCGGCCTACTTAGGATGATCTATTCCTTAAGCCAGCAGGCCTTAGTTGCGAAGGTCACGGTTAGGCAGGGAAAGAAGTGGTCAGCCACAAAGATCAGATGAGATTGTACAAGACATTCGGGAAGCTTACTGTGACAGTACAGTGCCACCTGTGAACACAATTTGGGAGTAGTTTTTTTTATGAGATTAAAAAAAATATATATATATATATCGTGAACTGTGAAGTATTATTGTGCAAACTGCATATTCATACGATAATTTGTTGCTTTTCTATGAATTTTTTTAATGTGTCAAGGACTTTTCGGACACCCTGTATAATTGAGTAATATTCATCTGAAGAATTAAAATCTAGAAACTAAAATAATTAACAGATCACACAGCACAATATAGTATTTTTATTTCAGGACAAGACATCACATAAAATTGTTAGCAAAAGCTTGCAGTAGAAACTAAATTATCACAAATACGCATAAACCAAACAGAGAGAGAGAAAAAAAAAATAATATATATATATAAACATTTGTAGTCAATACTCTTAAACACAACAAATAATTCATAATGAACATATAAATAAAATGAATCTTAAATAAAGAAATAAAGTATAAATCTACACATTTTTCTCTCTACATAACAAAATAATAAACTAAAGAATACAAGCTTTAATAATTTATTTTTGCATCTTGCATCACATAGCAAAACATAAAAAATATATCTGATTTATTTCAGGAGAGCCACATAACCATATTGCCTTTGGAAAATTTATGTTTTAATTGAGACTAACTTTTATTTTTTCTAAGATTTTGAATAAATTTTTATGACACAACATAAAAGAAAATGAAACAAATACATGGTATTTTAGAAAAATACACTTTTACAATAATCTTTAGCATGTTCACTACTGACAGCAAATTAGAATAAATAGATGCAGAATTTCTTAAATACAGAATATGTATTATGTAAATACACAACAAAAGGATGGGCACAGAAGCTTTAGGGGCTACTGCACTAAACCTATTGTTGAATACTATTTGATGCTGTCCCCATCACAAATTATGTTTACAGAATGCAGTTTCATCACTTATAATTTGTGAGAATGGTAAATATCCCATAAGGTGTTGAAACAGAAGCATAGTTTCATTTACAAACCACCCTTCTATTTACTACACTTTCTGTGACAATTCATCTACCAACTGGTGAAAGGAAACAAGTACCTCTGAAACACCCTTCCCGTAATCATTTTATCCCACATCTTCGAATACATAACAACCCTATTTTTCACATTTAACACAAACACTGGCTCAGTTTGCTCTTAACACACAGAGATGAACTAGGATGATGATCCAGAAAGGATTAATCTGTGATATTACAGAGAAAATGGGCATGTGTTCCGAAAGACCTACTGTAAATCAGCTTCTGAGTAGAATATTTATGTGTGCCAAAAGAAGGGAGGAAAAAAAAAAAAAAAGAGACCGATGAAACTTGGTCTTAAACCTTTTAATATTAAAAAAAAATCCACCAACAAAATTTTAATTACCAATGGACATTTCATGGGCACACAAACTACAAAAAAACAAACAAATTTGAATAAATTCACAACTTTTTTAAAAAAAGATGCTCTTGGCACATTTGCAGGAACTGAATCAGAGTTTAATACAAAGGGCAAACAGCAATCACAACAATTTTGAATAAGTAAGCACAATGCTTTAAAATTATATTTATTAACAAGGTGGAGGAAGATATGCATTTAAAAAAAAAAAAAAAAAAAAAAAAAAAACTCTCTCAAAAAGGCTGGTGTTATAGACTTATAAAAATAAACTTACACAAAACACACATGTTCAAAATCTGTATCAGACAAGCCAAATTTCAAAAATTGAAAAGCCAGAGATAGCTTTTACAACTAATTTTACTATGTAATGTATTCAAAGACTACATACACCTCCAGCACAATGATGTGTATGCATACAAGTTATCAGAACTCTTGTTCAATGTACCAAAGCCTTAAAACTATTAATATAGAAACTTACACAGTACAAAAAAAAAGCCGATTTTTAAACAAGTACAATATTAATTACAGACAACTTGCAGATTTTTTTGTCCACTTGTGAACAAAAGTTAAGAAATATTGCTTATGAATGTTTTATAACTAAATGCATTACATAACAAACATTCATTTAAGCAATTTAGAGCAACTGCAAATAAATTACTTCAAAAGCTATATTTGCACTTGGTCTAATCAGATTGTATTGAAAATGAACTCATGCCAGCCTGCTGAGTAAAAGATTTTTTTGGATGAAATGAAAGAACAGAAAATGAAGTAAAATTTTCACACTTGTCATATCTTTCTAAAAATGCTTAGAATGCCCTCTTTATCAGAATTAAAATATTCACCAATTTACACACAGGCATAAACGATGAAAAGGGTCATAATTTTTTTTTACTGAAAAAATGGAGGAATTTCATACATCTTAAAATGTTTGTATGGATTTTAGAATCTTTGCTTTATGCAAAACTACTTACTTTTATTTATAATATTAATTAATTAAACAATATTTTAAGTTTTGGAAAGCTGTGTTTATAAGCAAATTTTAAGTGCAGTTTTGCTAAACATGAACTTAACGTTGACGAAATCGCACATCATTGAAACTTTTATAGAGAGAAATTTGGTTAGTAAAATTATGTAACCACATTCAAATGGCAAGGAAAATTATATACATATGGATTCAGTTTTTATCTCTTGTACATATTAGAAATACGTTTTAGAAATTTAGCTATTCAAATAAAAGATAATTTAAATATTACAGTTTTCTCAGACATGCAAAATATTTTTTTCAATAACTTTTAGATATCTTGCGAAATGTGTGAAATTCTGAAAAGGCAATAGCATTAGAAATTCAAAGTTATGAATTACTGATAACACAATGGTGATATTTATATACAGTAGATGCTGCTTAATGTGATCACGGTTACTGCTATCTATAACTTATTGTTATTGAAACAAGTCAGCACCGATCGCCTGTATTCCATTTTATAGAAAATTCTGTATGAAATCAGCTTTTTGGTCGATGTTTTATCATTTTTTTCACAGACCAATTAGTGAAAAATGCACTCCAATGCAGAGTTTTGTTAAGAAATCTATTCCAAGTATGACTTGAAAAGAAAAATTGCATATTGTTTGTCTATTGGGTTAAGCATGTGTATTAGAAGCTTAGAGGAAAAGCGATTCAGATGATATTCGGTAATTTTGAAACAAGGCATACTCATAATTTGAATAATAATAATTTTTAAAAAGTACAAGTATGAGCAGTTTATGAATTAACTTTAAAGGAAGAATTGTACACACAGAAAAAAATTACCAGATTCTTTTAACAAATATTTCTGACTTGATGATATAGCTTAATTACTTATAATAAAATGGAATATTAAGTTTTTTTCAATTGCTTATTGTTTTCAATTGGATATGGCTATCAAGGTGATCACATAAAGCGTCATCTACTGTATAAAACACAAAACTAAACAAATTTCAAATACTGATTGAATGAAAATTTTATAACTACATAAAAAAGACCAGTAAAAACCTTAAATTTTTAATCTACTGTTTTTGTTTATATTTTCTCATATTATATTTATATCAACTATAAACTTAGAGTAACATAGTGGAATGCATATTCATTTTTAAACCTTTCCCACTGTAAGAGCATTTCAATGTACTAGCAATATAACTTAGTAAATAACCCTGATTCATAATACAAAGAATGAATTTAGACTTGACAGTAGTGAACAACCTAAAGAGACTGTATTTAACATAAAGCAATTCAGAAGAATACAGGTGAAAGTACATTAAAATTTATTCTACATAAATGCAAAAACATTTCACAGTTACAAAGAATAAACTAAAATGTTAAGCAAGTTTGGCTTTATAAGCATCAAGTCATATAGTAAATTGAGCAAGTGTACTAGCTAGAATTAAATAAACTAGAGAAATAATAAGGCATTTTAGAAAGTAGTTAAATGTTGATCAACAGGTAACTAAAACAGCTAAAATAAGGCCATGTTAAGCTATGTTATATGAACAGAGCTGCATTGACTAGTCTGTGCTATATTTTTATTAGAAAACAAAAATATACAAAAATATTCATATGTGCACTGTATTATAGTCCACACAGTACAAGGTACAAATTATACATTTTAGAAAATACTAGCAATTTTTCAAAAATAAAATCTTTCACAGATATGAAAGGCTAATTGAAAAAAGCTACAGTTCTCCCCCTTATAACTCTATTCTACAAATGCACTTCGTATTTAGGTTTCTACTAGAATTTCAAATCACAGAACAAGTTTTTTAATTTTAAGTGACTTTTTAATCGGTTAAAAATTATAACTGTAAAGCAAAATGTACTCTGAAAGTAATAGCCTAAACAAAATGAGAGATTCAAAAGTTACACTTATGATGATCTTTTGTTTACAAGTCTGATTTTTTTTTTTTTTTTTTTTTTTTTTTTTATCCTCTTTTAAATGCTATTCAACAACAAAAAGCTTTCAATAATTAAAAATGAAAAAATTAACAACATGTATTATGAAAATAAAAATATTAAGAAAACCTTATTAATCATACACTAAATGTAACCTTGGTTTAAAAAAAAAAAAAAAAAAAAAAAAAAAAAAAGTTATAGATAAATAAATACTGGAACAATCCAAATATTCAAGAGTTACTGAAACTAAGTTGTGCAGCATACTTTTTTTTTTTTAATATATAGTAACAGCTTCAATAAATAAATTTAATTTTTGTTATCAATCAGAGCCAACCAGATTATCAATTGATAAGACATTAAATTAAAAAACAATGAATTTAAAATATCTTCATATGAATCTAAATGTACAATTTGTCAACTTCAAGCGATATCAAATTTTAATAATTATAAGCATAGTATGTTTAAAATTAAACAAAACTTAACTAATTTGTTTATAAGTATACAGATTAATTAAATGTAAAATCAAATATGCAATAAGTAAAAATGTTAAATTTTATAACTCAATACTTTTAAGTAAAAAAAAAAAAAAAAGTAAAATATTTTCTCACACGTAAAAATAAAATAAAATAATCTCTGATACAACTACATTTTTTAAACCACAAATATAATTTTAGAAATTAAATCAATTCTCAAAGAATTTCAATTACAAAATGAATGTTTGTAAGTAAATTGCAGCTTTTGTTGAGAATTTTGGATATAACATTTGTGGCAACTTTTTATGTTAACCTTGGCGATTGTATGTCTAATTTCAGCCATCAAAGCTGTTTCAGCATTGCGGTCACATTTTTGCTCTCAGCCATCACAGCAAGGAACCATCTTAATCTTAAAAGCATTTCAAAGAGCTGATAGGCTAGTCTCGTAAAATTAATTCCAACCAGTATGACACCCATGTCCAAATTTAAACGGCTGCAAAGGGTTAAAAATTAAATAATTGCATAAAGCTTGCGATTGATAGAGCAAAATTAGGAGGTAGTTAAAAAAAAAAAAACTATGTTAAACTGGTAATTTACATATCATTCAACATATAAGTTTTAGACTACATTTTATAATTATTAAAAAATGAAAATCTGAAGTCATGTAAAAATATTATCAAATAACAATAATACTAATAAAACTCTTATAAAAATGTCTTTATAGTTTAGAAATTCACAAAAATCCATAACACCTTGACCTTAAATATTTCAATGAAATTTTTATATATAACCAGGGTTGCTATGCAAATGATAAACAATTTCAGCAGTCCTTAAAGGGACAATATTGTTTACAGGCTAAGTATAATAATACATAATATAGAATGAATATTTTAACATTTCTTTTTTCCCCCAGCTTTAAATAACTTGTTATATAGGCTAGTAACATAATTTAGCAATTCACAAAATACTACTCTTCCTCAAAGAATATAATCACTACCATGATACCTCACTTCAATATTGTTATGGTAACAAGAATATTACCATTGAAAAGTACAGGCTTGCTTTAACCCTTTCAGACCAGGTCTCCACAAATGAGGACAAAAATTTTTGAAAGAATATCACAAAGTAAATACTAATTATTTTAGTTTGAAAACGATTTTGTATATTTCACTCAGGAATTTTGTAATCAAGCTTTTAAAAATATAATCTCTATTGTTATAAAATATTAGCATTTATTGATTGAAGAAAAAGTATTTAATCAGGTGTAAAAGGGTTAAACACCTTTTAAAGTACTTGAGGGGAAAAAAAAAAGTTAATGTGTTTATTTTTACAAATTATCCAGTAAATTTCAAATATGTGCATATTTAAAAGCATCCAACTTCATTGTTTCCAGTAAATTTATTTTGGATCTCTTCAGCTGAGCAAATTTTTTTTTTTATAAATTTTAAACTAGCAAGTGCAAGCTAATCTTATAATATAAAAAACTGAAGTACTGAAGAAGATTTCTAATCCAAACTCTGATATCATAATAGTTATTTTATTACAAACACTATTAGCTTACAACAAAACAATATTAGACATATCATACTAAATATATATATATACACAGTGGTGGCCAAATTTGTGGACACTTCTGGAAATGTTTAGGTTTTCTAACTTTGTATGCTTATAGGAAGTGCTATGTTTCACAAATGCAAACTCATATATCATTTTGAAGAAAATTTAATGCTGATTTCAATACACAAAACTAAATTTAAATGTGTGCAATAGAATAAAAGTTAAAAATTACTTTAATCTGATTTTAAAAAATACAGTGATGTAGGGAATTGTAATTTCTAACTTTCCAGGTTAATCTCTGTTATTTTTCCGAGCTTAAAACTCTCATCAGCTCAATGAAACATCGATATGAAGCTGTAATAAAAATTTAAGGTTACCCTACAAACTAGTGATAACTCACTGCAATTTTCAGTAACTAATGCATCTCGATAATTATTGCCGTTTAATATTTTTTATATTGGAAATATTTTAATTTTGCTTTTTGTATTGAAATCAGTATTAAATTACCTTTAAAACGATGTAAAAGAGTTTGCATTTTGTGAAATGTAACTTTTTTATATGTATATGAACTTAGAAAAGAAAAAAATGTTTCCAAAAGTGTCCACAATTTTGGCCACCACTGTATGTGATATATAACTAAGCATATACAGAAAAAACTCAGTTTTCTTCTTTCTATTTTCACCCTAAAAGTTTAGAATATTGTATTTTATTTATATAATTTCCATTTGCACAGCAGCCCTGTAAAATTTTGACAACTGTTAAATTTCCTAGATTATATATAAGTGACCAACTATATAAAATAATATTTAATAATTCACAGTCAAAAAAGTTTTTCAAAATCTATTGATAATCATCAATAATCAGATTAGAAACACATATAACTGCAGAAATATGCCATAGGAAATGTAGAAAATACTATTCTCATAGAAAAAATAATCTTCTCAAGGCCAGATGTGTATAAAAATGAATGAAAAACAATGAAAAACAGATCACAAAGATACAAGCTTCGGTGGTGCAATGGTGTCTGGACTAGATAAATCGCTGCTTGAGCTTCGTTGCTGGCCACTACACGATGATACTGATGATATCACACAATTCAAGCCACTGGCATTGCTAGTTGAAACATTCCCGTCCATCAGAGATTCAAACTGGAAGAGTCCAGCGGATGGAGTATTGAGAGAGGAGTTGATTTCATTGACAGTCGACAGGTTGGATGATGACTTGAGTAGACTATCATTATTGAAACTGGATGAGAGCGAGAGAGAATTTGGCCTGGTGTACTTGACACGATTCATTATTTTGCTTTCATTTGACTTTAACTTTGGCAGGTGATTGTGCTGGTTTGAGCTCAATTTGCAAGTTGCTTTGTGAGCTTCGAGGATGAATTCCAGATGTTCTTTTTGAGCTTGAAGATTCTGAATCTCTGTTTGAAGGGTCTGTCTTTTTTCTTCTAAACCATCCGTTTCCTAGTGATAAAAAAATAATAAGTTGCTGAACATAAAAATGTGTAAATAGAATTAAATACAAGTATATGCTAAATCATTGTTGCCAAAATTGGTGTATTAAGAATTTATCATACTCAGTTTACATACACACAAAAAGAATAAAAATGATATCTTATATTAGGCAACTTTGTGACTACTGAGCCGATTCTAAAACTTTTCATGACCTTAACTTTGATTACATCACTAGGACAGTTTCCAAAGGGAACTTATAGTAAACTGATACACCACTTTTCTTCTGTTTGAATACCGAAAATTTAGGGGGGAAAAAAAAATATTGCACTTATTTGCCATTTATCAGTTTAAATGCTTAATATGGACTTGAATGAACTGTTCAGTTGTTTAATAAGCTATTGAACAAGCAATTGCCAGTTAGAATGAATCTTTCGTCATTTCTTGTACATTTTTATTTTTGATTAGAAGAATGTCTTGAATATTGCTGGTCTTAAAGAGACTCATTTCTGCTTTTAAATTAAGTGGGTCTCTTATACACAGTTTTCAGAGTCATCACACTATCACCATACACTGATTTTTATTTTTCATGAGCTTCTTCAGCACCTCATTGCAACTTGAAACAAAACAATAAGTATTAAAGGGTCCTTCAAAAGCCGTGATTCAAGAAAGACATAGTAACATCTCACTCATTCAGATCTGGAAGATAGCTGACAAGTCACAACTCTTTCAAACTAAACATACACTATCTCAATCAGACTATTAGACTTGCAACTCCATTTGGATGTAGAATAAGCATTTGTTTGGAAGGGAAAAACAAAAACTTATATTTTTCACTAAAAGATGTTATATAAATATGAGCCCATAAAGAGCAGAATATGCAATTTATACTATTAACTATAATCTAACCAACAGAACATAGATGAAAAATACAGATTTTACAATTAACATAATTGCTATAAAAAGTTTCATTACTAATGTGCCATAGTAAAATCTTTATTAATAAGTAATAAAACTTCAGTCACTATAAAATTTCATTGTATATCTATCAATTATATTTTGCTGAGCATAATCACTTTTCAATAAGAGGTAAGAAAATAATAATCTTTTACATCTAATTAAGTATAAAATTAAATTTTAAAACATAATCATGCAATACAATATCATTTTCTGATATTTTAATTAATATCTTTCAAATGATAAAACACAAATTATGAATGATTTAATAGTTGGCTTTTTATTAGCTGAAATAAATGTGATAATACAGCTATTCTAAGGTTTAAAAATAATTAATTGTGCTTACATGCATTAAATTGCTAGTTAATTCCATTCTTCTTTTTCGGCAACGAGCTGCAGCCAATTTATTTCTTTCCCTTCGAATACGCCTTCGCTCTTCTTCTTCAGGACTTAGCTAATAAAGAATAAAACAGAAATTTAAAACCAGAAGTGTGAATAATTGAAAACAAAAAAGATTGTGAAAATTTCAATAATTTGAGCGACAAAAGCAAAAGGAAAAGATCTGATCAGTGGGGATGGGCCTATTTTGTGATTTTTGTTTGCTTATCAAAGGCTGCTAACTTGCAATGCTGTACACCTTCCTCTATGCTGATAAGATAGCAATGACATCATAAACAAAATTCATTCAATTTCAACAAATTCAAAATGCACTTTAATAACACAAGTAAAAACAGAATAATGATTTAAAAAAAAATCAATCAGTGGTCTGTTTAAAAAAATTTCCTGGGCCCAGCAAATTGAAAACTGGCAATTTCAGTGGTCCATTTTTAACCTAAGAAAACTTTCAGTGGATTTCACAACTCGCAGTACAGCTACTTAATCCTTAAACAGTCTTCTCATACAAATAAACTAAAACATCAAAAACCACTTAAAAAACAAAAGCACTTTCATCAACTTTCACAGTTAGACCTAGCACACATGAGCAGCGGTCGACACAGGAATTCTTTCCAGGGTCCTATTTTTGTGAATTTCAATACTTTCATGAATTTCAAAGCTTATTTTTTATGAATGTTCATTGCAATTTTTAATAAAAGTAGTAACTTTTTTGTTAAAATAATTGATAAAACAGGTTACAATGTTGGGTAAAATGTCAGTGAAGGGGCCATTTTGATTGATTGTAATTTTGTGGAAAGGCCACAAAATGGACCCAACTTTCATCTACACTGCCCACCTAATGAGGAACTTCCCATTATAACATTTGACTTACTGCATGTCTGACATACTGTAAGGATAAAATATAAGTTATTCTATTTTTTTTTTTTTTTTTTTTTTCAACCATAACAAATTTCAATATTCCAACAAGATTCACTTTAACCTTTTTCAGACCAAATTGAGATCCAGGCTTTTTTTTTTTTTTTTTGCATATTTTGTCTTTTAATGTGTTAGTTAAAGGATATTAGTCATTTAAATGATGTAGGGGGGGGGGGGATATTGTATATAATTTTCACTGTGTTTCCAATTGGGAGCATGGGTCATTTTTGTCTATACTTTTACGTTGGTTTCAAAAACAGAATAAACTGATGAGTAGGTTAAATAAGTGAAATATTAAGAATTAATAAAAGATTTATTAGAATTAATAAAAGATTTATTTTTAAATTTAAGTAAAGATATGAATTAAGTTCGAAGGGGGTGGTGTGTATCAAGATAGCTCTAAAAATTTATGAAAATGGCTATTTTCATGATGTTTGTCCAGTTTCCCCACTAATGATAGAAATGCAATTTCTATTTCAAAAAATCAAGCCATCTCTTAACTTTACAGCTAATATTTTCAAATCAATATTGAAAAGAATTTAATTTTTGAATAATTTTTAATTTGATGTTCTCAATTGAGAACATTGGCCTGTAAAAGGTTAACGATAATTCACAGAAAACAGCACAACTTAAATGAAGTTTAATTAAAAACGAGGCCATAGAATAACATATATTCAAAGGGCAAATTGCCAGCAACACGCTGTACATAACAATTCTAAACTAAACTGATTTTACCACTCATAAGAAATATGTTTCAAACTATATCACAAATGATGGAATATATCTGAGTACACGGGAAAGAGTTACTTACGTTGGTGACTAGTTTAAGTTTGGCAACATTTTAAGTTTCTGCTAAAAAGTAAACTTGAAATTTTAAAAAGAACAAATTGCCATAGCTTTAAAAGAATTTCACAAATTAAAAAGGAATGTTTTATACAAAAACATGATAATGTCTAAAGTACAAGAAGCTCACGGGTCAGTCCATGTGAAATCATCCAGAAAAAATAAAATTTGTTGTTCAATATTTTTTATACTTTTTATATTTTGTCAGTTTATTAACGAGTATATTGGGAGTTCAAAACAAGTGTTAAAAAAAATTTAGGCCGTTAGGATTTTTTTTTGTATGCCCAATCATTGTTGTAAATTCGAGAGGGGGTAAGCTTTCAAAACACTTTGCTTACTGGAACCCAAACTGTATCTTTTTTGACATTTTAAATGATGTTCTAGGTCCACATGGGTGAAAAAAATGGATTGCGAGGTCATTGTTTTCTTCGTTTGTGTCCAAAACTTTTCCAATCCACCACTCTTTTTCATATACATGCATGCAACATAGTCATTCTTTTGAAATGATAAAGAACTTTCACATATTTTTGAGATACTATGATCATCATATTGTTGGCATATAAATGTTACAAAGCATCTGATTGTGATATCCCCTGGTACCAGAAATTCTGTCACAGAACTGAAATCTTTTGTTTGGTGTTTTCTCATTTCTTGTACTTTCCTCTGCTGAAACATAGCAATAAGTAATTCCCAAATTTTTTTCTGAGCAGCAGTCAAACAAGTCTTTTGGAATTGAAATTTGGCTAGTACGGTCTCTGCAAGGATAGTCATGTGAGTTCCCTTTTCATGATTCCCCCTATTCCATCCCAAGCATTTTTTCAGTGTGCAGATGCAAAGAAATTCCATTCTGCTTTCATTCCAAAGTCATTGATATGAGAGCTGACATTTACAAAATTCTTTTTATTTTTATAATTTCTTATTATTACCATGTTAACACTGCCTAAAGCTGCATCATTTATCAATGCATATGACTCAGGATCATATGCTGAATCATACTCACTTGGGTTTTCATCAGATTTTTGAACAGAAATTTTAATTGCACAATTGGGACACAAAGATTTACCAGCCATTAAGTCAACAGGAAAATTTGTCTTGGACAGATGTTCAAAAATAATTTTTCTCAATCCATTTTTAACAGGCTTTTTATGAATGCATAATGGATCTCAACATTTCTTTCCAAAAATGTGGTGGAACTTATATGACAGTGACAAATAGTGTCTATTTCTTTGGCGACTCTTAAGTTTAAGCAGAGTCTAATCTTCATTTGACAAATCCACTTCCTTAGGCACATTTTGATAGTCTTGTTTATGACACTGTTCACAAGTGAAAACACCAACAAAGCAATTCATACTAAAAATCAAAGTATAAAATACACAGCTAAATATTTTAAAACACAATCTTGCCCTTCTTAAAGCAGAACTTCAAACTCTCTGACTACACAGGTAAATTAGGACAATTAGAATGTTAAGAACATAAAATTAAAGAATAAAATAAAAATGAGACATTTTGTGTTCTTGCTAGTGAATAGAAAGCTGAATAAGGTACAATTTTTTTAAACGTATTGCTAAAGTGGTTAAAACTTAAATGATAAAAGTAAGAGATGTACTGTTTGTCCTAATGTATCATTTGCTTATTTTGTTCTCAGAAACAAGTAGTCCAGGGGAAAAAAAAAAAAAAAAAAAAGAGTTTATAATTTTTTTATAGGCATGTTAAAAGTTTTCTTAATATTTTAATGTTTAACAACTGTTTTGCAATTGTCTTACTCAAACAGCACTTTAGTGAATCTTGATACAAAGACAAATATACTTCTTGAATTGTTTTACCTTCAACCTTATCCTTTTTTAAAATATTGTACTTTATCATTTCAAAAGAATGAACTATGCTGCATGCATTTATGAAAAAGAGTGGTGGATTGGAAAATTTTTGGACACAAACGAATAAAACAATGATTTCTCAATATATTTTTTTCATACATATGGACCTAGAACATCATTTAAAATGTCAAAAAATGATACAGTTTAGGTTCCAGTAAGCAAAGTGCTTCGAAAGCTTACCCCCTCTCAAATTTACAACAATGATTCGACATATTTATAATATCAGTAAAAAGCTAAAAGATGAAATTTCATAATAAAAACTTATAAAACATTATTTAATACGGCGGATTAATCAGTTAAATTTTTTATTTGGGAATACCTTATTCCCCCGTAGACGATATATATTTCGGTTACACATAAACACATAACCATCATCAGTCGTTTCTGGATCTCACACTAATGGCGGCTTCCTCTTCAATCAGATTGAAGAGGAAGCCGCCATTAGTGTGAGATCCAGAAACGACTGTAGTGACGACAGATGGCAGCATCAACGATGCGCTTCATACAATCGACCGATCATGGGATGACGTCATTCATCGAAAGTTCCGGAAGAAGAGAGAAGAGATTGAAGAGGAAGCCGCCATTAGTGTGAGATCCAGAAACGACTGATGATGGTTATGTGTTTATGTGTAACCGAAATATATATCGTCTACGGGGGAATAAGGTATTCCCAAATAAAAAATTTAACTGATGAAATGTCAGTTTTTTTTTTTTTTTTCTGTTACCTCAAATTAAATTATTTATTTCAAACAGATGCAGGGAAAGACATATACCATTGCTAAAAGTTATACAGATTTTATGAAAATTATAAACAGAATTAATTTTTTAATGAAAAGACTTCTTGGCTGCAATAATGTCTGTTCATCAGTGTGATTTCGGCATCACTTTTGAGACCCTGTATCTCTGAGAGCAACCTGATATCACTCATGAAATTTATATCACCTACTTCTACATATAAGACGACTTTCCTGTCAGAATTTCATAATTTTTCATTCAGTCCCCTTTTAATTATTAACTGCAAACCTAATAATTTTTTACAAAATGGTCATGTTTGACTAATTATTATAAAAAAAGGAATAGCTTCTAATTACCCATACTTTCCCTGGGAGTAGTAATCTTTTGGATATATTTAGGAATGCAATTATTAAGATGAGTCTTATTTCTTTCTATTCAAAATTTCATGTCAAAAACACCATTTTCTTCATTGACAAATGAAATTTTTACTGTGTATTTTCAGTAACTTCTTCAAGTTGTAGAAAAAAGTACTAATTAGCAAAAATTTAGATTATTTCCTTCTGATTATAATGAATTTAAATAATTAAAAACTCTTAAAAGTAAAAAAGTTATGAGGTTTTCTGTGAACCTCTATTTTCATCAAAAATCCCTCATGTTGCCACCTAAAAATGGGGCCACCAAAAAAAAAATCCTAAGGGCCTAAATTGTTTTGAACTCCCAATATACTGGTTAATTAACCCTCTGAGCGTCTTGGAAAAGGGCAAATAATGTAAAGTTGTTTTCACGGTAAAAATTTCATGCAGCTTTAAAATTATTTAAAAAATAAAATTTCGATAGGGAGATTTGTAATTATTAAAAAGTAAACTCCGAAGATACCTATAATCTTTAATATCGAAATATATTTTATGATACCTTGGTTTTATAAATAATTTAAATTATAGATGCATTGCAGTGAAAACTGGAATGAAGTGAACGGGATTTTACACCTCAGCCGCTTGGAGGGTTAACCAACAAAAAATATAAAGGATAAAAAATATCGAGCAACAGGGTCTGGATCATTTCACATGGACTGACCCTCACATGACTGAATCATCAAAGATATGCTTTCTTACTTTTCTCAAATATTTATGATTTCTATAATTTAAAATGTTAGCTAGCTCCTTAATAATATCTCTACAGAGTGTCCACCGATGCCACAAGGTGAAAATAGTATCATTAGTAGCCTTACCGATTTAAAAAAGTTGCCTGTTTAATAGCCATTTTCTTAATTTTAGTTGCCAAAATAGTAGCAGTTTTGCATGATTTTGTAGTTAAGAAATAAACATAACATCATTTAGCTTCATTTAAGAAGGAATGAATAAAATGATAAATTTAAATAAAAAATTCATGCGTTATATAACAGAGCATATAGTACATTTATCTTTATAGCATGATTTTAAAAAATAGATTAAAATGTTTGACGAATGACCAATACAGCAAATTTGAAAAGAGAAGGGAGTTGACAAAAACCGAAATCTGTTTTTCAAATTAGTTCCCTGGAGTAAGGTACTAAGGACATCTAGCATTTTCAAAAACTGACTAGATTATCATTGCTGTAAGATTAAATTCCAGTCCAAAATGTTTTTCATCTGATGAATTGAATGAAGAAAAGGATGCTATGCCACTGAAAGAGTTATATTACGTGCTAAATAGGATGAAATATTTAAAAGATGCATCCAACTCAAACAATACAGAGCTACGAGAAGGACTTTTACATAGCGTAGAAAATAAACAAGTAAAGAAAAAAGTACCTGTGTTAAAGCAAAAGACGATCTCAATGAATATTTTAAATGATATACATCTATAGCAATATTAAAATAAATATGTAGGCTATAGTATGAAATAATTTTTGTTCTACGTAGGAGGATGAAGTATGCATAGAAATTTTTAATATTTCATAACGCACATACAGAACATGTTTCATTTCTAATGCATTGGATATATGAAGATGTTCAACTTTGCAATTTTCAATTAATGCAAGAACCTCTATTCTGCAGCCACCCCTCGAAATGGTCACTTTTCTGGAAGAACCGATGGTGTCTGCTGTAGAGAAGTTTTACTGTACTTATTATAATAATTAATGAATTAGCTATGAAGAATGTAAAAGGAGATGGTTACCTTTTCATCTTTTAAAGGACGCCTACCACCACTGCGGCCAGTCTTTGCAGGTCTTGAGGTAACTGATGATTCTGATGATGGACGAGGTGAATCCAGAGATCTGTCTGATGAATGCATACATTCATCTACCCAGCGGTTATCTTCTTGCTTTGGAAGACACGAGAATGACACTACAGGTGGCGCAAATCCTGCCTGGTGCTGATGTTCAAGAGGAGCAGGTGGAATGGAATTTAACTCCATAAAAGACTCCTCTATGTTCTTGAGAGTTGTAGGAGTCAGGGTTGGAGTAGTACGTGTCGGAATACCACATGTTAAACCTTCAATGCTAGAACACTGAATAAAGAATGTCAAATTAGACATTAAATGCAATGTTTTTATAAGCTAAATAATTATAAAAGAATAAATAAATAAATTTTTAAAAAAGGAAGAAGCACTACGTTCAATGCATATTTACACATTATATATACCCCATAGCAGAAACACCGCAACGATGTCGCAGACACAGAAATCTGCTTGCAGACAGTTTTTGTCCACATATTTAAAAAAAAAAAAAAAAAAAAATTATTGTCTACCAAAGAAATTTGTTTTTAATTGTCTGCAAATTTCGGGCACATTATGCCGCGGCTTGTTACGCTGCCCCCTGTCTACGTTCTGCAATGACGTCACTAAATACAGCACAGTGGAGTCTGTCCACGGAGATCTTGCATAGCGAAATGGAGCAACCGAGTCCAGCTTTTACACATTTCCGTGCCCCCCTGGTTTCACATTTGTATTATTATTTACCAAGAATCACCAATTTTTATTTCCCATACACCATTTTGGGTTTGTTTTGCAGTACATCTCAAAAATACATTTATTAAAACGGCCCCTTCACAGAAATACGATTCATTACAATAAGCAAATCATAAAAATAGGATAGATTGCAAACGGCCCTTTTACAAAATTACCTTCTATGAAATCGGACCTTTCTCGCTGATATTTCTAATTAAAATACCTTTTCAATTTTCAATGTTTTTCAAATGTTCTATTTTTTTTGGATCAAAATATTGTAATTGCATTTTTTATTGTTTTTGTTTTCATTTGCACAAATTGAGTAATCTAAAAAGTGCCTCCTGTAGCATATTTTGTTTTTTGCTAACTCGACTGAGAAAGAACCTCGATACGATTGGCAGAACTACGTGTGCATTTCATTTAGGAGTGGATGGAAGTATGGTTGGGATATTCATAATTTTTTAGTCATCTAAATATTTAATTTCCTCAAATATTGTTAATTATGTTTGATAAATACGTAGTTGCAAATTATTAACAATTATTATTCTAAGAGTTCGATGCCAGCTGTATAGTTATTGCTCTACTCGATGTTTTCAATTGTTTTGCATACTTGTAAGTTTCTTTTCTTTTCTTCCTTTCTTTTTTTTTTCTGAACGATTTACTCAATTTAATCGACTTTCTTATTATGCGTTATTCCTTACTAACTACATATAATTACAGTTGATATAGAAAGTATCTTAGTAAAACAAAGTTTTGCGGTTATGAAATTATGTGGGATTTCCAATAGTAGATCTGAAAATCATGAGATTCGCGACATTTTGCGAATGCAGCACTTGAAATATATTATGTTTTTGTCAAAATTAAGCATAATAGTGACATTTTGCTTTAGCGGTGTAGCTGGGGTTATTTGTGCATGATGCGGTCCTTTCATTTTCTGCCATGTGTCAGCATTCTGCTGGCCGCCTATCTGTTTTTATCTTGCCACCTTGGCAGACACCGCAGCCAGTCTTTTGCTTATAAAAAGTGGAGTAATTTCAGAATTTTTTAATTCACATTATTGACAAGATTTGATATTCAAAATATTTAAATCATATTTCTGAAATTTTATACATTTTACTAAATGAAGAAAGAAAAAAAAAAGCAAAAATAAGCTAATTCTGGGAAAGTACTATGCTGTTCAAATTAATTGGGACAAATGGGAAAATACGATTTTTTCTAAAACCTTAGCTTTTAATCAGGGCTGGGAAGTAGCGTGCTACAAGTAGCGAAACTACAGTAGTCGCTACTTTTTTTTAATAGTTTGTGGTGTAGCGTGCTACTTTTTAAAAAAAGTAGTGTAGTGTATAGTGCGCTACAAAAAATCAGTAGTTCGTAGTGGGTTTTGGAAGCTACTTTTTTACTTAATCATCACTTCCGGCGATTGATCACGTGGTGCAATTGCTCTTTCTTCTGACTACAAGCATAGGACCGGAAGTGATGCTGAAAAGAACATCCAATCCCTCCTCCGCCCCTCCCCATGAGGGGGCTCGCTAATTGCGAGGACCGACTATATATCATGTCAGATTTGAAAGGATATCGCCTAACAGGAAGTTCACGGAATACTGGACACAGAATGATTGGGAATTCTGATACTGACAAGTGGACACTTTAGGTACTAGGCAAGTGGACACTACACTGTATTTATGGGTGCAATAAAAAGTAAGACCAAAGAAAATTAATAATGTTACAAAAACATACAATTTACAGATATGTAAAATTCTTTTTCAAAAGCAAAAAATACTCACTTTTAAAACAGAAATAGATATTTTAAAAATTCAAACCGTATATGTATTCTAACTTTCAAAAAAGTCAAATTTTATGGTCTAAACTTCATTCATCTGGGGAGTGCACATGCCCCCTCTGGATCCGCCAATGGGCCTTGCCTTAATATGAAGTTAAATGCAGCTACTTTTTCTTTTACATTCTCAGTCAGACTAGAGACATCAATGCAAATGCAAGCTGTTCTAATTCTGATTTCTCTCTGACGTTCCCAGATTATCACACCAGCAAGGGGGGAATAGCCCGGGTTCCAAAATAGCCCAATAATATATATTAAAAATTCATATATACTGAAATAATAACAAGAATAATAAAAATAAAACAATTTCCTCTGTAACAGCTATTGTTGTCCATCACTAGATCAACTGGGAGACATTTTCTGGGTGGAGAACACGATTTGATCAAAGTACAATAAATTGAAATGCCATATTTTACACCAAGTACCAGTCCCTTATGTTTTAAAGAAAGAAAATTACAAATTTTTTGTCGGTCCAGGAAAATTTTCTAGCACGCTAAACTTGAGCGCCTTGTAGAAATAACCATCCCAGATAGTGCCAGATTTAGAGGTGTGGAGGCCCTGGGCAACATACAAGGGGCAGCTCCTAATTATTTCTCAAACAAGTTAAGAATTTTTTCGAAGAAAAGTGTGGCAAAGTGGGTTTGCCGTTAACGTATAGCCTAGAGGTTCAGGGTTCGATATTCGTTAGGAAGTTTTATGTAAAGATGTCTATTATGGGGGGACTTCTCTCTTGTGGAGGCCCTGGGGCTGCAGCTCCGGTTGCCCTCCCCTAAATCCTTCCCTGATCCCAGACTTAATATCCACAAGAGTTAATAATGCAAATGGATAAAATATTAAAATAAAAACTATTCTTAGTTATATAATCCTGCTCAAGTATATGTACGTAATTTTTTTTAATTTAATGTTGGAAGTTTTGAAAATGTTTTATGTTGCTAAAACGCAATAGCGGTCAAAAATATGCAGACCCCAATCATACTTAGATGGGGCCCCGGGGCAAGAGGTTATTTTGAGCCTCTATACTATTACAGGCATTTAACTTATTTTTGATTGTTCTCTATTTTCCCAGCATAAAAATAAAACACCTTTAAATAATTCTAAAATTGAATTAAAAAATACCCATGTATTTATACCCATTTAGAACAAGACTATGCATTTAAAATTGATTTTAATATTTTTTTAATCTATTTGTACGATTAGCGGATGTGTGTGCCAAGTTCCGCCTGCCAGAAAATTTTCTTTTCTTCATCATAATATAAAAAAAATGCTAACTAATGGATATTTTGTATAAGTACATATGGCCATAAGTTTTCAAGAACGCCTTTAATTTCTATTTTATTGATCTAGTCTTAGAAACCATTTGATAATGTGAGAGTAAGGAAAATAAGTCTCAAAGCCTTTTTATTGTTACACAATTATGACATAGATATTATAAAGGAAATTTAGCTTAACAAAAATTATTATTGCAGCATACATAAATTTAATATACAATAAATCGAGAGATTTGCGAGGCCTTTATTTTTCAGGGGCTCCAGGCTATTGCCCGAGCGCCCGTGTGATAATGAGACTCTGAAATTTTTTTTTAAAAGCTTGGTATGGTATAGTAAAGGGGGCCCTGAAGTAACCCAGTATCCCGAGGACCCATCTAAATATGATCAGCTTTGGACCTATCTTTCCTTCATTTTTTTTTTTTTTGTCCTCTTTATGGCAATTAGTGATTCTACAAATAAAACTGAGAACGATAAAAAGAAAAAAGATGTACAAGGTCAGGCCTCAGGCAAAGCAAACCCCCTCCCCACCCTTCTCTTGTCTTCTTCCCTCACTCGTGTGTGTGTGGTGTGCGGCACCTGGTCTATGCCCTCACTCACCACCATCTACGGAAGATTATGTCAAACACCAATCTTGTTAGAACCAATTAAACACGTGTTGTCACTTACGGCGTACACATACATAAAAGAGGCCTTTATGAAAAAAAGGCCTCTTTTATGTAAACTTAGTGAAAAAATTAACACTGGCGTGCCGTCCAGTGCATCAGTAGAAAGGCTGTTTTCTATTGAATCGGACGTATTTTCCCCTCAGAGATCATGATTGGCTGATAGCCAGGGGCGTAGCCAGAAATTTTTCATGGGGGGGGGGTTACGACTACTGCAACTCACATATATGCATACATGTGTGTGATGTGGGAGTGAAGAATATACATTTTATATGGCAAAAATTTCCTCATGGGGGGGTATCACCCCCCTAACCCCTCCCTTGGCTACGCCTCTGCTGATAGCAATTTGAGATCCAGCACTTATTAAAAATGAATAAACATGTTTTTGAATAAATTTATGTGGTTTTTGTTTTATACTAGAGGCATGACAGTCTTCCATGAATATGTTGAAATCTGCTTTCTTTCGTCAAAATTTTAAAGCGTCTATTATATTTAAATTATTAGCTTTTTTGTGTAATAATTTTTAGAATTTAATACAAAAGTATGAGAATTTCTATTAATAATTAATTGTTTGTAAAATCCTTAGAGACTTATCTCTCTCTTAGCCTTAAAATAACAATATAATTCTATAAAATTCCTTAATATCCTTAATTCCTTAAGGATATAAATATCCTTAAATATGAATGTAATACAAACTGAATCTGTTAGCAAAATTTGTCTCCTAAAAGTAGCGACTACATTTCAAAAGTAGTGTAGCTAACTACATTTGTCAAAAAGTAGTTGTAGTTAGCTACATTTTTCGAAAAGTAGCTGAAGTTGTAGTTCACTACAAAAAAAAAGTAGTTTTTCCCATCACTGCTTTTAATTATTACATACCTTAAGTACATTGATAAATCTCTATATTAGTATGAAGTATGTCCTCCTTTAGCAGAAATGACTTCTTCAACATGTCTTGGCCTTGACTTCATCATCATGGAACCACCCTTGTATAGCACTTTTTATCATTTGTTCCGTTGTCATACAATTCATCTTAGCTAAGAATATGCCATAAGTTCTCAATGGGATTTAGGTCTGGTGAATTACCAGGCCAATCCAGCACTTTTATTTTATTTCCTCGCATAAAAGTCTGGACCAATTTGGAATTGTGACAAGGGGCTAAGTCATGTTGAAATGGTCCGTTAAATTTTTCCATGAATGGAGCAACCTTACTGCACAAAATTTCTATGTATTTGACAGAATTCATCATGCCTTTAAGAGGAACTAGGCTTTCAGTGCCATTTGTTGTGAAAAATCGCCAAAACATCTGCTTAGAAGGATGTTTTACAGTCTGTTGGATATGATCTGGTCGCAGAGTTTCACCTTCACTTCGCCTAACTACATCTGATTTATACTCCTGCACATATAAATGTGTTTCATCACGGAAAATCACCTTCTTCCAGTCATCAATAGTCCATGACCGGTATTTTTTGGCCCATGCTAAGCATTTTTCATCATTTTTTGAGTAAGAAATTGTTTTTTCCTCAGTTTTCTTGCCTTACGGCCAACTTCTAGAAGCCTTTTCTGAACAGTTGAGGTACTCACTTCTACACCATAATCCAATAAATCCCTTCGAAGGTCTGTACTTGTTTTCCTTGGGTTTATTTTGCTCTTTCTTATTAAAATTTTATCCGTTCTTGGGGTAGTTTCCCGTTTGCACCCACAATTTCCTTTTCTTTTTGGTGATGATGATCCAAAATTTTTAAATGTTCGTAAAATTCTCGAAACACTTTATTTTCCCACACCAACTGCTGTAGCTGTACTCTTACAGTCATTGAAGTGTGTTCATTAAGAGCGATTATTTTGGAATTTTTTTTGGAGTAATATCCATCTTTGAACAAGCAAAATGACACGTGTTACCCGGAACACAGAACTATAACTGCAAGCTGCCAGAGTAAGTCTCACAGCCGTACTACTGATACACTAAAACCAGTCAAACCAGTAAATTATAGCCATGGCCAATCTGACACATTACCTCTATGCAGATATAACCAGGGTTCGTGATTTTTTTGAAGATGTTTTAAAAATTTCTAATATGAATTTATTTTGCATATTATAATAGTATGACATTTTAAACAATATATATAAAATATATTTTATGCTATTTTAGCTATTATAATAATAAGTGCATAATAAGACTTTTCACAACTTCTACAAGATATTCAATTGTGTGTGGACTACCAGATGTGTCAATTGTCTCAACTAGATAATTCTCACCTTTTCTTGTGGATACTACAGCACATAATATTGGTTCATTATGAACATTTGACCGTCCATCTATACTAAAGTTAACAATTTGTCTATTTAGGTGTTTGGAACATTTTTCTTTCTCTTGATCATATATATTATCAAGTGATGCTGCACTTATTTCTACTTCATTTGCAGTAGTATCCCTGGCCTTAAAGCAGAATTGGTTTGCTTAAATATATCTTGCCACTTTCTCATCTAATATTTGCTTTTGAGTTTTAGTGGTCTTTATGGCATAATCATTCATGCTGTTCTTAAGAACACCAACTTCATTTTCTATCTCACTGGTTTTTCTTTTCATAGTAGGTTTGGCTGCCTCAGATTTTGTACAAGTTAAATTGTTCTCAATTGTTTCTTGAGGTTGATCACTATTAATATCATTTCTGTCAGAGGAGAAACATTTATCTACATGTGCTTTCATTCTGGCTACTAATCCCATCATAACTTATTCACAGTTCTTGCATTTGGCTTTAACACCTTTTCCAGAAACTATCTGCTCTTCATTAAGTACATCCAAATATTATCTTTCTTCCTTTCTGCCATTATCCTTGTACTTTAGCAATAGCTCTCTGAACACGGAATCCTAAACAAGAGTGTTCTAAAATCTGAAATAATTCTAGTGTTGCCAATTTTTCTGATCAAATTTCTTTTGTTCTCACACTGTCACACTCAAAAGTCACTCCCCCCCCCCCCCAGGGATGTTAACTCCAACACTCGATTTGGGAGCAACCCGGGAGCAGAAAAAATTTCATTTGGGAGCACCTCGGGAGCAGAAAAATTCCATTTGGGAGCACCTCGGGAGCACAAAAAAATAGTTTCCGAGAGGAAAACTAAGATTCGAGATCAGAATTAACATGATTTTGGAGCATAAAATTGAAGATTAAGGAACACAATAAATGCATACAAGAAAAGCAAAGTTTGTGAGCAAACACCATTTGCTAAAAGCAAAACACTATTTGAAAGCACTTTAGGAAAGCTCTGGAAAAAAAAGAGTGTATACAGACTATGCTATCAGCAACTAGGTAAAAACAATACATATCAGGAGTCAGCAACCTTTCTGTGGTTAAGTCAAGTCATTTTTTTCCTACTCAAGAACCATGAGTATGATTTGTATGCGGCTTGCGAGCCACAGGTTACCAATCCCTGTCCCTTTTGTTTTCTTTTTCAGAATCATTTAGGGAATCTTCCTCTCGAAAAAGAGAGCACAAATAAAATGAAAAACTAAATTTTAAAACAAAAGCTTCTATCTTATTCTTTGGTTCTATTACAAATCACAACTAGTACTAAATGGAGATTTTTGAAAACCTAAATATTATACCTCTTATACAACAACACGTAATTGGTAAGCAGTATCGAAAACAAAACTATTTTAAACTATTTTAAATTAGATGGTTAGAATAATTAAATGTGTGTACTTTTAACAGCATATGCTTTTGTATCAGTAATTTAACCTCATCTAATATTTACATATTCATCTATAATACTTTAACACAATATACAAAGCAAATGTAAACAAAAATATTTAATGACTGTTGAGAGAAATTAAGAATTATTAAGAAGTTAAAAATTAAGATTATGAGAAATTAATAATGAGATTACAAATTAAGTATCATAAGTTATCTAGTTTTCTATTTATTCTTTTTTTTATTTTTATTAATTTCTTCTTGAGCTTTTTCATTTTCTTCTAATAGTTTTAATGTTTTTGCAAGTCTATCTTTCCCTTCCGTTAATAGAATCTGTCCACTTTCTATAACAGCCAGTGGCGGCTCGTGACCTGCTTCAGTGGTGGGGCCCGAAAAAAATAGTGCCAGTTCAAATCGGGAAAATACATATACATAGAGCTGTGCCGGATCATTACCCATTTCAGAGGAGGGGGCTTTTTTTTTTTTTAAGCTCGAAAAGGAAATTTTTAATCGAAAAGGTAAAACATATGAATCGCTTTTGTAAACAGTGTGAATACATAAAAACTTTTCGAATAACAAGTTATGAAAGGCGTATTGATTTCTCCTTTAAGTTTTAATTTAAAGACAGTAGATTTATTTTGCACCAAAAAAACATTTTCCTCCATTTTTCTTTCTCAAATAGGTACAATATCAATTTAAAAAAAAAAACAATGCATGTGTACATGTTGAAAAACGAATTGGTCCATAATGTTTCATCTCCAAATAGCAAATCGTGCCCCTTCATAAACAAAAAAAGGTGCCCGTTGCGATGATTAGTACTTGTTTGCCTATCTGGCCGGCCCTGATTGAGGTGACTAACAAAGCCCGACTGGTCCGATCCGGGCCGTGTAGAATGGCTTCGGAATGCAGCTTTCGTACGCAGTTTGAATCTTGCTTTACTGCTAACTAGCTTTCCATACACGCTTTAAAAGATAAATGAGCGTGGCAAAAATTTAACAAAGAGTCAAAATGACGTATTCGGTGCAAACCGGCGCAAAAATCGGCTAAAAGAGCAGTTCGGCACAATATTTGTGTTTCGGCGCACCCTTAAAGAGTTAAAATGACGTATTCGGCGCAGACCGGCGCAAAAATCGGCTAAAAGCGCAGTTCGGCGCAAGAATTTGTGTTTCGGTGCAGAATTAACATCCCTGCCCCCCCCCCTTACCTTGAAGGATTCCCTAAACCACTGCAGTGCCATCTAATGCTATTATAAGAAATTAATTTCATTTGAGTGTTGAAGATTTTTATTTAGAATACATTCTATCAATACAAAAGTCACTTTTGAAAAATGATTTTAATCACTGATTTTTAAAAAAAAATCCCTTAATTTAAATCGTGATTTTAATCAAGCTGATTTAAATCAACGAACCCTGGATATAACCGGTTTGAGGTGGTTTGGTTGGGATATCCCTGGTAATCACATACCAACTCAGACAAGAAAAACATGCTTGTCCCAATTAATTCAAACAGTACAGTATGTCATTAGAAAACAAATTGTCAATAAGGTAACAGTTAGGTATTCTTAGAATAAACTATTATCAATTTAAGCATATTTTCTTTTCAAAAACTTTTTTTTTAAATTAAGAAATTTCTGGAAGGTTTTTTTTTTTAATTGTTTGAATACTTTCTGTACAGAATGTCATTTATTTTAATCAGCCGATTAAAATACTTGTTGGTTAAAACAAAGTATGTAACTTATAGAATTTTAATATACTTTTTTTACTTTAAAAATTAAAGTTTAAGAAAGAAAATTTAGTGCTTTTATAGTATGTCACAAAAAATTAAAAAACAAAAATATTTTAAGCATATCCTACCTTTTGAGAATACTGCGAGTCTAATTATTTTTATTATTGTCTATTTATAATTATATCGGCTAAAACTTGGTACATATCTTATTAATAATTATTATTTTTATTTATTTATTTTAAGGATGAAATAATAGTGCTTTAACTGAAATTCATTTTCATGAATGAGCAAAAAATAAATTAGAAGTGTGGGGGGAAAGAGAATGAACAAATACATTTCAGTAACTTGATTTTAAATAGTGTTGTACATCCAACAGTTGGATACAATGCAAAATTTGTATGACTCTGCCATTTATTCCATTAGTATTCTGTGCTCTGAGTTCAATTTTTTAAACTTTTATAATTATCAGTTAATGGATGAGTTTAATTGTTTGTTACACTTCTAAATCTTTGTTTGGTACTCATTCAATAATTTTTTCAATATAAAGACATAAAAAAAGTTAAATGGACTTATATTTTAATAATTTTTTGGTTAAAAAGATTTTTTTTTCTAATATCTTAAATTGTGCACACAATTGGAAATAAACATAACAAAATGCAAAATCAAAGAGTTAACTTTAAGAACTCGGAAAAAGAAACTTTCACAAAACAAAACATTGAAAATTTGTTATCAATCACTACATGCATTTTAACTTTCACAAACAATAACAAAGAAGCAGAAAATATACATACTTTAGCATTACTTTCCCCCATAAACTTTGAAAAAATATCTCGAATTTCATAATATTTATTCTACATAAAGAAGAAAGGTTCACTATCAATACAAGTAAATATAATTACCTCATCAAAGAAATACATTGTTGACATTTTAAATGCAAAAGAAAATGTAGTCTGGTTAAGTTTTCACACGATCGCCAATTTACTAAGATGATCCTGCAGTAATCTGAGGGCTCTAGAGTAATCTAGTCTAAGTCAGTTCTTAGCAAGAAGTAATATAAACATCTGACTCATGATTAAAATATCTAACCTTAGAAACAGGGTGTTTTGGCATTTTTCTACTTTAACTATTAGCTTTAACTTATCACGTAATGATAGCGAGATAAGATCAACCAATGCCGCACCGCATATACCGTTTATTCGGTGTTTTAGGATAACAACAAAAGATATTTCACGTAGAATAATTATTTTTTTTCCATTTTGCACTGCTTACGGATTTCAACAAACGCGTGTAAAGAAACAAATATAAGCACTTTCTGATGACAGTATCTATTTAAGAATACAATTCAAATATGTGAAACAGAGCAAGAAAAAATAATTAACTATTATTCTTAACCACGAAATAGCATACTAATGATTGACTATAATAATGGCGAGAACTAATGCTTAGGAAAATTTATAATATGATCCGTACGTTAATGGAATTTGACACAGGACATAAGTGATTATAAAATAATTACGTATTTAGCAACACTAAAAAAATTACCGTAACAGAGGTGGAGGATTCATCTGCGCCATTAGCCATAGATGATAATATATCAGCTACGGACAAACGATCGGATAAATTTTTTTCATTAACCTGAGAATACATAGGATTATGTCACCGAATAACTATACACAATATCCCCCAAAAATTAATATTCCCGAGCTAAACAAAACAGAAACAGAGAACCATTGCTGGTTTCTTGAGCAGTCCGATGACTCATGCACATGACATCATACCACAAAAATAAAATATTTAGCGTCACAACCAAATGCAGTTTTCTTCTTCTTGTATTTCCATACAAGGTAGCACACAGTCAATGCAGTTTGATAATTTTAAATTTTATCTAAATTAAATAAAACGATATAAACGAAATTGTTACTTCAAATTTAAGATCTAAATAAAATGTTTTTGCTTGTTTTCTCAGAAATGATTATTGTTGAATCGAACTGTATTACGATAAATAAATCGATGCAGCAGACTGTAGAATTGGGGACAAGTCAGCATGATGGCCCCAATTCTGAAACAAAAACTGGATGTCGTCAGCAGTGTTCTTCACAAAAGAAGTAATGTTTATACCTAAAGCATTAATAAGATTCATGAAATAAAAGAAAAATGATTGTTTTAAAAAATTGGCAAGAAATAATTGCTATGTAGTAAAATTTACATTTTGGGACAAATAGAAAAATTTCCTAAAATTGGGGCTGTCACCAAAAATTGCTGATATTTAATTAGTTTTTGGAATACACACAATCCGACAGAAATATGGAAACTATAATTATGCATATAACTGTACTCATATTTTATAATACATAATTTTTAAACGAAACGAACGTAGGAAGCTTGACTTTTACTCGAATACTTTTTTGAGAGAGTGTAAATGTGGCTAGCCTTGTTAGAAAAATAATCTTGGTGATACCCTTTCATTTCATTCTTTATGATTGTTTGCCAGGAGAGAACAGCTCGCGTCACTGAATGTGTCGCTTAGAGCTACATACGTCCTTCCTGGAGTTTCTCACCACAATTTGGATCCTCATCAGAAGGTGCTGTCTTCTAAATATTGGCACTTTCGGAAACTGTTAGCGACCGCAGAGAGGATTTAACATACGGAACCACGGATTTAATGTGCACGTACACCGCATGTGCATGGAGGTCGAACCCATTACTACCAGAAAAAATAGTTTTTAAACTATCAAATAGAGTTTTCTTTAATCATAGAAAAGAATTACACGATATTAAAGTGGCGCCGACTTTTCCAAATTTTCGTGGGTGCTCTCTAGACAGACTATTTCTTCATTGAAGAGAAGGAACGATTGGTCTTTTTTTTTTTTCAGACAAATCCCCTGGTTTGATATATTTATACCGCCCTTAGATCAATTTAATCTTAGTTTCGAATTATAAAGCAGCTCAGTATCTATCATTTTTTTACTAATTCTACTCAAGTTCTAAAGCACCCTATACATGGCCGACAAGTAATAGAATTTTATCTTAAAATGTATGCAAACATTGAGCACCCGTTACATTTTTCTATGGGAATCTGTTCTAAGCAGTGGCGTAGCGAGGGGGGGGGGTTTGGGTGTCAGAACCCCCCCTAAAATTTAGCTGAGTTCTATTATTGACATGAAGAATGCTATCCATAATGTAGATTATCCGTTACATCAGTGCCTAACCCCCCCCCTAAAACTTTTTTCTGGCTACGCTACTGGTTCTAAGCAGAGGCGCAAAGAGTCAAGTCGGGGCCTGGGGATAAAATCTTTGGGGTCCCTTTGCTATCCAGAAATCCTTTTGATGTCGTATTAGATCAACCATTTATTCCTTATTAAAATTATTAATCATTTAAAGAAACTTTAAATTAATAGTAATTGGAAAATAATTAATAGAACAAAATTATTAATTTTAAAGAGTATTATACTTTAATAAACATCCATGCTCTAAAAAATACCAACATTTTGTTTTGAAGGTTCCATCACCTCCATAGTGTTGCGAATTTTCGGGGCAACCCGTTGTTCTGGGGCTTAAAATAGTTCAAAATTCGTATTCTATGTTTCAAATAGTTAAATTTTGCTTTTTGTTGCATCAAAATCGGTGAACTAGAACCGGAGATACGCAGGTTTCGGTTTCCCCTTTGTTTTTTTATGGGGTTTCTAGAAATCTCGAGAAATACCGGTCCTAGGCCTTCAGTAACTTCACTTTTGGGGACTTATTTTTAGTGCCAAATTTGGCGATATTTCACCCAAAGTCGCCAAGCTTGACGACATTTTGATCATTTGGCGCGTTTTTCCCAATGGGGCCTGAAAGTTGGTTTTTCTGAATTAAAATATCATAATAGCCTAATATTTCTGTTTTATGACGTAATCAAAATTCCTGCTTTATGTGGAATCTTCGAGAAATAGACTCTTCTGGAAGTTTCTCGTGGCTTCTGCGCCAGCTATAAATACGAGCGCCTCAGTTCAGTGTGTGAGTTGAGCTCTCTGAGTGAGTACGTTTGCTTTTCTCTGATAGTTCTATAGAAGCGGTGTTTCCGCTTGCTTTTCGGAGCTGTTTTTAAAGTGCTGTGTGCAAATTCTTGATTGTTGAGTCTTGAGAGACTGTTAGTGTTATCTCTTGTATATTTTCACTAAATTTTTGCGTGTGAAATTGTTTTATTTTGTGTGAAAAATACAGCATTTGTGAAAGCTTCTGATCTAAGAGGACTGTTTAAAGCACATTACTGTTAGATTGTGCTTGTGAATTTTGTATAGCTGATTGTTCTACGATATTCTAGAAGCAATAAAGTTTGTGTTCCATCCTGACAAGTGGACTCTTTACTAGAACTTTCTACACCAAATGGACTTTAGAACGACGAACCCAAGAAACTAGCAGAGTATTTCTGCAACATTTGGTGTCAGAACCAGGATTCTAAAGAAAGACTAATTTTCCAGTTTATGGTTTTGACAAGAGGAAAAATGGAAGAATAACTTCATAAGCTCATGGAGATTATGAAGGTGATGAAATGCGGACAAGATGAGATGAAAGCCTATTTAGCGAAGAAAATTGAAGCCGGACAAGACTAGATAAAAACTGCAGAAGGCGAGATGAAATCCGGATTGGACGAGTTAAAGGCAGCACACAATGAAGTGAAAACCGGATTGGAGGAGAGCCGCACACGACAATGTGAAGACCGGACTGGAAGAGTTAAGAGACGCACATGACGAAATGAAATCCAGACTGGAGCAGAAAATAGAAGCCGAGCTGGAGGAAAAAATACAGAAAAATAAAAAAAAATGTGGAGAAGAGAATGTCGATACTAGAAGGAAGCCAAGCGAGAAACGTGAAAGAGCTGCGTGAGGAATTTGAGAATAAAATTGCGGAAAAACTGGACTCTCTAGTGAAGCTGGGAAAATTACCTGAAAACATCAAGCCGCCCAGCAGTGAAACTAATGACCTATGATGGAAAGACTCCCAGGGAAGCTTACAAGACCCAACTCTTGATTGTCGCCAAAGCCAATGGTTGGAGCGTGTCCGAGAAAGCGGACCAACTGGCTTCTTTCCTCAGCGGAGACGCAATTAACGTTTTGCAAACCATTCGAGACGAAGATAGGAGATTTTAACACCCTTGGCAGTGCCTTGGAGTTCAAATTCGGTGAGAAGGGCCAGAAAGAATATAGTAGAATACAACTAAAGTCAAGAATGCAAAAACCTGGCGAGACCCTTCAAGAGCTGGCATCGGACATAGATAGGCTATGTCATCTAGCCTATATGGACCACCTTGATTATGTCCGAGAAGAAATGCAGTGCGTCATTTTATTGAAGCCGTCCGTGATTCAGAAACACAAAAGGCACTCATGTTCGATGATTATCAAGATTTGAAGGCTGCTCTTGTGTTCGCAATGAAGCTAGAGGCAGCTCAACGGGCTGTGAGAAAAGATCGGCATGCTGTTAGAGCGGTCCCAGTCCAAGAGCGTGCTGATAAAGACACAGCGAGCGTCGAGAACAGATTGAAGAGGCTTGAAGATCTGATGGAAAGAAAATTAAGATTCGGTGAAACGAGAGATGGCTCAAAGAAAGTAAAATGCTGGAAGAGTGGCGTAGAGGGACATTTACAAAAGAATTGTCGTCGTGAAGATCGCAGACACCAGTATACCAGAGAAGCCCGTGATCGAAGAAGGGAGAGAGACGACATTGCGGAACGGAGGCTGCCGGATATTCAAAAGCCTCCCCTGAAAGTCTTATAGATTTCCTCAGTGAACGGGGGCAGTAATGGACTCTTCGTACTTGGATATGTTAATGGTTTCCCATGCCATGCCACATGGTGATTGATACTGGAGTGAATGTAACTATCATAAAAACGGATCTGGCCAAGACCATCGTCCTCGTTGACCCTCCCGACTGTGACAGGTGACACGATCAAAGTGGGCGGAAAGGCGCAAGTAGAAATCATGCTTGGAAATGCCAGATACGACCATGCGGTATATGTCGCCAATATTACGGACTCTTTCATTCTCGGACTGGACTTTGTAAAATCACATAAATTTAATTTGGACTTTAAGAATAATGAGCTTCGTTCAGACAGACTCAGAATAAATAGCAGCGTTCGACATTAAAAATGAAGCCATTTTACCAGTTCAGCAAATAATAGCTCAGACTGATATTACTCTACCCCCAAGATCAGATTCAATAATTTCTGGACTGTAAAAGAAAGCAATAAATTCCGTTTTGGATTAATCGAACACCCAAGCAATAGTGATTCGGTCAGAGGAGTACTTGCGGGTGCAACACTTGTGGACTTGTCGAAAACTAACGTTCCAGTTAGAGTAGCAAATGTGACGGACAAGTCGAAGGTGAAGAAAAATGAAGTGTTGGCAACGTGCACTCCTGTTACCTGCATTAATAATAGTCCAAGAGCCAGCGACCGCCAGACCTTCGTCATAGTATAAAAGCTGAAACTTTCTCTGCGCATACCCCCCAACAGAGGTAGGAATAATCGGCCACTATGAAGTTTGGATGATCGTGGCTTTGTCAGGTAACAGGTGGCAAAGGTGTATAAAATTGCCGAAAATTTCGTCATTTCATAAAGCTTAACCCATTTATGCCTAGCGTCCCTTTTTTGGGACGGCATTTTCGCTATTAGTCGAAAACGTTATTTATTTTTCCTAGCCTTTATTCATGAGTATTGAGCCTCAACTCTACAAAATATTTTAACATGACCCAGTAGGATGTTGATACTTCGATTTTTATGCATGATGATTTTAAAAGAAATCATCCCTTGTTCAAGAAGTTGACATCAGAAATTTATCTATTATTTCTGTTATCAGTAAAAATCGAAGAAAGTCGCAAAAATATCCAGGCACAAATGGGTTAATTTTTTTATATGTTCTTTTTCGCAGTACTAGAAATCACTTTATCCCTTGCCAGACACTTTTCCATCGTGGCAAACCCCCGCCAGACGATCTCAAAGTCATGGAAAACTGTTCTGTTCGTAAACTCCCGCGACGAAGTACGTCAAGCTGTCACAAAGTGCCAAGCACATTTTATACTGCTACTTCTGAACTTTCTTATGCGCGAACTTTCTTGCAGCGCGCTCGTAATAGAATTATGTTTTTCAAGACTTTGAGGTTGTCTGGAGAGGGTTTGCCACGATGGAAAAGTGTCTGGCAAGGGATAAAGTGATTTCTAGTACTGCGAAGAAGAACATATAAAAAAATTAAACTTTATGAAATGACGAAACTTTCGGCAATTTTATACACCTTTGCCACCTGTTACCTGACAAAGCCACGATCATCTAAACTTTATAGTGGCCGATTGTTCCTACCTCTGTTGGGGGGTATGCGCAGAGAAAGGTTCAGCTTTTATACTATGACGAAGGTCTGGCGGTCGGTGGCTCTTGCTCTATAAGAACACCAGCCTAACAACAGCTAATTCATCTGAGTGTCTGACGAAGGAATTATTACAAGACGTGGAGTTAACGGCAGAGCAGAGAAGCGCTGCGGAGAAAGTAATAGCTGAAATTGAAGACCTCTTCTCTCGTACTTCGGGTGACTTTGGCCGTACGAGATTAACGCAACAAAGAATAGACACAAGCAGCCATTCTCCCATCAAGCAACATCCTAGGAGGCTGCCGTTTGCCAAGAAGGAAGAGGTGAGCAGACTTTTAGAAGAGATGCAGCGTGATGACGTCATCGAGGCATCGACTAGTCCCTGGGCCTCGCGATTGTTTTGGCCCGAAAGAAGGATGATTCCACCGGGGCCATCGTGATTCTATCGGGCCTGCTTGTGCACTCCGAAAGAGGCCTACGGACGTTTCCTCATTGGTTGGATTCGGCCGTCAGATGACGTATCTAAGCTGTGGAACCAATAAGTGAGCATCCGTAGGCCTCTTTGGATGACTCATCGGAGTGCAGAAGCAGGCCCGCTAGAATCACGATGGCCCCGATTCCGCGTTGACTATAGACGTCTGAATGACATTACCAAGAAAGACAGTTACCCTCTTCCCAGGATAGACGACATTTTGGACACTTAATCGGGAAATGAATGGTTTTCCACTCTGGATCTGAAGAGTGGCTACTGGCAAGTGGAAATTCATCCCAACGACCGCGAAAAGACTGCGTTCACTACTGGACAAGGATTGTGGCAGTTCAAAGTTAAGCCTTTTGGACTCTGCAACGCACCGGCCACATTCGAACGTCGAATGAAGACAGTGTTGAAAGGATTTTTCCATGAAGCATGTCTCGTTTATTTGGACGATATCATCATCGTCGGAAAGACTTTCGAAGAGCATCTCGAAAACATCCGAAAGGTGACTGAGTCCCTTCCAAGTGCAACCTGTTTCGTCGAGAAGTACGTTACCTCGGGCACATAATATCCGCGCATGGAGTCCGAACCAGTCCCGAAAAGACGTCCGCAGTCAAGAACTGGAGTCGTCCTGGGAATATCCATGACTTACGAATTTTTTTCGGTCTGTGTACTTACTATCGAAAATTCGTGAAGGGTTTTTCTCAAATTGAAAGGCCACTTCACAAATTGACCGAGACTGGACAAAAGTTCCAATGGACTAAAGAATGTGAGGATGCGTTCAACGAACTCAAGACGGCCCTAACACCTTTGCCGATCCTGTCGTATCCTCATCCTGACAAGCCGTTTATCCTGGACACAGATGCAAGTAAGGAGAGTGTCGGAGCAGTTTTGTCCCAGGAGATAGATTGCCAAGAACACGTCATTGCTTACTGGAGCAAGTGCCTTTCGAAGGCAGAACGTAAATATTGTGTTACGAGAAAGGAACTTCTTGCTATCGTTAAGGCCGTGGAGTGGAGCAATTCCATCGTTATCTGTACGGCCGAAAGTTCCTGCTTCGAACGGACCATGCCACTTAACCTGGCTTCTAAATTTCAAGAATTTTGTATAGCTGATTGTTCTACGAGGTTCTAGAAGCAATAAAGTTTGTGTTCCATCCTGACTAGTGGACTCTTTACTAGAACTTTCTACACCAACTGGACTTTAGAGCGACGAACTCAGGAAACTAGCAGAGTATTTTTGCAACAATAGAGAAACTGTATTTGAAACGTTAAGATTTTTGCATGACATGTTTCCTCAGTATTAAAAAATTAACGTTTTTATTCATACTTCCAAGCAAACAGGCAGCAAAAAAAAAATTTCAGTAGGCCAAAAAAGTGGAAATTTCAAAATTTCTCATACAAAATCTTGATTTTTAACATTTTCTTAAGGAAAATTCAAAATTCCGGAGGTTGGGTGGGCCCGTAGTCTGTCCTCTGGCTATACCCTTTCTTCCAGTATTTAACAATGTGTCTCGAAAAAAAAAAGTGACTTCTTGTTAGATAAATCTTTTCTAATTTTAGTCATGGCAAATCGTTGAATAACACTGTCAGTGTCTACTTTTCTTGCAAAAGAAGACTCAATCAGAAACACTCCTCGTTTTTGTCAATTTGGTGGTTTATGCTCTAGCTGGCTTTTTGTAATTTCATTCAAAAAATAATTTGAAACATCCGGGACATAATCTGAATTTGGACTTTTTTTTTTTACAAAATTGACATCACGCAATTAAGTATCATATAAACAGCAAAAGCGGGGCCCCTTCGCAAGCTGAGGCACTGGGGATTTTTCCCCTGCTCCCCTTCCCTCTCTGCGCCACTGGTGCTAAGTACACGTAAGGATAAAACCAAGATGCAATTAATTTCAAATTCTGAACGAAACACTTATGTATTGCATTTATATATTTATTTTTAAACATTCACGATACCTCGTTCCATCCGTGGGGCTACCACTGTCCGAATGATTAAGACCGCTAGAACTGAGAATGCCCAGAATTCTGGCCTATAGATCCTCATCATCATGGGCGCGCCGGCAGAATATTTCCCAGGGGGGGCAAAGATTACTCCAGGGGGGGCAAAGACTACTTCAACGTATGGTTACGAACTACAATACATCGATCTACAATCAATCTACTCGTATGTTGGAAAGAGCAAAAAAGCAAGGGAAAACACTGCATACAAAAATCCAGTGGGGGCATTGCCGCCCCTTTCCCTATGATGCCGGCGCCCATGCTCATCATACATAAGGCCTGTCAATCTAACGGTCCGGAATTTTGGGGCTTTTTCAGATGCAAGGAACGCGTCAGAACCTAAGCAGTCCTCTGCCCGAGGCATACATCCCTTTAGGCAGACAGCCCTTGTGTAGTCGTAATCAATAAACTAATCTTCCATCCGTGATTGACTTTTCAATTTTATGCTGTGACTAGCAATAATCTATCTACTTGTATAATACGCTAGTGTGCGGTAACGAAATCGACGACATTTCCATGCTGCAAACGGCAAGAGCTAGATGTAAACATTAGTGCAATAACAATAACGTATGTGCAAAAATCCAAATTAACAATTCAATGGCGTCAAATGGAGCAAGCATATGTCACGCAGTAGCTAGATCACAAAATATCAATAATGGGTACACAAAATGATCTTTCGGACTTTTCACAGATTTAATCGAGGGCTAAAGCACATTTTAGCCCTATTTTCTGTTTCTTTTATATTAATGTAACCGAAGATACGTTTTAAATAATGCAACCATACTGTAAAAGCATCGGGTTGATAACTTTGGCACATTAACACTGGTGTTATTAAACTAGAAAAGTACCCATTAGCAGAATACAGTATTTTCATAATCATTTTGTGGATGGAAATGTCACAAATGATTTGCCTTCTTTCATTTCGCCATGTTAGTACTTGGCATCGCTAGCATGGCCAACATCGGCTTTTATAATGACACCCAAAATTTGTAGAGTACTTACATATTATCCCGGGGGTCCACCGTGAAGAGCGATTTTTTGCCAAGATAAATGCCGGACAAATTAAATTATTGATGGTTCCGAATACGATTGGCAACTATTTGCCGACACATTGCATGAAAAAATAATTTGGCGGGAATGACCACCGGGATAATATGTAAGTACCATTTGCAGCAACCCTAAGCAAAACAAATTTAATGACAAATACAGTTAAAACAAAGAAACATGATTTTCGTTGAAATGAGTCTAATAACTTGGAAAGCACTGCACTGAGTATAAAGAACAGTAAGGTATGGGGCAGCGAAGCTGGCGGCTAGTAGAATATTGTGGAGAGAGCGTGTGGTGAGAGCTGGGTTTGAACCCAGAGACTTATGGGTGGTAGAATGAGGCGTAATCCGGCTCGGCCAAAAAGTACCCATTCGACCGGCCTTCAATTGCCGGGTGTTGTGTGTGCGGAGGTGATCTCGTGCCGCAACACTACTCCCCCCCTAGATAGTCAGTCGGAGGCTAACGAACGATGTTCCAAGCGTTATGGAACACTGCCCCTCGTTGTGGACTTTGTGAGGTCGCTGCCGCTCGTTGCGTACTTTAGGGAGCTCTCTGCCGCTCGTTGCGGACTTTGAAAGAGAGCCGAGCGAGAGATGGAAGAACTCGGTGCTGGCGCCATCTGTAGCTATTGGCGAGAATGAGAATGCCTGTTTGTTGTCCGGGTCATCAATGTAGGGAGAGCGTGTGCTGAGAGCTGGGTTTGAACCCACGGACTTATGGGTGGTAGAATGAGGCCAAAAGGTACCCATTCGACGGGACTTCAATTACCGAGTGTTGTGTGTGGGGAGGTGATCTCGTGCCGCCACATTATAATAAATATCAAATAATTTCATAAATGATCCGTTCTCAAAAGAAAACTTTTTTTTCTGAAAATATTGAGCTTATTACAAAAGTAAGTAAAAGTGTTCCTTGAGATTTCTGGGTGTTCCGAACCCACGTGATTTTTTACTGTTGGTGCTTGCGTCATTCATTACACAGATTTTTGTTTCACAAATATAATCCCTTTAAATACTTAACAGTTTGAATAAACACGATAATGTGGGCATCAAATCGCTTTGGCTATATTCTATGCTAGATTATAGTTGTATCTTAACAATTTGTATGACTACATATCAGGTAACAATCAATTTGTTTTGTAGCAATGTGACATTTTTTTTTTCATAGCTCTGTTTCATGGAGTTACAGATAAGGAGAACAAACGCCATGCTATCAAAGTAGCCCAGCTTCAGTTGAGGATGAGCATGGGATGGATTGATTAGGAGATTATCTGATGATGCCATCTAGCGGCAGTAGTTGCAAACAATTTGTCAAGAAAACTTTTTCCATAAATTAGGAGTCGATGTATCCATTTTGTTAATTATTTATTTATATTTCGAAATTGAAAAAATATAATAACGCTTTTAAAAATAAATAATCAAAGTTATGTATGCATATTTAAATAATTTTTGTGGTAATCCTCAAGGTTTATGTAGCTATTTAAACTGCATTTTAAGATTAATAAATATTTTTTTCTTTTAGTGCTTCATTACACCTCACCACCAACTTTTTTGTGACACTAGGAGAAGTTGATAGTTTTATTTAGTTTTTTTATAATTTCACTATTCCTGTTATATTATTTAAAGAAGAGGTTATATTGTAGGAGGGTGTCAAATTGTAAGCTAAAGTTCAATTAAAATTAAGACCCCTCAGCCCACCCTCTGGCTACGCCCCTGTTCTACGTCTATGATATTTGAATTTGAAAGACAGGAAAACATGGGCGCCCATAGGGGGGGCAAGGTAGGGCACTTGCCCCCCCCTAGAGATTTAGGTTACTGTCTCATGATGTAAAAAAATCGCAAAAACAGTACTAAATTTGTTAAAAGTTTGAAATTTGCCCCCCCCCCTAGAAAATTCTTTTGAAGTTTGCCCCCCCCCCTAGAAAAATTCCTATGGGCACTCATGCAGGAAAATTGGCTCTTTAAGACTGTCTCGCAGATCTCTGATGTCTTCCTTCAAAAAATAAACAGGTTCGTTTGATGATAGTTTGGCATCTCTATGTTTGCAGACCCATAACAAAACTAAAAAAAAAAAAAATCCCCTTTCACTTTTCGAAATTTGTTTAACAACTAGGTATATGTATATGCAGTGGCTAGGTTAACCAATGTTTGGAAATTTTTTGTAACAACTACGTTACCACTCACTGGCGGAGAATCGAAAATCGTAGGGTGTGACTTCACCAGTGGTTAACTAACAACCGATTCGGGTTAACAACGAGGGGAGAATAGACCCTCTTGATTAGTATGTCCGAAAAACCAGGGTCTTTGCTAAAGGGAGGGGTTTGGGGGAGAGTCCCCCCCTTTTAACGTGGATACGTTCTGTTACACTTGGAAAATTTAGGAGCCTAAAATTTTTAACAATGCTATTATAAATCAGTGGCAGAGCCAGAAATTTTATTAAAAGCGGCTAAATTTTTTAAAAAGTTTATTTAACCTGAGCACAATGTACGAAATAAAGCAAAATTTTAGTCTAAATTTTTTGAGAGAGGCTGAGTTATATAAAAAAAGATCATTTTACCGATTTAAAAATTATAAAAAAATTAATAAAAAATCTGAAATTCTTCCAGATTTTGTTTACGCACTTAAGTGTGCTTTTACTCTCTCTCACACATACAAAATAACCAAGATTTTATATATCAGTTCCAAGTATGAAGTATGCTTCAACATGGCACAGTGGTTATGTCCTTGGAAATAATAGGCAGGCGAAGCGTAAAGCGGGTCTCATCGCGCGTCTGTCAACCTAACTGAAACCACCGCCACCGTCAGACTATCGCCAAATTTGGCGATATATCGCCAAAACTCGCCCAGAACGACTAATGGCGATATTTTGGTCATGGACCCAATGACTGACTATCCCCAATTTGGCGATATTTTGGAAAAACTCGCCAAGGTCGACGACAAACGGCGAGATTTTGGGCATGGACCAAACAATGACTGTCTACAGTTAAATCATATTGAAGATGTCCATATACATTAAAGTATTGAAATTCTTTTCGGTGGTCCTGTAAATAAACTCTCCAGCAGATTGGAACCAAAAACCAGATGCATAACTACATGTTACAACAATCTTATGTATGAGATTTCAACATTCTACGACTAAAATTTTTTGAGATTTGAGAGTTAAATACATACACACGTACAACAAAAGTCGCCGAGCAACTTTGCGCTGGACCAACTCTTCCGACGGACTTGAAGGCGTGGTTATCTTTAAGGGTTGCAAAAGTAAACAAACTCTCTCCGACGCCAAATATTCATCGCATCCCTGATTTGGCATGCAGGTTCTTATTTTACTTATCGTGCGTTGGTATACTTAGATCGGATCGGCATCGATTTCGGCAGCATCGGATGGGCGGCAATCTCTAATTCCAAAGTCCACTTGAACGCGGCCATAATTTTATTTACATGTGATTCTGACATCGAGCCAAGCTGCCAAGCTTCGAACATAGTCGCCATTGCTCGAAATTGCTTATGACGTAGCAGGAAGAAGTACTCTGATTGGCCGAAATTTCGTCCGACTCGGATTTTTTCCTTCGGAAAGGAAAAAGTTGGAGTTCGCGGTCGTCAAGGTAACGGCGGAGAAAATCGGCCGAAAACTTGATTTGCAAGGAAAGTTGGTCGGATTTTTCTCAGTGTGATAGCCCTATAACAGGTACAGTTTTACCTGAATTGATCGGTGCTGCGTTATAAAATTAGTGATAATTTAGTCCTTTACGGGGGTCCTTCGCTAATTACGTCGAGCTTCTAGAGAAGGAAAAATTGTAAACGAGAATGACAAAATAATCGCGTGGCTTACTATGGTGTGTTAACTTTCACTAGAAACTGCCAAACATGCATTATAGGAAAATTGTAGCTAAATTAGGATCTGAGAAGTCAACTGTGTCTGTCGAGTGACTATTAACATAAACTATAATGTCATTTGAAAAATAATTACATTTTTCTCCCTTTTGGGATACTCTCTTAGTGCTTGGCGACAAATGCCAAAATTTGCAAACTTTGCAATGCCAAAATTTGCATCAAGTTCTCTCGAGTACATCAAATAGTAGGACATTTAAAGACAGTAATTCAAAACGGAATTTTAGTAAAAGGCCCGTTCGAACCTTGTTTATCTAGGTACGCCATTGACTATTATATTGAAACATATAAAACTTGAAACTCCCATGAAATTTTTTCCTGGTTACGCCCTGGTAGAGTACCCTATTAAAATGTTACATGTAGCATGAAAGCTCTTCTACTGGAGCACATGAAAGAATCCTAATGCATTAAGATCTATGGATAGTCATTGTTTAAATTAAGTGTTAGAGATTTCAAACAAAATAAAATGAGCGCATATCATTGAAGTTCACGAAAGTATGCTTTTCGTTGAAAATAGTGTATAGATCATTGATATCTCAACCAGAACAACTCTCAGAGATTAGGCTTTAAGATAACCTGACTAGATTCAGCATTTTAATTTGTGGAAAAAAATAAAAATAGTATTATCATAACATAGTATCCTATTTTAAAACTGTTTAGTGCAGAAACAGTTATCTTATAGCTTTCATTTCAACAAAATTTAACAACCACAGTACACTTAAAATTTAATTATTTACTTCTCAATAAAGTCAATGTCCCTCCATATAAATATTTGCTCAAACACGTTTCGCTGACACTAATAAAGGGAGAAAAAAAATGATTGCATTGGAGGAAAATGTTTTATAATCTATTCTTTCGTCATGATTAATTGTTTTATTTCTATGTTTAGTAAATTAACTATCACAGTTCTGAAAAGAACTAAAGTCAATCAGAGTAACTTTGATCCACAGAAATTAACTTCGAGAGTTCCAGCTAAATCTCTGTTAAGTATATGGTTTCAAAAAAGAAATTCCAAATACGAAGTTAACACAGTATTCTTAAAGTTGCTCTGAATGACTGTTATAAAGACGAAATGTTTGTGAACAGTTAAGAACATCAAGCTTAAAAACAGATTGAGAAATATCATTTACTAACAGAAAATTTCACTTTAGCAAGTTCGAAATGGGCAGTATATATCTATACAAGAAGATTGTCCATAAATGTTTTTGTCTTTTTAAATGATCAAACTTCTGAAGCTTGGAAGCAAGCAATGAAAGTTCTGAAATTTATAAATAAAACCTAAAAAGTTCGAAATGGGCATTATAAATCTGTTCAGGAAGATCTTAGTCCATAAATTCTTGTATCTTTCTTTTTTAAATAATCAAACGTCTGAAGCTTGTTGCAAGCTATGAAAGTTCTGAAATTTACAAATAAAATCTGAAGATATGTTTCTGTTGTCCACAGTCTTGTCTTCACTATGTACAGTATTCGGAGATTTCATCACATAAATTATAACTACTTTATAATCAGCATGCCAGTGTTTGGATATCCTTATCCAGCAACAAGACGTTCTTCGGATCATCTACATTGATTTTAGCGCTGACTGGAGAGTCGCAGATCATCAGAGTCCACGTCACAACGGCGAACGTGGCAGCGTTTGTCGGAAAGGCCCGGATTATCGTGGAATTCAAGCCCCTGGAGAACACGTTCAGTCCCTCGCTTCTGTAGCTCTTCTTCGCGCAGTCCCACAGCCCTTTGTACTTCTTGGCGCATCCGTCCATGCCGTCCGCCTGCAGGCGAGACTTGATAACGTCAAGCGGGTAGATCACAACCCACGACATGACGCCCGCAAGTCCTCCCGCAAGCAGCAGGTTCAGGGTGCTCACTTTCCCCCTGGAGTCGGTCACTTTTTCGGTGAGGTACTCGTACCCGGCGAAGTACACGCCGAAAGCGGGGGCGTCCCTCAGCACGGTGCAGCCCAGTCCCCTGTAGATTCCGAACAATCCCTCGTGGCGGAAAGTCTTCAGGAGACAGTCGAGCGGGTTCCTGTAACGGATCCTGTTCCTCTGCCAGAAAGGAAGCTTGACGCTCGGGTTCGCCTGCCCTTGCAGTTGCATCCGCGTCTTGGCGAACTCCATCGGGCTGGTGACGAAACTCTGCACGAATCCGGCTGCACTCCCCGCTAAAAACTGGCTCTGCAGTGAGTTGGGAGAGGAGGAACTTCTCAGAATGTTTCCATAGACGCCGAATACTATTGCATTCACTGCGGCCAAGCCAGCCATCGGCGATGACATTCCCTTGTAGAGACCCTGGAACTAAAATTCAAGCAAACATATATTATCAAGTAATGGAAAAAAGTTAAACACTCGAAATTCTAAAAAGTTGTTTCATCAAAGAAGTATTTATAAGTAATCTGATCTTTTATTGAGCATTTTGACGTGACGTTTCAATGACGTTCTCTGAATAAAAAGCCAACTCTGCGCATCTTTCTGCTCAGTTTCTTACCATTGCATTTCTGTTATATTACACCCAGAAAAAGGGGGTTTTAAAACCATTAATTTAATATTTATAATCCTTCCAAACATAAAATGTGACTGGAATCGGGACCATTGTTAATCTTCTATCGGGCTTGCTTGTGCATTTCGATGAGTCATCCAAAAAGGCCTACTCACATTTCTCATTGGTTAAATTTGGCCGTTAGATGACGTATCTAAGTGCTGGAACCAATAAGCGAGCATCCGTAAGCCTCTTTGAATGAATGACCCGTTCAAGTACACAAGCAGGACCGGTACAAGATTTACGATGGCCCCGCTGAAATGTGAAAATCGGAGATTTGCATAGCTAAATCAAGACATTAAAATCATCAAATAATAAGGGCGGATACAAAAAACTTTTTGGGATGGTTCATTTTTAAAAGCGTACTTCGCGTAATCAAAGTGTACAACGTAGCAAAATGTTACCCTTAAGCATTAAGAATTTAATCCATTTAAAAAAAAAAAAATGTTCAAAATCGGGTTTCTCTTTATGAAGTACTTTACACGAAGGCTTTGCTTGTCACGCAGAAGAAGGTTGCCCCGTTGTTGCCAGGTTCGTCCAAATGTTCTATAGGGGTACACTGCAAAAAATATTCCTGTAAATCAACAGAAAAAGTCTGGCAGCAAAAAGTTGCCAGAAATATTCTGTAGGCAGAAATTTTCTGTTGCCAGGAGCTGTATGGTATACGACAGAAAAATTCTGTTCCCTACAGAAATTTTCCGTATACATCAACTGCAACGTTTTACAGTTGATTTCTGTGTACAGAAACTATCTGTAAGGGTTACAGAATTATTCTGTTGAATAACATTTATTACTGTCGACAGAAAATTTCTGTATACAGATATTTTCTGGCAACTTTTTGCTGCCAGTAATTCTTCTGTATACAGAAATTTTTTGGCAACTTTTTGCTGCCAGTAATTCTTCTGTATACAGAAACTTCCTGTACACAGAAGGATGTTACATTCTGGCAACATTTTGCTGCAGGTTTTCTGTTAATTTACAGATATAGTATTTTTAGTTATTTCATATATTACTATTATATTTCTCCAAATGTTTAAATTTTTTTATACTTAAAAAATTTAATAAATTTACAAAAATATAATAGTAATACGTAAAATAAATGTAATACCAGTAAGTAGTCTGGTATTATACTTATTTTATTATTACTATTATATTTTTGTAAATGCATTAAAATTTTTAAATATATGTATAAAAATATGGTACTGTCGTATTATCCTGGCGGTCATTCCTGACAAACTATTTTTTTGTCAAATGAGTTGCCAAACTATTGGCAATCATATTGAAAACCACTTATAATTTCATATGCCCGGCATTTCTCTTTGTAAACCGCCGGGATAATACGTAAGTACCAAAAATATTTAAACATTTGGAGAAATATAATAGTAATATAGGAAATAACTAAAAATACTATTTCTGTAAATTAACAGGAAAACTGGCAGAAAAATGTTGCCAGAATGTAACATCTTTCTGTAAAACTAGCCATTTTATAAATAATTGTAACGTTGCCAGCATAACTGTTGGTGGCCTTATGATGACATGCAAAAGTGCTTAGTTCATTTACTTAACATTTTGTGTATATTAAACCACTGACAAACAAAATTACAAATATTTTTGACAAGAATAAAAATTGATTTTTCTTTTTTTAATCACTGAATCTGAACTTTTTGTGTTCAAAATCTGTACCTAGAGATATAAGTATACTCATACTTTAAAATAATCTTAATAGACACAAATAACTCTTCAGTTCAACAATTAATTAAAAAATTAAAGGGCTGAATTAAACATTCTGTATGAGTAATAATTGAGAGCTGTTTCAAGTACACAAGTACTTACCGGAGCCACAACTACTGTTTACGACACCTGGGGCAAACCTTAATTAGGGTGCAATAACTGATCTTGGCACCCCCTTTAGCACAGCACCCGCATCATGTGCCCCACTTACTTCAAGAAGAGAAAAAAGCATTTTTTTTTTCCATGAAAAGGTAGGAGAATGAGTGTAGTCGAAAGGATTGTTACGCCTTGAAGTAACCTTTTATGTGTGTTTTTGTCACAAAGTTTTTATTTATTTTATCTTTTAACACCAGTTTTTTGAGTGTTTATTTTCAATGAGGAATTATCCAACATCAGAGAGCATTTTCTCTGCTAGGGTTCATTTTTGACCTACACATTTTAGAAAAGTCAAAAGTGATCTTCTTGCAAATAATAATAATAATAATAATAATTCTTATTTATATAGTCAAACTTGAATAATTCAAAGTTGATATTTTGAATTGATCATGTTCGAGTTATCCAAGTTTTGCGGTATTAATGAAAACTACACTCAATACTTTTAATCTTGTTCACTTAAATTAAAAATAACTCATTTCAGATTCTATTTTATAACGCTAGCGCCAGTAACACCTAACTCGTGCGATTAAATTTTAGGACGGATTTTTCACTATTTACATTAACAACAAAGATTTTCTACTTTTATCTACTTAGGCAAAAGCAGAAAATCTTCTTTGGAATTTAGGAAAACGATGGGAGTTTCGAGAAACTCCGCCAGACCATTTCTTCATTCTATGTCACAAGTAAAAAGATGAACTGTGACGATTCTCGAGAGTTTGCCAAATGACACTTAAATACAGAGGCCGATTGATTTGTAAGAAAAGGACTCCTCTTACCCTCGTCGTATGTTTTACAATACAATTACAATTATTGATATTGATCGTCGATGAGAAAGTAGTAAGTTGGATTATGTCAAATCCTAAATTTAAGCCAAATAAAATTAAATAACCCCCCCCCTCCACACACACACACACACACCAAATCGGTGATTATCTTCTTTTTTACAACTAAGCTTCCGTTTTTGTTGACCCTTCAGTCCCCACTATTTTGCCGCACGGTGTGTCGACTGCTGAAGAAGGCTGAATATTTTATCGGCCGAAACGATCTTCCAGCACGATAAATAACTTTTTATGTATGTTATTATAAAGTTTTATTTATCTCGCTGTTTTAAATGCTATAAAATAACTTACGAAATTCGTACTCATAGTTTTTATTTATCGAATGCCACCCTGTTGACTTTTAAGTCATAAGGCTAAGTGATCTCCAGTACTTTTTTTACAGCAAAATTGCATTAAAATAAAGCAGGGCATTCGTCAATATGCACAGCAGTCATATCTTGTATGGCTGCACGTAAAATTAACACAGGCGAGTTGACAATATTAAAACGAAAGAGATGAGCTCAGAGGCAGCCCAGTCAAAAGTGCAAGAATGACACTGCAAGAGAAGCGTCAGGAACATAGCTGGAACTAGTGCTGAGAATTGAATACGCCAAGGCTCAGAACGAGAAGAATGTGCATTGACCAGCCGCTTCACGAAAGGAATGTCTATTCTACAGACTCTATTTATTTCTAGTTTTGATGAATGAAATACCAAATTTCTGTTTAATTTCTGAATTATATTACACCCTCTTTGCTAAAAAATCAACCACTCTCTCATTTCCCTCGACACCATAGAGCGAGGCAGTGGCGGTTCGTGGGCTATTTAAAAGGAGGCTGACAAAACACATTTCAAAAATTAAATATGCAGATACGACGTAACTTACTAGTTGAAATATATTTGCGTTTTCAGCAGTTGAAGGAAAACAATGCATGCAACTTGAAAAAGAAAAAAGTAATCTCTAATCTTATATTTCGTCATCTGGTTAAATTTTAGCAAAGGTGTTGGTTTGAGTAATTTTATTTTAATTTTTTTTCCAATGTTAAAAAATGTAATTGCTTTAGCTCTGAAACACTTATTTTACAGCCATCGTAATTATTTACATTACTTTGTAAAAAATATTGTACTGAAAAATGATAAAAATAAGTGAAATAAGAAAATGAAGAAAAAAAGGATCAACTAACCGAACATAACAAACGAAGGGAGAATTCGGAAGAGATAACCGCAAAAAAACGGTTCGTGCGCACACCGAAAATGTGCGAACGGAATGATATAAGCAGCGCCTTACCCCTAACACAACTCCAACCGCTTCTGTTCTCAGAGAGCTGTTCAGAAGGGCATTTCTTTGATCACCCGTGCGATCGAGGAATGACTATGCTGTAGTAACCTACAATACAGTGCGTTAGCTATGATAAGCTAAGCATATTTAATAAGAGTGTGTATGTGGGGGGGGAGGGAAGGGTGGTGAGAAAAACTCTTATGTTTTCAATTCACAAAAATCTAGACGTTACGTAATATACTTTTTAACATTTTGATTTGTTAGTGTGTTTTTTTTTAGTTTTTCCTTCGGGGGGTTGCTCAATGTGCCCAAATAGACGAGCCGCCGACGAGGGTATCCATAGGAAAAGGCATTTTGCTTTGAATTCTCCTGAAAAGTGATCTACACTGCAGGACATGCAGGACATGAGAGCTTTTCCTGACTCGAATAGATGACAGAGCCTGGAGATCGAAACTAAAACTGTAATGTAGCAAGCCTCCTTGTGATGTACCCTTTAATCCTAAATGTGCTACAACTTACTTCCAAGCTATCGTTCTCATCAAGAATCGGTCATTTTATATGTTCTTTATTATTCACAGAAATAAAAAAATAACGTTTTTAATATTGCTATCGATACTTCCCACATGAAATTTTCGAAACTTATTAAGTCTTACAATAACCGCCATGGGTGGCCTTTTAAGATTTGTCAGTCTGATTCCGTCCTATAATGCGATTGATTGTCACAAAAAAACAGCTTATAATTTGTATTCCAAAATTGTTAAAAACTTTCTCAGACGGAATTATTAAAGACCAAACTATAATAAACTATTTAAAAAGTTTTTGTTCAGTTAAAGTGCATTTTCAGCCAAATAACAGGAGTAGGACCCAGGATGCATTTTCGTTAATGGCATGTTTACTAGAGATCTGCTTAAGACAGATGTTAAAAACTTGTTAGTTCAACTATACTGACTTGTCCACGACATGACTACATAGAACTAAAATAATTTTACTGTCATCCCACATAGAAGTGGACAGTACATTTTTAAAGTTCTTTGGCAATGGTAAATCAGTTTCACTGTAAACAAACTGTAAAAGAAATCTTGGCAAAGCGCATAAATAGAGCCATAGACTGCTTTTTTTCTTTGTGTATGCGGGGAACATTGTGAATTGCAGGATTATTAGCTGGTCATTTTCTAAATCGCTAGACGATTATAAATTTGTGCTAAGAATTATGTAAATTAAATATTATATGCTTGTCGTACACGCTATTTACTATATATTGGGCATTATTAGAATAAGAAGGCCCGTACTAGCTATGGCGAACTAAATAACACCCAACAACCAGCGCCCTATTACTGGCATGACAGACGAGGGAATTTCCAAGGGCCCACAGATTTTGGGGAACAGCAAAATCTTATTTTTACCACTTTTAAAAATTTACAATAATATTACAAAATATAAAAGAATTCTTAAAAGTTATTTTTTTTTAATTATGAAGTATGAACACTGAAAATAATTCAAATTCACACTTTTATAAACTAATTTTAATCATTATTAAAATATTTTTATCAATACGTTAAATAGTCTGCAGCCGATAGAGCATTTCGACATGACATTTTAGTAACACCCTATGCATTTGTTACAAGCTCGGTGGCTTAATGGTATAGCGCATTGCGCTGCCATGACACATGTCCGAGGGTTCGATTCCCGCGGTGGGCAAGGTTGAATCAGCCTTTCACCCCTTTGTGGGTCGATAAAATGAGGACCAAGCTTGCTTGGAAGTTAAACACTGGGGATTTCGCGCCTGGCTGACCACCTGACAGAGGCATATGCTTCCGTACCCAGAGCCCATGGTCGCAAAGGCGTGGTCAGGCAGCGCCGCCCTTGGGTCCGCATAGGGTTTGTCGCGCCAATGTTTAATTTTAACTGTACATTTATGTATTTGGGTGGAGCGAAAAAAGTCAAGTTGACATTTTCGAGTCGCTATAGTGCGGAAAAGTTGCGATTGGTGAGTACAAGAAAAACAAAACAAAGAAAAATTATTCAGATTGGACTTTATCTTCCGATCGCGCAAACCGTCTAAAAATTCAAAAAAATTGAAAATTTCCGTTTTTTTTAATTTTTAAAAAAAATTAGTGATACATATTATTCATCGCTATACTGAAAAATATTGGCTGATTGTACTGTTTAATAATAATAATGAAAAGATTTGCGTTTAGAGAATGTCTTCCGATCGCGCAAGCTCAGTAAAAATCGGGAAAAATTCAGTTTTGAGTGATTTTGACGTATCAAGTAACTAATCCTCTCAGGTCAGTTTGCGTTCCAATGTTAACATTTGTATATAAATTGTGCAGCTCACTGCTTATTTAGATATTTGACAATATTTAATCAACCCAGAACTCACCACGGGGAGGTGGCTGCACCTTGAGTTCCACCCACACCCTTCCCGCCATCCAAGGGTGTATTTGCCATTTACATTACTTAAATATATAATATATTATTTATCTGCTTAAGTCTGGTTTTGAGTCGCAACTTTGTATTGCGATATTGTGTTAAATCCTGTATCATTTATCTTGATTTTAGTGTGGCCCTGATGAATCCATCTCTTGATTGGGGCCCACATAGCTTAAGCGATGATCCCGTTACCAATTTAATTCGACGCTCGACAGCTTGCATGTTGCAGGGAAATTTTTTAACATTCCAATCTGGAATATCAGTTCAATGAACGAAGGAATGTATATCTTCATTGGTTATTCTCAGAAGAAGAGGTGGAGATGATAATTTTGCTACATTCCAATCTATTACTTCTGCATAGTCTGCCGCATCGAAGTTTAAAGTAGAAGTGATAAAGTTCTGATGGATTTACCTTTTGAAATAGTGCCTGGCTTTTAACACCCTTCTTTAGCTCTAGCTCTCTTACGTGCCTTCTCTTATCATATGCCATTGCCACAAGTAGGTTTTCTGGGTGAGCAAAGAATGGGTTTCGTTCAATTACACTGAATACCACTTTCTTCAGGCAAAGTATCGAGATATTTCTATTGCTCTGTACAGATGAACAAGCCCGTCTGTAATGTACTTACTGCATTTTATTTCAAACCAAACTGGCATGTAAGATTTTAAAATAAATGTCACCATAGCTTGTAAGGAATCTGATGAGTTTTCCACGCTCACGTAAAGTTGAAGGACTCTATTTGCAAAAGTGAGCCATCTGGCGTGTGAAATTGGACCGGGGTCACCCTTTGATAAATCATTTGGAAAGTTTCCACTTTTAATTGATTGACTTACGTCAAAAAGATAGCTTTGGTCCTTGCTCAACAGTTGTCTGTCCACTTCTGGAATTTCACAATCAATTAGTTGAAATTTTATCACTGAAAACTTTTCACAACCAATAAGGCTCTGCCCAATTGGTCCACTAAATGATCTTGGGCCAGTTGTTTCACCATCCAAATGCTGGAAAAGACGGCGAAAAGGTAATTCAACAAAACTAATAAGCAGACAACTCACTTCAGTGGTCGTCCGAGATGCACTTCAAGCTGTCTGATAGCACCACTTTTTCCATCTATTATTGGTATTTGTACTACCGCAGCCTACCAAATCTAAGTATTTTAGTTAAAACCCTTGTTCAGTAAGTTCAGTAAGACACGATACTGTAGAAGCTACAATGTCCATAGCATATCCAGAGTTCGGAGACACATAGCCTAAATAAACTGAGCCAGTTTTTTTTTCGATAGAACAGTATTCTTCTTTATTAGTTCGACGATACAGTTTAAATTCAATCCTTTCTACAATTAGGGACGAATTAATCGTCCTTCCTTCCGCCAAAATATATGCTATGTAGTTCAGCTGAATCCGTTTGACTTTGCTGTAAATCTTTTCTAGCGCGGCTCAACTCAAAATCACTCAAAACTGAATTTTTCCCGATTTTTACTGAGCTTGCGCGATCGAAGATATTCTCTAAACGCAATTATTTTCATTATTATTATTAAACAGTACAATCAGCCAATATTTTTCAGTATAGCGATGAATAATATGTATCACTAATTTTTTTTTTAAATTTCAGAAAAAACGGAAAATTTCAATTTTTTTTTTTTTTTGAATTTTTAGACGGTTTGCGCGATCGGAAGATAAAGTCCAACCTGAATAATTTTTTTTTTCTTGTATTCACCAATCGCAACTTTTCCGCACTATAGCGACTCGAAAATGTCAACTTGACTTTTTTCGCTTCACCCTATTGTGTATCTCAGACTATTCGGAATAAAGTTTGTACTTGGAAGGGAAAAAATGCGTTTAAAACTTTTCAGAATAAACGAATCAATTATTTTTTAAGAGGGGGAAGAGGTTATCATGTGTGACCCCCAGCTTTTTAATTTTGACCAGGGCTCATAGTTGCTTTGATCGGCTCTGCCAAAAAACTGAATGAGAATGTGAACAATTAGTTCACATTCTAAAGGCAATTAAATAAAAGGTAAATAATTTTTTAGAATTAATTAATTTAAATATACTGCTGATATACGTATTTTAGTTGTAAAATTTCTTTTGTGTCAAAGCAATATACCTGGCTTTTTCACATTGCGCATGTATATTTAAGTTTTACTAAATGCAAAGACATACGCTTCTTTTAAATCACGCTAGTCTGTTGTGCTTTATTCTGTGGTAGTTTAAAAAATAATAAATAAAATAGAAATTAGTACCAACGATAATATTCTTTCCCAATTAACGACTGACAACTGAAAAGTTTTAGTCAGTAATGAATACCGATGCCTTTAATTGTGATTACAGACTAAAAAGCTGAATTGTCCATCATTAATTGTAATTAAATATTAATTGTTACTTTCCCATCAATTATCGTGATTAATTTTTTATTAACACTGTTCTGTGTCTATTTTAGGCAGTGCAGAAGGACACATTACATTTTAGAGAGCTTTTGGAAATAACACTGTTACTGCAATAATCATTTTGCAAACAAACTTGCTTAAAAAATACTTTTGATTTGTCCATCCCGATTTTTATAAGATAACACATATATGAATACCATAAATTTTTATATCTTTCTCACACGATAATGCTTTAACTGACAGCGACAACAAAAAATTTTTATGCTTATGTATTTTCCTTTCCGCAAAAGAAATTAACAATTCGTTTATACATAATACTTATAAAATCAAAACTTACCGATTCTTGTCTTATTATTGTTGATATACAATGATAAGTTCCACGGTAAATTTTGTTATTGCTATCCTGCGTTTGAAGGCGAACCTAAAAATGAAAATTGGAAAAGTTTAGCTGACTTGTTACTTTTGAGATGAAAATATTTAATTAGAAAACATACGTGCCTAAAGATTAAGGCAATTGAAGGATGTATGCCCATTTGATTTACCGTAGTTTGTACAAAAAAAGAAAAAAATCATGTTGTGGCTATTTATATCGTGCATAAACAAAAATAAATGTTTTCTTTCTTTATTTTTTACCCCCTTTTGTTTTGTTTTGTGTGTGTGTGTGAGGGGGGAATCCTGCCTCTAGCCAGATTTGATATTTTTAAAGTTTGCTGAACTGTAATCAAAGGTTTGGAAATGATAAATTAGTCTAACTGCAAACTATCCATAAAAGGAAGTACGGCAATGTATGGTTTAGATAGAATGCTTTCGTAAAAAAAAAACAATTATTAAAAAATTGGCTTTGCATTTTCATTAACGTTTATACACGTACATTTTAAGGATTAATTTATTTTCCTTGAACATCATCAGTGTTAGAAAGTTTACTGTTTGTCCTCTTATAGAATCTATAAATAATTCAATATATAGAGATAAACAGTTACCTTAACTGTATCAAAAGGATGACCAACCAACACACCAGCACAACCTGTGGAGTACAAAACAATGTTTAGATAACAATGCAAGCACTTAAAAAATATCGTTTTGCAGCTTTTTTTAAACTTTCATTTTTATAAATTTCTCATGAAATTTCTGACATATGGTCAGATAATTACAGGCATAAAATAATTTTTATTTACATATCGATTTACTTGATCATGGAGCTGGCTAAAATTGTGCCATTAAGGTTCCTAATTTTTTCCGATGATATTGTTGCTTGCTGACACATTTTGTACCATGAAAATACTTGTATGTGCATTATATGATTTAAATCAACAACATTATAGTTATTTTTAATTAAAATAAAAATGTTAGACATAAAATAAAATCAAATAATTAAGTTAAATCTTCCAATTTGGTATCTTATAATCTTTGATGAGGTTTTTTTTTTTTAATTTCAAGCTGGATTCGACAAAAATGGTGATGTTAATTTCAAATTGCATGTTTGTATGAAATATATATGCCACCTTCACTTTTTGCTTGAAAATTGCTAAAATATAATGACAAAAAGATGTATTTGATAAATATCTATCTTTTATTATAGTTATTTTTTATTATAATTTTTAAATTATTAATACCCTATAGAAGAAAATGGCATATACAAAAATGTTATGCATCTAAATTTTTATTATAATTTTTAAAATATTAATACCCTATACAAGAAAATGGCATATACAAAAATGTCATGCATTAAGTTTAGTCCTACTCAATTGTCGGTAAATTATAGACATTTCTATGGATTAAGTTTTGGGAATGTTATTTTGATGAGGTATGGAATATTATTAATAAACTTTAGTTAAATTATTAGTATCATTAAAAATTTATTCTATTTTATTAGTAATTTTTAAGCTATTAATGAAATTTATTGATTTATTATAATTTAGACAAATAGATTTGTTGCAGGCGACAATAATTTAAAACAGTCTTTGTATTCTCAAAGGAAAACATGGACTAACTGCATTTTTTAGTTATTAGTAGTATTTTTTACTATACCATTCTTATGTTTTATAAATGAATATGTATTAAAATAATTAAAATTTCCTTAACATTGTTTAATTGTCAGACTCCATATCAATATAGTTACATTTTCTGTTGAATTAATATTACCCTCTAAATAAAAAAATTTTGTTTTAAGTAATTTTAGATGAATAATCATTATTTGAAATCTTTATGAACACTAGCATCAGTAAAAGTACTTATTATGCTAGATCTCTAATGTTTACTTATTTGACTAACGACAAATAAAAAAATATTGTTACACAAAAATGATTTCGTTTAAATTATTCTTTTTAAGTTCGCATCTCTGATATAGTAATGGGCCTCCAGATAGCTTTGCAATTTGTTTTATTAATGAATTCAGGAAATTTAGAGACTGTTTTTTTATTATTTAGACATTTTGTTGAGAGTATAAATCTAAAGAGGCTGAACAAAAGCATACCTGATGGCATACAAAATTTGCTTTCCTAGCTTGTGAAGGATAAGGAAGGAAAAACTGGTTTTACAGGATAAGCTGATTTTTTATTGAAAATAAATATGTTTTTTACGCTATAGCTATTGAAATTTTATATGGTCGACTATCTTTTTAGGATTACATCTGAATGATCCTTTTGCTTTATTAATCACGTATAATTAGTCTCGTGAGGAAATGCAATGTAATTGATAAGCTGTTTTTACGAAGAAATCTAGGATTTATTTCGGAACAGAAATAAATTATATTTCGATGCAGCAGAAAGATTAGAACTTGGTTTGCTATCTGTTCTAACCTTTCTGTTCGTGTGGATGGTAGAACTCCTTTAAAACTGAAGAAAGGTGGACCTTTTGTACACCTAAAACGATCGTTTTCTCGATATGTACCCTTTTTTACGTTATTTTAGCTAAATTTATCATAACTTTTAAATTGTAAAACCTATTTTTTTAGTTTTCTTGTTATCTGCGTGAATGTGCATGGTTATCGACCCCATAGCCAATCAGAACACTCTGAGAATTATAATCCGTTGTATGTCGAAAGATAATTCATTGTATAGTTTTCTTTCTTCCAACTATTTGTGTTTAATATGCATTTTTAGTAACACAAAAATATATGAGTACAAATTAAATTTTTCGAAAAAGGAAAAGGAATTGGTCATTTCTCGAACAGCTCACAAACCCAAAATAAATTTGGGGATCTCTGTTTCATTTTGAGAAGTTCTTGGAAAGCAATAATAAATTGTGGAGGAAAATTAGGAAATTTTATAGACGCTGATAACTTTTTGAGTAAGATAATTATCGCATTAAGATTCAGAATCATAGATTGGGATTGAGGTTTATAATGAGCAGCAATGCTTCCCTCCCAGGTGTACCACTGCACAGCATATATTTATACGGGGTGTTCTATATGGTCATGGGACAAACTTTGAGGGATGGTACAGTTTATTAAAGCATACACTCTTTACATAGAAACGCACTGTCGGAAATGACGCTTTGAAACATAAACACAAATGTTTATGTTTCAACACGAAAGGCAAAACATTCCTTATTTGTACCATCATCTCAAAGTTCTTCTTTTCATCAATGAATGCTTGTGTCAAGAGAATAGTGGTCCTGACCCTCCGTTATCTGCAGCATCTGCGGGAAAACATTAGTTGCACGTTTTCGGCCTTGATGGTAGATTTTATTACATTACCTTCGATGGTACCAAGCATTATTACTGTTTGTGATTTTAATTTTAAACATTTATTGTAAATATTAATGCAAAAAGTGATGCTGTAAATAAAAAAGTTCACTTTTTATATTTCATTGATTGTGTTTGTGCTTTTACGCGTCACTTTCGAACATGTACTTTCTACACAAACAAATAAAAGAGCATATTTTAGTAAGTTGCGCCGCTCATTAAAGTTTGTCCTATGACCCTAAAATCATCTCGTATATTAGCGACTTTTTCCTTCAACAAGCTGTGATGTCACAAGCGAATTAATCAGCAATTCATTAAAAAGCACTTATATGGCAATATCCCCCTAGTAGCTAAATCGGGGATTATTGACAGATGTTACATAGTATTTAGAGATCGGTTGTCCTTACCTCCGAGACATCCTGCGTAGAAATCCACAGCCATTTCGAACTCCAAAGTTGGTACACAGGGGGAAAGTAAAAGAAAAATCACCTTCTATTGGATAGCTCTAAATCAAATACACGTCTTCGGAGGCCATTGGAACTTCCGATCCAGCAACCGCACAGAGAGTTGGAGCACACAATCACATAGAGATACATCGAGACCAAGATTTACAACGCTTTGGGTGACTGTCCCGAACTGGAAGAAGAAGGGAAGAAACACGAATCAAGCCACTGAGTCAGTCCTCAAACACCTCGTGAGAAACACAACGTGGATACGAGAGGGAGAGATAACGCCATCGTATAATGCGAATGACAATTTTGCTCCCAGCGGATCAACAAACAACTCTATCGTTGTTGATAGTTTGTTTTTAACGGATTAATCCGATTGGGAGTGTTATGTAAGCGATGTGGGTTGCCTGCTCATGTGATGAATGAAAAGCGTTGCAGAAAAAAAGGACTATCCGTGTGTTCATGATGACGTTTTTACTATCCTTCGTCAGCAATAGTTTTTCGTAGTACGACCAAAGATCTGACTGATTACTGTGACGTTTTCATTTAACCGTATGAATGATACAAAATTGAATTTCTGGGGCCCAAAAGCTGGAAGAGGTTATGCATAATACTGTTATTGTTATTGGATGCGATAAGCACTTCTGTAAAGTTTTTATTTCTGAAATCTTCGCTTTTAAATTTGTAAAGCAAGTCAGTATATGCTCAGTGAATTTTGCTGTGATTCTAATATCATCAGATGGGAGAAAATTATTTTATTTGCATACAAAAGAAATATTTTATTTACTGATTTATACTATCAATAACTAGATATTTACCAGTTGTCCATATTCTAGTTAAACGTATTTTTAAAATATGATCAAATTATTTCTTTTAAATTTGACTTTAAAAAAATCTTTAAATTTTAAAAAATCAGATTTAAATTAAAAAAATCTGATAACTTTGATTTTTTTTTAAATCATTAATTTTTTTACACTCTGTTCTAATATCAATTCTTTTTACCGTGGAATATGTTAAATATTAAATTCATCCATTTTTTGAAAACTGTTTTATTGAATCACCGGTACTGTATTTGTAATAGTAAAAAATGACGCACACGGGATTTTTTTCAAATAAAAAAATTGTTATAAATAGTGTCTATCAGTATCCACTGCATATAGTGAATGCTTCGTTCCTTTGTCATTCTGATGCTTGTTTGCTTGAAAAATTTGACTTTGAATGTTACAGGTTGAGAAAAAGCGTTATTAGATTGAATTCATATCTGCTGACATTTGCTGCTTATCAGCTTGCAGTAAATGCCTTCTGAAAGTCTATGGATTTCACTATTTCTGTTATCAGAAGTAAATAGCACACATAATTTTTGGTGCCTTACACATCTGACTGAAAACATTTTAACACGTATCTTTAAACACTGTTACACATTTAAGCGTTACTCTCGTACTCAGCTTCAATTTTACTTTTCCAGGTTAGTGAAATACTTTCGTAGTAAGTTTGTAAATAATGTTTGGTGGATAAGACTCACATGATTCCCAGAAAAATTTTTGTTTCATAAATGCGTAAAGATAACGTTAGATACCCTGCCTGTCTGTGTGATTATGACTCACAATGCACCCTCCCTAGAAGTTCACTAAGAGTTCTGTTTCACACTTCATATTATTTATGAATCTAAAATAGGAAAAATTCTTTACTTTTTATGTATTTTTGAGACCGATAAAGCAGTGAAAATTTCAAAATTAAATAGTTTCCTTACGAAACCACTGCTGGTTAAGGATGAACAAATTATATTATTACACAGACTTAGAAAATTTTCTTAACACATACACGTATACACGCGCAAAATAGACCATCGTATATATACTTTTACCCATCACTTCGATCGATTACACAATAATCTGTAATCGATTACAAGAACTGGTATGGATTACGATAAGATACTACCAGTCAAAGGCGTGGCCAAAAATTTTTCATTGGGGGGGAGGGTTATGACTACTGCAACTCACATAATACGTGTGTGTAATAAGAAAGTGAAGAAGATACATTTTGTATGGTAAAAAGTTCCTCATGGGGGGTGGGGTTCTGACCCCCCTATCCCCCTTGGCTACGCCACTGCTACCAGTTCCTAAAAAGATTGATATCTGAATGTCATTTTTGTAAAAAAGAAATAATCTTTATCGTAATAAAATCACATATTTAAGAGATTCAACGATAATGTTATTTTTTTTTATCATAGTATAGTAAAACTCTCTTAAGATGCTTTCGCTTTGGCGCTTTCCCGCTTAGTAGGTTAGTTAAGTAGGTCCCTGGACATTTCCTATACTAGGTAAAATTCCACTGCTAAGACGGTTTGTCGTGTTCTGTATTTTCTGATAAGATATTCTCTTCTTTTTCTCCCAGCTCTTTCTCTTTCTTTGGACTGGTTTGAAAGTCAAGCATTGGATGAAAAATGACGTCACATAAATATATCATTCATTGCAGACGCATGTTAGTGCTTTTAAATTCGTTAGTGATTGCATCCATAGGTGCACCCACGGAGGGGGCTATAGGGGCTAAAGCCCCCCTAAAGGTTAAGAAATCCAAGTGAAAATTTCTTAAAAATATGACGACCCATCACTTCGATCGATTACACAATAATCTGTATTATTGTGTAATCGATAGACGAGATTTGTCACTTAATGAATTAAAATATTTTATTTTTAAAAATTGCCTTATAAATATTTTGAAAGTATTTTTTACAAAATTTGGTAAATTAAATTATTACTTACAAACAGTACTTGATATACAGTTGAATTCGATTAAAAAACATCAATGAAAAGACCAGATAATTATTTGTGACGCTATAAGAGAGTTACCTTAATAGTGAGCTAGTATTCCATGGGCCTGTGAAACAAAATATTTTGATATTCTATAAGACAGTTTTTACATTTTCAAATGAAGACACTATAACCGAGTTCAACAATATTTGTAGCCCCCCCCCCCCCAAACTAAAATCCTGTGTGCGCCACTGATTGTATCTATGAATTCGTCATGACCAATGCTATTAGTGATACTGGAATTAAACGTAAAGCTTTATGGATTTCCATTGGCGTAGCCAGGATTTTATTTCGGGGGAGGGAGGGAGTGAGCTGTATATCAAATTGTAAGTAAAGGGTCATATTTCGGGGACGGCGGCATGATACGCGCCTGTGATTTCGGACAAGTTGATATTTCGATAAAGTACGACGAAAGAAATGCAGGGGAAAAAAAGGAGGTAACTAATGAATTGGGCATAACAAATTTTTGGGAACATGCTGAAGAAATATTGAACTACGTCAACAAAGTTATACTTTCCTTGCTGCAACGGAGATTTTTTTATTGATTAATTAATTTATTATTTCAGTTCTTCCATAAGATGCTTTCCCACTTAAAACGCTTTCCTGTTTTAAACGATCTTTCAAGCTGGTCTCTTGAAGAACGTCTTCAGCGAAGTTTAACTCGTTTTGGTAAGCGATTACAATTGCGATTATAATCAATATAACACAAAGTCCTGTACCGCTGTAGTTTCTTTTGCCCTTAATCTTTTTACAAGTAGAAATTCCTTACAGAAGAATATGAACGGCATTAATTTTGTGTCTTTTTTTTCCCCCTCCAAGTCTCTGCTAGCACGACTGTCTAAAGATATCACCTGATAGTTTCATGTAATTCTTTTCTTGCCCATCTGATCAGTACTATCGATGTGAATTACAAATAGAGTAGTAAAAGACTATTGCTACTTTTGGTTTCACAGAAACTAAGCATGCATGCAAGTTATCGCATTTCAGTCACGTGATCCCGGCGTGCTTAGTGATTTTCCATTGATTAGAATACTGTTTGCCTAAGTGCATGTGATTTTAACTTGGAGGCCGTCTGATTCTCCTGATAAAAACTACGGCTATAAGTAATTTTACAGATTAATGTTATGCAATTCTTACATTGATATTTTATGGTTTAATAGCTTTTTTTTAAATATAGAATCAAAATACTTTTGCCATGAAATAACTATGTAAAATGACACACATAAAAAGTATTTATCAAACTGCATGTACATTTCGGCTAAAATTTTTCGACCATCTTCAGCAGAATTCCACGTACAGTTTCTACGGCTTTTAATTTTACACAATGTAAAGATTGATTACATAAACATTCTTTTCACTAATCATAACACTCAAAATCTGATGTTTAAAGGTTAAAACCAATAAAATGCTTTGTGAATGATATTATAAATTCTTTATTAATTTTTTCCTTTTCATTGCTTAAAACTGCGGTGACAAATGGGAGATATTATCCATTTGTTCTGAAATGCAATAAATTCAGCCAAATGTTAATAATTAACTGAGGATTGTTCATAACATAATAGGTGCGACATTTGATTCCAGTTTAAAATAGAATTGAAGACTGGCGTAATTTTTCTGTCATGCAAATTTAACTTTATAAAAGCATTTGAAACTTTTTATTTTTGACAAACTTTGTTTCAGACAATCGTTTAAATCAGGTAAGGGCAACCTTTGAAAAGTTGCGGGTCAAACTTTAGGATGCTAGCGAAGTCGCAGACCGTATAATTTGGTATTGCATTGGATTTTTCGAATGGTTTATATGGGGTTTTGATATGTTCCGCGGGCCGGATCAAAAGCCGTGGTGGGCCGCGGACCGGCGGTTGTCCATATGTGGTTAAAATTTTTATTCTTAAGGCTGTTGGACGGTCGCCAGCTTGGATTCTTTAGCTGTGCAGAAATTTTTCTCCTGCTTCAGTAGACTTTCAGCTGCCCAAGTGGTGTAGTAGCTAAAGAAGCATTTTATCGCACCTTGCGGCCGGGTTCGATTCCCGTCTTGGGCTAGGGTGTTAACTTGTCCGTCCCTTCATAGAGGAGAAACGCTGGCTGCCTATTGGATGCTGCCATAATAAAATGGCCAGTAATTCGGATCTTAGTACTAACGAGTGCTCGATGAGCAAGCGCCAGCATTTTGGAGGGAAAAAAATTAGACTTTCATTAATTTAAAAAATTGCTGTAGATTCTTCAGCAAACAACTATCCGCGTAGAAACGTTTTCATTTTTTAAATACATTTAATTTCAAATATATTTTTAACCATTTATATCCGTTGTGACCTGAATTTTTAAAATTTTAATGAAATTCAAGTCATTTTTAAAAGATAATGCACAGTGTGAAAAGACTTTTGTTTTTAAATGAAGTACGTCACGGGCAGCGAAAATAGAGTCCCAATTATCGGTTTTCCTTCTATTTTTTCTCTCGATCTTGACCTCAGGGCGAAATGGGAACAACCATGAACTTCAGACTTTTTGGAGTAATCAGACGCACACAGGATCAGAATCTTCAGAGAACAAAGTTGAAATGGAGGCAAAAGAAAGCACAGATCAGGATGAGTGTATTATTAGATTGTTGCATAACTTAATCGCACCCAGTCAGTTAAAACTGACTTTAGTAAATATTATTAGTCTTCGAAGTGCGATGTTTATTTGATTCTACATGCAGACAATTCATGATATCTTAAACTTGTCTGGCCAATGAAAGTTTGTATAATTTTTCTTTCCAATGACAGAGATCTTAACTTATAAATGGTAACAGATAAACAGAAAAGGTAACAGACATATAAAGTTTTCTTTTGACATCATGTTAAAATATTTAGAGCACATCAAATAAAATTTAGTGACAGAAGAGGAAATTGCTGGAATTGAACATTAGTATTTGAATTAGTTTTTCTTTTTTTTTGGGGGGGGGGTGAAGGGAAGAGAAAGAATCCCCTCCCCCCAACCTGAAAACTGATAAAGCGAACTTATGAAGTGAAATTTTGTTTCATGGAACGGGGTTTTTCATTTCAAAATATAGATTTTGAATTTTCTATAAATTTGAATCTTTTGAGGTTTGACATAAACTAAAAGAAGTTTTTTTTTTTTTTTCGCAAATTACGTGTCTAAATGTAATCAAATCAAATGTTCGATTTTTAAATACAGTCAGCTTGTTACTAAAATGTATTTCCGAAGTATTATCTTTTCAATCTAATATTCACGCGTAGAACCTTCCTTGGTAACTTTAAATGACGTCTTGTTGCTAAATGCTCATTGTATTAGGAAGAAAAAATTAATTTGTTACAATACGTAAATAATAATAAAAAATATTGTCTGTTTACAATTCGATTCAGCAAACTGTTTTAGTTATCTTTAATCTATAATATTCTTTTAAGATACAGTGTATATTACTTAGGCTTCTATGGCGTTGCCTGTATGTTACTACTTTTGTAGACCTACAATGCAAACGAAAACTCGGACTTTTCGAAGGTCTGACACATACATTAACCAGTAGGGTACTACAGGTAGTATCTCTATAGTAGCGAAAAGTCTTGATTTAAATCGACATTAGAGTGCTTTAAATGTGCTAGTAGTGTTTATCCATTTTGGCACTTTCTGCACAGGTTGTTATTACCTTACATTAATATTGAGTTATAGCGGGGGGGAGGGGTAAAAAAATTTCTCGCTGCAAAATATTATTATTTGCATTACTGAAAATATACTCAACAGATTTCAACCGTATCCATTTAAAGAGAGTAACTAATTTCTTTTTTAGTTTTTAGAATTATAATTAAGTTACCATAGTAATAAAATCCAATGTTGCCGTGTAATTTGCTAAATTCAACACTCAAACGAAAACAGAAGAAATTTTTAGAGATGTTTGACTCGGAAAGTAAAAATATGAAAATATGAAAAAATAGAATATATTTATTAATGACGCTTTCAAAATACTCCGATTTTAATATTCTACTGTAGATAATTTGCGTCTTACATCCTTCGCATGTGTGATAACCAGAGATATATTCTCAAGAACTTGGAATCCAGGGATTTGCGAAATTCTGTTGATATTGAAGATCAAATGTACAAAGATTGTAATATAGAATGTGTTAAGGCGTTTTCGGAATCCTATAGGATTCTGCGTGCTTGGAATTTCTCCCAGGTATTTTGCACCAACCGGAGCTGCACATGCGTACTGCACGTTTCACCCCTAATAGATGAAGTGATACCTGTTATCTAGTGCTCTATTACTGATAGGGCAATCGCGGCAGTTGCCCAAGGCACCGAGATTTTTGGGGCCCAAATGTCTTGTATTTTTCACCTTTAAAACTTCACAAAATTACAAAACAAAAAGACACTTTCTAAAGTTATATTATTTTTAAATTATAGAATATGAACAGTTAAATTAAATCAAATTTACACCTGTGTAAACTAATTTTATTCGATGACTCTTTTCAATGCGTTGAAACACAGTAATAGTTTATAGACTTTTTAACATGACGTTTCACTGATATATGTGTATATAAATTTATTTTAGACTACCGAGAATAAAATTTTGCATTTGGAGGGGAAAAAAGGAGTAAAAATTTTCAGGATATGGGAATTATATCTCTTTAGGAAGGGTGTGGTGGGGTAGGGAGTGTTATTGTATGGAGCCCAATTTTTTTCTTTTCCCACAGTTGCCTTGATTGGGATTTGCTGCTATTGTGGGCCAAATCAGCGACGTTTGCAGAAACCCTATAGTATTATAAAATGATTTAAATAATGTATTCTTAGCCCATGGATACAAATCTGAAAATGTATGTTTAAATTCAACTATGTAATCGTTTCCTGTTCCCGTCAGTCTTCTTCGCTACGCTTTTATCTCATAGTTACGCTAACCGTCGAAGACAGATTTACGACTAGGTAGCTGCAAATTCTTAGCCATGCCTTGTTGTGCAATCTGACAATTTGTTATTTTCTTGAAAACTCCTCGGGTGATCGTTTCGTTCCGTTCGATTAAAAAACTGGTCGCACAGAATAAGCGCACATATTATTTCTTAATATCTACGAAGTATCTAGATGGGAGCTTATCAAGATTTCTTATCCAAGATTTCAAAACTTGAACTCAATGGTATCAGTCTGGCCGGTGGTCGTATCAGGAGGTAAATCTCCAGGAATGTCGCGTTTTCACTGCAAAGTGCTGGTTGTAAGAAAATGTAGTTAATTTTCCATATTCCCGAGAATCGCGAAACAATATTGCTAAAATGTTGAGGGAACACTGGAAAATTTTAAAGCATAGTTAATAGCTATTCACTATTCTGAATGCATAAGTAATACTAGAACGTTTTAATCTTATAAATAAAAGCGAAAATTTGTTTTAGGGTGTGTTTATTCGTTTGCCAGAATGGCATACACCGTTTGGTCGATGGGCTTGAAAGTTTGGGCTAATACATGTAAAAAAAGAAAAGAAAAACAAAAAGGGTGGTTGGAGGGGGGGAGGAGACAAAATTTTGGTCTACTTTAAAAGTCTGAAAATCCGCTGTTAGCGATTTTAAAAAATTACATCACGATCAAGATAATTCTTGCATATGCATGTATATATATATATATATATATATATATATATATATGTGTGTGTGTGTGTGTGTGTATACATATGCAGTCCCTGGCCATACTAATGCGACCATCAGGGTATATAATTTTTACTTTCCATGCATTTGATTTTGCGAAAATTTGGTATATATGTTATAGGCCATGATCATAAGACCTGCAAGAAATTATGTGCGTGTAGAGCTAATAATTTGTTCACAGGATTGCAAAAAAGAATTCATATACATTACGGCCTATGGACGTAAATCTTTTAAGGCACACTAGTGTGCCTTACTACGATACTAAGTGGTGCATCTGAATAAGCTCAAGATGTGTATGTATATTATAGGTCACCGCAACACAACTTGCATAGATTTTGGTATGTATAGGAACCCTAGTTTCTGTACAGGGCTACAAAAAAAGAATCCTTATAAATTTTTATGAAGTGTTCGGAAAATCGAGTGGAGACACTTTTTTTTTTTTAAGTTTTCCCTTCTTTTTTAAGGTAAAACTTCTATGGGTAAATTGCTGTTTTACAGAAATAGCAACTCTTTCTTTAATACTTCCCAATAAATTTTTAGGAGTATGGCAATACTACCGTTACCGGAGAAAATGTGTAGTAGTCACATTAATATGGCCAGGGTGTATACATTTATATATTCCATTAGTATTTGTTATTTAAACAATCTCCCTTTCGCTGCAAAGAAGGGATACTTCAGCTAATATGATACATTATCAGTAAACTGTTTATAAGCCAATAATTTTAAGAAATAATCAATCTTACCTTTAAGAAGAGCTCATATGAATAATGCGTTACGCATGAATAGAATAATCACAAACAAACCCATAGCACATCATTAGGTTAAAAACTATCTACAGATACATACACATGTAAAAAAAAAGAAAGAGAGAGAGAGGCGAAGTTTTAAAATGACTGGAAGACGATCAAGATTGTGTTTCTGTAAAGCCTCTTAGGCAAATGATTCGGGCTAGATGTTTAACCTGTCGGTAACAGTTGAGTTCCTTTCAACATCGACGTGGTGTAAGAACTAGCCACTAATGTCATAATGCTTCGCTTTGCACGGCCCGCTGGTTGTAACGTGATGAGTTACTCAGCTTGTTTAATGAGTGTAACTAATGAAAACTAGAAACTCTATGTAGTGCTGAACAAGAACGTGAGAAATAATAATTTCAATTATTTGTCTACGGACTTGGCGTGCTTTCAAGGACTTGTCCATTTGTTTAATTGTTTGTGCGTGATATACAGGGTGATATCCTTCATTTGTACCTTCATTTGTGCCTTCATTTGTATATCACCCTGTATATACCAATGAAGGACCGAATTTTAAATATTTATATTTTAGAATGTGTGGTCTGTTAGAATCTCAGCCAATGACAGATTTTTGTTTGTTTAACCTTGTTAACCCTTTAAAGCGGAGTTCTCCCTCTCTGGGAACACCCAACTCTGACGTTTTGACTGTTGCCAGTCACGAAGAATAGATTTGATTTCGATAAAAATAGTTGCGGGTGACATAGCTCCCGCAACTATTTTATTATCCTTTACTTTTTAGCACGTCATTTCCCGTAAAAAAATTGTCACGATTATTTTTAACAGCACTGACATCTGCTGAAAAATGGAAGAATGCGAGAACAGCTGGATAGATTGACCAATGTTGAAAAAAGGGCAGCCGTTGCCATCGCTCGACTTAACTAACAGCAAGATGGCGGACGATCGAAACATTCATCGCGTGCCACAGATCTAGAGACCCTTTTTTGATGCAGCTGGCTGTGCGGCACAGCTAGCTGCGTCAAAAAAAGGAGTCTCTAGATCTGTGGCACGCGATGATCGTTTTAATCTTCCGCCATCTTGCTGGTAGTTAAGTCGAGCGATGGCAACGGCTGCCCTTTTTTCAGCATTGGGAAAGTGTTCCGCCTCAAAGGGTTAAAGAACCGTCGATGGTACATTCATTATATTCGGCAAAAACATTCTTGAATAAATTTCATGTAAGCAGGTTAATTTTGTTTTATTTGAAATATAGGAGCATCTCCATGATTGCACCGACAAAAATTAATTCTTCAATTCACGGAAATTTCACTGTCAGTAGTGCTACCGGAATAGCTCCGCTATTTATCGAATATCCGTTTTTTTTTTTTTTTTTTTTTTTTTTTTCCCTCTTGTCAACTGAAGAGACTACTTCAGATTCAACGAAAATTTTTTGCTCTTGTTCAGATTTTCGGAAAGAATACACGGAAATGTAAACGTCTCCATGGAGTACCGAAAATATTTGTTGAAAAATGAATAAATTACTGTATAAAGACGAGTTTTTCTGAGGGTGTCCGTTGGATGTAAAATATTAGATGGAAATATATCGAGTACTTCAGTAAAAAAAAAAGAAAAGCTATAGTGATACTATGTACAGCATTATGAAGAGGGTCCATGACAGGACAGTACAGCTGCGGAAAAAAGGTCACTTCGTTCTCTATTCGGTCGCGGTTCGAAATACTGGGAAGTTGCATGCAGCAAAGACCGGGAAAGTAAGAGCAGTTTTTAGTTACTGAGTTATATATATTTTTCAATTACTTTATTATCTTTTTAATTAACTAAGCATAAATTGCGCCCTTAAACACAGACAGGGACGTACACAGAAAAAAATTTCGGGGAGGGTCCAAAAATTTCGGAGGGGGTCCGAACGATGAAAATGGTAGAATTTTTCACAAAATGACTTCATCATTATTATTTTGTTAGCAAAAACTGAAATTTCGGAGGGGGTCCGGACCCCCTGGACCACCCCCATGGATACGTCCTTGAACATAGATATTTGGCTATGAGTATCCAGGAGTTCTATTTTGGTAATGTGTGTAGTTCGTGTTTAACGGAAGCCTGAAATAAGAGAAAAAAAATGTGTGTTAACTTGGCCCTTTGCAGGCCAAGTTGGCAAATGCTTTATAAAAAGTGAAATGAAACTCAAATAAGACACGCACTTCAGAAAAATCAATTGTATTTTTACCAAAGTTTAAAACAAAGGAATTATCTATTTACGCGCTGTGTAAACTGTAAATTATATAGTTATAAAAATAATGAAAGAAGCACAAACTTTGAATAGCTCTACTCGGAATCATCAAAAGGTGCAATTGTTACAAATGTAAAATCGAGTGTTTTGGCTGTGCAGGATTTTTGTGCCTAATGGTTTGGACCCACTTTTTGCCGTGTTTCCAGTGCTTCGATGTTTATTGTTCTGCATACAGTGTCAATGCCGTTTTTACCAGTCTTTCGATTACATTTTTTACGGATCCCAATTTCTGAAACTCTTCCTTTGTAAGAGTTTGCCACTTTCTCGTGCCATTGGAAAAAAAAAAAAAAAAAAGAAAGAAAATTCTGGTACAAATGCACCAGTAAAAAGCGCCAGTCTGAAACATTTTAAAAGGTGGGGGTGATCTTTTTTCTTACCTTTTGTCTTTGACAGTGGAACATCTACTCTGAAATTCAATATTATATTTTCAAAATTAAAGTTTTAGTCTGGTTGAATGAGCTTTTAAAGTCAAGAGATTGTTCCTAACCTCTAACTATTCATTTAATTATTTATTTTGATTCTCTGTATAGGTATTTTAACATTATGCCTCAAGAAAATTTTACACAATTTTCAAAAAAAACCGAAAAAGTTATTTAACATTTTTAAAAAGGTTTTAAAATTTATTCAAAATTTTCAAAAAATTCCGACCTTTATTGTTTCAATTCTTGCTACTCATATTACTGAATTTCATTCTATTCCCTTAAGCCATTTTCGAGAGTGTGCAAGGAAAAGCCTTTATACGATTTTCACACAATCTCAGAATCTATGAAATATTTAAGACAGTTTTGGCGTCTGGAGTTCAAATTAACTTGCCATCTGCCATAATTTTATTCTATTGGGGAAGGAAAATCAAGCTTGCAAAGGAAAGGAGGCCTTTTGTGGTAGTGTTTAACACTCCATAATACACACAATAAAAAACCCATCCATTTTCTAGTATCCGATAGCGGAATGAGCTTTTTGCCTGCACTTACCCTGTCGGGATAAAACAGTAGTATTTCCGATAGTGATTTCGACAGCTTCGTGGCGCAGAGAGATGTTCTTTCGGAATGTGACGTCATGAGTGGAGAAGAGTTGATTTATTCTCTCTACGGAAAGCTTTTCTATAACATCGTAGTTTAGGGCCCTAGTCTAGAGATGAGACGGACTCAGCCCGAGCCCGAGGCCGGGCCCGAACCGGGCTCGGGCTCTGTAATTCACAATTGCATTCGGGCTTGGGCTCGTGAAAAATTTCTATTTTATTGAACATACTTCTTGAAAGAGATTTTTAAAAATTGATTCATATGGAAAATAAAAGTACTTAAAAAAAATAGCGGCACGGGTGCTTAGAAGGCGCGTGAAGCTCTTTGGGTATTTCAGAACGACGGCTTATATTGCTTAGTCATGAGATCGGACATTATTTCATAAACATAGATATAAAGAATTAGAAAGTGCATCAAAAATATGCAACTATATTTGTCTTTAATTTGCACAAACGGCAAAATTCATTGTATTCTATCAAAGAATTACTTCTTTGGATTTTATGGAATTTTATTGAATTTTATTTATCTTTAGCTGAAATTTCGGGCTCGGGCTCCGACTTAAATAATATTACTCGGGCTCGGTCGGGCTCGGATTAAAAGTCTTCGGGCTCGGGCTTCAAAAAATGAGCCCGAACTCATCTCTACCCTAGTCTCGAGCGCAAAGAATAATTTGAAAAATGCAAATCAACAAACCCGTTGACAGTTTTCGAAATGTGCATGCAAGGCATCAGTCTAATGCAACACAGTGTTTACAAAATAAGACCGTGTTTTACGAAGTGTCAAAACGGGTCATCGCGTCCCGCTCCTCCTTCTCTTTCACAAAAAGCAAATGTAGAGATAAAAACTTTTCCGGTTTCATTTCCATCCGAGTGAATACCGATCAGAAAAAAATTCAAGTGCAACTCAAGGAGTAATTCAAGAGCAACTTTTGACCTTGCCCCGATTGTGAGGCCGTAACTTCGAAAAATCTGCCAAAACGACCACGGCTCTCTGTGTGTGCTGCCAGGGCTCGCGCGCATTCGCGTTTTGCGCGTAAATCGGCATTTTTTTTTTTTAAACATGGACTCTCATTTTTTTTTTAAAGTGCGAGTCTAAATTCGACTCGCAAAATTTCGGTCCATTTGCATTAATGCAAAATTCATGGAAACTATCATTTCGCATTGCAACGCGCATCATTTAACCCTTTGAGGCGCAACCCTTTTCCAATGCTGAAAAAAGGGCAGCCGTTGCCATCGCTCGGCTTAACTACCAGAAAGATGGCGGACGATCGAAACGTTCATCGCGTGCCACAGAGACCATTTTTTTGACGCAGCTGTGCGGAACAGCCAGCTGCGTCAAAAAAGAGTCTCTAGATCTGTGGCAGGCGATGAACGTTTCGATCGCCCGCCATCTTGCTGGTAGTTAAGTCGAGCGATGGCAACGGCTGTCCTTTTTTCAGAATTGGGCTATCTATCCGGCTGTTCTCGCATTCTTCCATTTTTCAGCAGATGTCAGTTCCGTTAAAAAGAATCGTGACCATTTCTTACGGGAAATGACGTGCTAAAAAGTAAAGGATTCTCGTGGAGCTATGTCACCCACAAGTATTTTTATAGAAATCAAATCTATTCTTCGTGACTGGCAACAGTCAAAACGTCAGAGTTTGGTGTTCCCAGAGAGGGAACACTGCGCGTTAAAGAGCTAACAAAGATAATGCTCGCAAGTTGTACAGTCGAAAGGTATGAAAAGTGCTACACATTTTGACTTTCGCAGGTTGTCAAATCTGCAAAGCTATTCTGTATGTTCGATACACAATGGCAATACTTGCTTGAAGTACCGATCTTCAGGATTCAAGTTTAAGATTTGTACGTTTCTAACACAAGCACGTGTGAATCTCTTCTTACTAGCTTTGACGTTAATATTTAGGAGTAAAATAGTTAGCTACCCGAGGAAAAACAAATCAAAATAATGTATTTTCTTAAAGCTATATTTAAAAAAATAATCCTTTTTTAATGACTATGTCATTTTATCCCTCACCCCTTTTATTGAAAATGGTCCAAAAAATGTGTCCCAAAAATGCGACATAATTTTACATATATTAAAATACTATTAGTTTACAACAGCTTTAATCTATTGTTACAATACTTCATAAGCTGTAGAATATGCATTGTATGTATTTTTCTATAAATAGGTTACAATCATTAAAATTTCAACATAGGGTTACCAGGCGAAATACACGAAAGATGAGCGATAAAATGGCATAGTCAATTAATATCGTTTTAATATGGCAATAATGAAACTAAAAAATTAGGGGGGTTCAGAGTGGTCTCCCCCAGACGAGGCTCGAACAGCCGAGTTATTTATTTTTCAAATTGATTCGCATTTTTCAAAAATTGACTGTTACTTTTATTGATAGTGAGTCAGCCTGAATCGCAGATTTTTAAGCCCAAGCACTGAGAAATGTTCGATTCCCTGTCACCGAGCTTCAGTTTGTACTTGAATGCACCCAGTGGACCCAGTGGCGTATCCAAAAATATATCAAGGGAGGGGCGATAAGTATGACGGATCATACTATTAGAGATGGGTCACTCTTCTCTTTTTATGTTTTTAATTTTTAACACTTTTCCAACAAGATTGAAAAACGTGTATGATTTCGGTTTGTCCGTCTGCCCGTACGTCCGTTTGTGCTCTAACTGCCGCAAATACGCATCGATTACTACGAAATTTATTATGTTATTTCTACGTACAGAGCCACGCATCGGAAATCCTGTATGTAGCATGCACAGTTCTTTTACAGGAGTACTCAAAAGAATTTCAATACACTACACTGTATATTCCATCTGTACTTCACCGTTTTAAATATTCTTTGGAATTTGCATCATAATCCATGAGTGTGCCGTGTTGGTCTTTCTTGGGTTGATTGCTACTTTAACGTCCCGACTCTAGCCGAGGTGGCGATCATTAAACAGATGCAGTTACCTTGAAGGGTTTTTTTTTGCATTTATCTGTCAACCGTAATTCAGAATTAAAATAGCCATTTGGAGCAACATACAAGTACAGCATGCCATTACTTATTTATTTATTTTGGGTTACCAATTAATGTAGTTTTAATAATTAAGTGTCTTCAAATTCCTTAAGTGGTGTGTTTATCGCTCATTTGTACACTTTAGTTTTCATCAAGTTCTTTTAGGAGCGTTGAAACTTGTGCATAACTCCTAGAGACCCATGACTGCGAAGCTCGCCAAAGTTCGGCGACTTTTTAGGGTGGAGAGAGTGGGGGGCATTAAAATAGGAATTCACTCTTTTTTTTCCATAAAACGCATCTTTGGAATCGAAATCTGTCTTAAAATCGCCTACTGAAACTGTGTAACAATCTTCGCCAACCCTATTCCAACTGTACTTCACCATTTTAAATACTGTTTGGAATGGGCATCATAATCCATAATTGTGTCGGTCTCTCTTGTTCCATAAAACACATCTTTGGAACTGAAATCTATATTAAAATTGCCTACTAAAACTATTTACAATCTTCGTCAGGCATATTCTAACTATACTTTCCAAGCTTGGTTCGGTTTTTAAGTTATTTTTTGGCAGCAAACTTGGAGATGAGTTATCAAAAATTCCAAACCTTGGTTGACTTTCAACATTTTATTCTCTCCCAACTCCGCGTTATTTGGCAAACACATTTGAAAAGATCCTTACCGTGACAGTTCATGTCTACAAAACCAGTCTACAAAATCGGGTAGACAAAAATCTGGGAGTGAACGAAATAGCACCTTAGTACTAATAATATACCGATAGTAAACATGAAAAAGTAAAATATATATAATAAGAAATTAGTTATATATATATGAATCAGTGTTAACACTAAATAAAAGTAATTACAACTGCTTACATTGTTTGAAACCAAACAACTATAACAAACCCAAACTAGTCCTTGAAAATTCGCGTAGTTGTGTTTTGTATAGTTTTTATTAATTCCTGAAAAGTTGCGATACAGTAGTTGATTTTGAAATGACTCATTCAGTGAGAGTTATTTTCATCAAACCTTAATATTTTTTATAGTATTAAAACTGCCTGAAGTCAGTGCGTACGAAAGATATCTGTTCCTAAAAAGAAGGCCCATCAGCCGTTTTATCATTTTTAACATTTTCGAACTTAGTTGAAAGGTGCTTAAGATTTTAAGTACTCTGTCTGTCCATTCGTAATCTAACTGCTGTAAATATTCATCTATTACTTCAAAATTAATGCATCTTATTCCTATGTACCTTATCATGTACCCAATTGAAAATGGTGAATGTAGTATTTACAGTTCTTTGACAGGAACGCGAACACCCAAAAGATTTTTAATACATTTCGCTCTAAGGAAAGTACCTTGATGGCAGGGCCTTTGATTCTTCTTGTGACTGGCTAAGCAATGTTAAACCGGCTGTTAAGTCTTAGATACGCAACCCTTTCCCAATACTGAAAAATAGGCAGCCGTTGCCATCGCTCGACTTTACTATCAGCAAGATGGCGGACGATCGAAACGTTCATCGCGGGCCACAGATCTAGGGACTCTTTTTTGACTCAGCTGGCTGTGCGGCACAGCCAGATGCGTCAAAAAAGGGTCTCTAGATCTGTGGCACGCAATGAACGTTTCGATCGTCCGCCATCTTGCTGGTAGTTAAGTCGAGCGATGGCAACGGCTGCCCTTTTTTCAGCATTGGGCAATCTATCCAGCTGTTCTCGCATTCTTCCATTTTTCAGCAGATGTCAGTGCTGTCAAAAAGAATCGTGACAATTTTTTTACGGGAAATGACGTGCTAAAAAGTAAAGGATTCTCGTGGAGCTATGTCACCCCAACTATTTTTATAGAAATCAAATCTATTCCTCGTGACTGGCAACAGTCAAAACGTCAGAGTTTGGTGTTCCCAGAGCGGGAACAATGCGCGTTAAAGGGTTAAAGAGTGGCAAGACCGTAAACAACGAACGACTGGATAGGACTGTCGGTAGTTATCCAAAAGGGGAGAATAGACCTGCAGGGTTGCTTCTACGTCGATGAACTGTAGAATCTTAACAGATAAATTTTAAATTTGGGTAGCAAGCAATCCTAGTCTACAAGTACTTAGTAGAATCATTTGCAGACCATTGCCAGAATTCCGTAGCCGGTGTTAACTTTAGTTTTATAAAATTGAAATATCAGAGGACCCTACCTCCATGAATTTCAGAGGGAAAAAAAATCTGCAAATAATTAGTCCACTCATTTAAAAATAGGGCCATCAGTACAAAACGTTAAAACGAACTCTTCATAAAGATTTAAAGAAGGAAAGAATTTTACGACACCCTGAAAATCCCTTTCTCTTTCATGATTTCCCTTCATCCACCCAGATGGTGTAGTGGCTAAAGAATCAAACCCTCTGTCCGGGCTCGATTTCTGGCTTCTGCTTGGGTGTTAACTCGTCTGTCCCTTCATAGGGGGTAATGCTGGCCTCAATTGGGTGCCCAAATAGTAAAATGGCTAATACCTTCGGCCCGGTGTATTGGTAAATGCCTAATCTGCAAGTACCGGCCCGTTTAAAAAAAAAAAAATCCCCTTTAGTAAAACGATGCAAACACTGTCGAGCCCCGCTACACGGAATACTTTATTCTGACACACAGTATGCACTTTATTTTTTGTAGAAAACAAAATTACCCAATAAATTCTCCTGCATATCAACACCCAGTTTATGTACAGCATTTACTCAACAGTGTTTAAAGTCGTCTGAAGCAAGTAGGACAAATACCATGCTGCTTAAAACGGGAGTCATCAAAGCATGAAACTAAATATCATGTTTTTTTTCCGTTCTAAATGGCATCTTTGGCATATTAGGTAAGGTCGATGTCAAAAATCAGGTGTGAAAAAATAATCAGGTGTGAAAGCTCTTTTTCGAGTTTCTTTCGAAATGAATGAAATACAAATGACACAAAGTTGTTATTTTTTAACTTTACTGTTTTTTCACTTTCAAGTACAAAAATAGTTTAGCGATTATAAAGCACGTTTTGTTCCTATTATTATTATTTATTTATTTGTATACAGAGCGTCCCAAAAATATAGCGACAAACTTTAAAGGAAAGGAAAGGCGCATAATAGGGCTACAGAGTCACACGCAATGTAGAGTCAAGAACTCTTTTTTCCATACATCAGTTAATGATTGTTCCACAAAATGTGTTGAAGTGTTAGTTAACTTAAGCATTTAAACCAGACTAAGTAAAAATAAAATAAAATGTTATACATAATAACATCTTGCATGGTAAATTATTTAAAAATTTTCAAACATACACTTCTGGAACTAAAATGCTGATCAAGTTTTAAAACAAATGGTTCATTCTCCGACAATTACAGCTTTCAAAAGTAAATACTATTTATATTGATTTATTTTTGGTTCAGTACAGAGGCAAAGGCAGGTGGGGTAGCTGCCCCGGGTCCCCAGTCAAGCCCGCTCCCCCGCCCCCCCCTCGATCAAGAAGAAGTCTTCCTATTGTATTTCGAAGAAAGAAGTGTTGTTTCTAGAAAATCCCCCCCCCCCAATCTCTCTCCTTAAACTTCAATTCTCTGAAAGAAATTATTAACTATACTGAAAAAAGGTTTCAATAAAGCATCTTAAATAAAATCATGAATGTCTGGTCAATCTCATCATTTTGGGTGGTGCCAAAGTTTCGCCCTTTTCCAGTTTCAAAAAAGTTCCAATCATTCATATGAGTAGAAAGCCTGGAACTTAAGTTTGTCAGTTCCAGGCTTTGTCTGTTCCTAATTTTTTTTTTTTAACTGAATGGGTACAGATATCTTCTCTGGGCCACATGCTGCTTTAGTCGGCTGTGGTTTAGCATATTTTTTTACGAACAATAATTAAATTTTGGCAAAGCATGGTAGGAAATTTCCTTTTGTGGTGCGATTATTAAATCATATACGATAGCAGCGTGTTTGACACCACACTTGCTATTTGATTCTACATCTTCCCCTACATTCTCCAAAAGTTTGCCGCTGTATTTTTGGGGCAACTTCTAATGCTATGCGCGTGAATGTGTCTGCGTTTTCACAAGTGGTAAATTCTGTTGTGATGCTCAATTTAATCCACTAAAATGCTATAAATCAAAAACTTAACCATATGCTCTAATTAAAATTTTATTGAATTAACAAAAATGTGTTGATTCAAAAAAAAAAAAAAGAAAAGAAAAGAAAAAGAAAAAGAAAGAAAGAAAAAAGAAAGAAAGAAGGAAAGATTTTCTTCAGTGCAAGTATAGATTTATAGAGAAAACATTATTAAAATAACGTTGCGATCGATATTCAGCCTAACTAACAAGAGTATAAGCGCAATGACCATCTAGTAAAGAGGTAGTCAAATTGTGGCGCATGCACCAAACTTTAGAGCATTGGATGATTCCAGCTGGCGCATTGCATCCTTGATCCTTTTACCTACTTATTGCTTTGAGACAGATCGAAAACTCGAAATACTTTCATAAAAAATTGACGTGATATAAATTATGGAAATTATTATTTTATTTCTTATAATTTATGAAGTCATGTCAAAAGGAAGTATTTGTACATTCCAAAATACATTATCCTCAAAAATTAAACCATCTCTGAACCCTTAGCAAATATTGAAAAATTAAGTCTGGAATGCTCTTCCTCAACAAGTCCAGAACAAAAGTTTCAGTCACATTGTCATTTTGTTTACTTTTCTACCCCTAAACTAGAACTTATCCATATCGATATTTTCCAACTATGAGCGTTTGCAGGTAAAAAAGGTGCTTGATTTGTTTGACGCATCTAAACTCGGCTGTAAAAAATAATAATAATAATAAAATAAAATAAAATAAATAGCTCAGGGTTTGCAAAAGTTTGGCCACCTCTGATCTTGTAGAAATAAAAGAGTACGGATTATATCTGCGCTGTAACCTTTGGTGATGACGTCTTTCCTTATAGCAAGCCAGTGTTATCCGAAGATAAAATTAGAGACCGAATTTCTCAACTCGGGCTAACATCAGGCTTTCACGTTCTTAAAAAAATGTATCACACTTGTTTACAAGAGAGGTTTTTTTTAAATATTTATCATATTTGATGGGAATTTGATTCGTAATTTGCTTAAGTCACTGTACCACCCACGTTAAGCAGAAGGAATACGAAGATTTTCCTGTTATATTTGCATGTCTGAAGAGCTACATGTACAAAGAGAGACCCACATCAAACACTGAATCTGTTATTTCAAAAATCACAAAATATGCATCCGTTCCTGCAAAATTGATACATCTTATTTCTATGCATTTTATTATGTTCTTTCAAAAATGATGTATGTAGCATTGTTAATAGGGTGCATAGTAAAATACATAGAAATATGATGTGTAATTTTTTCTTTGACAGGATCACCCACAATAATTTGACGACGTTATTCTCTCTATGGGTTGTCATTATTTAAAACATATTTTAGAGACATTCATTTATTTCAAACAAAACAAAATCCTTATGTATTATTAAGGACTACAAAATAAGGTACTCCATTGAAAATAGTGTATGTAGTATTTATAGTTGTTCAACAGAAGCACTCAAAATAATTCCAATACATTGCACTGTACGACGGCTTAGAGACACTTATCCATTTCAAATACAATATAATAAGTACATAAATGTTTATAATATAGTTTACTCTTCGTTTGTAGGATGGAAATAACTTTGAAAGTTCTTTTACAGTGACTTATATACATTACAATAATAGCGGTATACAGTTTTTTGAGGTTATCCCAAAAATCACTGTAAGCTTGATACTTCGGTAAAATTGGTGAAAAAAAAAGACTTGTGTTGGAAAGTGCTTTATAATCGATGCATTTGGCATAATGCATCTTTTTTTCTTCTTAACACACCCTTATAGATGGACCAACAATTTGGATCAAGATCATGCATGTTAATACATCTTCACCCGTTCTAATGAGATAGTGTAACCAATAAATAAGCATTACAAACGAATTAATGAAGACAATGAAGATAAACAAGATTGGGAATATGATAGTGACCCTTAATGTTAAGTGTTAATGTGTTAGATGTATCTTACTCAATCAAAACTCTATAGCTAAAACAGCTTAAGCCAAATAGTACAATAGTATAGGACAAGGATATTCGAAAAGTAGTACCCGTTTTGAGGGATTTACAGGGGGTGCCCAAATGCTTCCGGATTGGATAATTACAAGTGGCGCAATTCATCCTTATGCCTACTTGTTGTTTTGAAACCGATAGAAGACTTTCAAAATAACTTCGCGCCTGGAAATATTATATTTCTTATAATTTATGATGCTTAGTAAGAAAAAAAATTTGTACACTCCAAAACACATTGTCATAAAAAAATAAACCATCTCTGAACCCCTACAAAGGTGACTTCGTAAACACTCAACGACTGTCCATTGTGCAAGTAGTTTTAGTTTTAGGCGTTCCTCAACTCTCAGTTTTTAAGCCTTAGCCGGATGATCATTGTTCTTAAAGTCAACTGAGCGCAGTCAACTGAAAATTAAATCAACTCAGGCAGAGGCCAGTTGATTCAGTTTTGAGTAGTTTGTTGTCGAATTCTTCTGAAGAGGCTCTGGTAAACAAACGCATCACCCTGTCAACGAAAGTGAATAAATTGGAGTCGTTCTTAAATTCGTAAGAAACGAGAAGCATTAATCAAGCCTGTTCCAGTTTTTGTTCGAAAACTAGAGGCACAGTTGAATTTCTGAGCTGATGAACGCAAAGCTTATATCCGAAAAACTAATTCTAGAAACTAATTTTTTAATTTAACTAATTCACATTACAACTGGAGAAAATCGTCCAAAAATACTGACCGTTACATCGACAGCTGCCCTGTAGGCCGAACTATATAAAGACTTCATGGTAGAATGCTTTTGACTTAAGTATGACTTTTGTTTTATTATTTAAGGGTTCTGAATGCAATGTAAACAAGTACTTTTGCATGTTCACATGTGTTGTACATGAATAGTGAGCATGTAGCGGCATATAGAATGCGTGTAGGCGGCATGTGTGCCTGACTTTGTTTATAATCATTAATGATTTTTGTGTTAATTTTTAAGAATAATACTTAAACTATTTAAATCATTTTTGGGTCCCCAAAACTTGGCGGCCCTAGGCTGAGGTCAAATGGCCTGCGCGGTAATCAAGCCCCTGCTCGTTTGATAAATAAAAAATAACCAGCCAAAGTTCATCAACAAACTTTTTATTTTTACATGTACTTACTTTAAGCTATATTTGCAGATAGTCACCCCGTACATTTAAGCACTTATGATACTAAATTATTACTTTTTCAATACTTTCATCATATACCTTCATCGTCAGTGCATTCAGAAATGTAAGCACTGTTTTTAAAGTTCTTCGACACTCACTATACTTTTTCTTCCAAAGTTCCTTTAATTTTATGAAAAAGTTGATAATCAGAGCTAGATTCAGATTGTAGGGTGGATGTTCAAAAACGTCTCGCTTAAAAATATCGTGCAGAAAAACAAACCGAAGTCAAAAAACTTTTCAGCTTTTTTCGAAAGTGTTAAAAGATGAATTTAAAATAAACGTATAAATGTCAAACAGGCAACAAGTATAAACACATCCTATAACATTTAATTAAATAACACTGCTCAAACTGCAAACTAATAAGTACATGGCCACCTTGTGACCAAGATGGCACATTTCTCCTTGGCGGAAAAAAAAGAGATCGCTATTGCACAAATACTAGTTTTTTATATTCTTTGTGTGTGTGTGTGTGTGTGTTTGTCACTAGGGTTTATCAATGTACTTCAATGTAAATGTATCAGAGCCAAAAGCATAATGCAAGCATAAGCTAAAAGCAATCATGCGAAACTCATCGATTATAAAATATTTTCTGGTACAAGAATATTTTGGCGCCAAATTTGGCGATGTATGGTACTTAAATCTGGCGAGATGTTAGTTTAGTGGTTAAGGCTAAGCTACACGAGGGCTATCGGTCTAACAGGGGGCATACCTTCGGAGGGCATGATTTTATGTGTTTCTAACGCGTATTCACGTTACATCGACAAAAACATATCAAAACAGACCGTTAGATCGACAGTCAGAGTAGGCCAGAACCCAGGACCTACACACTTCATCTAGATTTTAGAGATAATCATTAGAGAAAAAGCTATCACTATTAATCTAATTTTTCGAGACCCTCTAAAAGAACTTTAAAACTTATTTCCATTATTTAAATCATGACTAAACTCTTATGATCATATACATATTGTATTGTGCTTGAAATAGATGAATGTCTCTAAACTGCCACATCGACCGTAATGTGACAATAATGACTCTAAGAATGATTACTCATAGAGTGTAATGCATTTGAATTATTTTTGGTGCTCCTGTAAAAGAGCTGTAAATAATGTATATACCAGTTTCAATAGGATACATGGTACAGTTTTCAGAAATAACCTATATAAATTTCGTAGTAATCGATGCATAGTTACGGCATTTAGAGCACGGGCGGACTGACAGACAAACCGAAATCATATTTTTCAACTTTGTTGCTTGGGCGCCCATATTTCCTTTTACTGGCATAATGTAGACTGGGTTCAACACTAAAATATAGGATTTTTCTCGGACAGTACACTTGACTTGTCCCCCACCCTCACCCACACACATACATACAATCATATGGGCACCCAAGCCATGTTGGAAAGTGTTAAAAACAAGAATGTCCCCGAACACAAAGGGCATGCAACATTATAAGTAAATGGCCCACTATCACCTTCTGTTTAACTGATATTTTTAAAAAATGGAATATAATCAATCACTTACCTATAAGTCAGAAAAGCCGGGCAGTGCAGCAAGCAAGCAACAAGACACAGCAACTGATGCAGCCAACAGATTTGATTAGCAACCCGTGGAGTGCCCTTGGAGGATTTACGTAATCTGCTGATGCTTCCTAGCCGAGATTTATCTTGTTACCACGATAAGATGTGAGAAGAGATTTTTCTCTGGAAGCAACACGCGAGGAGAAGGGAAGGGATCCGACAGTCCTCGACAATAAGTCGGACGTAGGGTAAAATGTTTGTATTGTTATAGATTATTAACCCTTTGACGCGCGGTTATTGCGCCGTGAAACCACCTTATTTCAGCACTTTCACTACTAGTCCCCCCCAAAAAAATATGGTTAACCCTTTGAGGCGCAACCTTTTCCCAATGCTGAAAAAAGGGCAGCCGTTGCCATCGCTCGACTTAACCACCAGCAAGATGGCGGACGATCGAAATGTTCATCTCGTGCCACAGATCTAGAGACCCTTTTTTGCTGTGCCCGCGCACAGCCAGCTGTGTACTAAATTTTGCCTTTCCTTTTTGATTGCAATAGACTGGGTAGTTTGTTTACAAGGTCACAAAAAAGACGTTCAATACATTAAAGTCTAAGATCAGATTCAACACATTAAAGTCTATGGACAGCCATTTTCTGGATTAAGTACCGAATCTCGCAAATTGTTACCAAGCTCAAATTTCCAAATTCGGCGCCAAAAATAAGTTTATAAAACTGAACCCAACTTGTTGATACCTATTATATTTGGAGAGAAATTGCCAAACATTAATATCTTTGAAGTATCGTATCTTAATTTCAATTGAAATGAGTTTGAATGAACTGCATCAAAAATGTATACAGTACTCCTGTAAAAAAAACATGCAAGCGGCGGTACACTGGCGTACATTGGCTTGTAGCATTGAGAGGGTTAAAATGTTTCCTCTTGTAAAAGATATCTTTAAACAGATATGCTATCTGAATTTTCTCAATATTTATTTCATGTCAGACATAAATTTTGTGACAGAATTTATGAATCTAACATTTTTAATAAGACGTCGCGTGTTGACTGCCATAAGAAATACCATGTAAATCAGTTAGTTCACTCAGTTAGCTTTCTAACGGAGTGATATTGAAACTTGCTACGACGTTGGGGGAGAGGGGGGGGAGGAACTTTTTTCTTTATATAGGACAGCTATGCAGAATGTAATGGTATGTTAATAAACTTGCAAGAAATTGTTCAAAAATTAAAGATTTTCTCATCAGCTCCAAATTGCATGCTTAAATATGAGAAGTTAACAAAAAACACTCAATAGGAACTGGTGATAAAATATAAAATAATTAAAACGTTTTAAAATACCTAAAAGGTACTTATCAAACTGTGGACGTGTTTCGCTGAAAAAAAATTCGATCGTCTTCTTGATCAACGTCTTTGCAAATTCCAATATTGCTCCGTTAGAAAAAAAAGACAAAAAGATCGAAGTTTTTTCGATCGAAACACGTATATACCGTATTAGCCCGAATATAGCGCGATGTTTTTTGACTGATCATCTCCCATAAAAAAAAAAACCTGACTCGTGCTAAATTCGAGGCCTAAAAATAGGATTTTTCTAATTATCTTGATGAAAAATTTCGAGGTCGCGTGATAGTATTTGGTCTAATACGGTGTTTTGATAAGTACTTTTTATGCGTTTTATTTTTAAAAAGTTTTAACTAAATTTTAATTCATGTTTTTATTGTAGTGAAACACACACGCTAAGCTTTTGTTTGGAAGAAGAAGAGAAGCCTGATAACATCTTACGAGTTCCTGAACGATACCAGAGATGAGCAAATAATATACGCGAAAGATCCCAATGCATTCCAGTTGATGGACATGATAAGGGAGGTTAACCTTGATTCAGCGAAAAATTCGGGCTCCTTATTAGCGCAGTTCTTCCGTTCATGTTTTTCATGCTCCACAATTCAGCTTCGAGTTTGAGCAAAGAGCGTGACAGACCTTTGCAGCTTTCACACTGTGAGCTAACCACTCTTTCATAGTGGTGAACTGCACTCTCAGTGTTCATGTTCGGCATTTTTCAAAGGGCTTCGCGACCTCCGCTCGGTTTTTAACGCTTTCTTACGAGGTGTTAAGTCTTTAAAAGTGTTTGTGATTTTGGTTTGACTGCGCCTTCTGGATTTGCAGGTGTAGTTAAATGAAATATCTTGTTTAAAATTAACCAAGAAGTCATAAAATTGTAAAAAGAAAAAAAAAAACAGCAATAGGAATTAATAGAAACTACTTGTAGTTTCACAATATTATTCTAATAATTAACATTTCTTCTAATATAATTGATAATCAATATTTAACCTAGAACAAAAGTAAACAGTCATTCTCATGCCATGTGATCTACATTATTCCTGCTGGGTATGTCTATTTTGCATTGTTTTTCGATTATTTTGCTTTCATATTAAGTACGTATTTATTTTCTTGTTTTTCTATAGTAGGATAGGGCCTAAATGTGTGGAGAGAATATCTCTTTTGATATGCCACACAACCGAAATCCTACTGTTTGTTGTCTTTAATTATAATCTTCTGGGTATGGGCCCTGAAGAGTGTCTCAGAGGTTATAATTTCCATTCCATTCATTTTTGTAAAATTTAGTTTTATATGATTTCGATTTTCATACTGTTTGGCCCTCTGATTCTGCTGATGCATTTTCTTTCCAACCGGGTATGTCATTTTGCAGTAATATTCTTTGTGTTTTACTTATGAATTTTTTACATACATACATATATAATATATAATAGCTAACTTACGTAAAGTGAAATCCCAAGATAATCCATTGATAAAGTGAAAAAAATATAAAAATAAAAGAGCAGATAGCACATGGTGCCAATTAACGAGCTTATGCCGAATAAAGTGTTTAAATATAGCCTTTTAAGGCAATGAAAGAGTGGATAAATTGGATATAAAGCGCCAAATGAGACCAGTTGGGCTTTTAAGCCTAATAACATGTATCCACAATAGTCGGATATGGACAGGATAATTGAAATGGTGTGCTCTATCATCAGGCGCCACCGCACACACATTTCAATTTAATCGAAAAAAACAATATATATATGTGTTACCTGGATTCGCAAGTGTAGTAAAAAATATTTTTTTTTTTTTCTACGAGCGGGAACTTGCCGATTAGGCATTGTCCCACAACTGCCCGAAAGTGTGGCCATTTTATTATGGGGGCACCCAGTAGGAGGCCAGCGTTACTACCTATGAAAGGGCGGACACAATGACAGCCACTCCCAGTCGGGGATCGAACTCCGCCCGCCGGGAGTTGAACCCGAAACTGGAGTACAGTACTTTCTCCACCATACAACTCGGATCGGCTTAGTAGAGAATATAAGTTATTACATTACATTAACCAGGGATGTGTATAGAAAATTTTTCAAGTATACTATAAAAACACGTGCAATCTATAACTTTTCCTGTAAATTCACTAGATGGCCTTTTTTTTAAAATAAATAACATCAGGGATTTCCCTCTGAGTTGGTAATCTTGGCTGAGGACAGTTAGATAGGGGTCAGAGAATAATGGGGAGCCAGCAATTTAGCAGTCGTAAACTCAAATAGAGTGGGCAGCCAGTTCACGCTGAATCTCAGTCTGTCCGAGCGTTCGATCTAACTGCCGTAAATGTGTATTACTACGAAATTTATATATGTCATTCCGAAATAAGTTCGAAATTTATGTGTATACTAGCTGAGTACCTGTTCTTCCTACGGAAGAAGTCAAATGTTTTTCTTATGCATGTAAATTAAATTAATCCCATCTTTACATTATTTCAAAGTATGAGAATTTCTTTGGCTCGTGACATAAGCTTTGTCTTACAGATACTGACTTGAGATGGTATAGCGGAACTGCAAAACGATAACACAAAAACTACATCAGCGTTATTTGATATCATAAACAACGTAAAAAGTGTTTTGAAAACAAATTATTGACTAAAGTGCTTCGGCAGGATAAACTTGTGTCTTTTTAATTTAATTTCTAAAATAACGTCACATAGTATGGTCAAATGTTTTATTTTGTCTTCTAATTAGTGAAGCGTTAACGATGTAATCTCACTCATTCTACAGAACACTATGGTAAAACTTGATTATACAAAAAAGTCTTAAAATATTGTTTATATCATAGAAATCGAAATATCTACATGAAACACTTATTGTTTCGTGAACTTTTTGGCTATCATGGCTGCCGTAAAAATAAACCCTGGTGTTTCCAGTCGTCTTCCCTGTTTTCATTCCTTATTCCATGTTGGAAAGTGTATCATTATTCATGAGTGGGCTGTATTTTTATCCCTTGTTCCATAAAGCACATCTTTGGAACCGAAATCTATCTCAAAATCGCTTACTAAAACTGTTTTACAATCTTTGCCAAGCATTCCAACTATACTTCACCGTTTTAAATACTATTTCGAATGTGCATCATAATCCATGAGTGTGCCGTGTTTGTCTTTCTTGGGTTGATTTCTACTTTAACACCGGGACTCTCGCCAAGGTGGCGATAGTTAAACATATACAGTTAATACGACGATTTCTTGTATTTATGTGGCAACCGTAATTTAGAATTAAAATGGCGATTTGGAACAACATGTAAGTACAGCATTCCATTACTTATTTATTTATTTTGGGTTGCCAATTAATGTAGTCGCTAATTAATTCACTTTAGTTATTTGATTCCTTCTTTAACCTTACAACTCTTGCTTTAGTTGGTTGATTCCTTCTTTAACCCTCCCACTCTTGCCAAGGTGGCGATAAGTATGCATATTCAGTTAACATGACGACTTTTTGCATTTATGTGGCAACCGTAATTTAAAAAGGGCGGTTTGGAACAACATGTAAGGGCAGCATTACTTATTTGTTTATTTATTTATTTGCGTTGCCAGTTAATGTAGATTTAATAATTAAGAGTCTTCAAATTCCTTAAGTGGTTCGTTTATCGCTAATATGTTCAGTTTCGTTTTCACCTCTTTGGAATCGAAATCTGTCTTTAAATCGCCTACTGAAACTGTTTTGCAATCTTCGCCAAGCATATTCCAAATATGCTTAGCTATTTTAAATGCAGTTTGGAATGGGCATCATAATCCATGAGTGTATCGTGTTTATCTTTCTTGTTCCATAAAACCCATATTTGAAACTGAAATCTATACTAAACCACCTTACTAACACTATTTCACAGGCATATTCTAACTATACCTCTCGCCAAATTCGGAAGACATCGTCAAGCTTAGTTTGGTTTTGAAGTTATTTTTTTTTTTTTTTTTTGCAGCGAACCAGGCGATCAATTATCAAAGATTGCAAACCGTGTGTGACTTTCAAGATTTTAATCTCTACCCCTTCCCCTCCGTACCTCCGCGTCATCTGGCCAACACATTTGAAAACATCTTCACCGTGAGAGTTCATGTCTACAAAACCTGTCTACAAACTCGCGTAGACAAAAATTTGGGCTTGAACGACAGATAGCAACCTAGTGCTAAAAATTAATTTCATATTTAACATTGGCGGGGGGGGGGGGGGGACGCCGGTCTTCTTCTCCAGGAGACATTATTTCACACGAGTTTTAAAAATTCTCAGATTCTTTATACTACTGCAGATATTTTGCAGTTTATCCTTCGTGTGTCTAAGAACAAACATTTCAATTTACCCGAATCTGTACATGCGTATTATACTCTTACTTATATCAGAGGCTATTTAAGAGATATTCGGCTATTTCAAACAAAACAAAGTGGATATATCTGTTAAAGATTACAAAATAATGCTTCTTGTCGAAAATAGAGTCTGTAGCAGTTTTAGTTTTGTTTTTTTTTTTTCTTCAGGAGTGCTTAAAAGAATTCCAATGCATAAAGGTTTATTTCAGCTTAGAAACTTTAATCCATTTCAAGCACAATACAGTGAGTTTCAAAACATTTTTAACAGGCGGCTCCCATTAGAACACCGAAAGTGTAGCAGCACTGGCTTAGCCAAAGTTTGGGAAGGTTCCTGTCTCCACCGAGTCGGCTGTGGACCGTGTACACTAAAGGAAACTGGTGTACGTAGAATCTGTCGAGGCTCCAATGTCCTCCGTGTTCAAACGAAACCTCTGGGGGTGCCAATCCAGGTGCTAGGTCTCTCATCTGAAATTGGTTCCAAAATTACGAGAACACTGATAGGGGGCAACGTTGCTCTGCCTACTAGGTGCCCCCATAATTAAATGACCAACCTCTCCGGTCCTCCTAGCGGCCAAGCCTACAAGTAGTCCCCTGACCCGGTCATTAGGAAAAAAAAAAAAAACGTTTGCAACAGTCTACTCTTTACTTAAAAAATGATAATAGCACTTAAAGTTTTTTTTTTTTTTTTTTTTTACAGGGTCTTGCAAAATTATATTAATAGTGACATGCAGCTTTTTCGGGTTAGTAACTCCAAAACTTCAAAAACACAGCCAAATTTAGCGCAAGACTGTTGTGTTGGAAAATGTTTTATAATCGATGCGTCTGGCATGATTTATCTATCTTTCTTTTTTCCCTTGAGGGGGGGGGGGAAATATATGTATGTAAATGTTACAACTTTTAATTTGACAGTCTCAAAAGTAAGTGTACAGCATATATATACTACAGTATGGAACCTGTTATCCGGAATGGTTGAGACCGGGTGTATTCTGGATAACTGAGTTTTCTGGATAATTGGTTGGGGATTAACAAGATCTACTGATTTGATTGGTAGCATAAATTTTATTCTCTATTTTTCATTAGAATTAAACATTAATTGTTAATATACTAGAAAAATAATATAAAAAAACGAATATGATCAAGATAAATAATAATCATTTAGAGAGGAAGTAGTAAATATATGATAACTTCTTGAAAACTTATTCACACACTAAAAAAATAAATAAAATACCTTACCAGATTGCTTACTTTATAAATTCTAGCTGTAGTACTCAAAATAAAAAAACTAAAACATAAGAAATATTTTTAAAAACTCATTTTTTTTGGTTTTCTTTCAGAAAAATAAGGAATTTAATCAATTGAAAAATAATTCTGGATAACTGGTTTTCCGGATAACTGGTTTCTGGATAAGAGGTTCCATACTGTACCTTATTTATTAGTTCAAGTTTTAAAAGTAATATGTGTTAATACAAGAACAAGGATGGACGTGAGACGTAACATGCTTGTCTCGTCTCGTAAAATCCTATACAGTTATGATAAAATCGTCTGTCCCGTCTTGCTTAACAACTGTAAATCTGTTTCTCGTCTTGCATTCATATCCAACTCAGAATGCAGATACTTTAATAAATTATCATAAACAAATTTTATAATAAATATTTACAAAATTCATTTCCTAATAAATACTCAGCAATTTATGAATTACTTTGAAATAAAATAGAGTAGTAGGATTTTGAAACAACAGACTTTTTTTCAGTTTAAAATGTCTTGGCATAAATGATTTTTTTTTTTTTTTTTGTATCAAATGCAGGAATCTTACCTTGGGAATATAAATGTTTATAAACTATCTCTCATAATTGACTTCTTTTGTAGAATATAACCATGATAGTGGGATATCTAACCATGCATGCACAAGATATTCCTTAATAAGTGTATTTACAAAGTAATGAAACATTAAAAAGAAAAAAAAACATACAAAATTTTAACAGCATTGTCTTTAAATTAAAAATACCTTCAATGAATCAGAACACAAATCAAAATCATATAGGTTTGTATCATCTATATAAATGAAGAAATGTTACCCTGACAATATAAATATTTATGAAATTTGAGTAATATATTCCCCAAAGAATAGTTCAGTATTTTATTTTGTATGAGAAAATACCGACTTTTAACTCATATCTACAAATTAGTGAGATTAAGAAAAGAAACATTTTTCACATATCTGGTAATAATGTTTAACCTGTACCTGTTAGGGACTCTTTGGATTTTACATTCAGTTTCCCTTGACGCATGAAATAATTCTACTATAAACGTGGTTTTAATGACATTAATGTTTTCGAATCTAGATAGTAAAATACAAGAAAATGAAAGCAAAAAGTTAGTATCATCTACTGAATTCATGAGATGTTTGTGTTTAACGGGCAACATCACATACAAGTAGCGTGTTTTTTAAATTGTCGATTGTCGCCTTCCCTAATTTTCGTCACAGAGAATGAAATTTTGTGTATCGAATAAATGAGGCTCAAGAAAATATTGATGAAATAAAACTAAAGTGTATCTATTGGAAATTTTGAAGTTGTCCATAGTTAATATGTAACTTTCCCCTCATACAGGGTTGTCCAAATTAAACTTCCACAACTCAGAGGCCTGTGCAGGATGTTGTATGGGTCACAATGTGATGAAATTTTGAAAACAGACACTTCAGATCACGCGCTCGTGATTTATTAAAAAAGAATTATTAGTACAAGAAGTTGCCGATAGGTGGCGCTGTAATACTAGTAATTTGCATATTGCAACAACGTGATTTGCAGAAATAAAGCTTCTGCGCAACGTATCCAAAAGACGAGCCCTACAAAAGTGGAAGACAGTCGCTGCACAGGCAGTTGTTTTCAGCTCGCTGATGCACAATGACGACTTTGGAACACAAAGCTCTGTTAGTGAAACTTTTCTACCAGAATGACGAGAACTCCTGTGCTGCGATAAGAGCATTCCGCCGGCTGTAGAACTTACGCCGAGGACCAATGACATCACGCGCTTTACGAGACATGAGGAAGTTCGAAACAACCGGACAGCTGGGAATTTTACCAGGTACAGGACGACATGTTGTGGATTCTGCACGCGTACAAGACGTTGCTTTGGCGGTCGTGGACACCACTAGTCAATCGCCACATGGTGTTGTAAGTGTGCCAACTGTTTCTCGTGCTGTTGATATGTCCTATTCGACCACGGCACACATATAGAACATCTGCAGAACGTCTTGTTGATCTGAAGCGCCACCTATCGGCAACTTCTTGTACTAATATTTTTTTTAAATAAATCACGAGCGCGTGATCTGAAGTGTCTGTTTTCAAAATTTCATCACATTATAACCCATACAACATTTTGCACATGTCTCTGAGTTGGGGATGTTTAATTTGGACAACCCTGTATATATATATACAAGGTGACTGCTGATTGCTGATTCATGATACAAACTTTGAGGGCTGGTACACGACACTGTAACAATCACATTTTGTACAGGAATATATGGTCAAAAGTGAAGCGTCCACGGGCGCCGACTTGTAAAAATTATTGGGGGGGGCTCGTATCCTTACGGAGGTGGACGGGGGGACACAAAATCCTTCTCTCCGTCAGTATAATAAAGGGGTTCAGAAATTTTAGAATTGAGATTTCAAAATGTGCTTTTTTAACATAACACTTTCATGAAAATAAAAGGAATTCCATTTAATAAATTTTTCAAAAATTTTTTGAACTCATTTTTTAAATTAAGTATTTGAACTCAAGATCTCGAATCAGTCTTCAGTACACATATGGAGAAAGCAAATCTCCCTTCTGAAAGAACAACTGAATTTTAATTAAGTTAATAACAGCAAAACAAGTAAAATCTTTTTCGAAATGTATTTAATGATAATTTCATAGGAAAGAAAATGCATGCAGTCAAATGTGGAAAACTGTTCTGCAAAACATTACTCCAGCTAATATTTCAAAATACCCTAGAAGTACAAACGAGACGAAATACTAAAATCTGGATTATTTTATTTACTTGCAAACATTCATCAGAGATAATTTTTACTAATATAAAATAGTATTTTTTATTTTACTACATGATGAAATACCCATAAATTGAATCGACTTTAATTAAATGTCGCACTACTTTAAGACAGAAAAACTGATCACATTTAAATTACATTTTTTGACAACTTTTTACAGATTACATTTAAAATTATTTAAAAAAACATAAACAAAGAAGTAATAAATACCTCCTTTCCATGTATTAAAACAAATCAAACAAATATACAAACCATCATACAAAGTTACAAGTCCTCTCTTCGACACATACATTTTAAACGGATTTCCGTGATTTGAATTGTAAAAACAAATAAATAAATAAAATATACTTTTAAATTCATTCTCATAGTATTTTCACAGCAGGAAAAAAATTAATTTTTCAATAATATCATCCTTGTTAACATTTAAAAATGATTTAACAAAGAAATCCAAGTGCGAGAATATATCAAAATTCAGAGTCTACACTATTTTAGGTCTTCATAAACATTTTAATACTGAAAACTTTCATTTTACATTAAACTAAGAATACTCATATAATCTTTCAATAACATTAAAAATGAAAAGAAATGTTGAAATGTGGTGTTATGGCCAACTATCTGCGCGAGGGATCTAGGCCGGGGGGGGGGGGGGGCTTCGTGTGGAACTTGGCATAGAAAACTCGACATATAAAATCTGCATTGCACTTTAAATCACACTTCTTTTTGGAAAACCGTTCCAGATTACCTTAACAATTATGAAAACAAATTAAACCAGCACATAAGCAATTGGCAAATCAGAGACGCTCCTGGCAAAATGGACACATAGTAATCATTTTATAAACTAAAACCATAATGAATTATGCTATTTGAAACATATTTTGATGATATTTGTGCAACAATATATGAAAATTTATTTTTATTCAGTACGGAAAAAAGTTGTATAAAATATAATCGTGCTTTACATTTAAAAGTGGAATAACACAGAAACAGATATACAATGCCAAAATTATCACTCTGAATTATTGTAGATATTTACAGACAATTTTTAAGAATACTCAATAATATGAAAAATGGAAACAAAATGAATGAAATCTAATTCGAAATCATAGTCTACGCCATATTATTTTTAAAACATATATAAAAACTCCACTGCACTCTAAATCACCCTTCTATTTGGAAAATTGTTCCAGATTACCTTAACAATTATCAAAACAAATTAAACTAGCACACTAGCAATTGGTAAGTCAGAGACGCTTTGGCTAAATGGATACATAGTATTCATTTTATAAACTAAAACCATAACGCAATTATGTTATTTGAAATTTATTCTGATGATATTTGTGCAACAATATACGAAAATTAATTTTTATTCAGAACGGAAAAAAGTTGTATAAAATATGATTGTGATGACTGGGGTACGAAGGGTATTTTGTTTATAAGCCTTCTTATGATTACCATAGCCCGTTCGTGTAAACATAGTGCTAAAAGTTCTCCTTATTGAATTTGCAAAATATACATCCATCTAATGCAAGGTATCACTGAAATGTGCACATAAAAATTCAAGCTAAATAGTCAGCTTCAAACTTTCTAGCACATATTCATTCAAATTTCAATTAAGAAGTGTACAATGCCAAAAAGTGTTTCTTGTGTACGAAGTCAATAATGAATCAGAATTATTTTCTCAGAGTTACATATACATATACTGTATAAATATTAACACTAAAATAGCTTTAATAATGTTTGATTATATTTTTTTTCCTTCTAAATTTTAACGCAGGCCTCTAAAATGGTAGGAGCCCACAGGTGAAAGCCTACTCAGCCTAATGGGTAATCCGGCCCTGTTTAGGTATAGTCCCTCTTTCCCCATGACAGCCCCCTCCTTCCTCCTCTATAATTTTTATGGTTTTGTAGCAGTTACGCTAGTTTGATATTCCATAAATAATAATTTACAAACATAGGTGCTTCATAGAGTGCTTTTACAGAAGAGGGAGGCTATTTGCAAGTGTGGGGGTGGAGGTGGGGGTCGAATACGAGTATATGTATCACACGCCCAATTCACACATTTTTCTAAAACCATTTTTTGATTTTGATCGTTTTCTTTCATTGTGGGTTCGAGGCAACTACCCCATTCACCCTTACGTTAATCATGCTCGCTGTGACTCCCCTTTCCTTTGCCCTCTATGTATGGATGAATATGGATGAATGCACATATTTACAAAACGGCTGCATATTTTTTCTGCCAAGGAACAACGACTGAGCACATAGTCAGAATATTGTGTGCATACTTTAGTGTTGTTATAAAATAAAGTAAATTAGTCAGAGACTAATGGTTTTCTAAAGAGGAATTCTCTTTCAGCAACACAATATGATATGTATGCACATGATCAAGGCCTCTCTGAATTTTGGGCCTTGTCCAAGCTCGGCTTGGGCCCTCGTTTTTTTTCTTCCTCTTCTTTCCTTGGCGAGATGGTTAATCTAGGCCCCATGAACCACTGTGACCCCCCTCTGGAACCGCCACTGGCACCATATGCGAACAGATGCCATGCAGCCAAGAGTAGCAAAATAATGAACCGAAATTCGCCTAAAACAACGAGTCTTCTTAAAGATTTCATGGTTTTCAAATGTTCGTTTCTAAATTTTCGTATTTATGTGTAAACTAACAAAAATTTTTGAAAATCGTAGGGGGGCTGGGAGACAGCTAAGTAGTGCTCAGCCCGCGTAGCCCTCCCCCCCCCCCACACCTCTGATTACGCCCTTGATGGGGGATAGAGTTTTATATGTAAAGAGAGAAGATAAGAGCAAGCAATTATAAAATATAATCCAGAAGTTGTGCTGCTCGAAGATTTTTATGAAATCATTTTTTATTTAGCTCTTAACTGTAGCTAAATCAGAAACGTTAAGCGTTCGATATTAGTAAAGTTTTGATAAAGCGTATAAAGAAATGAATACTGTCTATATCCGAAACTGTATTAAACATCAATTTTTCATCTATCTCACAAGGTTCTTCATGATTTAAAATCTTCAAACTTAAATTTGACTATCAATTTTCTGCCTTGAATTGTTTTTAAGTCACATTTAAACGGTTTATTTTCAGCATCGAAACTTAATACTGCTGGGAAATGGGAATGTCACAATCGTTTGCAGTTTTGCACAATGGGAAAATCTCCCTTATGGTCAGACGTCTACAGAAGAGTCTGTATCTCACAATAGAACAAAAGTGAAAGCTTTTGCTGTACTGATTTAAAAAAGAAAGATTACATTACATGAGAACGACCCTCCTAAAAAAAAACGCAGTCCTCTCCCTACTAGAAAGCAATTCCATCATCAATTGTGTCACGGTGTAAAATCTGAAGGGTTCTTGTGGGGGAAAACACCCGTTTCTTTTTGCCTAGCTATCTGATGGTCATTTGTTTGTGCTTGCGCTCTTGATAAAGAAGGTTGACATCCGTGCCTTACGGCATTACAATCGCCCAACTTAATTCCTGAATCCCTGTGAAAGAAAAAGCGGAGTGGGAGACAGAAGAAGCTAGCGATACATTCTCTATTTTTAGGATTCTTAAGTTTAACCGATTTGGAGGAAGAAATATGATTTGACACAAAAAAGTTGGAGTGAAGTTTTTGAAGGGGGCTCAGCCCCCTGAATAAAAATATTGGGGGGGGCTGAAGCCCCTTCAAGCCCCATGAAGTCGGCGCCTATGGAAGCGTCGAAGCACAAACACAAGAAAGAACGAATGCAGGAGACAGAGAAGAAACGGAGTTAGTAGTTGCTTCCGTTGCCGGTAGATGGCCAGTCGGCGTTGATTTGAGGAAGAGAGGCCATTCTCGTTTCCGTTTTCGTCCATTCCCATTAGAAACCGCATGTGGTTTCAGCATGATGGGGCGCCAGCCCACTTCACCCTAGATGTTCGTCAGTACTTGAATGCGACATTTGGCATGCGATGGATTAGACGTGTTGGATCTATCTCTTGGCCATCCCGGTCTCCCGATTTGACGCCCCTCAATTTCTTTCTATGGGGACATTTGAAGAGTGACGTTTATGCCACATCAGCAGACTCAGATGAAGATTTCGTTGCTCGAGTATCCGTAGCTGTTGCACGTGTGCGTGAAATTCCTGGTATCTTTGAAAATGTTCGTCAATCGCTGCACCGACGCTGTCACGTATGTATCAATGCTGATGGACGCAATTTTGAACACTTATTGTAAATTAATTTCCAGTTGTAAACGAGGTTATGAAAATAAAACACTTTCCCTATCATTTTTTCATTAATGTGTTTGTGCTTCGACGCTTCCCTTTTGACCATAATTTTTTACTTCCCGTGTTTGTGCTTCAACGCTTCACTTTTGACCATACATTCCTATACAAAATGTGATTATTATAATGTCCTGTAACAGCCCTTAAAATTTGTACCATGAGAATTAGCAGTAATTGCACTTTATATGGCTCAGCATCTATTTTTTTTTCTCCCACTTGAGGTTTGTAATTCTTGCATCTGCTGCGTATATATATATATATATATATATATATTTAATGCAGGGTATGTCATATTTGCAGTATACTTTGTATTTTACTTATTAGTTATACATATTCTTGCAGAATACTCTGCTTGTTTCCTGGGTTCGTCCTTCTAAAGTTCAGTTGGTGTAGAAAGCTCTAGTAAAGAGTCCACTTGTCAGGGTATAACACAAACTTTATTGCTTCTAGAACTTCGAACAATAAGCTGTACAAAATTCACAGGCACTAACGGCTAGCAGCTCTTTTATAACAGTCCACTCAGTACAGAAGCTTTCACAAATGCTGTAATTCTCACACAAAATAAAACACTTCCACGGGCAAAATTCAGTGGAAATATGCAAGGGATATCGTACGCAATCCCTTAAGACACAATAATGAAGAATTTACACACAGCACTTAAAAATCATATTCGAAAAGCAAGCCAAAACACGGCTTCTAAAGCGTAGCACATCAAACTCACTGGACGGGAGCTCAACTCACACTGAGCTGGGGCCTCTGACATCTTGTATTTATAGACGACGCAGAAGCTACAAGAAGCTTCCAGAAGAGTCTATTTCTCGAGGATTCCACATAAAGCAGGAATTTTGATAGTGACCACGTGACCATGGTCTAATATTCAAATAACTAAATCGAAGTAAATGGCTAGGCGATCGTAATGAGGGACTCTCGGTTTCGAGTTCGATGACTTACGAATCCGTACGATGACGTCGTTCAGTCTGTTTAGGATTATGTAAGGACCGCCCCACGGCGGTTGTAGCTTGGGAGACAGGCCTTTCCATCGAGTAGGATTCCATTGCCAAATTTTGTCACCTACGTTGAACTCGTGACTATTCCTTCGTGTCATAGCGAGTCTTCATCTTCTCCGTGTTCAGGTTGATCCACTCCCGAGCAAAATGATGCACGTCTTCAAACTGTGCCCGAAGATTTTCCATGTACTCCTCTGGCGATGAAGGCGTATCTGGAAGGCGGCCAAACACTGCATCTGCGGGAAGACGAAGATCTCTTCCAAATAGCTTCTGGGACGGTATGAAGCCGGTAGTCTCATGGACGGCACTCCTATAGGCTAGCAGAAAGAGGGGGAGTTTCTTGTCCCAGTCCTCTTGATTCCTAGACACCAGGAGTGAGAGGTTGTTCAAAATAGTGCGATTAAACCTCTCCATCACGCCGTCGTATTGTGGGTGTAAAGGCGTAGTCTGAGTTTTGTCTATTCCGAGAAATTGACACTTTTAAAACTGCAGAGGTAAAATTCGTTCCTTGGTCAGAATGAAGTTGCAGAGGGGTTCCATACCTGGAAATCCATTCTTGCACCAATCCCTCTGCTACAGTCGTAGCTTCTTGATCGGGAATAGTATACCCTTCGGGCCATTTGGAGAAATAATCAATGACTGCTAGGATGTATTTGTTGCCATCCGAAGTTAGCGGAAGGGGTCCCAAGATGTCGAGGGCAATTCTCTCGAAACGCGCTCCGACATTGTAACAATGTAGTTTTCCACGGCTTCGTTTCTTCAGGCCTTTACGGGCGGCACAGGCGTCACAAGCTTGACACCACTTTTCCACATCATCTCGAGCCCTAGCCCAGTACAAGCGCTCGCGAACTTTCTGCAGGGTCTTCATTATTCCAAAATAGCCCCCAGTTAAGAAAAGTATTGATTATGTGCATAGGCGTAAACTGGCATCCAACATTGAGGGAGCAAAATGTGTGTGTGTTTTTCCTACTGTAGAAAATATCATTTTCAAATAAGTTATATCTGAATTTTCTTGAATTTTAGAGGACAATTGCCTCCTCTTGCCCGTAGTAAGTTACGCCTATGCTTATGTGTGCATTTTATGTTGGAAAGATATGCATAAAATTCTCAAGCTTCTTGAATTTAAAAAGCGGGAGATCGCAGGTTTTTCGAAAAATTACCATCCGAAACCTCCCGTTGTCCACCAAGTTACATCATCGGCACCATCCCAAGATCCCCGGAGTGACGAAAATGTTCGTGCGGACCAATTAGCTGATAGCGTTATTAAATCTATCGTGGAGTTAATCGAAAAATCTAGCGCTAAGCCCAGCTGGCAAGAAATATCATCTTGCAGTCCGTCAACAAAACAGTACTGGGCTTTATGGGATTCGCTTCGACTGAGAAAAGAAGTCCTGTATCGTAAATGGGAGTCAGACGATGGCAAAACGCTTCGATGGCAGTTAGTATTCCCTCGTTCGAGGATTCCGAATGTTCTAGAAGAGCTTCATAATGGCTTGGATGGGATATAAATTTTTATAATAACTTCAAGCGTATTATTTCAAATTAAATGCCCTTAGGTTGTTTAGCCTGTTCAACATGAAAGGAATAAAAACTGATTTTGCTAACCTTATGAATAAAATTGGGGAAAGTTTAAATTTCTGAATAAACTCTTGAAAAGCCTGAGAAAAATGCGAAAAATCCTGATGTCCAACGTAGGTTAAACAAGCCTGATACTCAAGGACAAAATTCTGAGACTCGGTATGTCTGCCCTCGATATTTTGTGCTGAGCTGCACACTCGTCCATTTCATGACAAACTTGTCCCGAGCATATCAATCTCAATAAAAAAGATATCCCCCTTAAGAAGAATTGAAGAAGAAGGTCCATTAAGAGTGGACCCCCTGCCCCATACATAACATAGGCGGCTGGTGCACTAAAAAAGTGGGGGGTCAAAAGACTGAGAGTACGTAAGTAGAGGGCAGCTACCTAAAGCTGTTTTTTTGGGGGGGGGGGAGTAAAATCGCCCTATTATAATTGAATTTTAATGTCATTATTGATTAAATAGCCTTCTCTAAAAGAACTAGGATAATAAATTAGAACGGATGCCCATCGAAGACTCCCTCCTTCCAATTCAAAGTAGAGACCTGCACGGACCGGCCCAGACAGCACAGCAAACTTGCAGCAAGATTGATTTATCAAGCCTTGAAAAGCCTTTTTTAGCCTTTTAAACTTGAATTAAGCTTGAAAATTTCAAGCGTGTAAGCTTAATGCAAGCTTGAATCAAGTGTTCTAGTTTACACTTGCCCAGCTTGCATTAAGCTTAACATTTCAAGCTTGAATCAAGCTTGATATAGCAAGCTTAATTTCAAGCTTAAAAAATTTTCCTAAAAAAAAATTTCCTAATTACACGGGGCGCCGGTCGGCGAACTCGCCCCACATATTTTATTTTGCCACACATTTTCCCTCTACGCCGAAATTTCAATTTAATTTAATCTGTTTCCATCAAGATTCCGCGGCTAGAATAGAACCCGGGACCTTTGGGTTGGGAGGCGAGCGACCTAACCGTTGTGCCACTCTCAGTCGGGCCGACATGACTAAAGTTTGAAGGGACTGTTAGGGTATTGATAAAAGCCGATGTGTTATTTGTTTCTTTTATTTTTCCATGGGATGCATCAAAATTAAAATAATGTTATGTGTGATTTAGAGACTCTACTAATAGGGAAATAAACATAATATAAACTTAACAGCAGCACACGTTTTAAAACTTTCAAAATCGAGACAAACGGCTGATTTTGAAATCAATTTCGTAGTATAATTGTATTTTATTTTGAAGAATTTCCATATTTGGAAATATAGAATCTTTTTTTTTTAATTCTATGGTCAAGTACATTTATGACTGATGATAAATTATTTTGTAGCGGCCGGAAACCGCCTCATTCTACCACCCATAAAGTGAAGTATATTAACTAACTAAATTGTGTTAATTATATTAAAAATTATTTTTAGGGCTAATTAATTAGTTAATGGAATTGCTAATGTTAATTAGATGTAAATAAAACTAAAACTCCCCTCGTGTTACACTTCAGAGGGGCTTATCCCATTCATTCCTTCCCCTTAGACTTTTCAATGTCCATTCTCCTTCTCGCCTACAGCGACAGATGGCGCCATCAGCGCAATAATCAAGCTAATGGATTGAAATGTCAAGCTTGTATTAATACGTCAAATTCAAGTCAATGTCAAGCTTGATTTAAGCTTATGTGCTGTCTGGGGGTGGGCGGGTACGGGATTTATAAATCTGCTGTTAAGGGAGGGCCGGACTCGGGTTAGTGTTAATTTTTTTTTCGAGTTCCTGCAACCCGCAAAAAAGTTAATATTAATAACTTCTTAATATAAAATGTCTGAAAAATATTTATTTATCGATCTATCTGGTCGTCTTTATATATTTTTTAATTCCTGGAATTTTCGAATTTTACTCCTTAACTATGGGCCCGTAAGGGCTGGCCCGTGATGTTTGTTTAATTGTTATACGGGCCCGGGCATGGCCTACAAATTCAAGAATCGTTGGGCTCGGGCCGGGCCGGGACTCTATTTTCAGGCCCGTGCAGGTCTCTAATTCAAAGTTCCATTTCAATTCTTATGAAATAATAACATGAGAAGAAGATAAAACACTTACTTGTTAAGAAAATCTTTTTTTCTGTAAATTCTTGAATCAATCAATGATGTCACAAAATGACAAACTTCCAAACACAGAGAGAGAGGAGATCACTAATAAATTCATTTATTTGATCTTATATTATCCATCCTAATAAATTATTTGGTATATACATCCAATTTATGGAAGTAACATAGGATCTTTTACATTAATTTCTTTTTTCTCGGGGGGTAGTCGCCCCCATCCGCCCCCCCCTTTTAATCCGCCCTTGTATGGAAATATATCAAAGAGTTCCTTTTCAACAAGAAAATTGCATCTTTTCCTCAGTTCTGTTATCTCTGGATATTTCTGGCAAAGAGTTGATGTATTTTTTGTACATTTTTTGAAAAATTTGCATTTCTCTCTTTAATTTTTCCATATCAAGATCTAATCCATATCAAGAAGCAAAATGCTCTGTTCACTTCTCCATAGTACTCTAACCATGCAAATTGGTCGAACCAATTTTTTTGGAATTTCCTCACTTTATGTATCGGATATTCAAAGTCTAGAAGCTGATGTGGGCCTTCGTTTATTTCATTTTTCCTGTATTTATGATGATCCGAAGTTAAAGTGTCTCATTATCTTCAGTTCTGAATCCAAGTTATTTGCACTGAGACTTGACGTTGGTAAAGGATCAGCCTGTGTTTCCTTGAAACTTAAACCATCACATTTTTCATTTTCTTTTAAATTGCTAAGCATATTTTGATCTGCATTTTCCGCAACTGGAATCTTACGGAAACATGAAGTGATGGTCGGTTGGGTTTTAAGCCGCTTTGCTTTAAACATTTCGAAAACAAATATGAATATGGAACAAATAAAGATCATGAATCAGAAAAACTTAGGCAGCACGCGCACAGTCAACCTACTGCTTCGAATTAGCATATGGGAATGAAATGTTCACGAGATCCTTACATCTGGGCAGAGCCGATTCTAGAATATACAGTTCTTTTCGGGAAATTTCTAATTTGCTCCCCCCCACACACACACATACACTCACATACAATCTCCTACAATTAAATCCCTTTCTAAATATTCAGATAAATATGCTTACTTTTTCTTAAATGTAATCTTAAAAGATACTGTAGAAAGCCGTTTATTATCCCTTCCATGAATTGTATTCATGGCTGGGCAGTTTAACTCTTTAGCTCCCAAAGAAAATCTCATAGCTGTTGGTTCCCATCGAAACAGCAGAAAATGGCCTGTCCGCCCTTTCCCCATGTAACCTCCCTTTTTAAGTAGCGTGAGAGGCTTCCTGTTTTGATATCCGAAGACGGTCTATTGTATCTATTCCAGAATACAGGAAGACAGCAATGACAAAATTTTAAAGTAACACACCTGTAAGGGGGGGAGGGGGGAATTCCTGGAAGGCTACACTCCGTTTTTATGGGAATGAAGGCACTCGGACAGTTGGAGGAGATAAAGAATAATTTTCCCTCCTTTTATCCAAAAAAGGAAAAGGAATGCGCATTGCCGCTATTGTCAAGATCTATTTTCTTCCCATCACAATTACTGTGACTTGTTTTAGAGAAAACGCATCGAATTTCTCTCGCCGAAAAACCGTTAAATGCGGGAAATCTAACGTTCTTGACGGGATTTTTAACATTACAAGTATAGAAAGATATTTGGAACCAATAGAAAATGACGTTATAGGCGGGAAAACGGTAAATACGTCTAACGTTAAACCAGGGTTTCACTGTATATATACAAATATATATATATACAAATATATATATATAAAGACCTTGCACTGGGAAAGTTCGCTTTCCCTCCCCTTCTCTTGCTCGGTTTCCGTATTGAGTGTCTTGCCATCATTTTTAGATGAATTGTTACTTTTGAACTATGAAAACTGGGGGTCGAAGCCACTTTACTGCAGTGGCGTAGCTAGGGGGGGGCAAGGGGGGACATCTGTCCCCGGGCGCAGCACCAAAGGGGCGCCAAATCGATGTTACGAAATTTTAGAAGAAAAAAAAGGAGTTGTGTTTGTATTTTTATTTGTTGACAGAAAAAGAAAAAAAAATAGAACAATCACAAATGAATTTTTTTATAAAGTTATAATCAAACTTTTCACAATGACTTGTACAGGAAATGTTTGTAGCTATTTCAGAAGATTTTCTTTGGAAATCGAGTTGAGCTTCCCGAAATATATAAAAATTTTTTTGGGGTTGGGGTGTTTTGTGGGTTGTTTGGGGGGAGGGGTGAAAAAAAAGGGGTTGGATATATAATAAAATTTTGGTTGGGGGGTTAATTTTGTTTGTTTGGTGGGTGGTGTGAGTGGGTGGGGGGGTGGGGGTGGGGTGGGGTTGTTTTTTTGGGGGGGGGGGGGGGGGGGGGGGTTTTTGGGGGGTTTTTTTTTTTGTTTTTTTGTTGTGTTGTGTTGTGTGTGTTGGGGTTTGGGTGGGGGGGGGGGTTTGTTTGTTTTGTGGTTGGGGGGTGGGTGTGGGGGGTGGGGTGTGTGGGGGGTGTGGGGGGTTGGGTGGGTTGTGTGTGGTGGTTGGGGGTGGGGGTGGTGGGTGTGTGGGGTTGTTTTTGGTGTTGGGTTGGGGTGTGTGTGGTGGTGGGTGTGGGGGGGTGGGGTGTGGTGGGTGTTGTGTTTTTGGGTGTTGGTGTTGGTTTTTTTGTTTGTGGTTGTGTTTGTTGGTGTGTTGTGGTGGTTGGGTTGTTGGGTGGTGTTTTGGTTGTTGGTGGGTTTGGTGTTGGGGGGTGGGTGGGGGTGGTTTGTGGGGTGGGTTTGGGGGTGTTGGTGGTGGAGGTTGGGGGGAGTTGGGTTGGTTGAGGGTTGGGGTTGGTTGTTGGTTGGGGTTGTGTTTGAGGTGGTGGGTTGTTTGGATGTGGTGGGAGTTGTTTTAGGTGTTTTGTGGATAAGTGATAGTGTAGTGGGTTTTGGTGGAGGGGGTTTGGTGGGTTTATTGAGGGTGGGGTGTGTTTGGGTTTAGGTTGGGGGTTATGGATGGTTGTTTTTGGGTGGAGGGTGTATTGATGGTGATTTTTGATTTGAGGTTGATGGTTTGAGGGGAAATATGGATGAGGATTTGGTTATGGTGGATTTTGTGGGGGATTGTTAAAGGGTGGGTTGAGTTTTGGGATTGTTTGATGGAGGTTTGGGGGTAGAAGATGGTAAGGGGAAGTTTAGTTAGTAATTGGTGATGGTTGGTGTGGAGTAGAGTTGTAATAAGTGTTTGTAGTGATGAAGGTAGGGTGGATGTTTGGTATGGAGGTGGATGGGAGGAGATGAATGGGGTGTTGTGTAGGTTGAAAATTTAGTTTTGTGAGTGTGTTTGTTTTGTTAGGGTAGGTATATGAGGGTTGGATTTTGGTTTTTTTGAGGTGTGGATGTCTGTCATTCTGTCCGTGACGGTTTTTTGTGTTAAGTATCAGGTAAAAAGCGAGTGAAGCGAATGATATGAAATTTGGTGTCATGATAGATGGTCATTCAAGTTAAAAATAAGCGTCGAGTTTTTAATTTATTAGATTGTGAGATTTGGTGAAAATTCTTTCAAACTGCGTAAATTTGTGTTCGCATCACGTAAAAACGATGAAGCGATTGAAATGAATTTGGTATATGATTGGTGGTCACTCAACTTAAAATATTGTCGTTGTAAGTTTGAAAGAATTTGAGATTTTGGAAGATTTTTGCGTGAATTTGTTGTGAATACTGAGGTGAATTTTTGGTTTAGGGCATTACATAGATAATGATCTTTATTTGCGAATGATTATGAGAATTTTGTCGAGATTGATGTGGTGTGTAACATAAATGTATAGGTGTCCAATTTTTTAAACATTTTGATTAGATTTTGAGATTTTGTGAAAATTCTCTCAGAATGCGGTTATATTTCTTCAAGCATCGCGTAATAACGACTAATACGAAATTTTGGTGATATGATAGGTAGTTGCTAATCTTAATTTATAGGTGTTGAATTTGAAAAATATTTTGATTACATTTTGAGATTTTGTGAAAATCGTTTTAAAATGCTGAAATTTTTGTTCCAGCATCACGAAATAAAGACTGCAGAGAATGAAACGAAATTTGGTGACATGATAGGTTGTCACTCAACTTAAATTCTAGGCTTCCAATTTTTCAAAAATGTTGATTAGATTTTGAGATTTTGCGAAAATTATTTCAATATGCGTAAATATTCGTCCGCTCATCACATAATTACGACTAAAGCGAATGAAATAATATTACTAAGTTACTCTCTAACCTGTAATATTTTAACAATGTACATAGGGCCGTGGTAGCCCAGTGGTTAAGGCGTTGGACTCGTAACCGGAAGGTTGAGGGTTCGATACCGGCATACCACTAAAGACCACAGTGTACATGCGGTGTACGTGCACGTTAAATCCTTGGTTCCGAAAGTCCTCTCAGCGGTCGCTAGCAGTTTCCGAGGGTGCCAATATTCAGAAGCCCCCCCCCACCTTCTGATGAGGTTCCAAATTGTGGCGGGAAATTCCGGGAAGGACGCATATGTAGCTCTAAGCGACACATTCAGTGACGCGAGCTGTCCTCTCCTGGCAAATAAACAATATACGTAAAAATTATAACTTCGCTTTCTTTACTTTGGCAACATTCTACATCCATTCTGTGTACTCCTACAATGCTAACGAAAGTTCTTGCTTTTTGGAATTTGCATTCATTTTCTCTATTTATACGAGCGAGCCGCGTGAGGGGGCAAAGGCGGTACTTCACTAATATAAAAATAAAGCACATTGTAGCGAGGAAGTGGTAGGTGGAATTGTTTTGTTAGGGGAAGATAAGGGCGGGGAAGGTCCACTTCTAATTTTTGTGAATTTAAATTCTCATCGCTCCAGCATCGTACTACTGCTATCTCGGAGGGGGGTGGGGGGGGGGACGTCTTCTCTCTCCTCCTCTCTACTATCTCATAAATAGGGCCAGACTGATGTGCAAGGCGTGAGACGATACACTACGCTAGCAACGCGCTTACTACGGTGGCGGGAGGGGAGGGGCAGTGGTGAGCAGGGGTGACAGTGGGAGGCTTGTTCAGATCTAGTGCACGCGGCATGTCACATGCAAACACAAAAAACTGACGCGCGAGGCACATCATTTATAAGTGCGGGTGGGGGTGATAAACAGAACACACAGTGAGGCGTCGAAGTGACGTGAGCGTGGCGCTACTACAGTGAGAGTGACGGCCATAAACATGTATACAAACCGACGATAGAGAAAGTGGTAATGGGGTCTCTATCTTTGTGTACGGGACTCTTCCGGTTTTTAATATATCTCTAGGGGTGTGTAGTAAGGAGAGGTTTATTTATAATTTGTGTTCGGAGGTGGGTCGATGTGGACGGAGAGGTGTTTGTGAAGAGGATGTAAGGAAGGGCACATTGTCATCTACATATTTATTTGGTTTCCTATCCACTGTCTATAGGGTTTTGTTTGTTGTTGTGATTTTGTTGGGGTGTGTAGGTATTTTGAGGGGTAATGTGGATTTTTATTTAAGGGTATTTTTTTGGGAATTTTTTGGTTTATTGTATGGTTAGGTGGATTGTTATAGTGAGGGGGGGTAGGTTTGTTTAATTGTGTTGGTTGGTAGGGATGTGGAGTTTTGGGGGTTAAGTTGTTAGGAGGTTTAGATTTGTTTTGGGTTTGTTGTTTGTTGAGTGTTGTGGGGTGGGTTGGGTGGTGGGGGGTGGTGGTGGTTTGTGGTGGTGTTGGTTGGGGTGGGTTGTGGGGTTGTGTGGGTGTGGTTGGTGGTTGTGGTGTGGGGGGTGGGTTGGGTGGTGGGGTGTGTTTGGGGTGGGTGGTGGGTTGTGGGTGGTGGGTGTTGTGTTGGTGGGGTGGGGTGGGGGGTTGTTGGGTGGTTGGGGTGGGGTGTGGTGGGGGGTGTGGGTGTTGGTGGGGTGGGGTGGTGTTGGGTGTGGTGGTGTTGTTGGGTGGGTGTGGTTGGGGGTGGTGGGGTGTGGGGTGTGGTGGTGTGTGGGGTGTGGGGGGTGGTGTGGGGGTTGGGGTGGGGTGTGGGTGGGGGTTTGTTGTGGGTGGGTTGTGGGTGGTGTGGGTGTGTTGGTGGGGGTGGGGGGTTGGGTGGTGTGTGGGTGTGGGTGGGGGTGGTGGGGTTGTGGGGGTGGGTGTTGGGTGGTGGTGGTGTTGGTGGGTGTGGGGGGTGGTGGGGTGGTGGGTGGGGGGTGGGGTTGTGGGGTGGTGGGGTGTGTTGTTGGTGTGGGGTGTGGGGTGGGTGGGGGGTGGTGTTGGGGGTGTTGGTGGTTGTGGGGGTGGTGGGGTTGGTGTGGTGGGGGGTGGTGTGGGTGGTGGGTGGTTGGGTGTTGTGGGGTGTGGGGTGGGGGGTGGGGGTGTGGGGTGGGGTGTGGGTGTTGGGGTGTGGGTGGGGTGGGGTTGTGGGGGTGTGGGTGGGGGTGGGGGGTGGGTGGTGGGGTGGTTGGTGGGGTGTGGTGGGTGGGGGTTGGGTGTGGGGGTGGTGTGGGGTGGTGGGTGTGGGTGTGGGGGTGGGGGGGGTGGTTGTGGGGGGGTGGTGTTGGGGTGGTGGTGGGGGTGGGGGTTGGGTGGGTGTGGGGGGTTGGGGTGGGGGTGGGTGTGGGTGTGTGGGGTTGGGGGGTGGTGTGGTGGGGGTGTGGTGTGGGGGGTGGGTTGTGGGTGGGGTTGGGTGTGGGGTGTGTGGTTGTGGGGGTGGGTGTGTGGGTGGGGGTGGGGGGGTGTGGGTGTGGGGGTGGGTGTTGGGGTGGTGGGGGGGGGTGGTGGGGGGGGGTGGGGTGGTGGGGGTGTGGGTGGGGTTGGTGTGTGGTGGGTGGTTGGGGTGGTGGGTGGGGGTGTGGGTGGGTGTGGTGGGTTGGTGGGGTGTGGGTGGTGTTTGGGTGTGGGGTGTGTGGGTGGTGGGGTGGTGGTTGTGGGTGGGGGTGTGGTGGGGGTGTTGGGGGTTGGTTGTGGGGTGTGGTGGGTTGGGTGGGTGTTGGGGTGGGGGTGGTTGGGTGTGGTGTGGGGGGGGGTGTGGTGGGTGGTGGGGTGGGTGGTGGGTGGGGTGGGGGGTGTGGTGGGGGTGGGGTGGGGTGTGGTGGTTGGGGTTGGGTGGGGGTTGGGTGGGGTGTGGTGTGGTGTGGGGTGTGGGGGGGGGGTGGGTGGGGGTGGGTGGGGGGGTGGTGGGGTGGGGGGTGGGGTGGTGTGGTGGGGGTGGTGGGGTGGGGTGGGTGTGGGGGGGGTGGGGGGGTGTGGGGTTGGTGGGGTGGTGGGGGGGTGGGGGTGTGGGGGGTGGTGGTGGGTGGGGTTGTGGTGGGGTGGTGGTTGGTGGGGGGGGTGGGGTGGGTGTGGGGTTGGTGGGTGGGGGGTGGGGTGGTGGGGGGGGTGGTGGTGTGGGGGTTGGTGTGTGGGGTGGGGTGGGGGTGGGGTGGGGGTGGTTGGTGTGGGGTTGTGGTGGGGGGGGTGGGGTGGGGTGGGGGTGGGGGTGGTTGGGGTGGGGGGTGGTGGTGGGGGTTGGGGGGGTGTGGGTGGGGGGTGGTGGGTGTGGGGGGTGGGGGTGTGGGTGGGGTGGTGTTGTGGGTGGTGGGGTGTGGGGTGGTGTGGGGGTGTGGGGGTGGTTGTGGTGGGGGGGGGTGGGGGGGTGGTGGGTGGGGTGGTGGGGTGGGGGTGGGGTGGGTGTGGGGTGGTGGGTTGGGTGGTGGGGTGGGTGGGTGGGGTTGTTGTGGGTGGGGTGGGGGGTGTGGGGGTGGGGTTGGGGGGGGTGGTGTGGGTGGGGTGGGGGGTTGGTGGGGTGGGTGGGTGGGGGTGGGTGGTGGGGGGGGTGTGGGGTGGGTTGTGGTGTGGTTGGGGGGGTGTGGGGTGGGTGTTGTGGTGGGGTTGGTGGGTGGGGGTGGGGTGTTGGGGGTGGGGGGGGGGGGTGGTGGGGTGTGGGGTGGGTGGGGGTGTGGGTGGGGGGGGGTGTGGGGTTGGTGGGTGGGGGTGGGGGGTGGGGGGTTGTGGGGGGTGGGGTGTGTGGGGTGGTGGGTGTTGTGGGGGGGGTGGGGGTGGGTTGGGTGGGGTTGTGTGGGTGTGGGGGGTGGTGTGGTGGGGTGGGGTGGGTGGGGGGTGGTGTGTGGGTGTGGGGGTGGTTGGGGGTGGGGTGGTTGTGGTGTGTGGTGGTGGGGGGTGGGGGGGGGTGTGGTGGGGGGTGTGGTGGTGGGGTGTGGGGTGGGGGGTGGGTTGGGTGTGGGTGGTGTGGGTGGGGTGGTGTGGGGGGGGTGGGTGGTTGGGGGGGTGTGGTGGTGGGTGTGTTGGGGGTGGGGTGGGTGGTGTGGGGGGTTGGTGTGGGGTGTGGGGTGGTGTTGGTGGTGGGGTGTGGGTGGGGTGGGGGGGGGTGTTGTGTGGGGGGTGTTGGGGGGTGGTGTGGTGGGGGGTTTGGTGGGGTTGTGTTGTGGTGGGTGTGGGTGGTGGTGTTGGTGGGTGGGGTTGGGTGTGGTTGGTTGTGTGGGTGTTGTGGGTGGTTGTGGTGGGTGGGGTTGGGGGTTGTGGTGGGTGTGTTGTGGGGTGGTGGGGTGTGGGTGGGGTGTGGTGGGTTGGGGGGTGTGGGTGGTTGTGGTGTGGGTGGGGGGTGTGGGTGTGGGGGGGTGGGGTTGGTGGTTGTGGGTGGGTTGGGGTGTGTGGGGGTGGGGGTGGGGGTGTGTGTTGGGGGTGTGGTGTGGGTGTGGTGGGGTGGGGGTGGTTGGGGGGTGTGGGTGGTGGGTGTTGTTGTGGGGGTGGTGTGGTGGGTGTTGGTGGGTGGGGGTGTTGTGGGTGGGTGGGTGGGGGGTGTGGGGGGTGGTTGTGGTGGGGGGGTGGGTGTGGTGGGTGGTGTGGTGTTTGGGTGGGGGGTGGGTGGGTGGGGTTGTGGGTGTGGGTGGTGGGTTGGTGGGTGGGGGTGTGGGTTTTGTGGTGGGTTGGTGGTTGTGTGGTGGGGTTGGTGGGTGGGTGGGTGTTGGTGGTGTTGGGGGTTGTGGTTGGGTGGGGGGTGGGTGTTGGGTGGGGTGGTGGTGGTGGGGTGGGGGTGTTGGTGGTGTGGGTGGTGTTGGGTGGGTTGGGGGGTGTGGGTGTGTGGGGTGGTGGGGGTGGGTGGGGGGGTGGTGTGGGTGGGGGTTGTGGGTGTGTGGGGGGGTGGTGGGTTGGTGGGGGGGGGTGTGGGTGTGGGTGGTGGTGTTGTGTGGGGGGTGGGGTGGTTGTGGGTGGTGGGTGTGTGGGGTGTGGTGTGGGGGTGTGGGGGTGTTGGGTGGGGGGTGGGTGTGGGGGTTGGTGGGGGTGGTGGGTTGGTGGGTGGGGGGGTGGGGGGTGGGTGTGGGGGTGGTGGGTTGTGGGGGGTGGGTGTTGGGGTGGTGGGGTGGGGGTGTGGGGTTGGGGTGGTGTGGGGGGTTGTGTGGGGGGTGTGGGGGTGGGGTGGTGTGGGGGTTTGGGGGGTGGGTGTTGGTGGGTGTGGGGGGTGGGGTTGGGGGGTTGTGTGGGTGTGGTGGTGGGGGTGTGGGTGGGTGTGGTGGGTGGGGGTTGGTGGGGGGTGGGGGTTGGGTGGGTGGTGTTGTGGGTGGGGGGTGGGTGTGGTGGGTGGTGTGGGTGGGTGTTGGGGTGGGGGGTGGGGGTGGGGTGGGTTGGGGGGGTTGTTGTGGTGGGGGATGGGGTGGGGTTGGGGTGGTTGTGTGGTTTGGTGTAGGTTTTTTTTTATTGTGAGGGGTGTGGTAGTGGGAGTGAGGTGTGGTTGGTGGGTGTGTTTTGGGGGGGGTGGGTGGGTGTTGTTAGTGTGTGTGTGGGTTGTTTGAGGGTGTGGGTGGTGTGGGGTGTGTTGGTGGGGTGGGTGTGGTGGTGGGGAGTGGGGGTGGGTGGGGGGGGGGGGGGGTTGTGGGGGGGGGGGGGGGGGTGGGGGGGGAGGGTGGGGGTGGGGGGTTGGGGGTGGGTGGTTGGTGGTGGGTGTGGGGGTGTGGGGGTGGGTGAGGGAGGGGGGGGGGGGGTGGGGGGTGGGGGGGGGGGTGGGGGGGGGGGGGTGGGGTTGGGGTGTGGGGGGGGTGGGTGGGGGGTGTGGGGTGGGTTTGTGGTTTTTGGGTGGGTGTGGATGGGGTAGAGTTTTTGGATAGTGGTGATGGGCTGTTGTGGGAAATGTTTTGTTTATACAAAGAAGAAAAAATGGAAGAAACTTGTGCTTTCAGAATTTATCATGTATTTCAACTCCATATGTCTTCAACTCCATCAGATACAATAGATATTTAAAAAATTTCTTAAAGATAACCTTAAAAAAAATTAAATAAAAATGTAATTATTTGTATTAAATTAATAATTACCATTTTAGCCCGAATATAACACGATATTTTTTTGACTGATCATTTCCCATTAACCTTTTAACGTGCGGTGTTCCCGCTCTGGGATCACCAAACTCTGCCGTTTTGACTGCTACCAGTCACGAAGAATAGATTTGATTTCTATAAAAATAGTTGTGGGTGACATCGCTCCACGAGAATCCTTTACTTTTTAGCACGTCATTTCCCGTTAAAAAAATTGTCATGATTATTTTTAACAGCACTGACATCTGTTGAAAAATGGAAGAATACGAGAACAGCTGGATAGATTGCCCAATGCTGAAAAAAGGGCAGCCGTTGCCATAGCTCGACTTAACTACCAGCAAGATGGCGAACAATCGAAACGTTCATCGCGGGCCACAGATCTAGATACCCTTTTTTTTACGCAGCTGACTGTGCTGCCGCACAGTCAGCTGCGCGGGGGTTCAGGGTTGCATTAAATATTCAGGCTAATACGATAAGTCAGATACTTTTAACCAAGATCTTTCTCTTGACTGAAACTTTTCAATTACTGGGTAACTTAAAGCACAAAATAAATTAAAGGTTATCAATTTCAATTTAATCAGCATATTTTTTGTTAATTAAATTTCTTGTACTATTAGTAAATAGTACTTGTGAATCATTTACCTACTGTAAAATGAGACTTTTAAAATAAAAGACAGTGCTTTTTATTTACATCCATTTTATTCAGAGAACTAATTGACAATAATTACTGCATTAAGCTATTTCGCCAAAATCCTCATTTTCCTCACTACAGAGCAAAATAATACAATAACAAAATGAAAGTTTTTAAAATTAGCATTGAGGTATGCATATTAGTATAACTGATTACAAACTAATGTAATGTATTGCACAATAGAGTCTTTTAAAATAGTGCTTTTTATGCATAAAAAATAAATTTCATTTTTGCCCCTGAAAAATGACGGGAACTGTGAAAAAATATTTTCTTTCTTCACCCTAATGTTGTAAAAACCATCACCTGTAAATACCTATTGAATCTGAAGTTTATTTTTTTACAACTTTGTTTTCTAAAAGTAGTATTTTTAATATTAAGTTTTTCTTCTTTTTAGATTTTATATAATTATATTTTAATTCCTTCATGTAGTTGGTGTATTTAATTGTGAACATTTCTTTTCTTTTCTGTTAGTTTCTTCCAGTTTCTACTGGAGCCAGAAAAAAAAAAAAAAAAAAAAAAAAAAAAAGAGTGTTGCTTAAGGGTAACATTTCACTTTGTTTAGGCTAAATTAATGTCTCATAAATTAGCTCCTTGCAAAAAAAGTTATGTACATTATTTTAGAGAAGCGATTCTCAAGGGGGTCCAGGTGGACCCCTTAGGGTTCTATGAAGCTTTTAAAAGGATCTATAGTGTTCTAGGTGTCTATTGGGAGTCAATGATAAATTTTTCTGTTTTAAAATTTTTTAAGGAATATAATTGACAGATAATAATATCCATTTTACTATTTATAAATAGAATACAGATTTTCATTTGCCGTGTAATTCACATAGCTAAAACCGAGGCTGGTCTGCAATTTCTGCTGGAAGTAATACAATATAGCTAGTTACATGCTGGCAAAATATCAGTAAAACGTTTTTACGCCTTGCATTTTATGGCTTCAATTTTTAAAATTAATGCTATCAAGATGACTTTTATTAATAAATCAGTGTTGCTGAACAACTTTGTAATTCACTTTTTTCCCGTATCTCGAACCGTTTTTAAGATAAGAATGCTAACTTCAAATTTAGCCAATCATTACTTACATTTTTACCATATCAGAAATTATTGGGGTGACAACGGATTTTAGAGGGCACACTGTATATATGTTATAATTACATATAATTCTGTAAAATTGAAAGTGGTTTGATAAAATGTAGTTTTTTTTATTATTGAACTATCCTTTAACTACTTGCATGGTGGGTTTTTTAGGTATTAAAAAAATTAGGGGGTCTATTGAAAAAACAACATCTTTCAAGGGGGGTCTAAGTAGCAAAAAGTTTGGAAACCCTTGTTTCAGAGTAACATTTTGTTTATTGTAGTACATGCTGTTTAGGTCAATCAAGGTTTTTTTTTATAAAAATTAACCCCCCCCCTCTCCCCCAAACAAAACAAAACATCCTGGACATGTCACTGTGGGAAAGACCTTTTTCCCAACAAAAAGTACTCTTTTTGTTGGGCTGTGTTTGCCACCTGCTGTGTTTGAAAAAAGTGTGAACACTGAATATAATAGTTTGAAAATTTGTGTAGTAACCAAAAGTTAAGCTGGGAGTTGTTGATGAATTTTCTTATAGTTTGTCTTAATTCTAACTATGTAATGAATTTTTATACTTTCATTGCTACTTTATTAATATATATGTAACTTTATTGTAGGATGTCAGTTTTTCATCACTCTTGGGATTACGCTTATCAGGACTTATTCCTTCAGCAATATTACCTTTGATGCTAACTATGGTAAGTGTGCTGTTTCTTTCTGTAGACATGTAAAATTTTATTTTTTTAATGTTGAGCATGCTTGTAATAGCAGTAAATACAGTAAAACCTCACTATAGTGATTAGAGATACACTGGATGTCAATGTTGCCAGATATCGGATATCCGAAGCACCTATGACTGCCGGATACAGATATCCAGCACTCAATATGCTTTTAGTTCTAAGTATGTTTTTCATTTTTAAATATAATTTCATCTTAGCAATATATTTCTAACTTGTTTTGCACATCATTAAAACATTTTAAATGTACCTATTGAAATATAATTTATAAGAGCTATCTCTAAAAATATGTATATTGCTGATTGCATAAAATATGTAATTTAAACATTAAAATACTCCTTTTATTTATAAAATATTGGCAGAAATAAAGAAAGTTTAACCATAACACATTTATTATTATAACTCTCCCTTTTTTCCTCCAAATATTTGTTAAGTACCTTTTTACTACTTTAATTATTTGATACTGTTTTACTTTAAGTTACATTATTTTTTATTATAAGTTTTATAGTTAAGAGATTTTTAATCAAAAAGAGGGACAGCCATTTAAATCTTTTTAATGATGTTATAGTATTGTTTCTTGTACTTTTATATATCTACATGTGAAACAGAATTGCAGACCATTCATTAAAATTAATAACATGTTGACCACGACCTGGAATTATCTAGGACTTTTCAATTTCTAGAAATATCAGGGAATTAGTAAAAATATATTTTTAAAAATTGGAACTGAACAAATGACATTTTAACTTTTTACAGAATTCAGATCCAGGCATATTTTAAATTGGTTTTTTGCATATTTTGCCTTCTAATGTGTTAGTTAAAGGATATTAGTCATTTAAATGGGGAAAAAAATTGTAGCCCCAATTTTCACTATGCTCCCAAGTGGTAACATTAGTCATTTATGACTATACTTTTAGAGGCTATACTTTGACTATACTTTTATGGGTAGTTAAAATAATAAGTGAAATATTAAAAATAAATGAAAGATTTATTTTTAAATTTAAATAAAGATATGAATTAAGCAGATTTCTTGCAATCACATTTTCTCCCTCATGATTTTATTCATGATCACATTTTACGTTCTCATTAATAATAATATTAATTTATCAAAAATATTGAAAAAATTAATATTATTAATTTATTTATTATCAAAAATATTGAAATCATCATTTTAAATTGTTTTGAAAGCTGTATAAAAATTCTGTAACTAAAACATTTCTGTATTATGAAATTTTAAAAAATTATGTTTTTTGTGTAAATCAATATGAAAATATTAGCAATTTGTTTATAAAAATTTACTTTAATTTTCAGAAAAGTATACATTAGATGTGGAGGCTTTATGTACTAATATTATTATTTTGATAGATTCTTTTTCTGGGTCCAATTTTACTTCAGTACAATGATGGTCTTTACAGCAATTTTGGTGGTAAGTATATTTATTTATTGATATTTTTATCGTTATATCTTAACCAGAGGTGCAGTCTTGATAAAAAAATGACAGGGCGCTATAAATAAAGCCTGTGCATGTGAATTTTTTTCAAAGAAAGGACGTGGTCAACATTTTCTTTTTTTAAATAAAGTGTTTACAAAATTACAATTTAGCTATTCACAACAACAAAGTAGTAAAACACAATTTTGAACAACGATCACAGTTCTTTTCCTTGATTATGACTTGTGGAACACTCATGACTGACATGATGAGACTGGCTATCTTCAGCATTTCTGTGTTGAAGCAACCATGTTTTGATGTGGAGGCTTCTTTTTCTTTTATACAATTTCATGCATAATAATAATTTTTTTTTTAAATTGTCCTTCTATGACCAAAATTCACTTATAGCTGCTTAAAGTTAGAGCAAGCTGCGAAATAGGGGTTGTATACAAAATGAATTTGAGAAAATTAATGTTCATGGTTTTGAGCCTTGCAATATTTATTAGCAATTTCATTAACTATTTTATGAATGTAGATTGCAATAAAGAAGATTAACGTTTAACTATGTGTATCCAATAAATTAACAAAAAAATATACTGAAAATAGAACTTTTTAAGAGTTTTTTAAATGAACTGGTGTTAAATAACTTAAAATAAAAAACAAGGAAATAAAACACTTCATTAAACATTAAATTAGAAAATGAAGCATTTTAAAATACAAATATATGCATTTTAGAAACTTAAAATAATATTACAAATTCTGTTAGCATAACATTTGCTCAAAAGTAGCTTCCTTCAGCTGCAGTACAAATATGCACCCATGTAGAAAACTCTTCTTGTACTTTGTGTAGCATACTCAGTGCTCACATCTGCATGCTACACATATACAATTAATAAGTCTGACCCCAGATACATTTTTATAGAGCCTGACTATAACCTTCTGCTTAAAGATTAGTATTATAAAATTAGTTTTGCTTCTTTCTCTGCATTATGCCAGTAAATGAAATTAAAACCTATTATTTAAAATTGTAATATTTATATGATCCTTTAATGATTTACTGTAATGGGACACTTTTAAACATGTAAAAGTGACTTAAGTCAAAAATTTTGCTGCTTTATAACTGCGTAAATTTTGGTCATAGAAAGACAAAATTTTTTATTGTGCATCAAATTGTAATAAGAAAAATTTTCTAAATATAACTGATAGGACTGGGGACGGTATAAAAATTTAAATTCCGTAATTTGTATAGGAATTGATTTATTGACTTCGATTGTGTGTGTGTTTCTGATATAATAGATTATACAATTTAAAGCATTTTTGCAATTGTAACTATGTGTCTCTGACTAATGGTTTAGAAATAGCCATTGGGCACATTAGCACTGGACACCCTGTATATTGTAATTATGTCATTATTAATCTAACTAAAGAGAAAAATCTCATAACTTTATTTATGTGTTAAGTTTTTAAAACACAAGTGAAAAAAAAAAATCTTTTGTTATGGTCTGGTCTTGCACCTAACAATAGATTTTTGTTCTTTGTAATAACTTTTAACCCAATTTAAAACATTAGTTATATCAAAAACTTATAGGTGATGTATTGAAACATTCACAACTGCATAACAACTAGCTTTTCACATTTATGTTTCATATTTTATTGTATATCATATTTAAATTCCTTTTGTGCTCATTTCAGATTTAAAAATGTGGCTATACAATGTTACAAATATTTTATGGCTGAGAAATCATGTGATTGTAAGTAGTGAAGATTTTATTTCTGTCTATTCGAAGCAAAATTATTTTTAATACAATTTATTAAAGTAAATTTTTTACAGTTTGTATAAAAGTGATTGCATTCATTATATGAGGGCTAAACTTTTCACATTATTTTTTTGTGCATATTACAAAACTCTTTAAAGCTCAAAAAGCTCATTTTATTTCTATTTATTTATTTATTCTTGAATATTTTAAAGTACTTGCAGTTTCAGAATACTCAGCTAAAGAATAGTAGTATCAGTTCTGTTTTAGATAAATAATGTAAATGTTGTAATTTTTGTTTTAAAATAACTGGTTAGCTACCTTTAACCCTTTAACAGAAAATGACAATTGATTCACACTATTTTGTGTATACTTAACCCTGAATAAATGTATATAGATTATAATAGATATGTAATATTTATTCATTGGTTTTTTATGTAAATGTTTAAATGCATCCTAAAATGTGATATAAGAATATATAACCTAATATTGCTAAACATGTTTTGCCATTAGGTTAAACAATAACAAGCTTTTGTACGTTTTTTTAAACAATGGGATTTTCATTAGGAAACCATGTTCTTACTTTCATAATTTTGTTATTGTTGTTTCCTATAGCTTTGATAAAAATCATATAAAAGTTCATTTGTGAAGGAACACACATCTCTAATTTATCTAATATATAAAATTCTCCTGTCCCAGTGTTAGTCACCTAACTCCTCTGAAACCACTCGACCAATTTTAATGAAATTTTCTATGTGTATTCGTTAGGTCATAGAATAGGTTTTTAACTATGTCTCATACCCCTAAGTCATAAGGGCGGTCCACCCCAAAATGTTTAGCCCCCGAGTGCTATTCATTTCAATCAGGATTTCTGTGTAGACATTAGCATGTCGAATCACTTTTCAAATGTGTTTGCCAGATAATGTGGAGAGGGGGGGGGGGGGGTTAATAAAATGTTGAAAGTCGCACAAGGTTTGCAATTTTTGATAATTGATCGCTAAATGTGGTGCCAAAACGCGACAATTTATTATAAATATATTTCGCGTATAGTTAGAAAACGCCTGGCGTATATTCTAAAAGAGTTTTATTAGGCGATTTTAATATAGATTTCTATTCCGAAGAAGTTCTCTGTGGAACAAGAAAGGAAAACACTGTACACTCATGGATTATAATTCCCATTTCATATCTTTGCGGCATAGTATGAATATGCCTGGCGAAGATTGTAAAACAGTTTCAGTAGGCGATTTTAAGATAGATTTCGATTCCAAAGATGCGTTTTATGGTACAAGAAAGAGTTGATTCCTATTTTAACATCCCCATTCTCGCCAACCTAAAAAATCCCCGTACTTTGGCGAGCTTTGCAGTCATGGGTCTCTGGGAGTTATGCACAAGTTTTAACGGTACTTACGTATTATCCCGGCGGTCCGGCAAGACAAGCAATTTTTAACCAAGATAAATGCCGGGCACATGAAATTGTTGATGGTTTGGAATACGATTGTACGATACGGTAAGTACCGTTTCAATGCTCCCAAAAGAACCAGATGAAAACTAAAGTAAACAAACTAGCGATAAATGCACCAGTTAAGGAATCTGAAGACACTTAATTATTAAAACTACATTAATTGGCAATTCAAAATAAATAAAAATGTAACGGCATGCTTTACTTACATGTTGTTCCAAATCGCCATTTTATTTCTAAATTACGATTGCCACATTAATGCAAAAAATCGTCATGGTAACTGCATATGTTTAATGATCGCCACCTTGGCGAGAGTCGAGGCGTTAAAGTAGGAATCAACCCAAGAAAGACAAACCGGTACATTCATGGATTATGATGCACATTCGAAACAATATATAAAACGATGAAGTATATTTGTAATATACTTGGTGAAGATTGTAAAAAAATATTAGTAGGCGATTTTAAGATAGATTTCGATTCCAAAGATGGGTTTTACGAAACAAGCAAGAAAAATACAGCACAGTCATAAATAATGATACATTTTTGATACTTAATGGAATAGGTAAGAAAAATAGGGACAACGTATAACTAATGATACGATTTTAATATATAGCATTATAGTGTGTATTTAAAACCTGAAAGTGTTTCAGATTTTCATCCTTTTTTCTTTCCAAACATGTACCCTGTAAGGAAAGTATTGTAATCATGAAAAAAATTTGACTTCGAGATTTGATGTATTAACACGTTTTGAGGTCTTCTGAATTGATTTATGCTATTTTTACGAGATGTATGTTTGTGTGTGTGTGTGTGTGTGTGTGTGTGAGTGAACACGATAGCTCCTAAACGGGACATTCGATTGAGCTCAAATTGGGTATATATGTTATAAACCACCATCGTAAGACCGACATTGATTTTGATGTGTATAGAACTTATAGTTTTTCTACTGGGCTACTACAAAGATTTCTTTTACATTATGGCTTATGGGGGGGGGGAATTCTTGAAAGTGCTCTAGCGTTTAAACGGTACATTCGATTGAACTCATATTGGGTTTATCTAATAAATAAAATTCTCATGTCACAGTGTTAGTTACCATACTCCTCCAAAACGGCTCGACCCATTTTAAAGAAATTTTATATGTATATTCGTTAGGTCTGCGAATATGATTTTGTCTCATACCCCTAAGTCACAAGGGCGGTCCACCTCAAAATTTTTAGCACCAGAGTGCTAATAAGTTCAATCAGGATTTTTGTCTAGGCATTAGCGCATTGAGTCCCTTTTCAAATGTGTTTGCCAGATAACGTGGAGAGGGGGGGGGGGGGGAAGTTAATAAAATGTTGAAAGTCGCGCAAGGTTTGCAATTTTTGATAATTGATCACTAAATGTGGTGCCAAAACGTGACAATTTATTATAAATATATTTCGCGTATAGTTAGAAAACGCCTGGCGTATATTGTAAAAGAGTTTTATTAGGCGATTTTAATATAGATTTCTATTCCGAAGAAGTTCTCTGTGGAACAAGAAAGGAAAACACTGTACACTCATGGATTATGATTCCCATTTCATGTCTTTGCGGCATAGTATGAATATGCCTATAGGACGAATATGCCTGGCGAAGATTGTAAAACAGTTTCAGTAGGCGATTTTAAGATAGATTTTGATTCCAAAGATGTGTTTTATGGTACAAGAAAGAGTCGATTCCTATTTTAATGCCCCCCTACTCTCGCCAACCTAAAAAATCCCCGTACTTTGGCGAGCTTTGCAGTCATGGGTCTCTGGGAGTAATGCACAAGTTTCAACGGTACTTACGTATTATCCCGGCAGTCCTCCAAGACAAGCAATTTTCACCAAGATAAATGCCGGGCACATGAAATTGTTGATGGTTTGGAATACGATTGGCAATAGTTTGCCAGCAAATTTGACGAAAAAGTAGTTTGGCGGAAGTGACCGCCGGCATAATACGTACGTACCGTTTCGGCACTCCCAAAAGAACCAGATGAAAACTAAAGTAAACAAATTAGCAATAAACGCACCAGTTAAGGAAATTGAAGAGACTTTATTATTACAACTACATTAATTGGCAATCCAAAATAAATAAAAATGTAACGGCATGCTGTGCTTACATGTTGTTCCAAATCGCCATTTTAATCGCCACGTTTGCCGGGTCAGCTAGTATTTTTATAATTATGTTTTGACAGAAACTAGTTTATCATGTAAATGTTGAGAAAAAACTACATGTTTGGTGCATTTTTGGAGCCCTGCTTATCAAAAAAATTCCACTACTTTCCTTTTGAAAAATTTCAGGGACAGATTATTACTCTATTAGAATTGAGCATAATATATGTTACATAATTTTATTGAAGAGACTTGTCCCCTTTTCCAGTTTTAATTTTTATTTTAAAAGAATAAAAGGTTTTTTGTGGTGTTATTTTTTTTATAGACTCAGTTCTCTTGTTTCTTGTAGCATTTGTCCTTCCAGAAAACCATTTTTAAATTGAAAATAAATTGTTTGTTGTCAGGTTTAAAAAAGGAGAAAGGGAGGGGGGGGTTGAAATCAGTTCTTCCTAATTATAGGGACACTTGATTCTTTGCTTAGGTATGCTTGATTCTTGAAATACTGTATGTAAGGTTTCTCTGCCAACAATTATGTCCTCATTTTTGTGATAAAAATAATTGAAATAAATTCTTCATTTTCTTGGGAAATTAATTTCTCATTCAGAAAATGTATGATGCCATAGTCATTTATATCAATGGGCAAATTTTGTGCACCTACATCTGTTTCATCAGAGCAATCATGAAATAATTCTAGTTCTGTTGAATCATGAGTGCTATAACTAGTCTCATTTCCTAAAGATTTGGTGCTTTCTTTTTTAGTTTTCTTTTCATACTCAACACAAAAATGCATTTATTTATTTATTTGGCTTTATATTCACTCCCTGTGATCAAATTACCTCATATAATGGGGGATCATGTATCCTTAATAGATGTGCGTTCTAAGAAAAATTCTTTAAAAAAATCAATATTGCATAATATTTAAGTAACATTAATTAAGCAGTATGATAAAAAGTGTCAGTCTATTCTATCAATAAGCAGCATAATTAATTTAGTTACTTTCAAAACATGAAAAATGCTTTTTCGTTTTTAAATAATAAAGAAGTTTTGTGTTTAAAAATCATAATGTCTTTCTTTACAACCAAAATAAAATTACCTGAATACAAATTTATTACCACGTTTGTTAAAAGGAATTACTTATCTGTGTTGTCGTTTTACTTGGCTGCATATTATGTCTATTATAGACATAGAGATAATCTCCCCAGTTTTCTCTATATAATACAATGCACAATGCAGTTATTCTAATGATATGTTTTTCTATCCTAAATCAAAACATGCTGCTTTCAAATACACTTTCTTAGTGTTGATCAGGGGTCGAAATTTGCGGTTGCCTGATTGCCCGGGACTATCAGATTTTTAAATGGTCAAATAAAACAAGAAATTCAGTTGCCCCTCGGGCAACCGAAAAAAGCAACTATTCCCCTTTTAATTCCTTAGCTTGAAAATTCAGTTTCCTATTCTTATTTTCATTCTCAACTTCTTTCTATTTCTATTTTCACTTCATAATAATGGCAATTTTATGAATAAACGTTTGACAGCTTATTTTCATGGTAACAGCTTCATGTTCTTAAAAGTTTTGTGTGGAGAAAATTTTAAGGCCAAGAAACTTCATTTTCAGGCAACCAAAATAATTTCAGTGATTGCCCAGTGGGCAACCAAAAAAATCACAAGATTCTATCCCTGGTGTTGATTACATAATGAAAGTGTATTGCCATCTTGTTAGTATAATTTTGTTGTACTCATTTGCATGTTTGGCTATTTTCAGGCTCCTTTCTTCGAAGAGTTTGCTTTTAGAGCTTGTATGTTACCTATATTGGTGCCATGTTTTGGAAACAAAACTTCTGTGATCTTGTGTCCATTCTTCTTTGGCATTGGTAAATTTTAATCATATTAAATTATTTAAAACAAATTTTTGATATTATTAATGCTTTTTAAAAAATTATTTTCTGTATTCCTTAAAAAAAACGTGCTTTTATTAGTGATAATAATTTGTTTCCTTGTTACTAACTTATTATTTTTAAATTGCATTTATTTATTAACTCTTTAGTTCCCAGCTCCACAAAAATCTCATAGCTGCTGATTCCCAGGGAAATGACCAAAAAATGCCTTCCCCCATCGAAGGAAAGTGGGTTTTTTATCACCGATTTTTGACAATTCAGAACCTCCCTTCTGGAGTAGCACTAGTGGGCAAAAGACTTTCTATTGTGCTAATCCAAAGAAGATCTATTGTAAGTGCTTTGGACAACCCATTGCACTCTGAAAAGTAACTTACAGCATCCTTGCAGCTCATTTTTTAAGTATGAATGTTCAAAGGGAGCCCTTCATTGGTGTTGTTTTCATAATTACACAGACTTTTTTTAACACCCTAATTTAAATGTTCTGGTTTTAGATTAGATTGTTTTCTTTTCTTTCTTTTTTAACACCATCCCCCTCCCCATGATAATACAGAACATTAAGTACGGTTGTCCATTTTCAGTATATTTCAAGGATCAACTAATGGCACCAGTCAAATAACTGCTGTTTAAATTTCCTTTATTTTTAATTTATATTCATTCCTAATATCAGAATTTTTAAAAAATTGATTAAAAAAAAAAGATTTAGCATATTTTGCTTTTTTTTTGTTTGTTTGTTTGTTTGTTTGTTTGTTTAAGATATCCTACAAATAGATCAATTTTCCATTAAGTGTTTTAGTATTTATTCTTGAAACTTATGAATCTAATTATTTTAAAATTGATTACAAAGCTCCTTATAAAACAATAAATATTTTGACTTTTTTTTTTTTAATTGTAAAATATTAGCTTGATTATTGTGATTTATGAAATTCAGTTTTAAGGCGTGTTTTCCCATCCCTTCTTTTCAATCTTTTCAAACTTTTTCTAAAACTTGTGTAAAAGCCCATATTTTTAGCACATTCAGAAAATTTGAGTCTTCACCCCCTCACTCTCCCCCTAAAAACATAATTTTTACAGCTTTAATTTTGGTAAATCTCTCTTAAAAGTAGTGATTGTGAGATGTTGTTATCAGAAATATCTGTAAGATCCTAATATTGAAGATTTTGTTTCTTTTTTGAAGAAAAATACAGTTCTTTAAAAATACAGTTTAGGATATCCATAATAGACTTTTGTAGAATCTCTGCATCATCAATGCGACATTCAAAAAATCATGATAATGTTTTTGCAGCATTTAATGCGCAGGTATGTTTGGTATAGGCTCCTCTGTTTCTTCTTCACTATCATCAGAATCATTATAGATAGGGCTTTTCAGGAGGCATTTGCATTGATGAATGACATATAAAAAACGTGGTCTTGTTCTTAGCCTTACCTAGAAGGGGAAAAAGATAAAAGATCGCTCCCTTCATTCATACACAATTCATCTCGCTAGAGAATCTGAAAACTGACAACAAGTGTTTTTGAAGGTACTGAAATTTCCGAGGGAAAGGAAATAAAATTCTTAAGCAAAGCAAAATTTTATTTTTGGCTTTGGCATAAAAAGTGCGTTATAGCTGAAGTACGTACTTTTGTTAAGTACATTTTAACCGAAGTTAAATAACGTTATAAATATAGGACTTCAATCGGGACCTGGCTTCTAGGTACGTTATAACTGATAGTACATTATATCCCAGGTCCGTTATAACCAGTGCACACTGTACCACCTTTAGCAATGCAATTGGTCAAAAATATTCAATACTCGGATTCATAGAACACAGTGAAAAAATTGCAATTGTGTTCCTATAACATGTTAAAAGAAACTCATATAGCATCTTAAAATGAGACTGATGTTCTGATTTTATGACGCTTTAGCTCCTGTAATTAATATAACATTTGAATGGCAACACTAAACATCATTGTGTTTCTAAGGAGTGCAAATAAGTTTTGCAGCAATCATAACCATAGTTTGCACTCCAGGTGGAGTATATCTCAGGCCCTGTACAACGCAGATTCCTATAGCACAGAACGTATCTACCGTGTTATAGGGGAGTCTACTGTATTGGCCAATATTGGTTAAATCTGAACTAATTAGTATCTTACATAAAACTCATCGTATTTTTTTTATATGTAGAATTTAAGTACATCAATAACTATATTCCAGTTGAAAATTCAGATGCCCAATAATAAGTTCAGATGCCCAGATAGTAATAACTGTAATCAGTTATAAAAATACTAGACTTGGAATAGTAAAAATTTTATTTAAAATAAATAACAAAAAAGTATTTAAAAATATATTAAAAGTAATAAAAAAATTAATAAGTATTTTTTTAAATAAATGAATTAATTCTAAATGTTGATGTATAAAAAAAAAAAAAAAAAACAGAAAGAAAAAGTTTGCACAGCAAGAGATTCGAACACATAATGTGAGAGTATGACTCTAGAGCAGTGGTTCCCAACCTTTTTTTAATCTCGACCCCTTTTAGATTTTTCAAAACTTTCGCGACCCCCCCCCCCCCCCATCCGACATGTTTGACCAATAAAAAAAATTAATAATGAAAAAATATATCTTCAGATTTAAAATTGATATCTTTTTAATACGTACTGATTATTAATAGGATGATTGAGGTTGAATTTGACTGACAAGTTTGGCTATTCTTGGCTGAATATTGGTCAAAGCCAACCGCATGTCATCTTAGACATCTAATTTATTACTGGCTTTTGTCTTAATCTGCAAAGGGTTGAAAATCCAACCTCACGCCCGTAAGTGTATGCAAATGGCTGTTAACATTTGACATGAAAGCTTAGAAGTTATCTGATATGAGCAAAGCATAGCACACCAAAATTGAGTTAATGGTTTTTCTTGGTATAAATTACTTGCGGAGGAGTCATTTTGCAAATTCAAAAATTCACCCTGCACTTCATCAGGAAGATCGGCGACATCTAAAGATGCGTGAAATGGGTTTCGCATGAGTGCAACCTCTTGTTCAACGAACTCTGAGAAATATCTTTGAATTTCAGATTCAAGGGGGCTACTAATTACCTCCTTTAAATTAATTACAATTCCCATTTCCGATTCATCTGTCTTAATGCATGGGTTCTCAAGCATTAGTTAACACTCCTAGATTCACCGACGTCAGTTTTTGTAGCTTTGATAAAAGCCCAGACGAGAATGAGGATTTTTTCTCTCCAAAGAAAAAGCGAGACATGGGGTCTCATGGAAAGAAACGTGAAAATAGTTTACTATTAATTTCTTACAAAAGCGGTCTGCAGCGACCCCCGAAAAAAGGTATGGCGACCCACTAGGGGGTCGCGACCCCCCAGTTGGGAACCACTGCTCTAGAGGCTTGCCAATTATACTATAGGCTCAGTCAAAGTTCTGTATAAAGTTTTGGTGAAGTGATTTGCTTGTTTATATTTGAGTATTCCATCTTAGTATCTGATATGTAGCATATTCACATGGTATATATCACTTGCTAGAGATCAATGAAATTCATTTCCCTTAAACTGTGTCTTTTTCTTGTCAGGTTTACTAGATTAGATCTTGTTTCTTTATATACTTTTAAAACACCGTGTGGAATCAAATAATATATACATATATATATATGTGTGTGTGTGTGTAAAAGCAGTATTGTGATAAAATGGCATGATTTGTATACATGTAATATGTGATTGCAAGTAAAAACAATAAACTGTTTCTTTGGCAATATGTAAAAATGTTACTTAATTTACAGTTAAAATTTTGCAGCTCACCTTCATCATCTGATTGAAAAACTAGCCTATGGAGTTAAATTTAATGTTGCTGTTTTGCAGTCTTGTAAGTATTTATTTATTTTTTCGTTTTCTATTAATTTCAATTAAATATACTATTTTCATTCTTATTTATTTATTTCAGTGTTTCAATTTGCTTATACAACTATTTTTGGTGCTTATTCAACTTTCTTATTTCTACAAACTGGTAAGTTTGTGTGCTTAAGCTAAGGCAAAATTAATGTCTGTATTGTAATTAAACATTTCTTATCATTGTATTTGAAGCTAAATAGCATAAATCACTTGTGAGTATCTTGTTAAATGCATAATCTGAGGGTATGGTTTAAAAAGAAAATTTCATTATTACTGTTTTTGTAAGTACAGTAATTTGTGATAATTAACTTCAGATTTTCTAAAATTTTCATTGGTAATAAGTATAAGAATCTCAAAAACTTTGCCTGTTCCATGAATGTGTTAAAGTAGTGTTTATTTGTACCATTTGAGTATCGATAATTGTTTTAATTTAGGATTTTTTCCCCTTTCATTTATAGGTCATGTCTCAGCCCCATTCATTGTTCATGCTTTCTGTAATTTCATGGGATTTCCTGATTTTGGGCAACTATTAGAGCTCGAACAGCCCAAAAAGGCTATTTTAATGATCTGTTTTGTGTTTGGTTTAGTATCATGGATGATTCTTTTGATCCCTTTGACAGATCCTTTACTTTACAGTAATGATGTTTATTTAAGTCATGATGTTCACTGATATATGAATACTTAAACCTAGTGTGTGTAATGTTCAGATTTGCTTGATATGAAAGTACAAGGCTAAGTGATTATGCAAATAAAAAAAGCTTGTAGCTTGATAATGAATGCAAACACAAAATGTTCTAATGCATTTGGCACCAATAAAATTTATGAACACTACAAACTGGTTCTTGTAATGAAAATGCATCTTCAACTAGTGAAACTTAGTTTATTTATAGTTCTGTGTTTCTAGTGTAATACAATGCCATTGATTACTATCTTACTACAATACTACTTGCCGCCTTAAAATTAAGGTTGTCAATTTAATCTGGAGCTATGCCCTGAAAGATAAAAAATTAACTTTTGTACACTAGAAATCAGACATTCAACATCAAGAGATGTATTTTTGTTTTTAAGTTTTGCAATAATATGCAACTGTTCTCAAAAATGGACAAATATGCAAAATATAATTTGCCTTCATCTATGCAAAAAAATGACTACCTGTGCACTTTTCTTTTTTTGTACCTTGAGATTTTTTGCATTATTAACTATAGATCTTTTACAAAGCTGATCTGTGATTAATATATGTTTATATACATTGATGTTAAATACATTGGAGCATTTTAAATGAAGAAAGTAATTTTCTTATTTATATTGCTTTTATATGTAATATGTTTCAAAACAAACTTCTGTGCTGCCAGCTTGCCTTTTTAAAGTAATGAATGTGTGTTTCTGTGGATATTTTATAAGTGTAATTGGCCAAACAGCAATAAAATCCTGTTAGACAAATTACTTTAGTACACTAGTTTGTTTTATTAGAAAGAAATTTGTATTAAAAATTTCTTTCAGGTGTCTTAATTTTTTTTCAAATTTAATTTGGTCAGTCTATAAAAGAAAAAGTTCAGTTATTAGTCATTAGCAGGCCTGTATTTACTGGTTATAAAACAAGCTAGGCATTAACCATTGCTCCACCTCTTTCATGGGTGCCTATAAAAGGGGATATTCAGAGCCCCTGTTAGACATTGACTCAATGAACATTGCTTGGTTTGACTTCTACAGACATTATTTTCATGACAACTAGAACCATTATTATTTAACCTCCAATCTTATATGTATGTATAAAAGATTGCTATTCCAAATGGATAAATCTTTAAAATTCTCATATAAAACTAAATTCAACTTGCAAAAGCAAAAGTAAAATGCATAAAAAATAGTACTGTTAAAGTAACACAGTAAACAGATGTAAGACTGATTTCATAGGTGAAGAAATTTAGCTGAGCAAAAGGTGGAGTAGAGGGATTGCAAATGTGTGGGATAAAAGAGATAAAAGGGGAATTATATGAAATGGATATAAGTCCATTGTCATTGTAATTCACTGTCTACACAATAACGGGCTCTGACATCTACCTTTCTTCTATGTACGTTTATCGGCATGCGGTGTGTTGGGGTACTTTATAATTGCAGTTCTCCTATTGAAAGCACAAAACAAAAGTGCTTCTTTCAGTCGAAGCTTATAAGTATGTTTATTTCTGAAAAACAACAAATATTTTGTTAACAGATTGAAAAATATAATTATAGCAAAAAAGTCCCGGCAAAGCCATTTCTCAAAATTTTGCATAGGCAAGTAATGCCTAGTGGTAAATCCAGGCCTGCTTATTAAACTAGTTAGATTTGAAAGTGATGTATATATTCCATCAAATAATTCACAATAAAATGTAATCCTCATAGGATAATTTTTTAAACTAGAAGAAATATCTATGTTATGTACTAGATCAGTCCTTGTTGTTATTCATACCACTAATAATACTTTAGAGGTAGTACATGACCAAATTCCTTATCCTGATACAGTAGCGTAGCCAGGACTTTTTTTCGGGGGTGGCTGAGAACTCAAAAGCTAATGCAGTATAATCTATAAAAAATTGGTAGAACATATCTTTTTATTTATTTATTTATTTTTATTTTTTCAGGGTAAAGGGAAATGAACCCTCTTTATTTTGCCTGAAGTGTTTGCATATAAAAATGAGTTTAAAAAGGAAAACAAAAAAGAAATTCATAAATCGAGTTTAAAATCTTAGCAGCTGGAAAAGCATACATTGGAGAAAATTTTAAGTTTAGTTTAGATCCGTAGCTGAACCTCAAATTTCTCAAGGAGAATTATCAAATATACCATGTGTATATCAAGGGGAATTTGCAAATTTATTCATGAATATGTAACTTTCTCCATATCTTATGTTTACTGACTTCAGGGGTGGCTGCACCCCATGGATACACCCCTGTTTTGATGTTATTTAGAATGGCATTGTAAAAGTGAAGTTTGAAAATCACCTCATTATATATATATATATCTGGTTTTTCTGCATTTTTCATACATTGCCTTAACATTGTAATTTTAATTTTTATGCAAATATTCTTTTTTGTTTTACTTCACTCTAATCTACTGGAATGGCTGTATTTAAAGTTATATTTCATTTAGACCCTGTTTTTTTATTGTATGTTTTATGCTGTGGTCATAACAATATAAAAGCATTTGGAGATTTTTTATAAAACAACAAAGCTCATTTACATAGAAAAAGGTAATATGTAATTCAGTAATACTAGTGCAATACTTTTATACTTTTAGAATGTTTAAGAAAAATTTAAAGATCTGTTAAATTGAACAAAATATTGATTACTGTATCTGTGGGACTTTGCAGTACAATCTGAATAGTGAGTGAACAAATATTTTATGTATAATTTTTAAAACTTTAAAAATAATTTATTGGCCAATTGATTGTTTAACTAGTCTTTTGCTATTTTGTTTTTTAAATTAATTCCTTTTATTTAAAAAATTTTGAAGTTTTTTATGTTTGATTCTTCTTCTTAGAAATACTTTTTTTTTTTAAGTTCAGCAGTAAAATTGTTTTAAGTCTTTTTAAAGTTTTATTCTGAAATATTTAAATTGGTCTATCTGAAAATGAATTTACAATTTTAAATTAAGTTTTCAATCAATAAGTACATTATACAGGGTGTCCTAAAAATGTGGTTATGGGCTTAAGTGGGTTGTGTAAATTGAAAAAAATGTTCATAATAAGGTCGGAAATAAGAATCTGTTAAGAAAAATTTCCTCTTGCTATTTCTCCAAAAGTTACACTTTTTAAAATTTTTATTCGACCCCCCCCCCATACAAAAAATATTCAATTAGAAATGTTTTATTTTCTATCCAACAAGACCAGTAGAAAAAACTGTATCTCTAAAACTAGCTGAATTATGATGCAGAAAAAACTAGACTTAAACCATTTTTCTGGACATTTTTTATCACATAAAAGGCTATTTTCTCGGTGAAAATAAGGGGGTATACAAATTGATAACGGGAATTTTTAGATCAAAAATATAATATTGCCACTTGGAATGTGTTTCCAATTAAGCATCTTGAGTAAGAAATATTTTTACATTTTTTTGGTAAACAACTAAATCTGAAGTTAATTTAAAACATTATAAATTAAATACAGATTTCGCAAGATAACAGAAAGCTAAAGAATATGCAAATTTTGTGAGCCTTGTTATGTACACTTTTTTTTTCTTATTTATGCTTTATTGTGTTACTAATACTTATATTTATAAAATGTTTCACTGCAAATAAATACATTAAATTTACAATCAATGACATTTATGTAAATGAGTGTAATTTTAAAATTAAAGCATTTTTTGAAAATGTATAAGTATCTGTTACTATTACTAAATGTTCAATTTTATAAACCTTTTAGAGGGTATCACTCATATAAAAAAGCAAATTTCATTAAAAATGCAAATAAAGAAAATGCAATTTACAAAGCATTCTCGGAATGTTTTCCATCAACTTCAATACATAACTGAGCTCTTCTAATAATACTTCTGTAAATATTTTATATAGAGTTCTTCTCCAGTAATATTGTTGCATACATCGATTATCTTTTGTTTTAGATCAGTTGCATTTAGAGGAAGAGTATTATAAACTAGTGTTCGAAGCTGACCCCAAAAATCGAGTGGCATTAGATCAGGGGATATGGGGGGCCATTCTGTGACTCCTTTCAAACCAATCCACTGTTTATCAAAGTTAACATTGAGCCAGTTTGTTACACTTATAGTCTTGTGTGCAAGTGCTCCATCTTGTTGAAAATACATGCATTTTACATACGATAATGGTGTATTCTCCAAAATATTTGTTACTATGCCATCTAAAATAAGCTGCAGATAATTTGAGGCTGTAAGTGTCCCTTCATAAAACATAGGACCAACCAGTTCTTCATTCCAAATTCTGAACCACACGGAGACAGAAAATTTTCTTTGGTGGTGTATTTCTTGCACAAAATATGGTTTTGTATTATTCCAATAATGATTGTTATGAGTATTTATTGACCCATCTTCCATAAAATTGCTCTAATTGCCAAAAATTACTCTAATGTAAATATTTTCATACATTCTATCTTTTATAAAATGCCACAAATTTACATTTCTATTATTGTGTATGGTCCCTTTGCATAGCCTTCCATTTTCAATTAAGCATAACTTGCTCAATTTTAAATTTACAGTTATGTGGTTTTCCTATTAGTCTTTTTTGGATGGAAAATAAAAACTTTCTAACTGCGGTCATATAAAAATGTAAGCAGTGTAACATTTTGTAAATGAAGGGTCCACGGGAAGAACGATGAGAGTCCACTTTTCATCAATGTTGAGGTTTCTACTGCATTCTGTTGTTCATTAGTGGCACTATTAATATCCTTAATCCATAAGGGGAAAGAACAATGAGAATCCACTGAAAAGGTAGCCCAAAGATACAGTTTACTGGGAAGAACGATGAGAGTCCACTGAAAAGATAGCCCAAAGATACGGTTTACTGGGGAAGAATGATGAAAATCCTGTGTGCCTTTCGATTTTTGGAGAATCAGCTGTATTGGACTCTCATTGTTCTTCCTGTGGATCCTTCAAATGAATGTAACAACTTTTTTCTTAACGGATTCTTATTTCCGACCCTATGTTAAACATATTTTCAATTTACACCACCTACTTATCTGTAGTAGATAAAGAATTAAAGCTCGTAACTACCATTTTTGGACACCCGATGTATTTGTAAATATACATTCTTGCTTTAAAATATTTACAACATAAAAATTTTAAGATAATGTTTTCCCCTATATATGTTTTACTCTTTTTATACAAATTCAGTTCATTTAATATGGTTAAATTAGTCACAGTATCAAAGTTTGCTGAAGTACAAAAATGTTAAATAAATATTGTGAATAGACTACGTTTTCATTAGTTTACTGCTTACTTTGTTAGTATAGCATTTTGATATGTTAACTGGATTTCAGATAATTTCCATCTGTGAAAGAAACTACCAAAAATCATCAGTATTTCACCATCTGTTTAAAACCCTGAAAAATATATCCTTCATGAAATTAGCTTAACTATGATGTATATAGCAAACTGCTGGTTGTTTAAAAAAAAATAATTATAATCTGATTGTTTCTCATAACACTCCTAGGCTTGCCATTTGGAAGAGTACAAAATGAAGATTGTGCAAAGACATTCAGAAAATTTTTAATCTTACGTATTTGTTAATTTTTAAAATTATTTATAACTTTCATGATTTTTTAAGAACAGCCTTAAATGGAAAATTCGTTAATTTTCTTTGGTTCCTCAGTGTATGAGACAGAAACTGATATTTGATTTATCCAAACTGTATTTAGTTTTCCATTTAGGTAATGAATCAACCCTTTGTAAACTGTAATGCTGTAGAACATTAAGCTCTTTCAAGGGGCTAAATAATCTTGACTTTAATAAACACTTTGGGCTCAAACAATTTAACAATATAAATGCTACATGCTGCAATAGCACTGCAATGTTTAATCTAGAAAAAAGTGATGTTGCACCATACACTCAGTGTGAGTTGGTTATCTGGCATGCCAATACACATTTTGACTTGCTTGTATTAATGCAGGTAGAGTGGGGGTATTTTTTTTTTTTTATATGCACATAATAAAACAAAAAGAGAAAATGTTAAGAAAGTAGTATGAGTTTTAAAACCTTCAGCATTAAAATGATTAATGTTTTATTTCACTGTGGACAAGACTATGCAAGACACTGACTCTTTGCCTATGTAAAGAATCATAGCCAGATGCAGTATTAAGCAGAGACAAGAATTTTGATCTCTAGCATATTTTGGTGCTGTTCTTAGTGAAATTATAACTTTTGTCACTGCCTTCGGAGAGGGAGAGCTTATTGCTAGTATATGCTTTGGGAGTTTATATATGTTCCCTCTTACATGCTCAGATGTCAAAAAAAGACAAGACACTTTTATCTCTTGGAAAAATAGAAGTAGAAATAGTACAAAATTTTCTGATTTGTGGAAATGTGTAATTCTAGAATTAAAAGTTTGAAAAACTTTTTTGGTTAATGTTATTGTGAAAATATTTCAATTATTAAAGCACTGATACAAAAAGTGTGTCATTCAGTTCCTTCATAAAAGTGCATTCAGTAAACTGTATCATCTATTCAAATGTTAATAAAATAATTTTTTTTATATTGTAATTATTGTTATATATGTTTTGATGTTTTTAAATTTATTTTTTGTAGGAATTATTATGAAATGCTCTTTAATATAAGTTTTTGCTGGCATTTCTCATCAAGAGTTCATTATATATATAAAATGGTGTGTATGTAACTAGTTTAAAATTATTGTATTTTATTTTATATTGTAGCCAATTTTGTATAAGATCAATAAGAAAAGGGTGTATGTATTGTATTAGTAGAAATCATGCCAAAGAATTTTTAGGATTATCTAAAACATTACTAGTCATTTTATAGATTATGTACGGAAAATAATGCTATTGGATATTGCATATAGTCATTTCAATACTTTTTTTATCATTAGGAAAGTGTCCATTGAATGGTGTTATGCAATTTATGCTTGTGATAGTTGATTTGAAGATTTTATTGTCATATGTTGTAAGCACTTCCTACTGTTCATGTACCTTACTGGTTTGAAGCTCAAGCTTTTCTTACTGAAATTATATACTTTTTTTAATAATGAAATGAGTCATTGGAATGCATTACAATGAAATCTCAATTTTGCATTTTTCTGAAAACCATTAAAAAATAAAGGAGAGGTACATGAAGCAAAAAAATCCAATGTAAAAATAATGCTTTTATATCTGTATCACATTGAAATTGTTTGTTTCACTGTGACAATTACATTGAGCATTGTAGAAGGGGAGCCCGTGATGCTAATTGGGTAGTTACTCGAGCGTCGTCAGGACCTATTAGATTTTGTAGTTTAGATAATAAGAAGAATAAAAAGTTACATAATGTTTCCTTTCAGTGGTGGGGGAAGCGTATACAGACCTTCAAAGATGTTAAAAAAAAACCACTTACATGGAGATACTTAAGTGCGTCAGATATTGATAGTTTAGATGCCCCAGCGTGTCTTTGATACCAAAGGTATGTTCATCTGCCGACTTGCGTAGTGGGGGTGGCCATCCGGAAGGGCAGAAAATAGAAAAAAAAAAATGTATTTTGTCAAGCGCATCAGATATTCAGAGGGGATGTTAAGTGAACCCTAAAAATGCTCCCATTCAAAAGACTGACGTTTCGGAAGTGACGCAAGCTCATAGGGAATTTTTGAAAATGCAAAAAAAAAAATCGCCACATTGAAATACTCGAGCGTGTCAGATTTTGATACAGAAGGTTTAGCTTGATGTTCCATAGGTAGCCTAAAATCTGACGATTATTTTGAGGGGTATCATTAATCTGACGGCTAGAAAAAAATTATGAATTTTTTTTTCAATGTCCATAAAATGTGACGAATAAAAGCACGTAAAATTATTTAAATATTTACACTTTAATTTATTTAGAAAATAATATAAAATTAAAATACATCTGTTGAAAAAATTATTTTCAATCTTCATCGTCATCCGAAGAATTATCATACTCCAAATCTAATAATTCAATTGGACCTCCAATATTGTCTGCAGTTTTCGTATCTGTAACAGAAAATCGTTATAACCGTTAACACAATTTTATTGATTTCATGAATAACATGTTATCAAAGTATTAAAAAGAAATATACCTAAATCTGAAGTTTCGTCAATAACTGGTGTTATGACATCTTCGTATGCATCAGGTAACTGATTGCCAACAAACCAAGTCATTTGAAATTTTCCATCAACATTTGTCCACCCGTAATCTGTTGGTGACATGTCAATCATAGTTTTATTGTGTGCATTTCTCCACAAGCATACAATATACTTCATTCGCAATAAGAGCTGCTGTAGCTCAGATTGGCAAGTAGGCAAGTAACAAGCATCGTATTTACGGACGTTCAGTGAGAAAGGTTGCAACGTATCTGACACTTTGTAGGTCTTATTAAAGATTTCTATTCTTGCAAGGTTGACATCAGCTAATTTTTTCAAACCATACAAGTGGCAGATAAAAGATTGTAAAATGTCAAAAGAATCTTCTATATTATGATCCTCTGACCCTATATCGGCAGATGTCTTCTGAAAAACATTTGAACCCATAAAAATTTGCAGATTTTTTTTTTTTTTTTTGCCTTGTCTGTAAAGTGCCAGATTTTAATCGCATCCTGTTAGCGCGTGAAGAGCTGGTAGCGCTAGCGAAATTATTGGGCCGGGCTTAGCATAAAGAGCAGATACGTCAATATAACGGCGTGCATTCTGAACTCCAAGATCCATCCATATTTTCACCGATGCTTGGAGATGTCCTATATTGACCAACATGATGACAACAATATCTGTGTCTGAAGTTCTGATTGTAGCTGTAGAATCGTCTTTTATTTGACTTGCCAAAAATACAATTTTTGTATCTGCTTCTTCATTATCAGGACATGAGAGTTCATGGTCGATTGTTCAGGTAACTTTATTATGTAACTGAATATACATAACACAGATGAATTGTTTCGTTACTAATAATAGTAGCCATCTCCTGATCAGCTCAATGATGAATTAAAAACTTGACAAAAGCTTCTTTGAATTTGATATTTCTTAATTCTTTCTGAAAATTTGCTGTTCTTGTTTATTGAGGACCAAAGATGTAGAACTCCTTGTCATCTACACTAACTCGAAGAGCGTGCTCGTTATCTTTGATCGAGCTATTGTTGCACGCTCTAATTTTCATTGACGATCTTTATTGCTTTGGTTCGTATTTTTATTGCTTTGGATGGTATTTTTATTACTTCGGCTCATGGAAATTGGCAGATTATATTTTTTTTGTGATTCTTGCATCATTTCCTTCAAAATAACAAAAATTCAACCATGCTCAAGAATGTCACGACAACTTTTTTTTTTTTTTTTTTTTTTTTTTTTCAATTTTGTAACCCTCCTACTCCTTTACGTTACATTCAAATCGTCAGATTTTCTGAATGTACACTTTTTAGCTAGTAATCAACCTACCTTATCTTAATCTGATTCGCTTTAGTATTTCTGACGATCAATTTTTTTTTACTAATCTGATGAGCTACCCTTGACGCAGGTCCCTACATACAGGACTTATATATGGTGGAGGTACTCAACATGATGCAAGGTACCCCCCCCCTATGTTCATCTGACGCGCTCAAGTAAATCCCCAAGAACACCATGGGCTCCCCTACAATTGTGAGCTTGTCTGATCTCAAGCAAGTTTTATTTTCAGAAAATAAAACTTGTTTGTGAACAGAATATTATAGTGTGTATTTATATTTGTAATAAAAATTTGAAGTGGGTTTGTATTTTTTGCATCTTAAAAAATTATGTTAAATATTTATATTATAAAGTTTGTTCATTAAAAAATAGTTATCTTAAGTTCATTGTTGTATGAATAATTTGTAACCAGGAAGTTTATAAATTAGCTTTTCAAAGTATGATCTATTTTATTTTTATAATATCAAATATCAGGTTTTTCTACTAAAATATTGTATATACGATTGCAGAATTGTTTTATGCTTATTAAAAAGGATTGTATCATTTGTTGATTTCTGGATATAAAATAATAGCATTTAGTTGAGACATTATCTCTAGAAATAATAATGAATTTTGGTTGAAAATATGCTGAGTAATTATTTCACAGTGGGGGTTTCAATTTCATATTGCTGCATTTCTTTGAATAACTCAAATTTAAGTGTTAGATGCAACAACTGGGAAATACTTCCCAATTCAAAGTATAGTCAGCTATAGGATTTTTTTTTTCAATTTTATTGATGAATTTATTGAGAAGAGAGCGTGAAGAAGAAAGAATAACTTTTTTTTATTTCAGAAACAAAACAGGCATAGTCATGACACTAGGAATAAAAATATAAATTCCTTATCTAACTTTTCTAAGGTAGAGGAATTTAAATTCACCATTTTAGAATATAGCAAATTTTTACCGAACAATTTTTATTTCATCAAGTGTTCAATTTTATTAGGAAACATTTGAAAAATTTATTATTTTTTCTTCATCATCAAGTTGGATTTTCATGTATTTATATGAAATATAATTGTCCAACTTCAATGGTGTCAAACTTTCTATTTCAGTGTTTCCCAATTACTGATCTATGGACTGGTACCAGTCCACCAGACTTTACTGCCAGTCCTTGTTAATAATTATTCATATATAATCAATATTCAAATATATCTAACAAAAATTATATCTGTATAACACTTATTTAGTAATTAAGTAGATTATATGACATTTATTGATTTTGGCTAAACTTAGTCATCAAATATTTTTCCTATATTTTGCCAGTCCAAAGATATAAAAAGGTTGGGGAAAACTGTTCATATTAATGGAAAGCAATTTCCTAAAATTTAAATCTTTTGTTTATTTGCTTGAATTTTAAATATCATGCATTTTATATAGATATAAAGTATCTCATCATCTGCTTCTTTTCTTACAAATCATAACCTGCCATTATATATTTTTCTATCATGAAATGTATATTGCCTTCATCAAAATGTATTTATTGTGAGTTATTTAATGTAGGCTCTAAATCAGAATTTATTTTTGGATAGAGCCGATGTACATCGATTTTTTACTCAAAAAAGAAATTAATTAACATAGGTTGATTGAATCTAGAATGTAGCACAAAGGAGTTACATGGAAAACTTATGTTGATATTTTTTGTAATGTGACTCATATGGTTGTAATCTTTCATTTTTATTCAAGCAAAATTAATTATACCATACTTCAATCATAAATATGTAATTCATTTATATTTGTAATAAAAAGTATTGGCAGAGTGCTGAATTTCACATTTTCTGTAGCTTTTGACTACAACAAAAGAATACAGTAAACAATGATGCTTTTATAAATTAATTGCTGTATTCCCCCCCCCCACACACACACACACTCACATTCTTGAATATATATATATATATATATATATATATATGAGGGCAGATCAAAAAGTAAGTTGCGCTTCCAAGTTATGTCCATTTATTAAATAACCTATACAAAAGCAACACGGCTATGACAGCATACAATGTAAGTTCACTTTTTCACATAGTTCCCAAGAGACTTTAAACATTTCTCCGAACGGACAAGCAACTTTTCGATTCCGGATGCATAGAAATCTCCTCCAGCACTATGTAACCACACGGAGACAGCTGCTTTCACCTCCTGATATTTTCAGAATCGTTGTCTACCGATATCCTTTTTGACCTTACTGAAAACATGGAAATCAGATGGCACAGTGATTGCATCCACACGGTCACCATTTGCAATGGTATTGGACTTGCGGGCCTGCCTTCGCAATATTTGTGTGTGATATCTATGCATCCAGCTTCAAATTGTTGATACCACTTTACAATATCTTGCCAAGAAATTTCACACTCATTATATACAGTATTGATTTCATGATGAGCGTCCATGCAATTAATTCATTTGTCTCCTATGGGCCAAATGGATTAATTGCACGGGTTAATAGAAATCTGATTGTTGCATGCACCTCCAATTTGAAGTGAACATCCAGTTGATGCACCACTGATTTTAGCCCACTATCCACACACAAGATGGGAAACCACACCAAACTTCTTTAATCGGATGTCTGAGCAGTTAATGTCCCTTTCTCTGCATTGCCCAAGATTACGACACACAGCATGCTCTTGCGGCGAGTTACTGCAACTTACTTTTTGATCTGCATACGTAAATCTACATACTAGGGGATAAAGGCTGTTGGAGAGACAATTACAGTGGGCTCTAGAAAAAAACATTTGACACAAGTATGTCTACACACAGTATATTTAATCTTTGCCCACTTAAAAAATAACTATATTCAAATTTTATTATATACCAATCATTTCTGACCAATGACTTCTGACAAACTTTTACATTTGTTTCAAAAATGTTATATAGTGATGGGTAGTTTAAATAATAAGTAAAATATTAAGAATTAAATATTTATTTTTAAATTTAAAAGATAGGAATTAAGTTTGATGAGGGGGAGGGGGGGTAACAAGATGGCTCTGTAAAAATTTATGAAAATGGCTATTTTTATAGTTTTTTTTTAACCAGCTTCCCATAATGATAGAAATGCAACTTGGGTTTTAAAAAATCGAGTGATCTTTAACTATATATGCTCATTTTTTCAAGTCACTATTGATAAAACTGTATTTTTCAATAAATTTATAATTTGATGTACCCATTTGGGAACATTGATCTGTAAAAGGTTAAGAAGTATCCAGAAAAAATAAGCAGTTGAAAGTACAATTTTTTAAAAAGTTTTGAAGCCGATTGTATGCCTCAGAGTACAATCGGCTTTCTTCGCTGGCGCCCTGGCCTGAACCTCGGCGACGGCGTGGTACAAATACCCGGCGGTGCAGACCTCTAGCATTGGGATAGAATTGCTGGAACAAAGGCAATCTATTGAGCAATTAAAAAGCTTTTTGTTTATTTAATAAAAGTTAACAAATGTTGATTTCTCCAATATCAATAAGAGTATAGCACAGTATTAGCTTACGATATTATTGATATTTTTTAATGTTTATTACTAATGTATTTGAAATTACAGTAGACTCTCGATTAATTTGGATGGTCGGGAAATGCCTCATTCCGGATAATCCAAATTATGCGAGGAATTTTTTTAAAAACTATAGAAACTGTTAAACTTTTATTCAATAGGGCATTAATAATTTAATAAATACAGAAGAAAAGTAATTAATATAAATCCAATACAAAAGAAAAATAATTAATATAAATTATTTAGATTTACAATTGGTACATTAACAAAAAACAAAATAAAAAGTATTTTCCATCACTGTTTTGTGAAGAATGAAATGATACAAATGTTTTTTTTTTTTTTTTTTTTTTTCTTGCTTTTTCGAAGAATTTTTCTACGCAAAATTCTCAGCTTCATTTTTTGGCAGGCTTGCCCCAAATAATTAAGTAACCCCATGATTCAATTGTTCGTCGAGTTACAAGATTTTCTTCGTCACTTCACCCACCATAGTCGAGTGGATAGGTAAATACGACACGTGGCTCAAATGAGAAGGTCATGGGTTATGGCCTAACGCATGGCAATCGATCTAACGATTTAGTATTTTGGTTTTCTCCAGGTATAACGCGAATAAACTTCAGAAACCTCTGAAACGTCCTCCACCCAAACACAATACACAGTTCTTCATCTCTTTAAGGACATTCTACGAAATTCCTTGTTCCTTCTGAACCACAAGCTTCGCAGCATTTCAATTTCGAATCTTCCTCAATCCATTGTTGCACTTTAGTCTTCAATACAGTCTCACTCTCTCAAATCTTTAAGATTTTTCTTTGCAGTCCAGTATTATCGTCGTGTTCTGTAAGAATTTCATTTTCTTCATTAGATAAAATCGACCTCCACAATTAGACTCCCATGGTTCACCCCTTTTCTACATCTTCAGGTTAGTGACATTGTAATGAATGTTGAAAAAAAGGGACCTTTTTCAAAATTTTGCAACTATTTCAATGATTTTGTTATGTGTGCTTTGTTCTACACTAATACTATAAATTCTACACAGGGTGTCCCCCGGCGACTTAAAGGGCGACTTTTGCTAATAATTTAAAGATTAGGCGACTTGGGCAACTTTTTTGATCAAAAAACGTCCTTTTCATACTCTTTTCAAGTTTTGGGCTACGTGTACCTTAATCCAGGCGACTCATTTGAAAATCAGATTTTGATTTTTGTCCTTTTTCTTTTCAAAATTGCTATTAGTCGTTCATCAAACATTCTAATCTATTTTTTTAATCGTTCTATAAAAATGAATGAATTATATGTTCTGTTATACAATGACCGCCCCTCTCCCCACATTATTCCACTAACTCGTCTGAATGACATGGAAATCATGTAATTAAGTGGGAATGGTATTTAACAGTTGCTGGAGAAGGTAAGGAATTGTTCTTGCTCTTACGTTTGTGAGTGATGGGAAAGGCTGATGATCTCAGCGAATTTGAGAGAGGGCAGATTGTAATGGCAAGAAAATTCGGAGCGGGTATCTCCGAAGCTGCACGAATGGTCGGTTGTTCACGATCTGCCGTTGTTAGTATTTTAAAAAGTGGATTATTGGCGGTGAAATCAGCAGTAGACGACAAGATGTTGGGCGTCCATGCATCATCAAAGAAAGAGGACGTCGAAGACTGTCCCTCCTAGTCATGGCCTAGTATAGCAAAATCGGCGGCTGACAGGGACTCAGCTGACAAACACAATACAGTGCAGGTCCAAGTACAAGTGTTTCAGAACACACAATTCAGCGGAAACTGTTGGATATGGAACTGCGGAGCAGAGGTCGCGCTCGTGTGCCTCTGCTTACAAAGCGTCATTGTCAACTACGCCTACAGTAGGCACGGAAACATCGATTCTGTACCTTGGATATGCGCAAGACAGTTTCCTGGTCGGATGAATCCCGGTTTCGAATTCACCACGTCGATGGTCGTGTCAGCGTACGTCGTCTTCCAGGAGAATAGCTGCTCCCCTCTCTCCGCAAGCTCAGAGCTCAAACACCACCATCAGTGTGACCAGATTGAGTAGATTTCTACTTTTTGAGTAGAAAGTCAAATTTTGAGGTCCAGTAGAAAATGTAGTAGATTGCATTTTTGAGCAGATTTAATGTACTCAAAAATGGAATCTACCACAATTTCTACTGCACCACAAAACTTCACTTAAAATCTCCACAAAAAGTAGAAATCTACTCAAACTGGTCACACTGACCACCATGTACCAATATCTCGACTTGTGTGACTTTGTGTGAATGTTGTTGCTTAAATATTTGGTACAACCTGTCTCCAGTTATCTACCAAGAACTCGTGGCATCCATGCCCAGGTGAGTTGCAGCTGTTTTAAAGGGAAAAGGAGGCGCAACGCGTTATTGAGTGGGTGGGTGGTCTTAATGTTTTGGCTCTTCAGAGTATAACGCATGAAGTTTTATAAGTTATCATTTTATCCATTCCTTCTTAAATGAAGCTAAATGACTTATGTTTATTTCTTAACTACAAAATCATGCTAAAATGCTACTATTTTGGCAACTAAAATGAAGAAAGTGGCTACTAAACTGGCGACTTTTTATGTCACTCAGGCTACTAATGATACTATTTTCACTGATATTGGTGGACATCCTGAAATTCATCCTAGCTTAGTTTGTATTGATAAAGTTTGGTGATTTGGAACAGATTTAAAATGCTATTCTGAAAAGTACTTCCTTGTGTAATTGGCCAATATGAAAAGTTCTATTATGACTATAGAACATTTCTTATTTATTTTCAACCACTTCACAAAAATTTTACTCAAATACAAAAATTTTCAATCAGTATTTATTGCATAATCTTCCATGAATGTTCTTTCTACATAAATGTAGTTCTAAAAAACTATGCTTAATGTACACACCCCTGAAAAAAGTATTGAAGTAATAGCCAAATTTCTTATTTTAGTTTTGCTAATAACTATAGTTTTGGGGGAAAACCACAAAAAATTTAAAGAAACAAAATTAGGGAGAAATATGAGAGGTTATAATGTATGATATGATTAACTTTTATGTGGAGAATAATATTTTAGAGATGAAACTGATCTAAGAAATTTAACTTGCATTCAAATACTTTTTTGAGAGGGCGTACTGTACTCAAGAACAATTATAAAAGTAGATAAATTAACCAACAAGTACAAACAAGACAAAAACAAAAACTTTGTAATTTTTTTAATAAAATCGTAGACAAAACTGATTGATCCGTTGGTGCATGCAATGCATTTTTGCTAGTTATTCCATCTACATGAGATTACTTTGCTTTTTAGAATGTGACCTTTTAAAAAATAGTTTATTCATCATTCTTTTAAGTTAGTGCCATTTTTTCAAGATTTTGCATAATGATCATAGCATGTATATCCTTGAACACCTTTTTCACATTGTCTGTGTCTGTAGCCACTGTATAATGCCAGTAGCAGACTTTGCTCTTGGAATTTTTTCTGTAGTCTGAGAATAGTGCTTCATTGCTTCTATTAGGTGAAGATGTGGTTGCAGGCTGTTTAGTTTCTCTCTGGAATGTAGATAAAGATTAAAACTTTTATATATTAAAACTCTATTTGTTTCAACTGCAAGGATATTACTGCATTGCATAGAGCATTAGAGATGAAGAAGTTGACCAGTCAAAATATTCAAGGCCTATCAATTTACAGCTATTTTAGTGGTATGTTCGCTTGCAAAATATCAGTAGTTAACATGCTTTTTTTTATTGCTGCAAAGTACGATTTCTTTGTAAAGTTGTTCATTTTAACTTTAATTAATTTTCCAAAATTATGTTGACTGAATCTCACTAATTGGAGCAACAGCCACAAGAATAAGGTGTATTCGGCAACAAGATTTAAAAGCCATAATACGAATTTTTTCAATAAATTATAATTGAAGAATATTAGCAATATTTCTGCACTGATATATCCAGTATTTCTGAACTGCAACTGTGTCCTGTGCCCCTTGTCAAATCATTCAGGTTACATCTCTAATACACTGTCTACCAATAAGTATTTGGACACCTATGCAAATGACGATATCTGCGGTCCTGGGGTACGCCACGGCTTCCGCCGGTATATATCGTGTAGAAAACAGCATCGGCATTAGTCGCATGCAAGATGCAGCGCAGTTCGGAGCTCTCTGATTTCGAGAAAGGTATAATAATCGGGTATCACAAATGTGGCCTATCCTTAAGGGACATATCTAGCGATCTGAAGTACCCAAAATCGACAGTGGCCTATGTGATTAAGAAGTGGAAGGTGAGCGGTGATTGTCGGAATGTGCCCCGAGTCGGCAGACCAACGAAACTGGGAGATAGAGACCGACGAGTGCTGTCCAGAGAAATTCGGAAGAACCGCACCCAACCGATGGCCCTCATCCGCGAGGAGTTTCAACAGGCATCCGGGAGTATTGTTTCAATGAATACCATCCGTAAGGAAGCACATCTGCTTGGTTTTCATGGTCGTGCTGCTGCCCATAAGCCTTTGATCACAAAGTCCAACCGCGCTGCTCGGTTAATGTGGTGCAAAGCACATCGAAATTGGACCGTAGATCAGTGGAAACGGGTTCTTTGGAGCGACGAATCAAGGTTCACCCTTTACCGTTCGGATGGCAGGGTCTGGGTCTGGCGTCTGCCTGGAGAACGTCTCCTGCCAGAATGCATTGTGCCAACAGTCAAGTTCGGCGGAGGTGGAATTATGGTCTGGGGTGTTTCTCCTGGTATGGACTGGGACCCTTGGTCCCCATTCATGGTAAGCTCAACGCCGATGCCTACTGCACTATTTTGGATGACAATGTGCTTCCTACGTTGTGGCAGTTTTACGGGTTGGACCCCTGTTACTTTCAGGACGACAATGCCAGTTGTCATGTTTCGAGGTTAACCAAGGCTTGGTATGGTGCCAATGGAGTTCATCGAATGGACTGGCCTGCCCAGAGCCCAGACCTGAACCCTATCGAGAACCTCTGGGACGAGTTGGATCGCCGAATTAAGGGGTGCACTACTCGTCCAAAATCGGTGAAGGAACTTCTATGTCTACTCCAACCCGAGTGGAAGACAATACCACTAGCTGTAATACAAAGACTTGTGGAAAGTATACCCCGGAGGGTTCACGCTGTAATTGCCTCTCGTAGAGGCTCTACCAACTATTGATTTTGAATAAAGTTCGTTTTTCTTTTCTATCACAGGTGTCCAAATACTTATTGGTAGACAGTGTATATTAAACGAATAAGGTTGTTATTCTCTCTCTGAATAGAATTCAATGATAAAGATAATCAATGTCGAAAAACTTTGCCGAAAATAGTTGAGTTTTTTCAGTGTTTGGAGAACACATGCAGATTGTAGTACAGTACAGTGGGTGGCCAAATTATTATACTCAAATGATTTTTATGAAGTACATTTATTTTACTCAAACTTTTCAAGAAATTCTTGTAGTTTTAATCCATTTATCTGAACTTTTTTCTACATTTTATAAGTTGGTAACACGTAAAAAATTAATAATTTGGAAATGGCAAGGAGACAATTCATGTTTGGTGGGCGCGACACGAAGTCACGTAAGACTGTAATATTATATTTTTATAGAAGGAAACTGTTTTGATTCGAGGTGAGTTTCATTATTCATTTATTTCTGAATTATTAATAGTAGAAATGAAATATTTTTATTATTATTATTATTATAAGTTTGTTTTTAGACTTTTATTATCCTAACCTCAAATATCGCAAATTTTCGCCATGGGGAAGTCTGCAGACATTTCGTCTTAGAAAAAGTCACAGATAAGATCAGTTTTAAAACACACCAATCAATCTCGAGGGAAAGCACCGGAACTATTTTTTTGATATCTAGTGTTTCACATTTTGCAGTCCGAAATATACAGAAAGTGCCAGATGAGGATGAGCCGCTGTTATTAAAAAGTAGTGGCAAATATGCGAGAAAACATCCAATTTCGCAACTCCTCGAATTGTGAGGGAAATTAGGTCTACAATTATAGAGAATCATAGGAAGCCTCAAATTATAAAAACCTTGTTAGACGTCTCCGGCATGAGATTATCCGACAAAACGTTACGAGGAAGTTTGAAACTACTGAATTTCAATTGTTGTCGACCAAACAATAAGCCTATTGACCAAGATGGTGTTTTCTAAACGAGTAGCACTTTCTAAACTGTATAAACATTGGAGTGTAGAATACTGGGAGAAGCTGAATCTGTCATATATGAAATGAATTTTTTTCAATTATGATAGGAAAATTTTCACCTTACATAATACTATAACAGATATTTTAGATTTGTTATTCCGACGACTCGTTTATTCAGATACTTCAGGACAATTTTCAGCTTGTTCATCGCAGGGCTCATGAAAAATAGGATGAAAGCTGCATAGTTGAAAAAGTGAAACATTCTCTGTCCGTTGTGATATGGGGATATTAGCTCAAAGAGGAATGGTCGACTGCATTGCTTTGAAGACACTATGTGCCAAAACTAGTATCTGCGAGTTTTGGGAACCTGTCTGCTTCTCGATGTCAATTGTGTCTTATGCAGGATTCAGCATCATGCCATGAAACCAAAAAGTTTTATTAAATTTCTAAAAGATAGAAAATATAACCCTTTTGTATTTGCCTGACAACTCGTCAGACCTCAACCTGGTCAAAAATGTCCGCAGCCCTAAAAGATAAAATTTTGTAAGATAAAATAACTGCTAACAAAGAAGACTTGATAAAAAAGTATTATTAAAGCGTGGCACTTCCACTTTAAGAAACAGTTAAAAAAATTGCAATGCCACCATACCACAGTGTATACAAAATCTGGTTGCCCAAAAGAATGATTCACTAAATATTGAAATCGTATTTCTATTATTGAATTTATACTGTCCTAAGCTAATAAACTTATAAAAATAAGAACTGAAATGATATTATGAGTTCAATAGTAAGTTAAACTTTTAAAAACGCTTGAAAGATAAAATGTTTTTGGCACAGCTGGCTGTGCAGCCATGATATAATAATTTCCCAGACAGCACATAAGCTTAAATCAAGCTTGACATTTCTTTGAATTTGACGTATTAATACAAGCTTGACAGTTCAATTCATTTTAAGCTTGTAGCAAGCTTGGAGATTACAAAAAAAATGAGTCAGCAAATATTTCCCCGCCGAATTTAAGTCATTTGAACTGTCAAGCTTGAATACAACTTGATTAGGAAAGCCACATCCACATAACAAATAATTTATCATCAGTCATAAATGTACTTGACCATAGAATTTAAAAAAAGATTCTATATTTCCAAATATTGAAATTCTTCAAAATAAAATACAAATATACTACAAAATTGATTTCAAAATCAGTCGTTTGTCTCGATTTTGGCCAATATTGCCCAACATGAGTGTCGCGATATTGAAAGTTTTAAAACGTGTGCTGCTTTTAAGTTTATATTATGCTTATTTCCCTATTAGTAGAGTCTATAAATCACACATAACATTAGTTTAATTTTGATTCATCCCATGGAAAAATAAAAGAAACAGATCGGCATCGGCCAATACTGATCAATCTCGCCAAAAAACGGCGTGACAACCATAACAGTCACTTCAAACTTTAGTCTTGTCACCGCGAGTGAGATTGGGATGATGGTTAAGACGCTGGCTTCCCACACATTAGGTCCCGAGATCGATCTCAGCCGCAGGCGCTAGACGGAAAAATAACTTGAGGTTTCAGCGTAGAGGGGAAAATGCGTGAAAAAATAAAATATATGAGGCGAGTTCGCCGACCAGTGCCCCATGTATTAAGAATTTTTTCTTTTTGGAAAATTTTTAAGTTTGAATTAAGCTTGCTATGTCAAGCTTAATGCAAGTTGGGCAAGTGTAAACTTGAACACTTGATTCAAGCTTGCATTAAGCTTACATGCTTGAAATTTTCAAGCTTAATTCAAGTTTATTGACTTGATAAATCAAGCTTACTGCAAGTTTGATGCAAATTTGCTGTGTTGTCTGGTTTAGACCCCCCACTGTATATGCACTGTGGCGGGAGCCGATTTAGAACCCGAGAACTCCTCGTGCTAGAATGAGGCGCAATCCAGCTGAGCCAAAAGGTACCCATTAGACAGACCTTCAATTGCCGGGTGTTGTGTGCGCGTAGGCGATCACGTGCCGTCACACTACTCCACTCCTGGAGAGTCAGTCGGAGGCTGATGAACGATATTTCAAGCGTTATGAAATGTTGCCATTCGTTGTGGACTTTGTGAGATCGCTGCCGCTCTTTGCGGACTTTGAAAGAGCCGAGAGAGATGGGAGAGGTCGATACTGGCGCCATCTGTCGTTACTGGCTAGAAGGAGAATACGTGTTCGTTGTCCGGATCATGAATGTAGTGAAAGCGTGAGGCGGGAGCCGGTTTAGAACCCGAGAACTCCACGTAGTAGAATGAGGCGTAATCCAGCCGAGCCAAAAGTTACCGATCTTCAATTCCCCGGTATTGTGTGCGCGGGGGCGATCTCGTGCCGCCACACTGCCGCGGTGCGTACTCTCTTGACAAATTCCATGGCTTTGAACCATCTATGCCCGCACAATAACCGCTAACTGGCCAAAGCGATATTGAACCGGTTTCTTGGATTGCATTGAAACTAATCAGTACGCTTCCGCCAGTATGTGGGTATTTCTTACAACACACCCGACATTAGCAACCTAAACACTAAACAATTATAAAAAACTTTGAACACAAACATGGTCAAATTGTTTAGCAGTATTTTATTTTTTTTTTTTCCTTATTGGTCATTAATTTTGGTGAAGTGTAGTAGGAGTGCAAAAATCAAATATGAGCAAATTTCAAATCAATTTTGATTGTTGCTGAAAAAATATTTAAAATGTCTTTAAAATATTTTAAAAATAAATTAGTGATGATTTTTAAAATAAATGAATGCTTTACGTGGTATAAATATAATTTTTAACACTGATTGTCTTGTTCATGATACTATAAATTAATTATTGTGGCCAATTATATTTTAAAATGGTAAAGTACCGTGTGTCCAAAATTAAACGACCCTATTTTAAAGTTGTCTACAGGCGAAACTATAGTTGAGAAAATTATGAAATTTTGTGTAGGACATAACAAAGTTATGGGAATTTGTTTGAGTGAATAAAAAAATTAGTTCAAATATTCGCCACCAGAAGGACACTTTCCTGATCCATGTCCTACCCGGTCCTCATCCCTCAATCCATGCGACTTTTGGCTTTGGAGGAGTTTGAAACATTTGGTAATCGTGCTAATCCAAGATCTTTGACTAATCTTAAAGAAAAGAAAGCATTTCACAACATGTTTGTAACATTTCCCTGAACACATTGCGGTCAGATGTGGAATAACACGCTCTCTTACGATTCGATGTGGTATCTGACAATGATGGTCGTCATGTCGAACACAATGTTTGTAAACTATCATAAACGTATGCTAAATGTGTAATTAATTTTTTTAAAAAGACCCTGGTTGCGTACATTTGAACAATTTTTTTTATTATTATTATTCGCTCAAAGAAATTCCCATACCTCTATTATGTCCTACACAAAATTTGATAAGTTTCTCAATAATAGTTTCGTCTGTAGGCATAGGGATGGACGCGAGACGACTTTTTGCGAGACGAGACAGAGATATACAGCTTTTTTGCGAGACGAGACACACATTTTTAGCATTATGATATAGGGATATTTGCGAGACGAGACAAAGCTTTTCGGCTGTTTTGCGAGACGCGAGACGCCAATTTTTCGTCTCGCGTCCATCCCTATGTAGGCAACTTAAAAATAATGTCGTTTAATTTCGGACACCTGTATTTCAATTCTTAGATAAAAAATTAATGTCGCAAATGATATTTTAGTAATACAGGGTGTGTCTACTAAATTTCTGAAAGTCAAGTTTCTGACTTTTTTTGGACTTTTTGTAGCTTTCAGAAAAAATTTCTTGACCATACATGCAGTTTACTTTAGGAAATCCCCCAACAGTATATGCCCTTTTTTTACTGTAGTATTTTTTAAAACTTACTTGAAATAAATTTTTAATTGTAATACAATTATTGATGTGCTTAAGTTAGATAGAAAAACAAATTACAATGAGTTTCAAGTAATATACTATAGTTAGTTCAGATTTCACTAATATGACCAATACTACTTGTGTTATAGGTGGTACTTATGAAATATATCTAAATGACAATATTAAATGCAGATGCCGAATATCAAAGAAATTTCATCTTTTAGTCTACCATACTTCAAATCTGCAAGAATAAAGAACAATACTAGTCAAAATTTCTATATTTTATCACTGATCATAGACAGATAGCTTTTTGGCTCTTCTGTCACTAGAAACACCTCACCACAGAATGTGAAACAGGTGGGAGCACCAGATACCACACAAACATCCTGAATCATTCATTCTATTTAAACACAAATAATCATTATCAGCATTTTTCACTCTCTAAACTCCAAAGAGATTTTTAAAAATAGGAACTGACAAGAAATTTGTAGATGAAGGAAAATGTATAATTTTAGAGAATTTTGCTGACCCATTTTACATTTTACAGGCTCTTTCTAGACTTTCCTGACCGATTCCCAATTTTCCTGACATTTTCCAGACTTTCCTGACAGGTAGACACCCCAAGGGCGGCTCCAGTGAGGGGGCCATAGGGGCCATGGCCCCCTCCGAAATTTTGTCTTACAACTTTAGATTCGCATACTTCACGATTTCACACGTTCAATTTGCATTTTGAACAATTCATAGACCTAAGTAAAAAGTTCGATGGCCCCCTCCGAGAATTCGGTCTGGAGCCGCCATTGAGACACCCTGTATAATATCTTTAATCATATAAAATTGTAATGAATAAATTCTGAAATCTCAGTTTACTTCTATGCCATTATATTTCAAATTATTTTTAGCTCATAAAAGTGTTTGAAGAACTTACCATAAACATATCTTTTATAAAACTGCGAGCTTTTTCATACTCTGTTGATATACCAGGATCTACAGTAAAAATATGAAAATTTCTTGTAAATATATGATAATAATTCCTACTAATCTTGTAAATATGTGATAATAATATGATAAGTCTGTTACAGTTGAACGTTGATTATGTGAATGGAATCTAAGCTCAAGGCCTTACATATATTGTAGAAATATGATTATATAAATTAAACCACAAAAGCATTCAGTAGATAACTTTCTATATTTTGTTTTATAGATTTTTCAAAAAGGCATATAGTAACTAGGCCGTAGAGATTCTGACTGAAATTTAGAAAGAAGAAATTCAACGATTTTTACCATTTGGAGTGTACTGGGAATATTCTGGAAAATAGTCACTAAGTATGGCGCCCCGTTCAATTTTCTCTTGCAGAATGTCTTGTTTATTTAAAAACAAGATAAACCCAGATTCTTTCAAAAATCTGAAAAAGGCAGAAATTAATAATAAAACTATAATAAAAACTAGTAGATATGAGCGTTGTTAAAGGGCAAATAAAAAAGTTATTGAAAAAAAATTAATTGCACCTTGATGAAATATTTTATTAGCAATTGATTAAAATAATGACTAAGTCTGAAAAAAAAAGGAATTAGATTGGCACAGCATTTTACACATGTCCAACCCCCTCGTGGGCACTGGCACCCCTCTTTCCATAGTCTATCCAGGTTCACGACAACAACAACAACAACAGCATTTTACACGAAAGCACAAAACACTGCGCCAAAAAAGACCTATGATATAGGAAGTAATGATAAACGCAGAAAAAGATATTCTGTCTTCGGAGTGAGCAGGTTAACTATTCCCTATTTCATTAGTGATGCATGAAAAATAAATCATGCTTAGCTCATCAATTATAATACACTTTTTAACATAAACTTTGCAATCAAATAAGATTGTGTTGGAAAATGTTTTGGAATCGATGCGCAATGTGTACGGGTTCGGTGCATAATTTATAATTCGGGCTTTAATTTTATTAATCTTAAAGAAAGGCGAACATATATTGTTTTTTATTCTTCCCACCCTCCTTTAATAGAGGTACCATTGGTAGGGACTCTTATGGAGTGCGTATAACTTGAGAATATTTGCCTTTTTTTTTTTTTTAAAGGATCACTTGCCGATTAGGCATTCGCCACTACAACGGTCCGAAATATTGACCATTTTATTGAGAGGTTACCTATACTAGACGGCTTTTTTACTTCTAAGGATTGAAAAACTGCATACTGCACCCAGATATCTTGAAATTCTTTTCAAAATTTGTTGGCATTCGTATACAGTAAAACCTCGATCTGTCGTTCCCGTATTAATCGTTTTATTTCTATGGTCCCTGCAAAAATTGTATTTAAATAACGTAAACAGAACCGCGTGTACCGTTCGTCCAAACCTCGTTTTCCGCATCTATCGTTGTAAAAGTTTTCTCCTGATGGAAATTAAATAAAGTGCATCCATATAGCATATGAATTGTCAAATTAGTTCTTGTGGTCGGCGTCACAACCTATAGGGACGCGAGCACATGCCCCCTCCCCCCCCCCCCCCAGTATTTTTCCTTATTAATCTTAATTTTTGATAAAGATAGGGAAAAGAGAACATATTTTGCCCCCCCCCCTCCCAAATGCCGATGAGGCTGAGCCTACACTCGTGCCAATATGACGCAATAACGGCATTTGAAACTATATGAATTTTTATGTACAAACACGGAAGCACCGGAAAGACCCAGAAAAATTGTGTAAATTTTTAAGATTTTCTGTTTAATTTTTTAAAAAGTGAACGAAAAACACAACATAAAATTGATATTTTAAAAAAATAAATATAGATTTTCTGCAATTTTGATTTTTTGTTACTTCCTTGTACGTAGTATAAGGAAGTAATGTGATACCGAAAAATTTTGGGGGCCAAATTTCGACATAAAAACCGATTTTGACTACCTCTAAATTTAATTAAAAATTTTTTTTCGATGCATCTCATCGTAGGCTAGCATGCACGATCATATTAACGCGTCTGCAACTCATTTTGACCAGTGGCGAGTCTACTGTGGCCAGTTTTTCCATGCCGTCTGTACGTACGTATGTATGTAACTCGCATATCTCAAAAAACTATTGGTCGTAGAATGTTGAGATTTGATATTTAGGATTGTTCTATGATCTAGTTGTGCACCTCCCCTTTTGGTGGCAATCGAATGGATAGTTTATGTACAGGACCGCCCAAAAGATTCGAAATACATTACGCTCTATGGGCCGAAATTCATTAAACTCGCCTAACTCAAAAGCTATTAGGCGTAGAATGTCGAAACTTCAGATTTTGGATAGTTGTAACATCTAGTTGTGCACCTCCCCTTTTGGTTCCATTCGACTGGATAGTTTATCTACAGGACTGCCCAAAACATTCCAAATACAGTACACTCAATGGGCCGAAATTCATTAAACTCGCATATCTCAAAAACTGTTAGGCGTTGAATGTTGAAACTTTATATTTAGGATTGTTGTAACATCTAGTTGTGCACCTCCCCTTTCGGCTCCATTCGACTGAATAATTTATGTACAGGACCGCCCAAAAGATTCGAAATACATTACGCTCTATGGGCCGAAATTCATCAAAGAGTTTTTTAGAGGTATTGGGATATTTCAAATGACTCAGAAGTGATATATGCTGTAAAGAGTTAGAAAATGAATTTCTCCATTAAAAAAAGTGTCTTTATCATTTATAGTTCTGCAACAGGAACACTCAAAAGATTTCCAATACATTACGGTCAATAGCAATTTTAGGGGCATTCATCCATTTCAAGCACAATACCGTCCTACCACATAAGTTAGGTAATGGTCCGACCACGGTCACGTGCCTCCCTCAAGAACTATGCCAAAAGTCGCCAAGCGTGGCGACTTTTGGTGTACGTGTGTGCATATTTAACTCTCAAATCTCAAAAACTATTATGAAATTTCATATATAAGAATGTTGTAACATCTAGTTGTGCATCTCGATTTTTGGTTCGAATCTACTGGAGAGTTTATTTACAGGACCACCAAAAAGAGTTTCAGTACCTTAATGTCTATGGACATCTTCATTATAATACAACTGTAGACAGTCATTGTTTGGTACATGCCCAAAATCTCGCCGTCTGTCCTCGACCTTGGCGAGTTTTGGCGAAATATCGCCAAATTTGGCGATAGTCAGTCATTTGGTCCATGCCCAAAGTATCGCCATTTGTCATCGTTCTTGGCGAGTTTTGGCGAAATATCGCCAAATTTGGCGATAATCTGTCATTGTTTGTTTTATGCTTAAAGTCTCGCCAAATGTTGTCGACATTGACGAGTTTCGCCGAAATATCGCCAAATTTGGCGCCAAAAATTATTTCCTATTTTGTATAACTCTAAAACTTTAACCCGTAGATTTTTTAACTTTGTATTTAGAACTATTGTAATATCTAACTGTTTTCAATATCTTTTTTGACAGCAATCGACTGAGAATTTATTTACATGGTGAGCCAAATGACTTTGAATACATTGAGGTGTATAGATGCATTCAATTCATTGAAAATCTGTGGTCAATGACTACTTTGGCTATCCCCAAAATCTCGCTGACTATCTCAAGTTTGTCGGCTTTTGGTGAAATATCGCCAAATAAAGTGTCAGAAGGAAATCTTTCAAATTGAACTCAGCTTGGCGATATCGAAATATTTGGCTAGAAATCGCTAAACCTTACTATTATTGATATTTAATCTCTTTCAAACAAATACACTGCTGGCCACCCAAATTGCAACACCAAGAAAAACAAGAGATATCACAACAAAATTTATTGTGTAGATAACATGTTGACCAAGTAACAAATGATTAAATTTACAGCATTCTATGAAGCGTGGTTCCTGCCAAAATCAGTACCCAGAGTAGCCGCCGTTGTTGGAGATCACAGCTGCCACACGCCTCGGCATTGATTCAAAGAGACTTTGAATGTGTTCTTGGGGTACAGCAGACCAAGCAGCTTCCACACGTTGCCAAAGTTGATCTGGTGTGACAGCTGGGGATGAACTCTGGGTCAGTCGTTGACAACCATGGACCACATGTTTTCTATCGGCGAAAGATCCGGAGAGCGCGCCGGCCAGGGAAGCAATTCAATCTGGTGATTGACGAAGAACCCTTGGACAATGCGTGCCACGTGTGGCCGTGCATTATCCTGCTGAAATATGGCTGTTGGCAAGCCCTGAAGGTAAGAAAGGACAACTGGCTCCAACACCTCGGAGATGTAGCGCTGGCTGGTTAAAGTACCGGCAATGCGTACTAGAGGAGTGCGAGAGAGATATCCGATACCGCCCCATACCATAATACCCGGTGCAGGACCAGTGTGACGGTGCATAATGCAGCTGTTCAGCATCCTCTCTCCACGGTGTCTCCAGACTCGAATCCGACCGTCGTGGTGTTGCATACAGAAGCGTGACTCGTCAGTAAAGAGAATTTCATTCCATTCTGTCGTCCACATCCTTCTTTCATCGCACCATTGGCGGCGGAGACGTCTGTGGTTCCGCGTCAGAGGTAGACAAAGCAACGGACGTCTTGCGGACAGACCATTCTGCTGTAAACGACGTCGAATGGTACGCGCAGACACTGGATGATGCGTTACAGACTGAATCTGCTGTGATATGGTTCGTGATGTGACTGAGCGGTCCGTCACTGCCATGCGTACAATCTGCCTGTCATCACGTGACGTGGTGCACTGAGGTCGATGCGGTCGATCACGTCTGTCCGTCGTACCCTCCTGCACCCAACGATCACATATCCGCATCACAGTTGTTTGGTTTCGTCCAATACGACGACCGATTTCCCTGAAAGATAACCCACAATCTCGGTATGCCACTATCCTTCCTCTGTCAAACTCGGATACTTGATCAAAAGATGATCGTTGTTTCCTACGAGGCATAATTTATCGTTTTTTTGAAAAAAAAGCAAGAAAAACACAATTGCTGTACTTGAAACCGTCGAAATCTCCAAGCCTTAAATAGCGCTTTGAGGTGGCGCCACAGGCGCGCTTGATGTGCGTCTGCGCTGAAATTCTAATCATTTGCATATCTCACCTCAGCTAATGCATGTTGTAAATTTCATATTATTTGCATGCTTCCTTCAGGGTGTTGCATTTACGATGGCCAGCAGTGTAAATTTAGAGGAAGTGCGTCGAAAATATTTTTGATCTAATGGACGTGCAAGGAAGTCATGTGTTGGACACATCAGATTTTTTTACGATTTGGTAGTATTTTAGTATTTATTAGTCTTCAGTGAGTGTAATGGTGTATAAGCCTTGTTTTCTTTTTTTCGTATTTCGATTATAACCCGCATTCTTTGTTTTGTTTTGTTTTTTAAACAAACGATAGATCGAGATTCTCCGTATTTATTTTACATTCAAAACCAACAGTACCGACTTCTCCAGACATCGTGGAAGAGCGAGAGGGCTTCGTTGAGCCTGTTCGTAGAGTTGTCCTCTCGGAGAGTCATGTCGAAACCGGAGGTGGCAACGAGGAACAGCACCGCAGTGATGCCGTCAAACACCTGGATCCACTTGCGTCTTTCTCCCCGTTGTCCGCCGACGTCGAACATCCTAAGCATGGAGAAAAAGAAACGTCTAAATCGTCCGAAACGCATCGATTATAAAAACGCATTCGTTATCAAAGTGGTACCCCAAACTTATGGGATTGGTGGGACCGATGAATTTTGCATATGAATATGTACGTACAAATTATTTTTAACTGCGACCGGAGGCTAGAGAAAACTATAATTTAGAAAAAAAAAATGTTTAACAAAATCTTTAATAATACGTATGTATAACAAGTTATATAATTGATATCATAAACCGAAGTTATTTTGGAAGTAAACAAAAGACGAATAGACGAGACTGCAAATTGTGTATCTCCGGGTTCACATAGATCGAGATTTAGTACATTTTTTTTTATTTTTACTATGGTCTCCGAAAAAATGATACTGCGTGAAATGATACTTGGGAGTAGTATAGACATTAGAAAATAAGTAGTATAGACAACTAAAGAAATACTGCGTTTTATTACTCAAAATCCAATTCAGAATGAAAATTTGTAATTTAGTCTATTTGATTAGGACAAAACTATACGCTGAATATCTGCCTAAGGGGGAGATGCCTTAGGCGGGGACATCTTAAGGGGTTCTGTCCATGTTACATATGGAGAAAATCGTCCAAACTCCAGACCGTCAGATCCACAGTCGCGCGGTAAGCTAGAACAGTACCTACCAGCACACCACCTAACATGTAAAAGTTGGTAGGTGTCACTATGGTAGGTGTCAACCATAGTGACACCTACCAACTTTTACATGTTAGACACCTACCAATATTCTGTTACTGTAAAAGCATTTATTTTTGCGAGCCGTAATTTTCGTGAAAATGAAGGTATCGTTGATTTCGCGAATTTTATATTAATAGAACAGAAAATTGAAAAATTCTGAAACTACCCAAATATAAAACCCTTTTTAGATAAGGTATTCTAAGAAACTTCCTTTTGTCCGAAAAAATCGTCTCCCTTCCCCTCTCCCCTCCTCATTTTGAACGACTTCAAAGAAGTTGGTATCAATATTGTAAGCTGCATTCTATTAGTTGTACTATTGTTTCATATTCAAAAAATCGTTGTTTAGTATTCAAGAAATCGATGTAAGAAAGAAAATTGTCAAGAAAGAGTTTGAACTGGGCAATAAATCATTTAAATTTGAATGAATGAAAAAATTCTGATTTTTTATTATTATTTGAAGCGAAAAGAAAGTAGTTCGCGAGGATTCAATTTTCGCGGTTACGACGGGCTCGCGAAAATTAAAGCCTCGAAAACAAGTGCTTTTATAGTAATTAAGTTTAATTTAAATGCATGCACAAGGTATGTCCAGTAAGTAATAAAGTGGTCTTTTTACCGCTACTCTACCAAGTAGTAGTGCATTCCGTCCACTTCAGCCGTACGAGACTTCTAAAGGCTCATTCACAGCTTGAATAACGGAGTTGTCGTTATTAGAAGCACAGGCGCAACATACTAAGGGCAAGAGGGGGCAATCGCCTCCCAAAAAAATTTCAAGAAAATTCAGATGTCACCTAATTGAAGGTATTTTCTACAATAGAGAAAATTTTGCCTCCCCCCCCCCTCAATGCTGCATGCCAATTTACGCCAATGATTAGAGGGTTCACACTCAGCTTTTGAAAGTTCCTTGCTGGTTCTTAAAAAATTATATTACCATTTATTTATCCCTTAAAAAAATCCATATCTTCAAGGACTGTGAAAAGAGATTGTCGTGCACTTTAAATATGCAAATGACGGACTCAGGGTAGGGGCGATCTCATCTAGCCCCCCCTCCCTCTCCTCCTCTATCCCACGAGAATTCTTAAACCCACTGTTGAACCCATATTTACTTGTTTCGGTGTCATTACTGAAAAGATGCAAAATTAAAATGAAGAAGGGAGCAAAAGATTGATCTATCTCTGAAAAATGATTTTTCATATTTATTGACCTTCCTTTCAAAACGATTTTGGATCCGTAAACGGCATTTTAAATGTTGAGTACACAGCCAAGAAAAGTAAACAACATACCAAAAGTTTTGAACACCCCCTCCGTATTTCTTAGGCACTTTCACTTGAAATTCCACTTTTTGGATTTCGGTTGTTCGTTTCCGGCAGTGTAAAATGTCCTATGAAAAAAGTTAGAGGAAATTAGCTGCTGTATTTGGTTAATTTAAATTACAAATGACACTTATCAGAAACCAGCGCTGCTACGTTAATAGATGAATGCTGAGTTCATTATTAAACATGAGAGAACAAACAGCATACATAAACTCGGCTGTTCGAACCTCGTCAGGGGGAGACCTTCCTGAACCCCCTTGATTTTTTACTTTCATTATTGCCATATTGAAAAAATATTTATTGACTATGTCATTTATCTCTCCTCTTTCGGGTATTTCGCCTGGTAACACTATGAAATTTTTATGATTGTAACCTTTTTATAGAAAAACTAGGGACCAAGGCCCCTAGACTCGCTACGCTCTCTTTTCGTATGAGGCATTTGGTCCCCTAATAAGGCTTATTCATAAAAAAGGCATAATTTCAACAAACAAAACCCAATAGTTGGATCAGATAGAATGTTGCCGAGCTACACATTGCTTGGTTCTTGCATGTTGCTTGGAACATAAAAATTTAAACTTCGCACTATTTTTAATTATGTGAAACCCATGGAACATTTTGCGTATTAGCCAATTATGGCGAATTTTCATATTTTGGCGACTTGCGTATATTTATAGTTAATTAGCTCTAAGAAAACAGTACTTTATATGTATTCTTTGATAAAAACTACGTAACAGCTTGCCACCAACGGCGACTTTTCATTATTTGGCGATTGACACATGCTCACAACCTATAATTACTGCTCATGTAAGGTTCCCGGAAAACCGTTATCCATATTTTCATACACATAATCCTTTGCAGATTGGCGTATTTAGCACCACGAATTATATCATCTCGCCGCGCTAGCAAATATCCAAAGTATACTATAACTGCCATAATGGCATAGTGAAAGCCACGAAATATTTCTACTGGTAGCAAATACTCCAGCTGGACCGAACCGGCTTTAAAATAATCTGCATTTTAATTATTTTTTCATTTTCAAGATATTAGTTTCTAACATTTTTGAACTCGCTGTTTAGATTCATCCTGCTTGGAAAGATACTATTTTGCCAGATCGTACCTAATGCCAAAATGGCGCTTTTAAAACCAGTTACAATGAGTTATTCTGTTTTGAAAAAACGAATAATCCCTCATTCTAGACTCCTGTTGTCTAAGTTAACTTACTATTTGAAAATTGTCAACTTTGTGTAACACACTTTGAGTTATTTATTTCATATACTTTTTAATTTAGCGTAAAATGGGTGTAATTCTACTTCAAGTTTGTCAATTTCACGCGATTCTACGCACTTGGAATTGCTTTGTTGCAAAGTAATGAATGATTTTATGCCAAATCTGGCAACCATTATGTTTTATTTTTTCAGTTTTTTATTAATATCCTTTAAAATGATTCGATTTTCGAAATTTAAGTCAGATTATCAGGTTCCTCGGAATTTTCCGAATCCGTGGACATGTTTCTCGAAATTCAAATCCCCATGGTTTAGGAGAAGATAGCCCAACAAGCTCTTGACAGCGGCGACAGCGGCCGTTACTTTTTTTTAGAATAGAGAGATACATGTGATGCATATTCTACAGCTTACGAAATATTGTAACAATAGATTAAAGCTGTTGTGAACTAATAGTATTTAAATATATGTAAAATTATTTCGCATACTTTTATGCCGCATTTTTAGGGCACATTTTTTGGACAATTTTCAATAAAGGGGGTGAGAGATAAAATGACATAGTCATTAATAAGGGGAATTCTGTATCAAAGCTAAACCCGGTCGCGCCTGTCGATTTAGCCGTTTGGAGTTTTCCGTGGTTTTCTCCGAAATCTCACGTAAATACCATAAGCGTAAAGTTTTCAAAATTATTGGGGGGGCGGGCCCCACAACCCCATATATTCACGTCAGTGGCGTAGCCAAGGGTGGCGGGATTAGGGGGGTCATAACCCCCCATGAGGAATTTTTTGCAATAAAAAATGTATATTCTTCACTCCCTTATTATACACCCGTATACATATATATGAGTTGCAGAAGTCGTACCCCCCCTCCCATGAAAAATTTCTGGCTACGCCACTGATTCACGTACATGTAACTTACTCTATATAAGTGTCAATTATTGGAGGCGCTCCAGCTCTATGGGTCCATAGAATTCTACACCTATGTAAGATAAGTATCCATGTTAGTCTCTTCCTACCCTGTTATAAGTTAAAAATAGAAGCAAAGTAAAAAATCCAAAGGAGGAAAAGAAAACATTTTCGATGAGAGAGTGCATTTTAGACACCTCTGAACTTTTCTTCATTTCATACTTTACATTGCATAATCTGATTTTAATGAACCAGAGCCTGGCGAGGGCAACTTATAGTAACATTGTGTGTTACGGGGCGTCACAATGAATACTAAATCATGATTGAAAGCAAAAGAAGGAAATTTTTAAAAGTACCTACAAGTAAAGGTTTTTTTTAAACTTTGTAAATGGCGTGAAATAATTTTTTTTATGTTAGTATAAATTAGTTTTCTGTATTGAGTGGTAAATTATTGGGTGGGCTCAGCCCCTATTCACAATTTATTGGGGGGGCTCGAGCCCCACGGGCCCATATAACTCTACGCCTATGGTAAATACGTGCCAGGATCCCTTAAAAAGTTGCCTACGGTAGACATCCCCCCTATAAACCTAGCACCCTAGTGCAGTCCATCGGCCTTAATCCACAAACAAACAAACAAACTGCATCAAAGCTCAACATCAGAAAATGTAAATGTATGCAAGCTGGTTGGTACTTTAATCCCATCTCTCTCTCAAACGCGACTGATTACAAAAATACAACATATAAAAGATGATAAAATTTCGATGCAATAAAGCTTTATAAAAACTCAAACATACCTGATCAGTTGGCAAGTAATCCTCTTTGCGAATGCAATGAACTTTGTCCAAAAAACTGAAATAATTAAAGTTAGGCATTATTAATTACTGAAAACTCGCATTTTACTTACAGAAGTACAGGAAATTGTAATTCGATTAACTAGTTATTTATTCAATTTTTAACCACATTTGAAAATTCAGATCTATTTTCAGAATTCCTAGTTTATTTGGGTCTCCCGTCCTACTAACAGTACAAATCTTTGAATTGGCTCTGTTGAGAGATATTTATAAAATGTTCCCGGAAAGCACTGACGTATATAAGGGGGGGGGGAGGATTAGGGGTCTGGATCCCCCCTTACGCACTGATACAGCCAATTATAGCCAAATATTCGCCTTCTGAATTCATTGCTCAAAAGAGTAACATGGTAAAAAAAAAAATTAAATTTCACGTAAATTTAAAAAAAATTTATATTAAAAATTAAAAAAAATATATTAATTTTGTAATTTTTATGACTCAGTGAGTAACAAACACAATTTACTATAAAGAATTTGAAAATTGTTAGTGCTATTGAAAATTTTTAGTAATAATAAAAAAAATTACCAGATATTTATATTAAAATTTACTGTCAATCAAGTTTTATGCTATGCATGCTCCCCCCTTAGCTGGACCTCTCCCTTGAGAAAGCTACGCCTGCGCGGAGAGACCCATGTTCTATTAAAGTCACTTCTGTTTCAAACATGTATTTCGTTTTCTAAGCAAAAGAGAACGATTCTTAACAATATTCATTTAAAAATGGATGCTTAGAAATTTACGTATTTTTGATAAGTCAGTTTGTTTACTCCAGTTATTAATATTGTAATCAGATTCAAATACCATTTGAATTTATCTAATTTAAGAAGGTTACTTTAACTGATGTGTGATGTGTAGATTTCGTCTTAAAATTTATTGCAATTTAGTGTTTAGGGATATTTGAACATGTGTTCTTGTAGTAGAACTTTGGTTCTTAAAAGAAGTAAACTTAACACAGCATATATTTCACAAGTATTTTGGGGAATTAGTACTTCCTAAAATTATTATAATAACTTTCTTATTTCTTATTATTAAAGACAGTTAGTGTTTGGTTGATATGTGGATTCGCTATAGTTTTCAATGTCATCTATTATTAACGTATACCTAATTTTTTGGAACGTACTTTATTCATGTAATTCTTGCCGTTGAGAGTTTCTGTGAGACAGAAAGAGAAGAGCTTCTCAGACAGGAGGCTTTGAAGACTTAGAAGATTTTAAAGTTGAATTTGAAGATTTGGAAGATGCTACGACAATACACATTTCATAAAGTGAGTACATATGTGTGACATGGTAAAATAACAAAGTTTTTAAAATGATATTAAATTTTGTCGGAAAAAAAGGGAAGAAGGTAGTATCAAGGTATAGTGTTACTGCTGATAGGTATAGTGTTATTGCTGTGATATATAATGATCCGCTGTAGCATGAGTTAAAAATGCTGTATTTTTTTAGATGTACTGTTTCTATTCGTCAAATAAAGTGTTATTTTCGTAACAATATGATCTAAATGGTTAATTCAACAATATCCAGATACGCTCAAGTGGTAAAAATTCAGTTGTTCTCGCAGTCAATTCAGTTGAATTAGCACATCTATAATCCGTTCTTTATTTGACGATGTTTTGAATGCGATTGTAAAGACGCAATTGCCATCGTGTTTCTTAGTCATAATTCTAGAATTTTATAATCGACTCTACCACCACGGGTAGCTCAAACCCTTAAAAAAATAATTTTTCTCATTAAACTATACCGTAGTAGAATAGCTAGAAATTAAATTGCTGTTGGAATCCTTGAACACTGTATAGTTTGGTAAAATCATTCGATACTTGTACATAAATGCAGATCAACTAATTATGTCATGGACTTATCAGATTTTAAGGATGTCCCTTCACAATCTGTAGTACAAATTGTATTGAAAGTTTAAAACGTTTTCTTTATGAAACTCCTAGAAAAACTTCTCAAAAATTGAAAATTTTTTTAAATGTGTCATTCTTCGAAAAAATTTGCTGTACAATTCAATGTTAAGAATATTTTCACTAAGTTTAATAGTAGGCACAGTTTTTCATTTATTTCAGTGTGGAGAACATCGTATAAAGAATCATCCTTAGTTATTTTGAGTCTGGCACAATTGTTTAGACTGAATTTTAAAAAAAAGTCAATTTTTTTTTTTAACTACAACCTAAAGTTTTGAGGGGTATAAAACTGTTGTAATAACTGCGACTTACTATTTTGCAGAATCTATCAAAGGATATTCATTCATCCGTTCGTATGCCCTTTGGACTCCAGGATCCGACCATAGACGAATAACGTGCTCGTAGAACTCCTGAAAATTGCAATGAAGGCAACATTTATACTTTTTATAAAAATTACAAATATGTTGAATTTTTCATTTACTTAAAATTAGATCTTAAATTAAAAGTCTAATACGAGGGTTACCCCAAAAATTTTGAGACAGTGGCAGACGAATTATCGGCGAAAGAAAGAAAAAAAAACAAGTTAAAATGTAAATTTGAACTCTTATTGTTGCAGACGATAATTTGTGGTAGCAACTGCAATTTGTCTGTCGTAGAATAAGTTTTGAAAGAAAGGTAAATGGAGTTGAAGTGAGGGCATTGTCGCGCTGAGATTTTCTATGATTTTAAAGTGAGGTTAAATCAACAAGCCTAACTCGAAAGTCTACAATTTGCATTTGGAAACGAAGCTCCATCTCTTGCTATTGTATTCAGATGGTTCGCAGAATTTCGTAGAGGTAGAAATTATCTCCTGGATGAAGAGCACACAGTAAGAATCTTGTCAACTGTAGTCCCAGAAAATGTGCCGGCCATGTGAAATTTATTAATCTATGATAATCGCTGCACTTACGTAATGATACAAAATAACTTAAAATTGGATCCGCAGCTATACATAAAATTATTTATGAAGAAATGCATACGAAAAAATTTGTTTGTCCTTGGGTCTCCCATAATTTAACAGAACACCCAAAAGCGAAGCGAGTCAGAATCGGCAAAGAAACCCTAAAACTACTTCATGATGGTGGGCACCGCCTTATTTCTAAAATCGTGACTGGTGATGAAAAGTACATGCCGTTTTTGACGTTTCAACATGTCAAGAATGCAAAGTATGGGTCTTTGAAGAAGACCCCAAACCAACAACGGTGAAAAGACAAGGAACGGTGAAAAAAGTAATATACGCCGTTTTCTTCAGAATCACAGGATTAGTCAAAGCCATCAAGCTAAAGGGACAGAAGGCAACTGGTTCACCACAAAGTGTCTTCCAGAAATTATTCAAGAATAAATGTAAGGGGACTTCATGATCACAATGCATCTTCTCATACGACAAGATTGACAGTGGAATTTCTTGAGCAAAAACACATCAAAATGAAGGAACATCCACCCTATTTCCCTGATCTTGTTGAGTGTGACTTTTGGCTTTTTTTTTTTTTTTTTTTTTTTTTAATTTAAAGGAAAATTTACGTGGTCGCCGTATTCACTCCGAAGATGAGATTGATGAGTCTGCAAAAGCATACTTAACATCGGTTCCAAGAAATGGATGGCTTAAGGGTTTTAATCTTAGCTATACATAAAATTATATGAAGAACTGCATATGAAAAAATTTGTTTGTTCCTGGGTCTCCCATAATTTAACAGAACACCCAAAAGCGTTCTGTTAAACTTAGGAAAATTCCTCTACAAAAGTGCATTGATGTTGGAGGAGATTACTTTTACAATTTGGTAAGCACTTTTACAATTTGGTAAGTTTAATTTGTACCATTTAGCCGTATCTCAAAAATTTCAGAGTGGCCCTCGTACCAAGAAAGTAGTTACACAGTTACAAGAATTTTATTTACTTAAAATAATTGTATGCAAAATCAGTCGTGAAACACCCAAAATTGCCTAAATATTTAGAATAAACACTTATACCGCAAGAGTAATTTCTAGATCTTCACAAAGATTAATTATCCTTGGAATGTTTATAATATCAAAGTCTACATCTGTTATTAGCTTACATAATGTACTATGGGTATGTAAATAATTTTATAAATCCCTGACAGGGGAAGCTAATTTCGATCTAAATTCTGACTGTACTGAATAAACCATTGATTTCTACAGATCTACATCCCATTTGTGATCTGACGAAATGTAATATCGCCATCACAGCCAGCATGATTGCTAATGAGATATAAGGTCTATGAAATATTCATGGTTCTCGGTATTATCCTGTAAAAACTAATTGAACTATAGTTAAATAAATGCAAGGAATAAAAGCCTTGTTTGAATTTTTTTTTAAATCTAAGCTTTAAATCTTAACCATTCAACACAGATATCTGAAAACAAAAGATCACCAGCCAAATGAATATTAGTTTTCGTCATATCAGTTTCCATCTGCAATGTACATATAATTTTCTTTTAATATTGCCTTTCATAACCATCTTTGGAAAAATAATGCCGATCTCTTTTGAACTTTTTGTCGTCTGACGTTTTTGGTGATATAGTAAACAAAATTAGAAAGAGAGAGAAAAAAAAAAAAAAAAAAAAAAAAACTGTTTATCATGTATTTTTCTGAAATGTTAAAGTAGCTACAATTGCATTTCTCGGATAATAAAATTAAAAATCTGGAGTGACTCCACTCGACTTTCCGAACACTTACGATTAAGATCATTACCAAGCATTTAAATAAATTTTAATCGATGAATAATTCAAACATGTATACCAAATGGAAGCTCGATCGAATGTACCGTTTAAACGCTAGCGCACTTTCAAGAATTTCTCCCCATAGGCCAAAATGTAAAAGAAATCTTTGTCGTAGCCCTGTAGAAAAACTATAAGTCCTATAAACATCAAAATCAATACCGGTCTTACAATGGTGGTTTATAACATGTATACCCAATTTGAGCTCAATCGAATGTACCGTTTAAACGCTAGCTCACTTTCAAGTATTTCTCCCATAGGCCATAATGTAAAAGAAATCTTTATTTTATCCCTGTAGAAAAACTGTAAGTCCTATACACATAAAAATCAATACCGGTCTTGCGACGGTGGTTTATAACATATATACCCAATTTGAGCTCAATCGCATGCCCTGTTCAGGAGCTATCGTGTTCACTCACACACACACACACACACACACACACACACACACACACACACACACACACACACACACACACACACACACACACACACATACATACATACATCTCGTAAAAATAGCATAAATGAATTCAGAAGACCTCAAAACGTGTAAATACACCAAAATCTCGAATTCGAATTTTTTCATGATTACAATACTTTCCTTACATGGTACATGTTCGGAAAGTAAAAATGACCAAAAATTGAATTTTTTAACGATAGTACTTTTTCTACATGATTAATTAAACAGAACTGGCAATTTCAGTACCTGAGGAAAATCATAACCGTCTATCATACTGATGCTTTCGACAAAGTATAAACTTTTCAAATTGTCTTCATCTGTCAGTCTTTCTGGAGGTTTCAGGTTTTCCATACTGATTGTGATCTCCTTTAAGAGCAAAATAAAACAAATTAAAATGCATTTTACCGGTATCCTCCACAAGCTTCCTCTCCGTAAGCACTAGATTTCTAGTGCAAGGGACTTGCTAAACTGGATTCATCTTGGCAGAGGCGTAGCCAAGGGGGGGTTAGGGGGGTCGTAACCCCCCCGCCATGAGGAATTTTTTGCCATACAAAATGTATATTCTTCACTACATTATCACACACACGTATACATTTATATGAGTTGTAGTAGTCGTAACCCTCCCCATGAAAAATTTCTGGCTACGCCCCTGCGATCTTGGTAATAATCTACATTAACACAGTGAGATTTCGCGTGGTCGGGGGGGGGAGGATAAAATTTCCAAAAAGGTGGCAGAAGGTCGTGCTCCGTGTAAACCATTCAACCACTTTTTGTAAACAGTAATTTTAAACTTAGAAAATAATAAAATTTTCAAATTAAAGTGCTTAAATTTGTTGTTATTTTTAAAAATTATTTACAGAAAATACTGTTTGCGAAAAGTGGTTAATTATGGGCCTGTTTGCATGCACAAAAATGCTGGCTAAATGCCAGAATTTTCGCTGCTTTCTTTCTACCCTGTTTGAGACTTCCCCTGCGTAGAGAAAAAAAAATTCCTAGTCCAATAAATGGTAAAGATTGAGATGACCTCGATTTTCCATTATGCATTCCGCATCAGAATTTTCGCTGCTTTCTTTCTACCCTGCTTGAGACTTCCCCTGCGTAGAGAGAAAAAAAAAATTCCTAGTCCAATGAATGGTAAAGATTGAGATGACCTCGATTTTCCATTATGCATTCCGCATTTCCCCCAAAACTTTGCCTTCACCCAAGATTTTCCATTTTCCCATGTTAACGGGCCTTATATTATGCTGGCAGTTATAGATATCTTTTTGCCACCTTTCTGGGGATTTTTGCTACGCCCAGATAGATCGACATATCGGATCAAGACAGTAATCCAGCAGATGAATTCTTCCCTGTTGTTTCCGAAATCGTCGGTAGATAGCTGTCGACTGGGCAGAACTGCTTGGTTATAGACTGCTTCGAGTATTATTAACAACTTCTGAGGTCATCGGGAGATAGTTTAGCGTTAGCCAATCACAAGAACCTCTTGACGCTCCTCCTCAAGACTCCACCTCAAGGAGACGGGCCAGACCAACGAAATTTAACGACGGGAGGGAGAATTTAGCTCTAGGAGCTGAATTCTCCCCTCGTCGTTAAAATTTCGCCGTCGTTAATTTTGCCCCGCTTTGCGGTCACGTGAGATGAAGTTTTAAGGAGGAGCGTCAAGGGGTTTTTGTGACTAGCTAAAAGACCTGCCGTTTTCCTCCGGAGTTGTTAGCGCAGTCGGTAACCAAACAACTGGTTCTTCCCAGTTGACAGCTAACTTCCGAAGCTTCGTGTACCGCCGGGGCAGAATTCCACCCCAGCTTAGTACATACATAAATGGTCAAACCACTCTCACAGAAATGAGACTACCGGCAATGGCAATGCGATTTGAGCGTTCCGATCCCAAACAAGTTTCAGTTCGCTATAAGATATCTATTTTGTACTGTAAAAGAATTCTATAGTAAGCCCAATGCATTCTTAGTATAGTACTATAATGTATGAAAAACATCATTATGTCCATTTACATTTCCGTTGTTTTATATATGAAGTGGCATTTCAATTACGAAACCGGTTGATTCCTACTTTAACGCCCCCACTCTCTCCAAAAATCGCCGTGCGTTCGCGAGCTTGAGTCATGACGCATGCGCACGAAGGAACTAGATGAAAACAAATGTAAAAAAATTAGCGATAAATGCATTAGTTAAGGATTTTGAAGACACTTAATTATTCAAACTACATTAATTGGTAACCTCCCCCCGAAAAAAATTGCAAATAAATAAATAAATAAAAGTGATGATGTACTTACATGCAGGAAGGACCCTTTCTAAAGGGGGGATAGGGAGGAGGAGTCTACCCCCCAAAAAACTCGCAAAATTCTATTATGCTTGGCAAAATTGTCAAGCTTGGTAAAAAAATGTTAACGAAAACTAATTTAATTTCTATTTCTGGTACACTTGGCAAAAATTAACGCAAATCCAGTTGGCAAAAGTAAAAAGTTGGTAATATAGTTGATAAAGAAATAAATCAGTTGGTAATAACCTATATTTGACGTGGCAATTAATCGAAATCCCCCCCCCCTAAAAAATGTCTTAGCAATGGTTCTGTTTACATGTTTTTGTTTCAAACCGCCATCTTAATTTTAAATTACGGTTGCCATATCAATGCAAAGAAATCGTCATGGTAACTGCATATGCATAGTTATCCCCATCTTTGCGAGCAGGGCCGGCCCAAGGGGGGTGCGAATGTAGGCGATAGCCTAAGGCCCCGCGCTTATAGAGGCCCCGCTCCTGGGCCATTTTATTGCTATCTCATAAGACATGATAGAGAAGAGGCCCCGCTCTTGCGCTTCGCCTGGGGACCCGCACGCCCCTCGGGCCGTCTCTGTGGCGAGAGTTGGGGCGTTAAAGTAGGAATCAACCACGAAAACAAAAAATGTTGAAGCAAGGTAAGTTTTCGGCATTCGTTACCCCAAAATGATTGACAGTATAATGATAAAAATGTAAACTGATTATCATGCGATATACCTTGATTGCTTCTAAAACGTTTCTTCTTATCTCGCAGGCTTTATCCTTCCTTTCGCTGAAAAGTAAACAAAATGTATTTAAAAATAAATGAAAACATCAACAAATCAAAGAGCAGGGGAGAATGGTAATGAATGAGCATGTTTTTAATTATTTATGTAATTTTTTCTAATTATGTTCATGGCCTCAGAATTTCATGATGTTTATCTCAACTAGTTGGTCACATGAAACAAAAGTAATGATTTGAATAAAAATTTTTACAGAAAGTAATAATGAAAAAACTGAAAGAAAAACTTTGACCCATGCATAAGCCATTGTAGGTAATGAATGGGTCACTAAATGAAATTTCAGAAAAAAATAACCTTTTTATTATTAACACAATAAGGCAGAATATTATACGTAATCTAATTGTATACTATTGCACATGACAACCTTTTGTTGGACATTAAAAAAATTAAATAGTAAGCCATTGTAGGTAATGAATGGGTCACTAAATGAAATTTCAGAAAAAAATAACCTTTTTATAATTAACACAATAAAGCAGAATATTATACGTAATCTAATGGTATACTATTGCACATGACAACCTTTTGTTGGACATTGAAAAAATTAAATGGTAAGCCATTGTAGGTAATGAATGGGTCACTAAATGAAATTTCAGAAAAAAAAATAACCTTTTTATAATTAACACAATAAGGCAGAATATTATACGTAATCTAATTGTATACTATTGCACATGACAACCTTTTGTTGGACATTAAAAAAATTAAATAGTTTTAAAGTTCTATAAAAACAACCAGTTTCGCACGCAAAACTTTCTCTCGGAGGCTCCGTCTACTCATAAAGATTTAACATCAACCTCCTGAAAAAATGAATTTAAAAAAAAAATCAGCACCTGCAAATATGAATTTTGTTTTTAAATTGTGGCCCCCTTTCACTGTGCTTTTATTTAGTTGTATCTTAGCTGCTAAAAATAAGAATTTGATAAAATCTTCTGACATACTTAAATGTACAAAAACTGCAAGATTTAACGAAGCAAAATTGATAACTCTTTTGGGAGGGTCCAAACCCCTTGGTGTGCGCCACTGAAAATAATTGTCTTTATTTTAGGGCTAAAAAAAGTGAGGATATCTGCTTATGACTTACAATTATCAAAAGTCTTTAAGACTATTCTCTACTTTATACAATTATCAAAAGTCTATAAGAGCCGGTACATACTTTTATATCTATCTAAGAAAGTAAATCCAGAAAAAGAAGTAACTTAAATACATGTTCACAGTAAAGGTAAAAATGACCCATTCATTACCATGACATGCGACCCATTCAGGCCCACCTATGCTTTCCTAATATAATCACATTTTTATTGCCATACATACGAAGGAAATAAAATAAATATCCGGGTCTTTTTTAAATGTCATAGTCATTTTATATTTATGCATTTTCATTTACCGAATCTGAGAACTCTGGGAATGGGTTGGGTATTACTAACAAATCGGAATCCAGTAACATTCCGCAAATCCCATGACATGAGGCTCATGTAGTCAATAAAATAAATAAAAACTTTGTGAAAAAGACACTCATAAAATGTTACTTATAAGAAGTATTACTCAATACCAGTATTTTGGGTGTTTTTTTCGTGCAGGATAGTCAATATATCGGAATAGACGCTGGTAGAAATGCTCTCTCTCTCTCTCTCTCCCTCCCTCCATTATGTGTGGGGGCGGGGTTTGCGGTTTAACACATTAATCTTTTGTCGGTGGATCTCGAGTGGTCAATAAAAAGTCATAAAATTCGCCAGAAGATGTCACTCCCTGTAGCGACGGAAAGAAGTCGGTTATCAGCACAGCCCTTAATAAAGCGAGCAGTATTACCTTTCAGAAAATCCTTGAATATGTAGTATCTTCATCTGCTTTATAATTGTTGTTTTTCCAGATTCACCAGCTCCTGGAAGAAAAGGTTAATAATTCGATTTTCAATTTGACAGTGAAGGTTTACTATTAAAAAGGAATTCCTTTGAATTTTTGATTGAGTTGAAATTTACAATGAACTATTCCAGTGGCACACCCAAAATTTTAGTTTAGGGCGGGGAGGGGGGCGACGGGACTGAGGTTACAAATACTGATGAACTCGGCTATAGTGACCTCGATTATAGTAACAACTCTCTTAAAACTTCAAAATGTTCCGTACCACTTGCCCATAGAACACAAGCCCACTATCAACGTAACTGGTTATAAAGTCATAAATAATTATTTTGATTTTTTTCAATGACGTTGTAATAGAGTTTAACTGTATTTCATACACTAACTGTAAGTATTTATTTAAAAACCAACTTTTTTAGAAATAGGGTTCGCTCAGTACGAGTATTTTGTCTACGCATTTTTGTCTACATGATCTTGTCGACAAGTTTTGTAGATATGAACTGTCAAGGTAAAGATATTTTAAAATGTTTTTGCAAGATAAAGTGGAGAGGGGGGAGGTAGTTAATAAACTGTTGAAAGTCGCACAATGTTTGCAATTTTTGATAATGGATCGCTACATTTGGTGCCAAAGCGCGACAATTTATTATAAATATATTTCGAGTATAGTTAGAAAACGCCTGGCGAATAATGTAAAATAGTTTTAGTAGGCGATTTTAATTCCGAAGAAGTGTTTTATAGAACAGAGGAGACAAATACGGTACAGTCATGGATTATGATACACTTTCCAAATGGTATTTATCAAAGTGAAGTGTAGTTCGACTATGCCAGGCGGAAATTGTTAAAGTTTTCGTTGGCGATTTTAATATAGATTTCTATTCCGAAGAAGTTTTTATGGAACAAGGAAGGAAAACACGATACACTCATGGATTATGATACTCATTCCAAACAGTATTTAAAATGTCTACAGGATATAGTTGGAATATACCTATAGTTCGAATATGCCTGGCGAAGATTGTAAAACAGTTTCAGTAGGCGATTTTAAGATAGATTTCGATTCCAAAGATGTGTTTTATGGTACAAGAAAGAGTTGATTCCTATTTTAACACGCCCCCACTCTCGCCAACCTAAAAAAATCCCCGCACTTTGGCGAGCTTTGCAGTCAGGGTCTCTAGGAGTTCTGTACAAGTTTCAACGCTCCCAAAAGAACTAGATGAAAACTGAAGTGAACAAATTAGCGATAAACGAACCAGTTAAGGAATTTGAAGACACTTAATTATTAAAACTACATTAATTGGCAACCCAAAATAAATAAAAATGTAACGGAATGCTATACTTACATGTTGTTCCAAATCGCCATTTTAACCCTAAATTACGATTGCCACATAAATACAAAAAATCGTCATGGTAAATACATATGTTTAGTTATCGCCACCTTGGCAGAGTCGGGGCGTTACAGTAGGAATCAACCCAAGAATGACAAACATGGCACATTTATGGACTATGATGCACATTCGAAACAGTATTTAAAACAGTGAAGTATAGTTGTAATATACTTGGCAAAGATTGTAACATAGCTTTAGTAGGTGATTTTAAAATAGATTTCGATTCAAAGATGGGTTTTATGAAACAAGCAAGAAAAATACGGCACGCTCATGTATAACGATGCACTTTCCAACTTCATGGAATAAGGTAGAAAAACAGGGACGACGCATAAATTGTACACGCTTATAATATGTAGTACTTAGTGCGTATTTAAAATCTAACAGTGTTTCAGATTTTCTTCCTCTTTTTTTTTTTTTTTTTTTTTTTTTTTTTGTAAATATTTTTTATATAATTTGAAGGCAATTTTTAAAAATAAATATTTTAATTCATTAATGACGATTTTCAAATTTTTTCGATTTAGAGCTTTTCAGATCTAACTCTCTAGGTTTGGGGAGGGGGGGGGGCTTTAGCTCCTACAGCCCCCTCAAGGCCGTAGCCAGGAAAATTTTTCGGGGGGGGTTTCAAGTTGTATGTTTTAATATGGTACTTTTTTCAGCACACTGAAATTAAAATTAAACAAAGTATGATCTCCAGCTTTGTGTTTTTTTCATTTTTATTTAAAACGCGAAAAAAATGCATCCAAATTGAAACAGTGCTATGTAAGCAATATCCTATCGGGCGTAGCGAACCTCTATGTTAGTGCAGCCTAAGAATGACAAGCACTGTGTGACAGAGCAGGGCCGGCTGGACCATATAGGGAAACTAGGCGACTGCCTAGGTCGCTGACTCGAGAGGGGCGACACTAGCCAGGCAGCGGATTTTTTTTTTTTTTTTTTTTTTTTTTTTTTTTTTACTCCTGCTGTCCGCAGTGCCACTCTCTTTTTATTCTAAGGAGTAGCGGACTGGTTACGTGAATAATGCAACGTAGGATCTCCCTCCCGGTCCACATGGGTCGAGACTGGAGCTTACATGTCCCAAACTCCAAAAATCACAAACTTATCACTCTGACTTTTTTATTTATAGAGGTCATAAACACGATACTGTGAAACTGTTTCGTGTTTCGATCTCCGATGGAATCGCGAGATGACTCACTATTTTTTGTGGAAAAAGAAATTTTTTTATTTACGATATTTCTTTTTTGTCTCTCTCTACGTGTAAGGGGGGGGGGGGGGTGAAAGAAGAAGAGAGAGAACCAATGTGGAGAAGCATTGAGACGAATGTGAGCTTTTGCTCCGATCATACTGCATTCTAATTATGGGAAATGTAAATACTGTGTAAAATTGTGTAAATAAAGCAGCCGTACATAGTGTACTTAGGGCACATTTTTGCTACCACCTTCACAAATTCCTACTACTATGATACATTAAACACTGTTTATTTAAAGAATTATTTGATGAGAATGAGAAATTTTGCTTGAAAGTGCCACGGAAATTGCATTTCCTTTTGGCCATACTCAGAAGACAGGTATGCATATAACGTACAGAGAAAAGAGTAGCATATTTAAGTGAAATTTATCACTTTGCGATCCTCAGAGAAACACAAGTAAAAAATTACATGCGGTTTGAATGAACTGAAGTGCAATAATTGTAGTTGGCGATACAAGGGATAATTTTTTTTCTACGAACAGTAAGTTATGTGACTGAAAATTTCGGGGGGGGTTTGAACCCCCAAAACCCCCCCTTGGCTACGGCCTTGAGCCCCCTTCGTGGATACGCCTATGAACTATTCTAGTAACTGGAGGGTAAAAGATCTACAAGAAGTTATGGGATCTCCCGAAATTTCATCACCTATTCATCCTTCAACAAAAATCACTCTTAAAGACAGAAATAAAATATTTATCAATGTCTCCCATCGTATATCAGTATTCCGAAGTGTTTTAAAAGTGATTAAAAAGAGAGATACCCCGGATATTCGTATCTGTATCCGGATCTGTCAGAACGAAAAAAAAAAAAAAAAAAAACTATCCGGATCAGTATTTTCAGCGGATCTTTTAATGGCTTTTCAACAAAGAAATGACAAAAACAAACTATTCTGTTATATTAATTTTTTTTCAACAAAACACAAATTTTATTTTTTTAAACATAGTAATTATTGTTTGCTATTTTTAAGTGAGTCTTCTTGTTTAACAGAAAAATCCCTCGTTTAAATTAGTATTATTAATTTAAAGCTATTATCACATATTTGTTATTGGCTTAACTTGGTGCTTTTTGAATATTTTTACGTAGGCTTCATCCCTCCGACCCACTATTAAAGCTTTTTCTTGCTATAAAGAATATAATTTTCCTGTCCGGAGCTAATATCTTTCTGGAGCGGGCTGAGCCCCCTTCTAGTTACACCAGTGGTATTAACACATAATTGTTAATGACTTTTATTGTTACAATTCAAGAACCCATAATGTTTGGTGTAAAATGTTTTCTAAAAGTTTCTTAACTGGCAAGGGTTTATCGTTTTTACAGTGTCTAGTATAGGTTGTGAAGAGACATCCTAAAAAAAAAATTCACTTAGTTACTTGTATTTATGCACCAAAATCGGGTGCTTTTTTCATTTGATTTTTTTTTTCTGTCTTCACGAGATTGTTATATCTTGTGAAGAAGGTTTTGCAGATTCAAAAACCTACTTAGTTTGATTACTATCATTTGATTAAATTATAATTTAATGCAGTAAAATCCTGTTCAGATTTTTTAAAATTTGATTTTGACTGCTAAAATATTTTTTTTTAACTTATGCATTACGCGGGATCTGAAAATTATCCTTTTGGCAGAATATTTCATGTTTTGTACATGGAATTATTGTTTCAATATGATGTATTCAAAATAATTTCCAAACAAAAATATCCGTAGCCGCGTACATGACAAAAAATTATCCATTTTCATATCCGTATCACCAGATATAAGAAACAAATGATCCGTTTTCATGTCTGTATCCGCGGATATAAAAACAGGTTATCCGTTTTCAGAACCATGTCTAGCTTTTTATCCGGCACACTTCTAATTAAAAGGAACATTGCGCTACTTTATTTAATGACACAAAAAGAGGTGTTTGAGGGTCAAGTTTATGTATATTTATAATAACGATAAAAACTGTATCCCGTGATAAGGTGAGTGCATCGCACTATTATGTTTGTAAAAATAAAAGTTTGTCAAATCATGTTGCAAAACCATTAATTATGGTTCAGTCTTGATTTATTGGTATATAATTATTAAGATACCATAAGAGCAAGTAACAGGCATAATTCCCTCCCCCCCCCATAAAAAATTTAAAACGTTTAATTTAAATGTTACTTTAAGTATCAGTGAAAGAAAATCTATCATGCATTTATGTATGCTTGAAAAAAAAAAAAAAAACGAAAAGAAAGAAAGAAAGGGAGTTTTAAAAAATTCCGTAAATGCTTTTATTAAGTTTTATAGAACAAAAGTGAAACAGCTCTGATATTCTGAAAGCGTGCTCTTATAAAATATTTGTAATTAACGTTATCTATTGCAATAAAAATAGCTATTTAAGAAAACGTTATTATGCTAAGAAAAGCTATTTTTAACAATTGAACGAATCATAAACCATAAAAAAATAATATAGTTACTAAGCATGCGATTTTTACGGTTATAAGGTTTTGCTGCAAACCTTGTACAACAATGCAAAAATAAAGAACAAAATCCACGCATAGAATTACATAAATAATAAATATTAAAAAGAAGACAGCTGTTTTGAATGTGACGAGGAGACTCATCATCAGTGTAACGCGGGAACTCAATGAGCGCCTAGACCAATAAAAGAGCAAAGATATGTTTTAAATGAGCCCACTTTCCCAGAATATTATAACTGTTTCACTTTTGCTCTATAAAACTTAGAAAACTAGCATTTACGGATTTATTTATTTATTTATTTATTTTTATCAATTTGCACTAAATTATGTCTCCTTAAATTTGACATTTGTTATTTGTGAGATTCTTCTATACATGCGTTTTCTTGTAAGTTTATAAAATTATAGAAAATTGAATAAATCTTATATGAATTGCAAAGAATTTACATATAACTATAAACAATATGTAGAAGCAAACAATGTATACATTTCTATAAACATATTTTTTTTTTAATTTTTAATACGAGTTTTTTAAATATATGTACCAACACCAAACGGAGAACACTGCAAAAAACTAAGAACTTGTCAGTTGCAAACTTCAATTAATTGAATAGAAGTCAATTTAACCTTAAATGCATTGCAATCTATTCATAATATTTTAAATATATATTGAATTAATAATGTGCTTAAAAATGGTTTTTTAAACTTACCTAGTAGTAGAAATTTGATGGTATTTCTGTATTCCCTCATCCAAGAAGCGATTTCTTTATCCAAATGGTCACTATGTCGACGATTTGGGTCTGTTACAGCACAGCACAGCATTTTTCTTTTTGTGCCTAGAAAAATCATGCCACTGAGTACACGCGATAAAAAAATCTTTGAAACTAAGGCGCTCATTGTGAAAAATCTATCTACATAGAGGGCAACGTTCAAATGTGTTTTTTTTTTATAGTAAAAAACTATTCTATCAATTTAAATGAGGTTTGCAGTGTAGGACACGTCCCTCCATAACGGTAATACGTAAAAAAAAAAAAAAAAAAAAAAAAAAATCAACATCGTTTCAAATTAGAGGGTTGCTTTAAAATATTCGAAACTAGAAGGAGTTTGCATTATCAGGAACCAGACTACAAGCAAAAAAGTGATAGGTGTAAAAAATCCGGAAAAATTCAGGGATGTCAATCGGCTGATCTAAATGTCTAATTTCGAAATATTTTGGAAAATATTAGAATACAGCATAAATAATCATCATGGTTGCCATTCTTGGCGATTTTCGGTTGCATAAAATGATTGTTTTTTGGATCTAAACAATGGACAGAAAAGCCGTTTGCTGCAATATTACACTTATCTTGAGTAATCTTGAATCGTTAGTTTTAAGTAAAATATCGTCTGCATGAGAAAACACAGTAGAAATGCGAAAACACAACAAGTGAAAGAGGAATGATTTATTACAACAAAATACAGCTAATTTAATGTTTCGCGGAAGAATAAAGTGGCTGGTTTGCCAAGTTTAGTATTTTGAGCAAGGTAGATTGTAGAGTGTTTTTTTTTTTTTTTTTTTTTTTTTTTAAGATAAGCTAAGGAACGACAAGTAATCCTACGTTAATAAATGCTGTAGTAGTTTCAATAGAAGAGAGGACCTGAACGATTTTTTTTCTTTTTTGATGATCCCGCGCTTTACGAGTTGCAAGGTATAGTAAAACGGTTATCCACAGCGTGTAAAGCTCCGTTTTCACTTGTGTCTTTACTGCCCATAATGTCTTTACTGACCCAAATGTCGTAACGTTAAAGAAGAATTATGTTTCCACCAGCTCTGTTATCTCCTTTAAATCGTACGTTTCCTTCAATGGCTATTAGCGATTTCGCGCCTGCGTGTTCAAACTTTTATCTGTTTTCCGTTTTTCTTTTAAATATATCCCCATTTGTTATTTTTTAATAAAGTAGAATTGCTTAAATTTGGATTTCCAGTTTACGGAATTTCCATTATCAAGGCGAAATTAAAGCTTAAAATAACAATAAATCAGTATTCGAACGAAAAAGTTTTAAAGATTTCATTAAAAATGTTTTTAAAAAATAGCATCTTTCTAATGAGCAATTTCTCAGTAAATGTGTGTTTTAGTTTTAATACATTTCGCTATTTAAAAAAAATGTATATGTCCTTTTTTTTTAACTTTACCTGATTACAACGATTTTTCTTTTTATAATTAATACTGCAGGATTTTTATAATCTGGAAATTTGTGTTATCCAGAATCGGTGAAGTCCCGTCCATTTTGAGTTTGAAAATTTCTACTGTATTTATTTAAGGTACTTTTTTAGTTAGCACATATTATACTTATTTTAGGATGCTTTAAAAAAAAAAAACCTTGGTGTCAATGATTCCCATATATTAGAGGCTTTATAAAATACAAGTTAATCGAGCTGTTTTGATAGATTTAAAAGGCAGCCACATTTGCGATAAATTTACGTACTGCATGCTGTCTTTCACCAAGTAAGTAATTAATAGAATATTGGTATCTGCTTTTTGTGTGTTTTGTAAATTTAAGAAATATGTACATTGTGTTATTAATTTAATTTCAGTTATCTCTAACATACACTAAAAGCATACAGCTATTTCTGAAGAGGTGGTATTGTATTGTGTTATGGTAAACCTACACGAGAAGTATTTCGTATTGCCTATGGAAGAGGGGGTCCCTTGCGCGAATGACTTTTTTGGTGCTTCTGAAGCGTATTTACGTTACATCATGTGAAAAACCGTAAAAACTCCAAATTTTTGGATGATCAGCCGCCCGGTAGACCAGAACCCTGGACCTTTATACTTCAGTTATCCACTATTTTCAGTATTTTATCAACTCGGCTCGGGTGGGCACAACATCTTGTTTTAGACGCCATCTCCGGCCTTTAAATGTCTAATACAAAAGATAGTGCATGCATAAATTTAGATTAATTAATCCAATTTCTATTTGAAAACTGAACAAAATTTTAAATGTGGTATTTAAAGGAATACAAAATAAAAATGAGAAAACCTAAGATTTGAAAAAATATTGGTCTTAGCATTAAAATTCTCTTAAAATTAAAATCTTAAAATAATTACAATAAATTTTATTTATACATAAAGAGTAAAAGAATTATTATTAAAACTAGTTAGTATGTAAAACTACTACTTTTTTCCTTTGAATACTAAATAATAATTATTATTAATTATGTGAGCTTGCTGAAGAGAAAAAAAATTCATTGAAATATTAATTATATATTGAATTTTCCAAATAGAGTTAATAATATTAAAAAAATAAAGACTTAATTTTAATTAGAAATAGATATCAAAATACTAGAGATCATCAGAATATGACATGAAATACTTAAAGAAAAAGTTAGGAAGGAGCTCTACAAAAATTACTTAGATTAATTATTTTTAATTCAAAGTCTTAACTATTTTTAATTATTAATGATAGCAAAATAAATTACCGAAAAAATAAGTATATAATAATCTGTTATTATTTTTTAAAATGAAATAAAACAAAAACGACAGTAAAACAAATCCCATCCTCGCAAAAGAACGACGGCGGGAATCGAACCCAAGACGTCAGGACAAAAATCAAATGCGGAACGTCCTAGGCATTTAGCGACGGTAAGCGTAGTAAGGAAAATAAAAGTCTAGTGTAAACGCGGCCTAACATTATTTTAGAGGTGTGACGAAGTTCACATATTTTTCGCGTCTTAAAATAATGTTCCTATGTTTCGTCTTTCTAAATCAAAATTTCGTTTTCCGTATTAATCTCTCTCCACTCTGTTTCTCGGCTCGATAACATATTCTTTCTTTCGCGACGCTATGTTTGGGATTTTTCGACGTTTCCCTTCTAAATTAATTTCGCTTTAGCATATGCTGTGTTAGTTCTCCCCCCTTCGCTTTTCTCACGGGGTTGTAGCCTTACGTATTGGCATTCGCCAAATTCTGGCACTTCTGTCTTGGCATTAATCATTTAATCCGTTTGTTTCAAATTTTTATATTGTTTACGCCTACCGGACGGTGATTGTCACGTGGGGCAGTGGCTTATGAGTGCTCATATTTTACTCGCCAACCTGTAAAGTGCTGGCAGTTTTTGTAGGAAGATTTTAGTATGACTTCTCGGTTGCTCTCCGTCAGAGGAGGTTGTGTTCGTTTTTTATGGAACTCCGGCATGCCGTGTGGCCGGAACAATTAGATATATCCCTAGTGTTATTTTTATCAAGCAATGTCCTGTACGTAATTGAAGTTGTTTACTTTAAGACTGCTTTTGCTGTTACCTCTAATAAACGTAGCTTTGTCTGAATTAGACTCGTCTTCCTGTTCTTCTAAGTCCTCAGCGTACTTCAAGGATTTTATTAATTACACTATACGTCACGTAAACGGCCGAGAGAATGTTCTCTTAATCCACCTCCGACAACTCCCATCATATAAACTTGGAAAAATCCCAGACATAGCGTCGCGAAAGAAAGAATATGTTATCGAGCCGAGAAACAGAGTGGAGAGAGATTAATACGGGAAACGAAATTTTGATTTAGAAAGACGAAACATAGGAACATTATTTTAAGACGCGAAAAATATGTGAACTTCGTCACAAGAGGGATAGTGCTAGAACTTAAATCTAAAACACAAAATTCTGTTTTATTGAAATAAGGCATTTTGGAAGTAAATAGATTTGTTTGCAAAATGTTTTTTTTTTACTTTCGTCCTTTTCAATCCGAAGTAAGGGTGACATAGTTTGTGTCATTTTGCAGTTGAGCTATACATGTCATCTCACGTTTGTATTTGTATAAGACAAAGTTCAGGTCACGAGTGAAAGAATTTTGCATTTGGGATTACAAAATGGTGGTGCAAATAATTTCAATCAAATGAGTCCGTATGCAGAAGAGGAACGCAGCTAGTGATGAAGGTGAGTGAAACGAGGCTAGTGAAGGCTAGTGAAACGCTAGAACCTTGAAGGCTAGTGAAACGTTAAAATTTGTATTCATGGTATGAGAACTCTAAACAAAGATGACGCTTATAGGTTAAAATTAATGAAGCTCGTAAATTAATGAACTTCTTAAGTTACACAGGTAAATAAAATATAGTCCACTACAATCATTTTAGGAGGTACAAAAGGGTCCCCGTTCTTCATCTGAAAAAAAGTTTCAATTTTCACGCAGGCTGGAAAGAGAGAAAACCACTTGAGTTGTCTTACAATGGGGCATTGAAAGAACCTATTCTGGGATAAGTACTGATGGGCACAGAAGGTGAATGACTACCGCCAGGGTCGCAACTAGGGGGCTGCAAACGGGGCACGTGCCCAGGGACGAATCTAAAGGAGGGCTGAGCGCACTTAAATTCTGCGTAATGCTGGCCCCCAGCCCAGTGGAACATTCAAGAACGATACTGAGAAGCAACATCTGTCAAAGAAGAAGATTCTTATGATGGGAACAAATAGATTAAGCATGAGTTCATTAGTGAGTTTAACCGCGCTCAAGGGACTACAATTGCCCCACCCCGTTGGAATGCGCCACTGATTCAAAACCCCATCTTGGAAAGTATCGATTGGCACAGAAAGGAAACCGACAACTACTGGCGGAATAAAAAGGGAAAGTGCTCTATAATTGATGCGTTCAGCACGTTTCATCTCGCTAGCTTGCAATCGTTCGAATAACACAGGAAGTAGGGTCAAAAGAGGGCACAAACTGTCTAAGACGCAAAAACCACAATACGGAAAAAAATAGAGAAGTGTAAAATTCTGAATGTAAACAAATTGAAAGTTGCTTCCGTTCTGGAGAGAACGCTGACAGAAGTCTCAAAACCAAGGGCTTTCTTATTTTTTTCTCCTTATTAAACCTATATTTGTGTTAGCAACCAGCTAAAACAAGCATTATTGGGTTTCAGCGTTATGAATTCGTTTCAAATTTTCATTAGATTTTTTTTTTTTTTTTTTTTTTTGGTAAGCAACTTGTGAATAGTTTATAAAATATAGAAATAACATCGCCCAGAATATAAAATTTAAATATACCTTAAGGGTGTATGTTGAAGAATCAAAATCTCCCTCGCGGTCTAGATGTATAAATCAAAATCAAATTAAATTAATTGCACTGGGGACTCGAAAAAAATTAGGATGATTCTTTATAAGCAGCACTACACACTGAAATAATGCAAAAAAAACAGTGCCTTTTTATGAAACTTTCGTTAAAATTTCTTAACCCTACAGTGCATACTGTAGCCAATTGGATACACTCTCATTTTTTTTTTCTTTTTTTTTGTAATAAAAAGAAAATGTTGTAGTTTTTTGTCTAAAATATGCATTTAAAATAAATGTAAGATCTCATGGAAATAAATTAAAATATATGCCAGCATTATTTTTTGAGCAAACATGCATGGATTTATAACAAGTGCATCCAGTTCACTGAATAAATTTTAGCCGAATTTTTAATTGCTTCTAATTTTTATTGCTAAATGAAAATAAACACAAAACTATTAAAACATGGTAATATTGGATTAAAATAAAATTGGGCTATGTTACTTCCTTCGATTTTACGAGAGCTATAGGGTGGACCTTCATGTCTGAATATTTTTTATGATTTTTCTGAGAAATTACATGCTGAATTTTTTAACAAATATTTTTTCTAGCATAAGTAAATCTAAATGAAGTTGCGATTTTATTTTCAGCCATTTAAAAAAATCATGCATTGTAGGGTTAAACATATAATTGCATACCAAAATTTTTCGAAAAGTGACACATTCTGCAAAATTTTCAATTTTTAAGAGTTTTTCTAAAAGTTTCGTAAGTGATTCAGGCTTATCTTTTACGTCAGTGTATAGTACAACTTGTAAAGAGACATTGCAAAAATTTTGAAGTGTAAGACATAAATATTTACTTATTTATTTATTGGATCCATAATCACATGATTTTTTTTAGAATTACACCGTTAAAATTTGTCGCTCTTACACGAAATGGGCGTATAGTATAAGCTACAAAAAGTTTTCATTTTAATTCGTAGTACATTATTTTGTTAAGTGCGTTGCTTCTCGGAAAATTAAAAAATTTTGTTATTTAAAACTTTTAAAAGCCTTTTTTGTTCATATGGATTTATTGTTTGTTTATTTGTGTTGTTGTATCAAAGCTACGCAGGGCTATCTGCAAAGATGAGGATGCCTTGGTCGAAGGACTTTTTAAGGGGTTCTAACGCGCATTCATATTATATCTGGAGAAAACTGATCATAACTCCAGAAAGTTAGATCGACAGCCGCTCGATGTGCCCAAACCCGAAACCTATTCACACTCCAATCGTCTACCATGTTCATAGTCGCACCCACGGAGGGGGCTATGGGGGCTGAAGCCCCCCATAAAGCTGAAGAACTAGATGTGAAAAACTTTAAAATCGAAAATTGCCACTAATGAATTAAAACATTTTATTTTAAAAAATTGCCTTCAAATATTTTTTAAATATTTTTTATTAAAGATATTAGTTTTAAAATAAATACTTACAATTAGTGTAGGAAATATAGTTAAACTCGTTTACAACATCACTGAATAGATGAGATAAATATTTATAATTGTGTAACGACTTATGATAGTGTGCTTGTGTTCTATCATGGGCAAGTGGTACAGAATATTTTGACGTTATAAGAGAGTTATAGCTGTAATCGAGATCTCAAAAACCGAGTTCAGCAGCATTTGTAACTCCCCCCCCCCCCTAATCTGAAATCCTGGGTGCGCCAATGACCATGTTCATTGGCTTTATCCGATCCTCCATGGTGGGGCCGATCTGTTGTTTGTAAGAGTGCATAACACAGCTTTATTTAGTTTTAAAACTATTCAGGGGTTGTGTTACTTATTGCTTTTTCAAAGGGACAACCGTCTTAAATGAAATAATTCTTTTTTTACGAAGAATTTTGTAAGTTTTTAAAAATCCTAAGAGTACAACGCAGCTGGGTCTTATAATGGGGTTATCCTTTATGATAAACAGACATATGTCACATACGTCTTGATCCGTTAAAATAAATAAATTGCAGCAGCTAATCTAAATGCTCTTTCGTAAGCCCGAAAACACACTCTTACTAACAATAGATTTCCATACATACGGGACAAAACCTCAAAATATGGGACTCTCCCATATAGTACGGGAAAGTTGGCCCCTTTATATACAGGGACCGATCATCACTCTGCTAGACAAAGGGCAAATGTAATTTTTCGGGTCTTACCAGTTTATAAATTTTCTGGGAGAAATTCCGTGCAAGCAGTGTAACGCATTTAAGTTGATTTCAGTACCTCTGCACTACGCATTTTTATATATTAAATATAAGTACGTGCAATAAAAGGATATTAAAAGATTTTTATGCAAAGACAAGATTTAATTTCCTAACCAGCAAAATTTTTTTCAGGATCTATATCTGAAAGATAAGTTAAAAAATAGGTAAATGAAAAGAATTTTTGACAAAATGCCTATATAATGACTGCGTAAAAACTAAAGTTTGTATTTTTAGTCTTTTAAAAAAAATTATTTTATATGGGGGAGAAAACCGTTTATGCATACATAGTCTCTTCTGTCGAAACTACCGTGGGATTTATTGACGTAGGATTACTTGGTTTTTAGCCACTACATCACCTGGCCGTCTTTTTTTTTTTTTTTTTTTTTTTTTTTTTTCAACCTCTACAATCTACATGCTCACAATCGCTAAACTTGGCAAAGCTGCTTCTTTATTCCTTCGCAAAATTCTAAAATTGGGTATATTTTGTTGTAGCAAATGATTATTCTTTTGCCTGAAACGATTAATTCTCAATATTAGTTTTCGCATGCAGACGATAATTTGCTTAAAAATGACACACACACACAATTCAAGATTATTCAATCATTTTCACGAATCTATTTCTATTTATTGCTTAGATTCAAGCTTAAATTACTTTATGTGGCCGAAAATTGCTATGAAAAATATGATACTTTTATTTTTGTCAGTATTTTGTTAATATCTTCTAAATAATTGAATTTAAAAATTTAAATCAGGTGACTGACATCTCAATTTTCCCGAATTTTTCATACTCATCACATGTATGTAGTCTGGTTCCTGGGTAAATCATACGAAAACAGATTTTGAAGTAACCCTACAACTTACCAAAAAGAAAAAAAGAAAAAAGAAAGAAAGAAAAAAGAATCTTTACAGAGGACCGTGATGGAGGAACGTAATCAAAATACCTCAAAAATATTTATTTATATATTTTGAAGAATACAAGTATTTTAAAGAATACAAAATTTCTTAATACATAACTTTTGAAAAGTATAAATCTTGGGCCCCTGAAATATGTTGTGTTGGGCAAGTACCCCATAGGGACGGATTAATGCAATTTTCTGGGTGAGCGTGACATGTGAATTTTCTGGAAGTAAAATAGAATGTCGTACATTTTTCAGGTATTTCTTTTTTTCTCGGGGAAGGAGAGAGAGGTGATCGCCTCCCCCCTTTCTCCCTAATCCGTCAGTGGTACCTCAATTTCTCTTGCTGATAGCCCTTCTCATATTGCAGGTCTTAGGCAGGGGCGTAGCCAGGGGGGGGGGATATCGGGATATATCCCCCCCCCCGAAATGTTTGGATTAGTGATGAAATTCCGTCTATTTATAAACATATAAGTTCATATCCCCCCCCGAGATATTTTCCAGGCGCATATCCCCCCCCCCGAAAATTTTTCCTGGCTACGCGCCTGGTCTTAGGAGTTCATATTTACTTTAAAATATTCTATACGAAACGCAGGAATTTTGCATTTTGCTGTGGCTTCGAATGGAAGGAATAATAATAGAACGGTTTAACAGAATCATAGAAAATAATCCAATCCAATTTTTAACATTTCACATTTTTGTTTTAAATATAAATATAACATATGTTATAAGAAACTTTCAATGGTTTTTATTGTACTTACTTAAGTCTTCGTCTTTAAATACCATTCTTTAAAGGGGCGAAAAAATAAGTTATTTTCGACACTCTAATTGCATTTCTCAAATAATGATTTTCATATGCAAACTTGCCTCAACTTGCGGTTGAAACTTGCCTCAAATTTTACAATTTCGCCAAATAAAGTTCTATTTATTGTGAATTTTCCTGAATTTTCATATATTTTTCATAAACTAACAAAAAAGACTGGTTAAACAATAGATTAAAATGCAGTATCTTCAGCGACATTTGTTTCAATAGGATATAGTAGTATATATGCTCCGTCGCCTTCCTATTGTCAAAAAGATTATATCATTCAGAGACATCCCGTCTATCAATTGTGCGGTTGTTTCTGATAATCATTTTATCAATTTATTTTATCTCTTTAAATTGATATTTTTTGCTTTTGTTTCATATATATTTATATATATTCTTTGTAAATTAAGGGGGAAATTCATGCTTATTTTTATACTAGCTGAAGTACCCGTCCTCGACGGGTTAGTGAATGCAAATTTCCAAAAAGCAAGAACTTTCGTCAGCATTGTAGGAGTACACAGAATGAATGTAGTATGTTGCCAAAGTAAAGAAAGCGAAGTTATAATTTTTATGTATTGTTAAAATATTACAGGTTAGAGAGTAACTAAGTAATACCATTTGATTCGCTTTAGTTGTAATTATGTGATGCGCGAATGAATATTTACACATACTGAAATAATTTTCGCAAAATCTCAAAATTTAATCAACATTTTGAAAAAATGGAAGCCTAGAATTTAAGTTGAGTGACAACCTATCATGTCACCCAAATTCGTTTCATTCCCTGCAGTCTTTATTTCGTGATGCTGGAACAATTTTCAGCATTTTAAAACGATTTTCGCAAAATCTCAAAATGTAATCAAAATATTTTTAAAATTCAACGCCTATAAATTAAGATTAGCAACTACCTATCATATGACTAAATTTCGTATCATTCGTATTAGTCGTTATTACGTGAAGTTTGAAGAAATCATCATTGAACGCATTTTGAGAGAATTTTCTCAATATCTAATAAAAATGTTTAAAAAATTGGACTCCTATAGTTTATGTAGAGCAACCATCTATCATGTGACCAAATTTCATATCATTCGCTTTAGTCATTATTACTTAATGCGGGAACAAAGATTCACTCAGTTTTAAACGATTTTCGCAAAATCTCGAAATCTGATCAATTTTTTTTTAATTAGATGCTTATAGTTTAAGGTGAGTGACCATCTATCATTTCACCAAATATCATTTTTTCACCTTTGCAGTTATTACGTGATGTGCGAACACAAATTTACGCAGTATAAAATGATTTTCGCAAAATCTCAAAATCTAGTCAAGATTTTTTTTTAATTCGACGCCTATCTTTTACGTTGAGTGAGCACCTATCATGACACCCAATTTCATATGATTCGCTTCAGTCGTTTTTACGTGATGCTCGAACACAAATTTACGCAGTTTGAAAGGATTTTCGCAAAATCTGAAAATCTAATCAAGATTTTTTTTTAAATTCGACACCTATGTTTTAAGTTGAGTGACCACCTATCATGTCACTCAATTTCATATCATTCGCTTCAGTCGTTTTTACGTGATGCTTGAACACAAATTTACGCAGTTTGAAAGAATTTTCGCAAAATCTCAAATTCCAATCAAGATTTTTTAAAAATTCGACGCGTATGTTTTAAGTTGAGTGACTACCTATCATGACACCCAATTTCGTATCATTCGCTTCAGTCGTTTTTGCGAGATGCTCGAACACAAATTTACGCAGTTTGAAAGGATTTTCGCAAAATCTCAAAATCCAATCAAGATTTTTTAAAAATTCGACGCGTATGTTTTAAGTTGAGTGACTACCTATCATGACACCCAATTTCGTATCATTCGCTTCAGTCGTTTTTACGTGATGCTTGAACACAAATTTACGCAGTTTGAAACGATTTTCGCAAAATCTGAAAATCTAATCAAGATTTTTTTAAAATTCGACGCCTATGTTTTAAGTTGAGTGACCACCTATCATGACACCAAATTTCATATCATTCGCTTCAGTCGTTTTTACGTGATGCTTAAACAAAAAAAGCGTCACGGACAGAATGACAGAATGACAGACAGACAAACTTTTTTTTGAGGGTCGCATCGTATTCCCGGGTGCTTGAAACGGATAGAAATCGCAAAATTTTTGAATTCCAAGAAATGTACAGACAAAAGTCTAATTTTATTTATATAGATTTCATTTTAAGTCCTCCGACATGTTGGTTGTGCGCAGAAATCTGAATATGCGCACTAGGAACTAGATGCCACGTTTTGAAAGATAAGGGTCAGAGGGTGTATATATATGTCCTAGGTCAGCTGTTCTCAACCTTTTAACGTCGCCCCCCCCAACGAAGGCTAATTTACGATGACGCCTCCCCCCCCCCTCACATTTTTCAGCTTCAGTTTTTTAATCTTTAACAATGATCATTTAGTCGAATTCTCTACAAAATAACGTTATCAGTGAAGTTTGAATGAACATTTTAAGTGAAAATGGATGTATTTTTGAATAAAAATGAGAATAAATAAGATGATTTTTTAAAAACATGCATCACTACTTGTTCTTTGGTTTTTCTCGCGTCCCCCTTGGGGGGGGGGGGGCACACAGGTTGAGAAACGCTGCCCTAGGTATAAGTTAATTTATTCTAATATTATTGAAATGAGTGAGTTATCTTTGCAAGGGAAAACAAAATTATTTTATTTCTTGCTGATAAAGTTTTAAAACATTCATAAGACTGCCCAACGGAAATTGGGTTCCAGAGAAATTTAAAAGACCCATAATGGAAAGAACAATAAATTGAATCGTGTCTTCTTACGTCGAAGTGAAGCGAATAAGTTAAAGCAAATAAGGCACTAGGATGTCTCCGAATTCATGATCCAAACTTTAAGCGTAAGTAAAATAAAGAAGCATTTTTATTGTACAGCAATATGTGGGGCCTTATTAGTGAAAAGGCTAGGGAAGCTTAATAGCTTCCCTAGCCTTTTCACTAGCTTAAAGATTTTAGCCCTAGCTTAAAGATTTTATTTTTGAGCAAGTTTACTGTAGCAAGAGAAAGTGTACACTACTTTAGCATCATTGTGTTATTAAATTGAAAAACCTGAATGTCTGAATCAGTAAGAAGTCTTTTTTTCTTTTTTGTATGTAACCAATCATGTATATATGCTATCCTGACATTCTAGTCTGCTCATGTATATGAATCTCCATACGAAGATTTGGACAAACTTGGTTACTATGTACTATTATATTTTATAACATTTAATTAGTTTATAACTTTGAAGTGCATTTTAAAACCATGATAAATCTAATTCAAAAACTTGCAGCCATATACAATATATAATATTATTACATGTCAATCTGTGTCAGACGGTCGCGTCCGTCAACCTAACTGTTCGGAATTTTCCGTGTTTTTCTCAAAAAATTTAGCGTAAATACGTGTTAGTTCTCCATAGAAAGACTCCCACGGAGGGCACCTCCCTCCACTCGTCCTAGATCCCTAGTGTAGATAATCGGCTCTAATCCCACAAACAAACAAGGGTGTGTAAGTGAGTGTGTGGGGGGAGGGGGGGGGCAGACAGCACATAAGCTTAAATAAGCTTGACATTTGGCTTGGCAATGCAAGCTTGGCTTAAGCTGGATTTTAGCTTGCAAAGTACGCAGTGATGGCGCCATCTGTGAAAGAGAATGGACATTAATTGTCTGGCGTCCTCAAATTTGCTGACAGTTCATAAAAGATGTGTTTTATTTTATTACCAGTGCCATATTACCGGCAGGGCAAACGGGGCAACTGCCCAGGGCCTACAATCCTTTTATCCTTTGTAATTTTAAAATATCCTAATTTTAAAATAAAATTACAAAGGATAAAAAAAATTCAGAAGTTAAACAATTTTTTTAATTATAAAGTATGAACAATGAAAATAATTCAAATTTACATTTGTATAAATTAATTTAAACTTATTTTTAATTCTTCGAAATGCTCTATATCGATATAGCATACCAATATGTAGGAAAATAACCACATTTGTAAAGAGAATTTTTAGCGTTAAAAAATAGCAAAATTTTTCAATTATTTGTTATTTTAAGAAATATTTACAAAAATGACTAAAGTGTTTGTATTCGATACATGTTAGTAACTAAGATATAGCATTTCGAAGTAGCGTTTAACTATCTGTTTCTTTGATTTCAGATTACTTAACACAAAATTTGAGTTAAGTAAGTAAACCCATTCTATATTTCCAAATATGGAAATTCTTCAAAATAAAATACAATTATACTACGAAATTGATTTCAAAATCAGTCGTTTGTCTCGATTTTGGCCAGCAGTATTGCTGAACGAAGAGAGTTGCGATATTGAAAGTTTTAAAACGTGTCCTGCTTTTAAGTTTATATTATGCTTATTTCCCTATTAGTAGAGTCTATAAATCACACATAACATTATTTAAATTTTTGTTCATCCCATGGAAAAATAAAAGAAACTTATCAGCATCGCCCATACTTATCGATCTGGCGTGACAACAGTCACTTCAAACTTTAGTCAGAGCTGCCCGAGGCAATAATGGCCGAGCGGTTAGCGCGCGTTCTTTCCAGCCTGAAGTTCCCGGGATCGAACCCTGCCGTCGACGTCTAATGGAACAGATTAAAGTAACTTAAAATTTCAGCATAGAGGGGGAAAATGCGCGGAAAAATAAAGTATATGGGGCGCCCCGTGTATTTAGATAAAATTCTTAAGCTTGAAATGTCAAGCTTAATGCAAGCTGGGCAAGTGTAAACTAGAACGCTTGCATTAAGCTTACACGCTTGGAATTTTCAAGCTTATTGACTTGATAAATCAAGCTTGATGCAAGTTTGGGGGAGAATTTTAAGTTAAAATATCCTGTTCCACTTTTGAAATTGCAGCTTTAGTGAGTTTCATTTCAACTTGGGCAGAATTTAGAAAACTTTACCAAAACAAAAGTGGAGGAGGATCCGAAATGAGCCTGAACTTCTCTTGACTTCAGAAATTAACAAGGTCCTAGCAGTGTGGGGTCAGAAATGAAAAGTACCATGTCGTATCAGCACCAGGGGGCTCCACGCGTTTCCTCAAAAATATGCATAATTACCAGAGCGGCATTATTTTAGCATAGGTGACAGGCACCCACATTGTGTAACTTTATCATTAAAAGATAATTTTCTTCTTCTTTAATAGCGAAACTTAAAATAAGTGGTTCTTCTATATAAAGCTGTTCCATATAAACGATGATAAAAAAATTTCAAGAAATTAATGTGTAGCTATCAACTGTGGCCATAATTCTCGGCTTTTTTCTTTTTCTTAAGTAAAAAATTTTGCGCGAAAAATGAAATATTTTGGCAATGCGAGAAATATGTACACTACGAAATATTAGTTCGATTAGTTAGGGGTTTTTTTGTTTGTTTCTTTGTTTGTTTTTCTCATCTGTTCTTCAGATTTGTAAAATGTATGGGGAAGAAGCAAGCAGCTTCTGTGGCTTTGGACTTAGGAGGGAGCCTCGATTAAAAGCAAAAAACATAAAGTGTCGAAGATGTTCTTTTTTGCCGAAAAAATTTCCCTCACCTGATAAAAGATCATTCTATTTTTAAAAATCCAAAGACACTATTTTGTTTAGAACACTATCAAATACTATAAAGCGCATTGCCAAAACATTTTATTTTTCATGCAAAATTTTCATTTAAAAATAAAAAGGCAGAAATCGCGAGCCAAGCCAACAGTAACAAAGGAAGATTGTAGTGTAGAATCAAATTAGAAAGTTTAAATACGAGGCGTATTCGGAAAGTAAGTTCCACTTTTTAAAACAAATTACATTCTTTTTCAAGCTAATTTTATATTTAAATGAACGATCATACCTTAAATTAATTTTTCTGCATAGTTACTGCCAGTGTTCTAACACTTGTCGTAGCTGGTTACCAGCTTTTCAATACCTTCTAAAAACTTCCCGCCAATGACGATAACCACGACTTATAGAGCAAGATCCCAAGGCGCCAGACCTTAACTTATTTCCTCATGTACAAAATGCATACGATAGAGTAGTGTTAGTACGTACAGTAAATGTATACATACTTGCTAGCTTGGGCCAAGGGCCAGTTCTCAGGTACCACTTGCTGCAGGTACGTAAAAATATTACTCACTTTACTTAAAGTCTCAAGCTGATTTTTACGTATGTTGTACAGAATATTGTTACAAATTTTGAATCAATACTGCCAGACATTTTCTGTGGGCCGTAATTATCGGCAGACGCCTTAAAGATCGGAAGAAAAAACATAATTTTTCCGGCGAGTGTATCTCTCCCTCTGTGTGAGTATACTGTGTGTGTGCGTATGGTATTTAGTATTTTGTTGGATTTATTCAAAGCAGTTGTCATTTCGATTTCAATGAGTAAATTAAAAGGATTTGCAGTGTTTTAAAAAATATTATGGCAGGGTTATTAAATTGTGTTTTTTGTAATACTTCGGATATAAATTCAGTATTGCTTACGTAAGTTCGGCGACTTTTGGTGTGCATATGTATGAATGTAACTCGCATGTATCAAAAACAATGAGATGTAAATTGTTGAAATCTTATACATAAGATTGTCGTAACATCTAGTTGTACAGCTCGATTCTTCGCTCCAATCTACAGCGGGGTTTATTTACAGGACCACCCAAAAGAATTTCAATACATTAATATCTACGGGCATTTTCAATATATTACGTCTGGAGTCAGCCATTGTTTGGTACATGCCCAAAATCTCACCATTTGTCATCGACCTGGCAAGTTTTGCCGAAATATCGCCAAATTTGACGTAAAAAATAATTACATATTTCGTATAACTCTATAACTATTTTGTGTAGAATGTTGAGACTTTGTATTTAGAACTAGTGTAACACACGATTGTGCATTTCTTTTTTTTTTTTATTATTGCAATAGATTGAGTAATTTATTTACAGGGTCAACCAAAATGATTTTCAATGCATTAAGAACTAGTGTTAATGCATTGAAATTGTTAGAGAATTAAGAGGTCTATGGATACCTCCAATTCATTAAAAGTCTGTGATGAATCGCTATTTCGGCTATGACTAAAATCTCACTATCTCAATCTTGTCAACTTTTTGCGAAATATTGCCCAATTAGGCGCCAAAAACGAGTCTTTCAAATTGAACCGAACTTGCCGATATCTCAATTATTTGGCTACAAGATGCTAAAACTTACTATTATTGCAGTGTGGCGGCACGAGATCACCTCCGCGCACACAACACCCGGCAATTGAAGGCCGGTCGAATGGGCTTACCTTTTGGCCGAGCCGGATTGCGCCTCATTCTACCACCCATAAGTCCCTGTGTTGAAACCTCAGCTCTCACCACACGCTCTTCCCTTCAGCAGTATTTTATCTCTTTCAAGAAAACACGTTTAGAAAAGTGCACCGAAAATGTTTATGATTTAACAGACGTACAAGGAAGTCATGTGGTGTCCACATCAGATTTTTTTCTTCCGATCTTTAAAGAATCTGACGACGTACCTGTAGCAAGTGGTACCTGAGAACGTTTACTGTACGTGCTAACACTACTCTATCGTATACATTTTCTGCCTGAGAAAATAAGTAAAGTCTGGGGCCTTGGGATGTTTGACCATAAACAGCATTTTTCACCTCGCCTTCGAATCCAAGCGCTTGCCGCCTAGCTCGCGCTTCGTGTGCAGGAACAAGCGGTAGTTGGATGATAAATGGTAGTCGGCCCCAAGTCTGGGCTGTACGGCGGGTAATCGAACTGCTCCCAACGAAATGTCGAATCATCGTTTGAGTGTCACTAGCAGTATGGGGCTGAGCAGTGTCATGGAGCCCTGCACATGAAGCATGAGCTAGGCGGCGAGCGCTTTGGATCTGATGTTGAGGTGTAAAATAATGTGGAGTCGTGGTTATCGTCATTGGCGGGAAGTTTCTATGAAGGAGGTATAGAAAAGCTCGTAACCCACTCCGACAAGTGTTTGAACATAGGCGAAATCTACGTAGAAAAATTGTTTAAGGTATGCCCCAGACAGCACAGCAAACTTGCAGCAAGCTTTATTTATCAAGTCAATAAGCTTGAATTAAGCTTGAAAATTCCAGTCGTGTAAGCTTGATGCAAGCTTGAATCAAGTGTTCTAGTTTACACTTGCCCAGCTTGCATTAAGCTTGACATTTCAAGCTTAAAAAATTTTTTCTAAATACACGGGGCGCCCGCTGCCGAACGCACCCCACATACTTTATTTTTCCGCGCATTTTCCCCCTTTATGCTGTAATTTTAAGTTATTTTAATCTGTTTCCATGGAGTGTCCGTGGCTAGAATAGAACCCGGGACCTTTCGATTAGTAGCCGAGCGCGTTATCCATTCAGCCACCAGAGCCTTGTGCAGCTATGACTAAAGTTTGAAGTGAATTATTAAGCGGTTTTCTGGCCAGATTGATAAGTGGGCGATATGTTATTTGCTTTTTTTTTATTTTTTCATGGGATGCATCAAAATTAAAATAATTTTATGTGTGATTTAGAGACTCTACTAATAGGGAAATAAACATAATATAAACTTAAGAGCAACACATGTTTTAAAACTTTCGCAACACTCATGAGCAATACTGCCGCTGGCCAAAATCGAGACAAACGCCTGATTTTGAAATCAATTTCGTAGTATAATTGTATTTTATTTTTTTAAGAATTCCCATATTTGGAAATATAGAATGGGTTTACTTACTTAACACAAATTTTGTGTTAAGTAATCTGAAATCAAAGAAACAGATAGTTAAACATTACTTCGAAATGCTATATCTTAGTTACTAACATGTATCGAATACAAACACTTTAGTCATTTTTGTAAATATTTCTTAAAATAACAAATAATTGAAAAATTTTGCTATTTTTTAACGCTAAAAATTCTCTTTACAAATGTGGTTATTTTCCTACATATTGGTATGCTATATCGATATAGAGCATTTCGAAGAATTAAAAATAAGTTTAAATTAATTTATACAAATGTAAATTTGAATTATTTTCATTGTTCATACTTTATAATTAAAAAAAATTATTTAACTTCTGAATTTTTTTTTATCCTTTGTAATTTTATTTTAAAATTACAAAAGTGTAAGATGTAAGATTTTTGGGCCCTAAAATCTGTAGGCCCTGGGCAGTTGCCCCGTTTGCCCTGCCGGTAATGTGGCACTGGTAATAAAAAACCCACCCCGTTTAAACACATCTTTTACGAACTTTCAACAAATTTGAGGACGCTAGACAATTAATGTCCATTCTCTTTCACAGATGGCGCCATCACCGCACTTTGCAAGTCAAAATCTAGCTTAAGCCAACCTTGCATTGCCAAGCCAAATCTCAAGCTTGATTTAAGCTTATGTGCTGTCTGGGGCTGGTATGCTCTTTCATTTAACCCTCCAAGCGGCTGAGACGTAAAATCCCGTTCACTTCATTCCAGTTTTCACTGCAATGCATGTATAATTTAAATTATTTATAACACCAAGGCATCATAAAATATATTTCTATATTAAAGATTATGTGTATTTTAGGAGTTAAATTTTTAATAATTACAAATCTTTCTATCAAAATTTTATGTTTTAAATATTTTTAAAGCTGCATGAAAAACTTTCAGTGAAAACAACTTTACATTATTTGCCCATTTCCAAGACGCTCAGAGGGTTAAAAATAAAATTGGCTTGAAAAAAATTACTTTACTAATTTTTTTTTTTTTCAGAATGGAACTTACCTTCCGAATACGCCTTGCAGGGGCGTAGCCAAGGAGGGGGGGGGTTAGGGGGGTCATAACCCCCCCATGAGGAATTTTTTGCCATACAAAATGTATATCCTTCACTACATTATCACACACACGTATACATATATAAGAGTTGTAGTAGTCGTAACCCTCCCCCCCCATGAAAAATTTCTGGCTACACCCGTGACACCTTGCCTCGTATTTGAGCATTTTAATGACCTGTAAACAGAGCCGACTCTTACAGATTTGCCACCCTAAGCTGGGCTATAACGCAAAATGCCGTATCCTCTTCGTTAACAATACCTATCGTATGTGTGGAAAAATCGTATTATTCGATTTTTCCACAAAATATTACTCAAAATATTTGCCGTCCAGGACAAAAGTTCGTTTTTTCGGCTCTAGAACCGCTTCTGCCTATAGAAACTCAGAGAATGCTGTTGAAATCAAGGAAAAAAATCCTAAAAATACTGATAAACCCACCAGCGCCCAGATGTATTTGAAGGGGGAGCGTGGGGCGAGAGCTGGGTTTCAACCCAGGGACTTATGGGTGGTAGAATGAGGCGCAACCCGGCTCGGCCAAAAGGTACCCGTTCGACCGGCCTTCAATTGCCGGGTGTTGTGTGCGCGGAGGTGATCGTGCCGCCACACTACTCCCCCCCCCCCTAGAGAGTCAGTCGGAGGCTGACGAACGATGTTCCAAGCGTTATGGAACGCTGTCACTCGTTGTGGACTTTGTGAGGTCGCTGCCACTCGTTGTGGACTCTGGTGAAGTCGCTACCGCTCGTTGCGGACTTTGAAACAGCCGAGCGAGAGATGGAAGAGGGCGGTGCTGGTGCCATTTGTCGCTGTAGGCGAGAAGGAGAATGCGTGTTCGTTGTCCGGGACATCAATCTAGGGAGAGCGCGTGGTGAGAGCTGGGTTTCCACCCAGGGACTTATGGGTGGTAGAATGATGCGCAATCCGGCTCGGCCAAAAGGTACCTGTTCGACCGGCCAGCATTGCCAGGTGTTGTGTGCCCGGAGGTGATCGTGCCGCCACATATTCATCACATTCCCCAATTTATGTTTATTTTTGCAGTGATACATAAATTCCCGATATTAGTGGGGTATTAAGAATAGGGTTCATCGAAAAATTTTTTTGTTTCAAAATCGAAAAAGTCGCTGAGGAAAAGTAGCCTTCTGGGCCTTTATTACTGTGTAAATTTTCCCGGAATTTCAATTCGACCCTAAGATGGCCCAATAGAGCATGGAAAGTTGTTAACTTTATCGAGTAGTATTTCAGGTTTTTTTAAAAAGAATTTTTTCTAATTTTGAAATCGAAATTTTACTGGGCGAATTTTTTAGATTCTCTAATGTGATTTATGTGATTCATGTTCAACAGCACAGCGACTTGGGTGGAAGTGTCACTGGACACCAGTGACATCTTTCACAGGTTGCAACCCATTTAAAAAATTATATATTTAAAAAAAATACCATTTATTCACATACCAAGAACTGATTTAATCGACCTTTGTTCTAACTTTCCTGCCAATGTCGAGTCGATCGTAGAGCCTTTAGTAACTGAGGAAGAATGGACGTTCGTATTATCCGAGACTATTGTATTGTGGTATTTTTTATTTAAATGTGTATTTTTTTTACAAAGTTGTTAAACAATTTTAATATCATAAAGATTACCCTACGGTGAAACTGTTAGAAGTGGCAGAAACAAGAAACATGTATCCAAACGCTCTATTCACCTTTAGTTTTTACATACTCCCTGGCTAAAGACAGCTGTCTGTGAAATGCGAAAGCGAAACGTATTTAACTGTATTAGAAACTGTGACCGATTCAAAATAGGCTACTTCGATTATGAACTAACAGCGTCCTACAGCGCGTTAATATTTAATTTATTTTAATTAGTTTATAAACACTGTTTGTGATAATCTATCAAAGTCCTGAATGTATTTTTTCCGATATGTTGTTGTTAATAAGTTTGTACAAGGCATGAAAGCTCGCGTCCTCTGCTTGCAGAGGTCGAAAAGCAAAATTTCATGTTTAAAGTTTTTTTGAAAAAATATTTTGTAGAAAATTTATTTTGTAATATATAATAAATAAAAATGGGAAGTAACGACGAGCATCTGCATTTGTATGAAGTTTTCGAAAATTGCTTTAATAAAATTGCCTATCGACGTGGTAAGTTTTTGTTTCTCTGAGTACTCCACTGTGGGGGCATTATTCCTTGCCACCCCTCTTCCCCTTTAATTTTTTTGTTTGTTTTGTTTTGATACGGAAATGGCTTGTTGCCCCTGTTGTTTTCCCCCCTCTTTGTAAAAGTTCATGAATCACTCTTAGGAAAGTGAAAGCTTTTTTTATTTTGCAGCTATTTATTGCAAAATTAAAATTATATTTTAGATAATAAAAGTAATCGCGTTAATTTTTCTTTTTTGGTATTTATAAAAAGTCCCTAAGAATGATGGTTAGTATTTTATTTTTATTATTATTATTTTTTTTAATGCTGCTTTAGAAGATTTTTATTATTTTACTACTATTATTATTATTTATTTACTATTTTAATTTATTTTTTATTGAATTTGAAAATATAGATTTATCAAAAGCTTGCATTTTTGTTTTATGAATATTAATGATGCATAAGCACATTAAACATTTTCAGCCGTCGTCGATGGACCCTTATTTTGTGTAAATTGTAAACAACAACAAAAAGAAAAACATAGGCTGTTTCACTACCCCTGTTACAAGTTCTGACTTTGAATATATTTTATTGACTAATTTAAACAACTTTCGTGTATATGCAATTTTTCTGATTAAAAAGCAATTTTGCATATCGGTCATTGTCAAAATATGTTACAAAATTATGTCCCTTGTTTTCAATGAAATTTGTATTTTTCTTTATATATTGATACATTGGTATACATCCATAGAAACCTTTTATGAAGGTGTGCAAAAAACTAATATTTGTAAAATAATTTATTTGTTTTTACGTAGATAAAATGTACTGTCTGCTTGAGTGGGCATTTACTTATTACAGTGACCTCTCCCGTATACTACTTTCAAGGGACTGTAGAAGAAAGTCTCATAATTGAGAGTTGTATTAAGTGAGAGACTGTCATATTATGCAAGTTTAAATTTGTATATGCATTAATTTTTTTTACCTATATAAAAAACTAAGTTTCGAATACTAAGAACATTTCTTAACAAAATTTGTAAAATACATAAAAAAATAAAACATAAAAGATTCAAGTTCACAGTATACAGAGTCTTTTAGTTTACTTATTATGTTTATTTTAAGGATTTACAGATCAGAATTTTTCAAAAAATGAAGTGGTATTAGTTTGTCTCTATTCGATGAAAAGAAAAAATAGCTGTTCTAAATTTAAATGAGGAATGTTATTCATTATTGATTACACACTTTTACTGTAGTAATAAGGCAAAGGTAAAAAAATGTGTATGATTTATACTCAAACGATTGTAAAGCGAATTCTTAGGTGAGAAATGTAAAATTGCCTGAACCATTTAAAACGTCGTTTAGAGAAGAGTCGTGTAACTGAGAGTAGAGTTTAAGATTATTTCTCATAAGGCGTGGAGGGGACAAATTGAGTTCGGTGTATAACTGAGTGTCGTATAAATGAGAGTTCACTGTAGTTTATTCTTTAAGCAGCTTTATTAATTTAAATGTTATAGGCATTTACGATGATTACCCACCAATTTTTTTTGTGAAAATAGAAATTTTTATTTTGACTCCAATTTTTCTTTTTTAAATTATAGGACCATTCCATGTTACGTGTGTTACATTTGGAAAACATTTTCTAATTAATCAAGGATTTTTGAATATATTTATTTAAAAATCCAAGCAAAAATTCCTTAAAATAATGTACACTTTACCTTATTATTTTATGCAGAAACCTATCATTTTGATATAATTGTTATTTTTTAAATAGCTTTTTAAAAATGTTATGTGTGAATAAGAAAGAATATTTTACGACCTTGTAGCAGTTGCACAGTGGTAGATACAAAGAAAGAGTGATTGGGCTATCACCCCTTTCGCTGAACATCTGAGCCCACGTGATCTAAAAATCTCTCTTAAAAAATTCAATTCACTGTTAAAAACGCAGGGTTAACCTGCTCGCTTTCATCATTGAAAGGATGCATTGGAGAGAGAAGATTGGCCCTATTGTGACTAGTGTTGCTTCCTTGAATTTATTGTTTTGAATGCTCAGTTGAAACAGAGCAATTGTGCAAGCTGTATGCTGGGAGCTTTTGCTGCTATTTTATACATTGTGTATTGTTATCCCTACTTAACGAAATGTATTATTTGATTTACCATCAAAAGAGCTTTAAAACAAGGAGAACGGCTGCACATGAAGTGATAAACATTGATATTTGAGCAAAAGGATTACACAAAATAGATTATCATTAGTTGTGAAAGAGGGTATAGAGGAGAGGATACTGGAATTTAATATCCCCCCCCCCCACACACACACACCATGCACACATGGGCGCCGGCAGAATATTTCCCAGGGGGAAGGCAAAGACTACTCAAGGGGGGGGGCAAAGACTACTTTAATGTATGGTTACCATGTTGGAAAGAGAAAAAAAGCAAGGGAAACATTGCATAAAAAAATCCAGGGGGGTGCATTGCCCCCCCTTGCACTATGCTGCTGGTGCCCATGCATGCACACACATCGAAATTTTCATTTTCGCTTCAGTAAATGTGAAAATTTAGATTTTTTCATTGTGCAGAAATTCTGTTTAGTCATATACTGCTATATTTAGTAATCTGCTACACTCCCCCCAAAAATTCCTGGCCATGCTTGTGAGACAAACTTCTTTTCTTTGAATAGGCCATAGGTGTTCCTCAAAGACTCAAAAGGGCTGTGTGCCACTGTGACTAAATTGCATTGTGTATTAAGGTGGGGCAAAAAGTAAAAAATAATTGAGTTTGATTCTTGGACAAACATAAATGGGGGGGTCATGTTAAGCTAAGTATTGTAGCAAAAATAAATCTTATATATTAATATATATATCTAACAATTTTATCTGAAACACAAGCCCAAAAACACACTATGCTGTTAAATTGGAGCTGGTATCAGCTTGTTGACTTTAAAATTTTCAACCGAATATTACAACCATAAATAACAGTTTATAATTTTAAAAACAACGCCGACTGGGTTGTATGGTGGGTAAAGCACCGTACTACAGTTTCAGGTTCAACTCCTGGCGGTCCGGGTTGTTCGATCCCCGACTGGGCGTGGTTGTCATTGTCCGTCCCTTCATAGTGGGTGACGTTGGTCCACCTAGTAGGTGCCCCATAATAAAGAGACCAACAATTCCGGCCTTGGTAGTGGCCAAAGCCAAGGCGGAGGCCGGCCATTAGAAAAAAAAAAAAAATTAAAAAATTGCATCCTGTACATTCAGTACTACACGTTAACGGTTGTAACCAACATTAGAGGAGAAAATCAGCTCTAGTTTCTATAGTTGGCCGGTCGATTCTTGATTTCTTTCTCTTAATGATAGCACGGTGGCGTGGGTCATGGTCCATAAACTTTGTCACAGACTGCAAAAATGTCCTTGATATTTCTCTCCACATCTTGTGTATGACATGGATAGAGAGGTAGAGCTGCTTGTTCATTATGTTAATAGTTTCTGACCTAATATCTTGTGAAAGTGGAGGTACATCATAGTCACACTTTCCTTAGTCAACCATGTTTGTGTAAGACTAATGTAAAGTTGGATCTAATGGTCTAACGAATTCTGTTGCTTGAGTGATTATTTGGAGCCAGAATTTTTTCACATATAAGTTTCATATCGTCATTGGCTCGTAACAAGATGACAAAAGTAGCTGTTGTTCTGAAGTACTGGAACAATGACAGTTTAATCCGTTTTGTCAAGTTTCTGGTACAATGATAGCATGAAGAAGTTCTTGGCTCCATCCTGGCATGTCTTATGAGATTTAATATAAAATCATAATGATGCATAAAAATTCAGTATGAATTTTACAATTTGTCACAGATTATTGGAAGGACATTCTTGACTAGCATACAGCCTAAGCAATCGATTAGCTTTCATTAGCCATCGGTCATGACTGATTGCACCAGGCTGAGCAGTCTGCAAATAAGAAATGTGATTCTTACTAGTATTGTAACAACGTTGGATCAGTAGACATATCTTAAGCAAGAACGTCTGACCTGTACTTAGATCATTCATTGCTGTGTCTTCTGTTTCAAGAACAAAACCTCGAGCGATAGATAACTCAATGATTGATTTATCTTTTGGGTCTAATTCCAACAATCTGCCCTTCTGAATTATTTGGACTAGTGATCTTCCCATCCACAACTTTATTAATTTTCTCAGTCAATTCATTGACATTAACCACTGAAGAGGCCTTCATTATTTAGAATTACTCCATTCCTCTTACCGGTATTCACAGTTGTTCCATTACAAACAAGTGCTCGTAATTTTGCTTCTGATTTATTGTCTCTAAGTACAGAAAATATTTCTAGTGAAATATTAACAAATTTTCCAAATGCAGGAACAGCATGTTTAACATAACTTTGGCTACAAAAGGATACAGAGACATAGTGTTCTTTAACGGTGTTGTTCGAAAAAAATCATGTGATTTTGGTACATAAGTACGAATAAACTAATTATGCCAGGCACTTCAAATTTTGAAACTGTCTCTTTACAAGCTGTACTACGTACTGAAATAAACGATAAATCTGTATCAATTTCAAAACTTTTAGGAAAAATTCTTAAAAATCGGAAAGCGTGTCACTCTTCAAAAAATCTTGCTCAGATCCATGTTTAAGAAATTTTTCTGAAAATTTCACAAAAGCCACAGCTTTTTTGGTTATTGCAGTGTGTAAAGCAGCTTATTGAGAACCATCTGGAATTTTTTGGAGACCATGATGCTATTAGTTTATTTCAATGTGTGTACAAAGACTACAAACAGTTTTTTTTTTCTTCGACATACACCTTAATTTTTTGACCAATATGTACTACTGTAGAGCCTACACATGTTCATGAACATTTTGTTAGATAGTAATATTGTAATATAGCTTAAAAGGAGTTAGTGTGTGCCAAAGAGCCGATGGATATGTTCAAAGTTTGGATTTATGCATTATCTGGGGTGGCGCCAGCGGGGGAAAAGTGGGGGCCATGCACCCTCCTTTGGGGATGACTGGCCACTGTTTTGGGGGGGTTTTAGAAAATATTTTGTTTTAAAGACATGAAGGAAATTTTGCAGCCAGATAAGATTCGATGAATGAAAAATGGCCTGGCTAAACTATGATTTTTCCTCATATTGCTATTTTGCAAGAGAACAAGGGAACAAATTATCATATTAGGAAAACAAATTATCATATTAATTAGTTAGTACAAATTAGGAAAACAAATTATCATATTAATTAGTACATGAGAGCTTCAATTTATCAATGTCTGGTTGAGGCAATTGTGGTTTGCCCCACCCTATTGTGTGTTTCATCTTTTGATCTGAATTAATATATTTTCTCCACTAGGTTTAATGATTCATTTAGATTCTTTTAACTGATACAATATATCTATTTTCCATTTATTTTTAACATATCGGTCTGCTCCAAGTGAGAGTGGCGATCGCCTCCCCCCACCCTTTATCTGCACCTGATTGTTTTTACCTTGTATGTATATAAATTCATTTTTGAAAAATTTTTTTTAGATGCCAATAGAGATGTTACGTATGATGCATTATATGACAATGAATGTGATAAAGGTTTGCCTCAGGTAATACAAAATATGTGCTTATTGCTTTTTTCATTTTATTGTGTGTGCGTAATTTTAGTGAGTTCTGCGATTGCTGCTTTTAAGTTCTTAGTCATTAATGTGTGTGTTTCATTCTGAAATGCAAAATGTTTCCTATTGTAGAAAATACTATTTTCAAATTGGTGGTATCTGAATTTTCTTGAATTTTACGGACTGGGGGCATTGCTTTGCAATCTATATAAGTCAAATGTAAATAATATACATCAATGGTTTAACTTAAATTTAACAGCTTGATTTTAAGATTTAAAAAAACATAATTTCCTCCCACCTGACCCTTATTAAATACTTTTAGCATAATAAAGGAAGAATATTTTTAAAAATTATATTGGCTATCTTTATAATTTTTATTTTAACCAATATATTTTTTACTTACTGAAATAATTGATATCATGTTACAGAAAGCATTTGAACAATTTCATTTCAAAAGTAACTTCTGGTATTATTTCTAAAAAGAATTTTAGTTTTTGAAAACTAAAAAAAAAAAAAAAAAAAAAGCTTACATTGACATTTTATTAAAATTATCCTTATGTTAGCTTATGACACAATTTGTTTTCTGAAGACGTCCTTTCCCAGGATTAGCTTGTTTTGCTTTTGATTTTTTAATTAATTCAGTAAAATTTTGAGTTTTCAAACTCTCATGTTTCATTTTAGCACTCTGCCAAGTTCCTTCGCATTATACAAAAAAATAAATAAATAAATAAAATAAAATAGTACTGTATCTTAAACCTTTGAAAACACGCATTCCGAATTTCTTGAGACATCTTCTAAATTTCTAAGGCATGAAACATACATTTAGAGGCATTATATTGATCACTAACTGCAGAGGAAAGAGAAGCAAGCTTAGTGCTAATCTAAATTATCCAAATCAGTAAATATACATTAAAAAAAGTTCCTAATATATAATTCCCTCCCATTTGTGAAATCTGTCAAAAACCATGATAAAGTAAAGCCATGTAGTTTGAAGTGTGATATTGCGCGCTAGGCTGTATATAGAAATTACATTTTTCTAATACTCTGATATACTGAGCTCAATACTTACTAAAATTCTGTTTTACATCTGCTGTCTTTTATGATGCTGCTAATTTCCTATTTAAATGTTTTAATTTCGTTATTATTATTATTATTATTTTTTTACTTTAAGAAGAAATAGCCAAGAATTTTCTCAAAAATTATTATGCTTTCTCAAGGAATGAAAAAAAAAAAAAAAAGAATGCAACTTAACCTCTTTGCTTCTAGTCTAAGTTTTGCTTTTATCAAAAGCATTGATGAGAAGACTGAGCACCACAGCACACACACCTGACACATGTATAAAGGCACTAAAGGTTACTGTAAACAGATACAGACATAAGAGTTGCCATAATTAAACTTCCCTTATAAGCAGCATTCTACAGCTGAAATGGTTGAGCAATAACTTTGGTGTATGGGTGATTCTACAAACCTTGTTACTTACAGAAAACTATGTAATAACAAAATAAAATGGTGTGAAGTTCAATTTTTGTCTTTTTTTTTTTTTTTTTTTTTTTTTTGACATAGCTTCAAAAACCTATATTTTTTCATATAAAGCTTGGATTAAAACTTTTGTTAAAACATGTTTTTGTTATGTATAAATTCTCCTGTTAACCTAAGATTTCTTGTAGTGCAAATTTTACTATTTCAGTTTTTTGTGGTGAGCTATTTAAAATAACAATTATTATACATAATTACATTATAGTGCAGAAAAAAAGTGGACGCCTTAAAAGAAATTTTGAGGTCCTTAAATACTCCTTAAATTTCATTTTGAAAAATGAGTGTGAACCCTATGTAGAGTGCTGTTAATAGTAAAAGTTTAATTATAACCATACTGTACATATGCAAGCTTAGCTAATGTGATTTTGAATTTGTTTTATAACTGCAAAAGCTTTTTAATTGTTGACTTGATAACATTGTACCTTTTTCATCTTTATTTTAGAGCTTCTACTTTAGACTCTATTATTAGAGCATTTTTCTTGAACCATTGATATGATTTATGTTTTAATTATTTTTCAGGATCCACTCTCTAGTTCACATATTGTTAGGGGATTGGAAGATTCAATGGGTGTGAATTCAGAAAATGTTCCTGAGCACTGGCCATTAGGTTGTACCGTTTATGATGGTAATTCATTTTGATTAATTTGTTTTTATCTGATTGATTTATACTCCAGGAGAATTATTAGTACGCAGTGGCATATACAAGTGAGGGTTAGGGGTTCTATCTCCCACTCCATTGTCAAAATTTTTTTAACAAATTGTCCATAAATTTTGAATTTTTAGCTCAAATATTACACATTTTAACAATAAGTTATGTCTATCCCCCCCCCCCTTGAAGGAAGTCTACATACACCACTGTTAGTATGTATATATGAACTGTTACAAAACAGTCAATTTGTGAGGATACATATTTATGTACTGCTTCACAAAATGAAATCGCAGTAAAGTTGTGTAAATTCACTCTTTATCAATCTTTTAATATCAACAGTACAAACTCATCAGGGGCCAAAAGGCCAAGGCTCCACCATGTAATTAAAAAACATTTCCTTTTGTGTATTGCTTATTTTAATGGTACTCAGCATAAATCGTAAATAATATTTAAATTAGGAAATGTCTCTAAATTCAAAAAGTAATAACTATAATAAATTATAAAACTATTAGACATGGGGTTGTAAAAATTAAATTTAAAATAAATGATGACGTATCAATAAAATAAATTATATGTACTAATTAAAAAAATGAATCGGTAAATTTTTCTATTAAATAAATTTATTATGAGCATCGATGTTTAAAAGAAATTGCATAGCAAGACTCGAACCCCAAGTGCATGATAAGAATAGAGAGCCTTACCTATCATGCCACAGAATGCTCTTGAAGGATTGCATATAACTTACATACAAAATTTAAGTAAAGTGGTTAAAAAATAAATATCCTGTTTCTTGACTACTTTTGAAATTGCATTTTAGTATTTCACTTATAGGACATTCATATGGTATACTGCCACTGCACCAAAGATCACTGAAGTCAGTTTCCTTAAGTCTGCTCTTCGAAGAAAAAAACTCTGTTTTTAGTCTTGGTACACAAATTGAAATAAACTAATAGCATCATGGTCTCCAAAAAATTCCAGATGGTTCTTCATAAGCTGCTTTACACACTACAATAAGCGAAAAAGCTGTGTCTTTTGTGTAATTTTCAGAAAAAATTCTTAAACATGGATCACAGCTGCAGGATTTTTCGAAGAGTGACACGTTTTGCGAAAATTTCAGATTTTTAAGAATTTTTTCTAAAAGTTTTCAAACTGATACAGATTTATGTTTATTTCAGTATGTAGTACAGCTTGTAAAGAGACAGTTTCAAAATGTTGAAGTGAAAATGAAGAATGTTGAATTAGTTTATTTGTACTTATGTACCAAACATCACATGATTTTTTCAAACTAAACCATTATAACTGTGCCTCCTCCTTTTCAGAGGAAAATTTCAAGAATGCTTATAGAATTGGCGAAATTTGCCCCCCTCAGTAGTGTAGAACACTATGCTAGGTCTAGAAGACTTAAATCCAAAGACAGAACCGTATGCCAATATGGCTTTTTTGCTAAATAGCCAAATATGCATTCTGTTTGCAGAGAAGAATGCCAAGTTTGGGCCACTAGTAAAATGCCTATATATGCTCTAGATTGGAAAGAAAGAAATTACTGGCATTCTTTTAAGTGATTTTTTTATAGATAATATTCAAACAGCATAAAATATCTGCATTTTTTCAACTATGGCAAAATACATAAAAAGTTATGTTACATGATTTGAAAAACTTAAGAATTAGAGATGGGGCTAACCTCTTCGGCTCCTCATAACCATCTATCACTGTGTGTACTACTTGCAATAGTTTTCAATTTGAATTTGATTATTCATAATGAGTTCTAAACAAGTTTTTTGAGTAACAATTGTTCATTACAAAACTCTTTTCTAACTCTGTTTATTATTCCATGTTTTAAACTTTTATGTAATATGTAATAATGCTATTGAGTTATTGTAGAAAAACCCTGTTGTAATTCTTTCAGTTTTCAGAACTGGCAGAATCTTCACTACATTGTGAAACATATCCCCCAGGCATCTGATACTACGGATGACATACTAAAATGTGATTACTCTGGAACATAGTTTCTTAAATTTATAGCTTGACTAGCAGGGGAACTCCTAGCAAGTGGGGACATGCAACCAGTGTTATCATATATACCAGTCTCAAATAATATCCAGTTTCAAATCTAAGCCTCACCAAAGGGCCAACATACACCATTTTGCAAGATTTTTTTCAGAGAATCACTCAAACCATTGACTTAACAGCAATCAAAATGGGAAATATCTGTCACTTATATGGTGCATAGAACCAATTCAGATTCACATAGGTATGAAATTTGTAATAAGGCACATTGTTACACTTTTCTTTTTAATATTTATAAAACAGTGCAACTCGGAACAAAACACACTCTCGCTAGATCATTATTCAATAAAATGCTATCTATTGAACGTAATTCCGAACAAGTATAATTAAATAATTGACAGTGAAAACTTTTCTTAGTACTTGTGACACTTGTCACATACACAAACAAATCAATCTTCTATCTCAAATCTAATGCACACATATTTTACATCTTACTTTTAAAGCAAGATGTAAAATTTGTGTGTGCTTGACATATTTTGTATTTACTGTTACACATTTCACGGGTATTATTTGGTTATATTTAGCTTTATTGCAATAGTTAGTGTGAAATATATACTGCCAGAATAATAGGTATGTTTTTAATTTAAATTCTATTTGTGTTTTAGGAGTAAATGGAACAAAAGGACAAAATGTGAGTACAATTTTTGATGTATTCAAATGTTTTCCTTTACTATCTGATCATGAAATTTATCTTTCTAAAATAAAATTTGAAAACTAAAACTAAATGATCATTTAATAATTTTGCAATCACTCTTGTAATTACAAAACTTACTATTACTTAAAAAGTACTAAAATGTTAATTGTAAAGTAAAGCAGTAGTACTAGTAATAGAGAAAAAAATATTAATTACTAGCGGCTACCCGCAACTTCATCCGCGTCGGCTTTAGAATTAGGTCCCGAGAGAAACGTAGCATGTGTGAATAACAAATATGTTTGCGACTAAAGAAACTGCATTTAAATATTATTTGCTTTTTACTTATTTTAAATGAAGTATAATGCATGGTAGTATACTTCATTTAAAATAAGAGAGTATGCAGAATTACTAAATTTAGATTTTTTTCAGGCATTTGGCGAATAGAGACAGTTACGACAGTATTTGCGAACTGTTTCGAGTGTTCTTGTAAAAGAAATATTTAGGCTATATGCATAAATTTTAGCCTATGTTAATCAGGAATAGTGCAGCTTTCTATTAACGAAAAGTTTTAGAATCGGTTCTGTAGTTAGAGATGCCCATAGAGCGTAATGTATTAGAATTATTTTGAGTGTTCCTGTAAAGGAACTATTTGCGCTACATGCATGAATTTTAGCCTATAATACTCAAGAATAGTGTAGCTTATTATCAGTGAAAAAAGTTTTGGAATTGGTTCAGTGCTTACAGAGATACACATAGAGCGTAATGTAATTCTTATGAGTATCCCTGTAAAAGAACTATTTGTGATATATGCATAAAAGGTAGCCTATAACACTCAGTGTCCCCCCAGTGTCTAAGAGGGTCTGCTCTCAAAACTGGAAGGCGGGAGGTGCCAGGTTCAAACTCTCACGCCTGTCGACCTAGACGCTCGCAGTTTTCAGTGTTTTTTTCCAAAATCTCGCGAAAATACGGGCTAGGATCCCTTAGGAAATTCCACACAGAGGAATTCCCCATATAGGCCTAGGACTTTCAATCATTGAAAAAAGTTTTAAAATCGGTTTAGTAGCTACAAAATTTCCATAGAGCGCATTAGCATTATTTTCAGTGTCTTATTATTATTTATGATATGTGCTTGATAGGTTGCCTGTATGTTAATCCAGGACATAAGCTATCTTAATTACAAATTTTTCCAACCATTTTTGTGCGATTCAGTCAAAAACACATAAACGTACACATTTATATTATTGGTAGGATTTGGAAATTTACGAACTTTAAGAAACACATCTGGACTTTTCTTGGTACTTACATATTATCCCGGCGGTCATTCCCACCAAACTGTTTTTTCGTCAAATGAGTTGCCAATTGTATTCAAAACCATTAATAATTTCATGTGCCCGGCATTTATCTCGGCAAAAAATCGCTCGTCTTGGCAGACCGCCAGGATAATACGTAAGTGCACTTTTCTTTATTTATGCTTTTTAATTTGGCGTAAAATCAACATAATTTCCATACTTATTTATGTTTTCCAAATGCATGTGATTTTGCAAATAGAATTTCTGCTTTATTTCAAAAGCATAAATCATTTGGTGCTGGCAATAAAACGGTTTCTAATTAATAGTTAGAAAAGTAATTAAAATTTCTGAGCCTCAGGTACACTTTACCGAAGTCATGGGCCCAGTCATGCTCAAATTTTCAAAGCTCTGCTTTCTGTAGATTTGTCTGGAGAACATTCATTTTTATTATTAGAGATAGATAGATTTGGCATAAAACTGGCATAATTTCCATATTATTTAATGTTTTTCAGATGCACGTGCTTCTTCATTGAAGTAATAGCATTCTTGTTAGCTCAAAACATGAATCGCTTGATACGGGCAAAATTCGCCAAGCATGGCAACGTGAAAATGGTTTTTAATTAATAATTAAAGAAGTAATTAAAAATCTAAAATTTTAAGTAGCCTATAGCCTTCTCCAGGGTCCCATCTATATCTAAAACCAAAATTCATCATAATTTATTCAGCGGTTTAGGCATAATAGCGTCATAAACAAACAAACAAACAAACAAACTCACTTTCGCATTTATAATATTAGTTAGGATTTATCACATTTGATAAGGTTTTGTAGGTTTAAGATGCTTAGTGAACTTTTATAGTTGTATTAGAATGAATAGTGTAGAAACATTAGCACAGCAACTGTTCGTGTTCGGCAAAATAAGTATTTAATTTTAGTTAGTGTTAGAACTCATAATGAAGTCTGTGTGTTATTAATAATTTATTTAACAATTCCAATGATTCTGGTGTATTTCCCATAATATTAATGCCAGACATTCAGATGAAAGATTGCTGCATGCGACAGAAAAAAGTATTTACCAATTGTACTGTGATATTGGATGGCTGTTGTAAAACCGTCTTATTAACAGTTAGCTCTAGAGCGGACTGTTTGCTTCCTGAAGTTTTTTAACATAGAATTATGTTCCTCTATAAAGGCCCTCTGTAAAGTAATTTTTTTTTTCTTTTCAAATGTAAGTCATAATAATACATAAGAAAACTTTCTGAATGAACTAGCTGAACTAATTGGTATTTCTTTAAAATAAAAGAATACAGGTCTAAAATAATATATACTACAAATACTATTAAAAACCTGTAAAAATGAAGTTTTGCTCAGAAGCACCTTTCGGTCATCGCCTTTTGTTGACCGCACTCATTGCCAGTTCTGTTTATTCGTCACCGCTGCCAATGTCTTGCACTTGGCCAAGCACCATACGGCACTATCTTATGTCAATTAGGGCATGTGCTATGTCATTAACAGCTTCATGGGTGAGGATTATTTCTACTGCTTTGCAGTAAAATTGTAACCTTTATTTTGATAATTAGCCATTTTTTGATTTGCGGCATAGAAAAAAATGTGACTTTTATCAATAATGTTAATTATAAACAAGAATAGTTATGAATGAAAATAGTTTATGGTGAAACTCGCATTATTGTAGTTTGTATGACTCAAAAAAAATACCTAGGACTAGTACTGGTCACCTCTCACTATGAAATTCAAGGTCAAATCATGAAGTGTAACTGAACATTCAAAGAAGCATTTCTTTTCCAACAAGGAAATGACCTCTGGCTAAAAGCAAAGCTGGTTCTTGTAGGCCCCCATTGATATTTGACTAAAATCCAGTGGGTCAGCTCTAATTATTGAAGTTTCTTCTTTTGTGGGTCCAGAACAAAAAGCAAAGAACAATTTATTGATTTCTAATGGGCTTAAATGGCGCTGTTCCGTTTTACTCAATGGATTTGCTTGACAAATGAAATTTAGCAATTATGAGAAGGAAAAAAACTCTAATTAGATTTACGGTTTTCATCCCAATTACATTTACATGGAAATGTTCTACATTTTAATAGCATTTGAATTAGTTATGGGTCTGGTCCCCCCCTCCCCCCAAAATTTCAGTTTTTGTTAACAAAATAATAATTAAGAAGTCTTTTTAAGAAAAATTCTGCCTCTTTCACTGTTCAGACACCCTCTGAAATTTTTGAACCCTTCCCGAAATACTTTTTTGAGTGTGGCCCTGTTTCTTTGCACTGTTTTTTTCTAATATTTCCTAAATCAATCAAGAACATCTAATAAAAACACATGTACTGTGTTACACTATTTCAGGAAAGAATAATAAGCGTTGTGCTTGTAGAAAGCTTGTAGGCCTATTTAAATAAAACCAAAAATAGTAACACTCATTACACAGCTCAAGGAAGACCTTTACATCTCAATATTAACACTTAATTATAAGTTTTAAATTTTTTAAAATATAACCTTATGCTAGATAATACCGTGTAATACATGTGACATACAATTGTTTATAAGAATATTTTAAATTAGTATTTGAAAAATCAAGCTGTGATTGAGAAGAAAATGGCCTTTGGACAGCAAAAATGTCCAGTGTTCACCTCAAAATTTCTTTTTTGGGTACGTTACAATTTCTAAATTGCTTGAAAAAAATTAACAGTAACATAGAAAATAACCCAATAAACAAAAACAAAAAAAAAATTCTTTTGCATAAATAAATATAAAAAATAAGACTAAATGACCAGTATACATTGTACTTCACATCTACAAAATAAATTCATCGAATGAGTTTGACTTCTTAATATAAGTACAAAATGTGTCCAGTGATAACTGAAGTGTTATTCTGTATGGTAAGTATGTTTTATAGTTGTTTTGGTAATTAGGAAAAATATCTTCAGAACTCAAAAAAAAAAAAAAAAAAAAAAAAAAAAAAAGAGCGAAAGTTCAACCTGCATACAATGATAAATTGTCTATAGAAATATTTTTAAGGTAAGTAAAGTATTATTTGATGCAGCTTTCACTGTTACATTGAAATTTTCTCTTTTATCATTCACTTAAGCTCATTTTCCTGAACACAATATCAGTGAAAAAGAAAAAAAATAGAATTACATGTTCTTCAAATTTCAAATCCTTTTTATTTTAGCAATGCTGAATTCCCTGTCCCATGTTTTCTTGAAGCATGGCGTAAGCACATTATTATGAATTTATGATTTTTTTATGAACAAAAAAATAATTTTGCTTTGTTTTATGAACAACAAGAATTGTGTTTCCAGGTTATATTTGGAAAAATATGATTTCATGTAAAAATGTTGTAATACTGAAACTTTAAACGATTTGGCATTGTAAAAATGAAAAAATCCCAAAAGATGTCATCAATGACCTCAGCTTGGTGTCATCTCTTATATTTGACAAGACATCATCAAATCATTATGTTAGCCTATATAATTGAAGTTTTACTGTACATTTACAAAATCTGCCAATGTACCTGCCCCAGATGACAACTTCTGTGAGTGGCAAATTCAAGTGTAAAACCTTAAAAGATTATAAGCGAAGCAGCAGTTTTAAGTTTTTGCACCACTTCAGAGTCCCTGCCCTGAGCAGCAATTCAATTGTAAGATAGGTAAGGGTGGCAGTTTATTGTTTTTGCCCCCACTCAGAAAAATAAAGATCTGGCAATGACGTGACCAAAGTAATATGAGACAAAACAGTTTTTACCTCAGAATCCGGAGAGATGCAGACTTGTCTGCGACTTGTTTGTTCAAGTTGCTGCTGGTGTTTTTTATTTTGTTTTAATTTATGTTCTTCAGGCATTTGTATCATGACTCAGGCTAGAGAAAAGGAGAGAAAACATCAATGGCGAACTACTATGAGCCAGGAGTGCAAAAAATATTCAGAACCTCAAATTTCTCTGGAAAATACATTTTAGTGGAAAAAATTTCCCCAAAATTATAATTCGCTAGTAGTCCTACACAAAATTTTGTGTTAAGGAAGGGAATTATTATAAAACCTCAAACCCTTTTATTTTATCTCTTAATTTGCAAAATATTACACATTTCTAGAGTTAATATTATCTTAATAAACTATTTGTTACAGTAAAACTTCGATGTCATAAATGTGTTTTTTCTTACTAACAGAGTCCCTTTTATTTCATCACTTAATTTTGAAAACTTTATCTTGAAATTTTTCTGTATCCCTTTGACTGAAATATCAAGATTAGGCTGTACTCGTGAAATAGTATCTACTTGAACTACTTCATCTATACTTCAGAAAATATGAGAGAAATTGTCCTGGTGACACTCTTTCTTCAGTTATGTAGACAAGACTATTCTAACTTTTATCAGTGGCTATTTCAAAATTTTTATTTTACAGCAATGATAGAAAATCTTTTTCAACTAAGAATTCTGTGGTGATATAATTTTGAAAGCTCTTAATGTACTTATGTGAAATATTTTGTTGCAAATTAGATGGAAAGTTGATGAACTAGATTACAAATATCAAAACCAAATCTAAATAATTAATTACCCAAATTTTAAAAAGTAGTTGTAAAGCTTTCAATTATTATTTTTATTTATTTATTTATTTTTAGATGATTAAAAATTTAATTTACGATATAGAATAAATTATGATAGCACTGTCCTTATGTGTCCTTGTGCAATGTGACATTGCACAAGGACCCTTAACCCTACAAAGCACCTGGTACCATATGTGGAACAACCACTTTAATTATTCCTCTACTTCGATATAATACTAGTATAGACATCTGTCGGTTTTTAAAAGTATTTATACATAGATAGTAACGATATAATCCAGGCTGTTGCGTGCAGATGTACTTACTGTTCATATTGTTGCCAAAACTGATTGAAATTTAAATAGTAATCTTTCGACTGTGATTTTATTTATTTTAGAAAATTAACAAAAAATAGTTAGCAAATAGTTTTGACCCGTAAATATTAGAGTTCGTCATATCAAGGAAAGATTCGAATACTTAAATTTCAAAATAAATACCAAAAAAGTATAGCTAAGGCCCAATGTACCACATACAAAACTGAAATAAAAAAGTTATTTTCTAGTAAAATATTAAGTTATTATTTTTAAAACTATTTTTCCCCAAATAATAATCCTCAACATTATCACATATATTTACTTCGGACACAGAAAGAAATTGAGCCTTGTAGGATTAAGAATAGTCACATTATGTGATTGTTTTAGTCATATTATGCGACTATAAAATTGGATTTTAAGCTCTTTCCTGGCCATTTTTAAAAGTAAATTTCTAGTCAATAAAAAGCTACTCTTCAACTAAATACAATTTTTTTCTTTGATATGAATTGGTGTGGTTTTAAAATTATTTTAAAATTCATTTTTTTAATTAATATTTGAAAGACGGTTTACAGTGTAGACTTAATTTAAATTTATATTCAGACAAAGTATGATAATTTATTTTTAAAAAAGAAAATGGTATGGCTATTTTTTTTTTTTTTTAATGGACTGCAATTAATTACTTGGAAAAGTATACACATATATGAAATTTAACTTTTATTGAATGCAATATATATATTTTCTCTTAAAGAATTTCGATTTTCAAACGAGAAAGTTAGGTATAAAAACTCCAACCGATTAAACTAAAAAGTAGCAATTACAAGCAATTTCTTCATTTTGCATTTTTATAATATAAGTGTATCATTTGTGTATTCTTCATGAGAAGTTGATTTTGCGGTTCAAAATCGGTTCATTAAAAAAGAAAGAGTGGTTATCGAAATTATGTACGCTATTCAATTCAGTTATCGAATATACGTATTAAAAGAAAAATACAAAGAAATAAATAAGCCATCTACAGCCGTGCGTTCTCTGACCTCGCGACGTTTGAGTTGTTGGTCGTGAATTTTCTCTGACCTAGAACACGTACGTCATCTTTCCAAGAAAGCTTAGCCATCGGGTTTGGTTTCCCATCCTCTTTAATTGCGACGATACTTGATTGTGATGTGATCTGCCCGGAGCTAATTGCGTAGGTATTGACAAACTGTTCCTGCAATTGCTCAAAAAAATTTATGAACTCCCAATTGATAGTATATGTATATAGCATGTTTTCCCGCCCTTTATTTGCGTCTTTCTTGATAGGAGATGAATTTTAATAAAGAAAGCATAAATTTGTATTTAGTCTAAATAGAACACGGAGACGGGTTTCAATTGAATATATTATTCAGATCTTCAGGCTCGCGCTAAAATTAATTCTTACTTTTTTTCAATTTTCACTCGGCGCAGCCTGTAAGGGATATCGCAATATGTCACCTCCCCCCATTAGTTAATTCATAGTATGAAATATAGTACATATTTTTTTTTCCCCTCCTTCCATCTTCGTTCGTTCTTCAGAAATTTCGTTTATTTATACGCAATTGTATCTCATACTCAGCGCCGTAGCCAGAACTATTAGAACAGGGGGCAATTCCGTTAGCTTTTCCGTCCCTTTCTTACCCCCTTACTTACTTATTTTTAACATTAATTTCTTTTTTCTCGGGGGTTTCTTCGAATCATTCCGCCCCTCCCCCGAGAAAAAAGGAATTAATGTAAAAGATCCCATTTTACTTCCATAAAATGGATGTATATGTCAATCTTCTAACTAACCGCCCCCACCAACAAACTAGCATTAATCCGCCACTACCCCCGAACCCCTCCCTCGTTACTCCCACCGCTCTCATTCTTCTCCCTCTCCATTCAAAAATAAATAAATAAATGAAAAAAAAAAAAAAAAAATCTGGCTATCCTCTTTCTATTTTTAATCGATATTTATTAGCATTGCAATCATTGGCATTTTTATGATCTTTTAACATTTAGCTTTTTATTGACTACCTAGTATTAATATATAAATTTGAAAATGTGTTTATTTGTAGACTATAACACCGATCAGCGTGAAATTGTGGGTAGACGATATAGAAAAGGCCGTAGGTGGCCTTAAAATTCTAAAAATCTACCCTTTTCAGATTTTTAAAAATAATTTTCAGTTCCAAAAAGTTTCTCCTATTCGATTGAGTAAAAAAGGAAACAATCAGATACATCTTTTTTTACAGATTTAATATTATTGCATTAAATATTAAATTAATAATGTCTGACTCAAGAATTACACCCCCCTCCTCCCATTTGCGTGGATCTTAATGGGAAGTCACTGGCATTGAGTTAATGATATATGCACAGATACGAAATACGACCGATTCTTCCTACCGCATGATCGATCGATCTTATTTACTCTGCGGATGAAGATACAAAGCTAATAAATAAGCATCATGAACGTATTGTAGCACCAATACAAAAATTTAAATAACAGACCATACTAGCACTGACCGTGGTATGTAATATATGCTGAAACCACCCTGCTATTTTAATTTTTGTATTGTTGCTATTATTTCTTGATGCTTATTTATTACTTTCTGCACCAAGCGACGTTTCCGCGCTTTTTAAGATACACAGCTACCTAGCAGGCCTGAACCAGCTCCTTTGGGGCCCTCGGCTGGAGATAGAAAAGGAGTCCCCTTACTGGGAAATTTAGATGGGTTAGAATATTAGGATATGCAATATTGTAAAATTACTTATTTTCTCGAGCTGAAAATTTCGCAAATTTTATATGAATAGAACTGACAGTTGAAAAATTCCAAAACTACCTAAATTTACCCTTTTGCATAAGACAGTTATTTTAAGAAACTACATTTGGTCTGAAAAGTTCGTACCCTCCACTTCCCATTTTGAATGGCTTGCTGGCATAAATATTGTAAGTGAATGAGCTGCATTCTATTAGTTGTATTACTGTTTTATATTCAAGAAATCAGGCGCGTAGCCAGGAAAATTTTTCGGGGGGGGGGGATATGCGCTTGGAAAAAATTTTCGGGGGGGGATATGAACTTATATGAGTATAAATAGACGGAATTTCATCACTAATCCAAACATTTCGGGGGGGGATATATCCCGATATCCCCCCCTGGCTACGCCCCTGCAAGAAATAATTGTATAGTATTCAAAAAATAGTTGTAAGAAAGAAAGTTGTCACGAAAGAGTTTGTAACTATGCAGTAAATTATGAAATTTTAATAATTGAAAAATTTTTTGGATTTTATTATCATTTGAAAAGAAAAGGGGGGGGTGTATTTCGCGAGGTTTTAATTCTTGCGATTACGACGGGCACGCAAAAATAGGTGATTTTACAGTATTTGGAAATCAGGCTTACTTTCCGAAAACTGCATTTAACTATTTTAAAGCTGCTGAGTACCCTGATTCTTCAGGGAGGCCCTCGCGCCTCGGAGTCTGTGGGGGTCGTCCGTCACTGTTGTTGTTGTGGGATTACGGCCAATTAGCTACAAGTGGGCTGTAGGCCGAATGGTGGATGCCCTCCGTGAGAGTCTTTCTAAGGGGTCCTAACCCGCAGTAGCGCTGTTTCGGAGGAAACCACGGAAAACTCCGAATGATTTGAACCATGCTCATGCACCTTCCGTTTCCCGGTTCAGAGCGGTATGCGATGCGCTTGGCCACTGGTGGGGGGTCCTCCATTACGCCACTGTGTAAAGGCGTAAGATTACTGGGTAAATAATCAAATTACTTTGCTACATATCACTCTGATATATATCAAACTACTCTAATTATCAAGTAGTATATCCATTATTTGGGCCCCTTCCTGTCTGGAGCCCTCGGCCAGGTCGGCGACCTGGCCGAGGCCTACCTGGCCAGTCCGGGCCTGCTACCTAGACCTCCCAGTCTGTGTGCCTTTGCTTGATTAGGCCCGAAGATTGAGAAACGCAGAAGGATCATAAAACCTTTTTATTCCTGCCGATCGGCTTCAGCCAACAGTAAAGACAATTTATAAAAAGGTATTCTATTTACCATATCAGTTGTTTTACATACAAAATCTGTCGTTAGTGAAATATTTGCTGCTGCTTCTTAAATTTGATATGCGTAGACCAGCAGCAACGTCTCGCGGACAGGCGCCGATCAAGACCAAGACAACTGCAAGCCCGACTGAGACTGTCGAAAGCCCTAGGCGTTACAGTTTTTCGAGGCTCCGAACGACCTTGTTGAAAGATAGTCATAGACAAATATTTATTCGCAGAGGCGTGCAGAAGAAAGGGGTTGAAGTTCAACCCCCTTCCTTGGCCTAAAATTATTAACTTCTGCTATTAATTAGTCAATTCTTTTATACGCAGAAGTTCTGCTTCAAATGACGTCACGCCAGTAAATGTTTCATGATAAAATACTTTAGACTTTAATATGACATTTGTTCTATCTCCGAATACAGTGTGAATGAACAATCACTTTTACCCGGCAACATGTGTTGTAGAAATGCACATCTTTATTTATTGGTATTTCGCTTTTATGCTAATTTTTTTTGATAATAGAACCTAAAATACTTTAATCGTTTGGGGCTCCCTTAAACTTTTAGAAATATATATGTGTGAATTCCTATTGACTTAAATGGTTAATTTTAGTGTATTTTAATAGCTCCTTAACCGCCCTTCTTCTTCGCTACCTAAATCATTCTCTCTGCCCAGACAAAGCTGAGTCAGCTTCTCCCCTTTACTCAATGATTCATAATGACTAGAGTTAGCTGAAAAATAAAATAAATAAATAAACATGTTTATTAAAAGCTGAGCTGAATATCCGTAAACGAAAATTATCCTAACTAGAGCCAATCAGATAAATTTATTTAATTGGATCTTTCTAAATTGAGCAAATGTACATGTATAGCCAATGGAATAGCTATAATATTCTAGATCGGTATGGCTGTTTGAAAATGCTACCAATTTGAAATGTTCCCAATAGGGAACATCAAATTAAAAATTTATTTAAAAATTAAGTTTTATCCATATTGACTTGAAAAAATTAGCAGATAGTTAAGATGACTTGATTTTTTGAAATAGAAGCTTCATTTCTATCACTAGTGGGAAACTGGATAAAAAATTAAAGTAGCCATTTTTATAAATTTTTACAGAGTTATCTTGATCCCCCCCTCCCTTCACACTTAATTCTTATCTTTACTTAAATTCAAAAATAAATCTTTCATTAATTCTTAATATTTCACTTATTATTTAAATTACCCATCGCTATATTCTGTTTTTGAACCAGTGTGTATTATAGTCAGAAATGACCCATGTTTCCAATTGGAAACACAGTGAAAATTGTATTTTAAAAAATGTCTTTTTCCACCATTTAAATGACTAATATCCTTTAACTAACGCATTAGAAGACAAAATATGCAAACAAACTAATTTAAAATATGCCTGGATCTGAATTCGGTTTGTAAAAGTTTAAATCCTCAACATGGGCGACTGGCCCTAAAATTTTGGCTTGGAAAACTTATTAACGGAAAAAAAAAAGAATTATTTGGAAAGCATTGAAGGGGTAGGATTTTCAAAAACGGCCCGAATTGTATGTAGCCCATGTGCAGTTTTCTACGTGGCCAGTTCGCTACTCAGAGAGAGAGAGATGGACTGAAGGATGAGCTGGTCAGCTGGAACAATTTTTTTCTCTACAGATAGGACTAAAAAACAGTTTGCTGCCTGGCTAGTGCCGCCACCCTCGATTCGGCGCCCTAGACCATTGCCTAGTTTGCCTATATGATCGGGCCGGCAATGCATGACCCTGACTGAATGAATCCTTCTGTCATTGAATTTATTGCCTCCTCCTGTTTTATATATCTCGTTTACACTTAGCCCACTTTCGCGGCAGTGCTGGAGAAATGGCAGTAACTGGAGTGTGAACTGAACACCTCACTCGTCCTGCTCATGCCGTTACTTCTCTACCACGAGCGTCCCCCCTCAAGGGATTTTGAAGGCAGTGAGGAGGGAAGTATACAGTAGAAAACTATTATAGGAGAAAGCGAGTACAGCTGAATGTAAAATGCTCACTGCCTTCCGAGCTGCCGCAAACGTATTTCTTAGGGAAAAAAGCAGCAGCGAGAAAAATGGGAAGGACTGAATGCAAATGGGGTAATATATATTGATTGGAATTTACATTGTTAATCTGTTCATTATAGTCCTCGGAAGAAAACAACATTAGGGATTTTTCTTCTTGCCCAGTGTAATTCGCCGCATCCGGCATTTGTCGGAATAAAGGGTCCAAATGGGTATTAAAAATCAATGCAGAACAGGTTATAAAAGGCTGATAAATTCTCATATTCGACACCCATTATATTTTTCCCCGACAGAATAAATAACTCGCATTACTTATTCGGTGTTTCAAGCCCTAATGTTTTTGTGTAATCACTTGCCACAAAAGAATTTCACAAAACAATATAGTGTTAAAACATTGCCCTTTCTTTAAAAATGAGTGTACCCTGAAATATTGTAAAAATAATATTTCTATTACAAATATGCATACTAAATATTTTTAAGAAGTTGGAATACATGAAATATAAATATTTTATTTCAGTTATTCTATGTAATATGAGTTACGGAATGAAACAACATGGAATAAGGTATCGAATTAAGTATACAAGATATTTTTTAGTCGGAAAGCTTGCTTTCATCTGTTAATTTAAAAGTTCATTTACGAAACTATTTTTTTAATGAATAAATTAAAAAAAATAAAATATCTTCCCGTTGCAAAGTTTACCATTATCTAAACCATGACAAGCGACGATAATCCACGCAGTTGATAAGATTCCATATGGTAAGAAGGTTGGTTTTACTCCTATTGACTCCTAGAAAAAAATATATACGAAAACTCTTTAAAAAAGTATTCAGAGCGATTTAATCTGTTGATCTCTATCCTTGAAAATCTTAATTCGGGCGGTGGGGGGGGGGGGATTATATTCCAAGCTTACATTAAGCAGAACTGAGCTGCTTTCAGTTAATTACTTTTGCTTTTGCCACCCCCCCCCCGTCTTATGCTCATTCGCAGTATGTAAATAAGAATTTAATTGCTCAAAATTCATAACCTTATTTGAATGGAGCTTTTCATAAGAGCATTTTTTTTCTGCAAATCTTGCCCATAACTAATCACCGTTTATCTAAAAATTACGTGTTTATGTAATTCGCGGCCTGCTTTGAAAACGATACCCTGGTCTGTGCGTTAGTGCATTGACCCTCACTCCTTACTTCTCTCTCTCTCTCTATATATATATATATATATATTGTAATTGTTCTTGCTAGTCTTTCTTTTTTTTTTCTCTCTTACGCCTAGCAATTATTCTTCGAGGGATTCGGAATCTTTTAAGAATAAAAAAAAAAGAGAAGCAATGAAAATTGATTTCATCTAACATTAATTTTTGTTGTTCATCTAACGTTTGATGATAGTAAGATAATTCATCAGAATTTGGAGCTTCATTTATAACGAAGCACACTTATTACCATTATCTATCTGGCAGATCAGCGCATTCAGTTTGATTTAATTAAAATTTATACAAGACAAAAGCTTCAAATCTATATTCGTATTCATTCGAATTTGTTGAACGAAAAAACTATTTGAAATTAAAAACAGCTTGTATTGTTAAATAATGAAATTGTTTGGCTTTGAGCACATAGTGAATCTAACATTACCCCGTTTTCAATTCTGATTAACTCTTCGGCTAGAGGAACAGTGGCGTGTGGAGCGGATCCAGGAAAGAAAAAATTTTGGAGGGGGCACAATTCTTGTCTCCTTTCCCTTCTTAATTAAATTTATAAAATAAATCAATATTCTACAGTATACACTTAGATCGTCTAGAGGGTCTGTGTGGTTCTCCCCCTCCCCCTTCTGGATCCGCCAATTAAAGGAAAATAAGCTACGTATATAATTAATTTGAATTTTGTGCACGATTTAAGAAATCTGCTTTAACGCTACTTCGATCTAGTTTGCAAGTGACATTAGGTCTGAATACATAATTTTTTATAAATGCTTTCAAAGCACATTTCACCCTAAGGAAATCGGATTCAAGAAACGGCATGTTATATCTAGGAAACCACTATTAGTTTTCTAATATGAAAATTGGCGTTAAATAGTATTCAAAAGTTTTTTGATTCTATAATTTGAATGAATACCAGACCCGTAGCCAGACGATTCGACTAGAAAGGGAAGGGGGCAGTGCCCCAGGATGGCTATGCATTTTCAATTGTTTTTGCCCCCTCCCCAGACGTCCTTTAAGAGTTACGAAAGTATTTTTGGGGGTATTTATTGTTTTTACTAATTTAATTGCGTGTGCTAAAATTACAGTGGTGGCAAGAATTCTGGCGCTAACATTTCTCCTTATTTTTAATGCTATTGCAGCTGTTGTGCAGTTTTCTAGACTTTTCAACTTATCTGGATCTTACACGTGCTTACTATGATATCCATAGTGTAGATGCGATGGAACTTGTTCATAAATTTTAATCCATAGTTTCTTTTAAAGCAGAATTGGCAAAATTAATCAATGCTTTTATTCTCAACTTGACGATCAGCTAATTAAATTCAAAATATAGTTTTATTTTAAAATTTGTTAAAAAATCTCCCAATTGATATTTCTTTATTGTTTAGCTTTTAAGGCTTAAATGTGCATTTTATTATCAGAAAAAATTATAAAATATTCCGACTGATGGAACAGTTGGCAAATTCGTAAATTGTACGTAACAAATTTAAAAATGGATAGGCCTCGTTTAATCGGAAATCTGAGAATTGACTAACTTTTTCCGTAACGTGAGATTTACGCCAGAATCAGTTAATCTGGATGGATAACAAATGCGTTTTAAACTTGTTACATCAAAGTGACGTCGATCTCACTTATGATTAATACCCGGTACGGTTGAATTTATTTATTTATTTATTTTTAAATGTAGTTTGCGTTACTGAGACGACGCAAACCAGAAATGTAATGGCTCAATAACGAAATATTTAAGCAGCAATTAATTGAATTTTAAATTCTATTTCGCTCTAAAATTCATAGATAATCTCCTCTTTTATATTTTTATTTCATTTGAAGTTTAAAAGAGGGTCGAATGGGCATTTTGTAATCTCATCAAATTAAAAAACTTTCTGACTGACAGATTTTAATTTGCGACTGTTTAAAAATTATTTCCTCGAAGATTTCCAATAGAGGTGAAATATCTGAAAAAAATCTCAAAAATCGTAAATTATGTTAAACGCTCAGAACAAACTAGTTTTGGAAGAAATTTTTCTCTTTTATCTGATGATATGATATTTTCCTTGTACTTCTTATTTCCGCTCCTATCGCTGAATATCCGTGAAAAACTGCTCAGAAATTTATAAAATTTTGAATAAGAATATCTCTAAGATAAAAAAAAATCGCACCGAAGTACATAACTTCATGGTTGGGTATTTCTAGGTGTAGCTGTTTATCCGTAATGCTACCGACACACAAGCATCTTCTTTTATAATAAATAGAGATATCCTTTATTTGTTAAATCAAATATACAAATATAATTTTTATTTAGAACGACATTGCTTCTGCTTAAGTGAATTTGATGTACGTGTAACGGTAGAAAAGTCTCACGGACCTTGGTTAACTCACGTACATACGCACATAAATGCATACATCTCTGTAAAAATAGCATAAAATAATTCGGAAGACCTCAAAACATGTAAGTACATCAATATCTCAGAGTCGATTTTTTCATTATTCAGGGTGTCTGCTGGTCAGGAAAGTCTGAAAAGTGGGAAGTAGGTCAGGAAAGTCTAGAAAATGTCTGGAAAATGCAAATTAGACCATTAAAATTCTCCGTAACTATAAATTTCCGCTCGTCTAAAAATTTCTTGTTAGTTTTCCTTTTTTAACTCTTGGAGTTGAGAGTGTGAAAAATGTTGATAAAAGATGATTTCTTTTTAAATAGAATAAATGATTCAGAATGTTTGTGGGGTATGTGATGCTCATACCTGTTTCACATTCTGTGGTGGTGTTACTTGTGACACAAGAACCAAAAAGCTATCTGTCTCTGACCAATCATAAATTAGAAATTTTCACTAGTATTGCTCTTTCTTTCTTGCAGATTTGAAGTGTAGTAGCTAAAAGATACTTATGTTTGATATTCGGCGTCTGCATTTAATATTGTCATTTAGATATATCACATAAGTACTGCCTGTTAGTACTGTTGAACCAGCTATAGTATCATGCTTGAAACGCATGAATTTTTTTTTTCTATCTAATTTAAGTACATCAATAATTGTATTACAGTTGAAAATTTATTTCAAGCAAGTTGTAGAAAAATGTTACAATATAAAAAGGGGGTTATACCGTTCAGGGATTTTCTAAAGTAAACTGTATCTATTCTAGCAGAGTTCCGAAGAAAAAAAATCGTATCGAAGTACATAACTTCATACTTAGGTATTTCTAGTTTTTTCTAAAAATTCCTAAATATTGAAATTATTGTTAAAAATTATGCTATAGATACTATAACAGAAATTTAGTTGCAAAAAATTTATTATTGCAGTATATATGAATATGTAATAAATCATGATAATTATTGTTATTGAAGAAGAAATTTTTTCTAGAAGATCCAAAAGTCTGGAAAAAGTCAGGAAATTGACTTTCAGAGATTTAGACAACCTGTACAATGCTTTCCTTACATGGTACATATTCGGAAAGTATTAAAAAAAAGTCTAAATTTTGAAGAAATCGAGTATTTTACTAATCAACATAAAGAATGTTCAATTTTTTCAATAAAAAAATATCTATTTTTATCACGGTTTCCTTCAAAATTAATATGTTTTTGAGGGATAAATAAGTCTTAGAAAAAGCGAGATGTCAATAAGTACGAGTCTTTCGGGTTCATTTGAAGACCTTCGTGTTTAGGCAAAACCAGAGGCAGATAAAGAAGAAACTCTATAGGGTATTTTATTTATTTTTTCGGGGTGGGGGTCTTATTTTTCTTGTAAATGCAGTTGATTTTGCAAAATTAAGTCAAGTTTTTATTGTCTAAAAAAATATATCGTTTGCAAAGTGGATTTTTTTTTTTTTCGGGAGGGGGGGGGGGGAGGAGCGTTGGTCAGAGAGTCTTCCAGTCTCCGTGCGTCTTGATGTGACAAAAGATCAAAGACATGGCTGGAACCAAAGGCTTGTCGTTTGCTTTTATCTTTACCGCTCAAAGTTTACCGCTTTAGAAATGCACAGAGAAATGCCCACAGTATAATCATTAATCTTTTCTTGCCGTTGTGAAGGGAGTGAATTTCAGAACTTTCTTTAACCAATAGCATGCAACCAAAGGCTAGCTTCCACTCTTTTCATACTGGAGTTTCACGTAGGTGACGTAACCGCAGATTTCAAGTGGAGCCGTAGGCTTGGTACAATACATAGACTCAAGTCTCTGGACATGCAGAGCCTGACTATCACACGGCCATGCGGGGCAATAGCCCGGGGCCCCGGAAAAATAAGGGCCCCCAAATCTCCCGATTTATTGTTATCATGATTTATGACATATTCATATATACTGCAATAATAAATTTTTTGCAACTAAATTTCCTTTGTAGTATCTAAAGCATAATTTTTAACAATAAATGGACTTAGAGATTTATTTTCTGTTCTTCTAATTCAATGGTCTTTAAGACTCATGGATCAATAAACAAGAAGTTAGGGGTTTTTGAAAACGTATGGTATGGCCATATATATGCTTATCACATAATATCCATTAGTTTTGAATTTTTCATTTCATGATGAAGGAAAGAAAATTTGAACTTTTTAGTATATCACGAAAATTTTTTGGAGTGAGAAACTTTGCTCCCGTGCCGCGTAATTGCCATTCCTTGAATTAGCGCACCCATGCGCTAATAATACAAACGGACTAAAAAATATTAAAATCACTTTTAAATACATAGTCTTATTCTAAATAAGTATAAATAAATAGGTAATTTTTAATTCAATTTTAGTATTCTTTAAAAATGTTTTCTTTTTGTGTCAGGAAAATGCAACAGCAAACAAAAATAAGTTAAAATGCTTGTGATAGTATAGAGGCCCCAAAATAGCCTCTTGCCCTGGTGCTCCGACCACCTATGATCAGGCTCTGTGTACATGGGTTGAGTAAGCCGCCATGGCAAATAAATGTTCCATTGTAAAAATAAGGGATGAAAACCTTTCTAAAAACTATAATACCATATATTTTTTAAAATTTTGTGTGTGTAAAAAGAATATGGAGGGGGGGGGGGGTTCTGAACAAGTTATCTTGAAAAATGCTATTTTTAGAACAATGTCACTCGAACGAACTTTTAACGACTGGCACGAACTTATAGTAACTTTATATAACATTTCTTTTGGATGCTCTTGTCCCTTTAAAAGAGCTATTAATAGCTTAATGCTATGACCCTATTTTCATAGACCTTTTTCCTTTCTTTTTTTTGAAAATAGAACACCTTCATAGAAATTCACGGAATTTAGTTCCGATATGCAGGGCCTGATATTATCCATATTCTCAAAATATGTTTCTTTTTGTTCTGTCACTTCGTTCAATTTTGGTATCTGAAGAAAGCAATTTCCTAAAAAAAATGGCGGCATATTTGCTGCATAAATAATTAAAACCCGCTGTTGGTTTTTCAAATATTGTTATTAAAGAAAGTGTAAAAGCACATAAAGATGAAAGGTGACTGAAAATATAAAGTACAAAATGAAAAATACCCTTTTTTGTGTGTATGAGGCTGTTTGGCAGGTTGAAGAGTGGAGTAATAAAAACGTATAATGAATTTGCGCTCTAGTGAGAATCGGAAAAAAGGTGCGATTTGTGTAAAGCTAGAAATTTACTTGGAAAATCACCGAAAAGTGCGTCCACACCCCCTCCCCATTTTGAATGGCTTCAAAGAAGCTGGTATAAATTGCTAGTGAATTATCTGCATTCTGTTAGTTGTAATATTTTTTACATTCAAAAAATAGTTGTATAGTATTCAAGAAATAGCTGTAAGAAAGAAAATTGTGAAGAAAGAGTTTGTAACTGCAAAAAAAAAAATCATTAAATTTTAATAAGTGAAAAATTTCAGATTTTTACTTTCCGAACATGTACCATGTAAGGAAAGTATTGTAATAATGAAAAAATTCGACTTCGAGATTTTGGTGTTTTTACACGTTTTGAGGTCTCCTGAATCCATTTATGCTATTTTTACGAGATGTGTGTGTGTGTGTTTGTGTGTATGTGAGTGAACACGATAGCTCCTGAACGGAGCATTCGATTGAGCTCAAATTGGGTATTGTCATAAACCACCGTCGCAAGACCGGTATTGATTTTGGTGTGTATAGGACTTAAGTTTTTCTACAGGGCTACGACAAAGATTTCTTTTATATTATGCCATAATGGCATATGGGGAGAAATTCTTGAAAGTGCGCAAGCGTTTAAACGGTGCATTCGATTGAGTTTCAATTTGGTATATATGTTTGAATTATTCATCCATTAAAATTTATTTAAATGCTTGGTAATGATCTTAATCGTAAGTGTTCGGAAAGTCGAGTGGAGTCACTCCAGATTTTTTATTATTATTTGAAGTGAAAAAATGGTATCACGTGAGGATTTAATTCAGAGCCTGATTATGACCAACTGGGGACCCGGCCATTGATGAATTTGGGCCCCCATCTATGAAATTTGTTTTATTTTTCATAAAATTTTGATAAAAGAAAGAATATTTCAGAACAACATTTGAAATTGGGGGCCCTTGGCAAAGTTCCGATTTCCCCGTGCGATGATAAGGCTCTGATTTAATTTTCGCGACTACAGCGGGCACACGAAAATTAAAGCCTCGCGATAATAAGGGATTTTACAGTAATTATGAATTTCGTGGCGAAGCACTTATGAAAAATAAAATACTGTCAAACTAACAAACTGTAATAATTTCTGACAGAAAAAAGAATTGCCATAGAGGAAATACTTTCATTTAATAGACATTTTTTTCATGCAATGCTTAATGTCCACCTAATGAAAATATTCATTGTTAAAAAAAAATAGCCGAATGGAAGTGCGTCATGCAGACTTACTTCTCCGTAATCGGTAAGCTCAGTTAAAATTCCCCCTTCTCTCAACTCCTTCAAGACAGAAAATTCTTTTCCTATTCCACTGAAGCTTTCATTCATTCATTGTGCCCGCCTCCTCCTTTTACCCCTCCTCCTTTTTTTCGAATCCTCTCTCCCGCTCTCCTCGTCTCCCCTCCCTTCATTCCTTCCGGAAAGTCGGCGAACGGGATTTTCTCGGCCGAGCCAGTCAGCGTGGTGTCAAACGCTCGCGATGTTTATGTTTAGCGCAAGTCCGGCGATGGCCGAAGGACAGAAACCCGCCTCTGCATGGCCCGTTTCAGGGAACGCGGTTGACAACATTGCCATGCAAATGCAAGAGATGTATTTTAGACAGGTGAGTCTCGTAGGAATAGAAAAAGTTAAGCGTATGTGTTTAAACACTTTCATGTGTAGTTTTGATTTGCTATCGCTCCCAAATTTTGATGTGATCACCCGAAGTACGGAAATATGTTTTCAAGGCATACTTCACTATATATATTTCGATACTCCCCCCCCCCCCATAAATTTAAATTAAATATTCGTCATAAACGTGCATATGTTTTACGTACACTAAATAGTTCATCGGAAATTGAGGTCAAAGACTTTTGTTAATTAAATTTTTGGGTATTTTCCAGATTTAGTTGTATTTTATAAATGCTGCTATGAAAATTGATTACTTGATGGCTGCTAGGATGCCAGCCATATGGGGGATAGAGGGCCTATAGCTTTCTCAAAAAAAATATTCAAAAGCCTTCCTAACTATGCCCAATGAGTTCGTGAAGCAACCTGTAATAAATATTAGTAAATTTTAATTGAGAGAACCGTTTAAATTTGTGAAATCTTATGTTGTAATAATTTATATTAAAAACTGTTTTTGTGAATTCTGAAAACTAACTGTTAAAAAATATTTTAGTGTTTCCTTTACCATCTGTGTTGATTTCTATATAACAGTGACTTTTTTTTTTGAGTCATTGCATATTTATTATCAAACACATTTTGCTGTTTAGTTGTAAAGTGAAATAATTTGAAAATCTTAAAATATTTTACTCTCTTTGTAGAATATTTTCTACTGTTTATTCATTTTTACTCTCTGATTTACTTAAATATCTTTCAGAAGCATTGAACAGATTAAAATAAAGCTTACTGAGTGTGGTTCGTTTTCGAAAGAAGGACTTCAAAATTTTTTAGGCATTTTTTCTGGCATAAACAAAGTATTTCGCTGTAGCATATTACGCTGATTATGCTGATAATTTCACAGTCAAATGTTTATATAATATTTTTAATGCAATACCAATATTGAATATTGTTTAATGTTAATCTAGATTATTAAATATATTAACACTTAGGGCATTTAGTTTCAGAACATTCACAGAATTATCAAACTGTCATTTTTTTATCTGAATTTTCATTTTAAATTTCAGTGTAGGTTTCAACTTAAATTATTTGTCTCACATTTTCAACTGCAGCCTGTATAGTGCTTGCAGTAACTAAGCCCTTAGAATTTAGAAATTTAAGTTTGAATTTGATCTCCGTTCTGAAAAATGCACAGGAAATTGTACACAGGTTTTAAAATGGTCATTTCATACCTGCTCTTGCAGGATAGAAATTTAAAGCCTGGTTTTTAAACTAGTTCTTCCGACCCCCCTCCCTTTTTTTTTTTAAACTAAAACCAATTTTGTTGACTGAAAATGTAAAACTTTTCTTGTTGTTAATTCTTAGTTTATATTCAAAAAAGTAGCTAGAATTTATGAGCATCTTGTGGGTTGGAGGTACTGTCCCACAAATGATGCTTTGTATAAAATTCTTCTTGCTGCAGACTTATGAACCTGTAAAGTAAGGGGAAAGACTTTCGTTTTTCAGTTCATCATGTTGGTTTCAGCTGGGGGAAAAAATAAAAGTAATGTGCCGAAAAAGTTGACATTTTTGCTCTGCATTTGATACGAAATGGCCCAGTATCCGTAAAAAGTTGCGGTTTCTCATCTCTCAAGAATAGGTTTAAAATAAGTCACTTTTAATAGAGATGTACAGAGTACTCAGTATTTACTCAGTGCTCTGCCAATTTGCCAAGTCCAGTCAGACTCTGATTTAATGATTATATTTGGACTGAAATTTTTATTCATTAAAGTTGCTCTTTTAAGAAATCATGGTACTTTTGATCAGCTTTTTAAAAACTTAACTGTGTTAGAGACTTAAAAAAAACTTAAAATGTCTCTTTACATGTTGTGCTATGCATGAATGCAAACAGTGAACCTATAAGCGTTCTGAAACAATCCTTAAAAAAGTTCTAAACATATGGAATTAAGCAACATTTCACTAAACAGGTAACACTTCACTAGAGTAAACAGTATGACTAAAACATGTATTTAAAATACATTTGTACCTTCTATTTTGTATTTTCACTGGGGAAAAACATTTTGTTTCAGTGTATTTCGTATTTTCAAAATACTGAAAATACATTTTGTATGTTGACGTTAGAGCAATCTATTGTGTTACAATTAATCTGTTTGGAGTTGCCTGTTTCAAAATATAAAATTGTTGAAATCCACATTTCTCTCTTGATATAATTTGTGAAATTTATTATTGTTGTCTGAAATGGGGGGAGGGTGCACCATTCTAATGTTACACTAAAGAGTTGTGAAGATCTCTTGTTACCTAAAGGTGGCCATACATTTTGAGACTGGTCTCTCCAGCCCAATTAGATTTAAGAAGTGGGTAAATGAGATGGCAACATATATCTGACCTGCTGTCAGGAAAAGCTGTTTTGTGGTTTATCGTTTAGTACTATGATTTTTAATTTTATTGTTTGTAAAGTCATAGTACTAAGCAATAAAAAGCAAAACATCCTTTTTTGACTGCAGATCAGAGATTTATGTTACTATTTCCTTTCCCCACCTCATAAATCAAACCAAATCAGAGAGACCATTCTCAGAATGTATGACTACCTTTAGGCAAAACTGTATCTTTGAAAAAAAATTTGGGGGGGGAAGGGGGGGGTTCAGGTTTTATGTTTCATTGTGGTAGTTTTTAAATACCCTTTTACAAACAGTAATGTACCTGGAGGTTCCTGGGGAGTTTGAACCCCCAAAACCCCTGCTTGGCTACAGCCTTGCCTTAAGGACAATTACATAAGGATCCTTAAAAATTGCCTTGTTTATGTATTCCTTTCTGCCTTAAAGAATCACAATAAGGAATACATAAACAGTTTAAACTGTGTTACTAAGTCGCAAAAAATAAGACTATCAGTATTTCTGCAGATCGACAGTTCATTTTTGAGTGGGGAATTTTTCTTGAATTTTGATGCATTTGTGGGGATCGACATAAAAAATTTAAGGCACAGTTACAGTTATTTAAGCTAAAAACTTTGGTAATAAGTGCAACCTTTAAATCTATCATACGTTTTAAAAACCACTTAAAAGTAAAACTTTTTTCTTAATTGCTTATGCTGAGTATCCATGTTCAAATGCTTAATTGGATTCATTAAAAATAAAAAAATTTCTCGGGTATAAAAATTTCACTATACGTCATTAATAATATGTACTTAAAACAGTAACATTGAGGCATACCTGTTAAATTATTGTTCATAAGAATGTTTTTTTTTTTTAAATAATCCCGAAAAATAGTTGCTAATGATAACCTTGCTTTTAAAACATAGTTCTCTTTAATTTGTTAATCAAATGTTATTTTTAAGCATTGTGACTTAAAAATTAATATTTTTGGAAAGTATTTTGGAACAAATAAGATTATTTTTATTTTGCAAAAGGCATACATATTTTGCCATTCTAAACATAATTGCATTTATAAGCGTTTTTTAACTGACTTGGAGAGTTAGTGTAACAAATATTAAAAACTTTATAAAAAATTTCTACGGTGTCTTTTTTGCTTAATTCTTTTATAACTTCTCTTCTTTATTATTATATGTAACTATCTTGCATGTGAATTTCAACTATACGCGAAAAGAAAGTTCTACGTTCTCCTATTTCCCTAATCCATTTTTCAGATGTGCTCTTTCAGTGCATGGGGGGCATCCCTAAAGTGTGCTTTCCTTTTACGAGATACACTTTTTATGATTTGAGAGAGGAAGTTGGCAGTCAGAAAAGTGCGAAAAGACGTGCGATCGAACAAAAACTTTTTCATCCAGCCTCACCTTTGATCTTGTCGCAGGTGCATGTTGTTATATGTGAAGGGAAGCGTCGGGCTACATGGCGTATAATTTGGATGTTTTTATAGAACATTTCTCATTTTGAAACAGTAAAAATTTTATTAATTTCAGGTGTTGTGTTCATGCTTGGGCTGTGGAAGAAAAGCATTAAGAAGTATCGCACTTTTCTTGGTGGATACTTTCTAAATCGGTATCGAAGTAGTAGATGCTGAAACTTTTTATATGATAAATTGTGAATTTGAAAAGAAAATTACTTTTTGTGCACATTTTTTACAAATATTGGGTAACATTCTTTATAATGGAGTAACATTCGACCTTTCATCTCAGCCATTTTTTCCATTTCTGGAATGCCATATGGATCAGAAGCCTTTATTTTTGAAAATGATTACCATATTTGGCCCCTAGACTTCTGTTGTGGCCTAAACCAGCGTTCCTCAACCTGTGGGGCGCGAGAAAAACCAAAGAGCAAGTAGTGATGCATGTTTTTAAAAAATCATCTTATTTATTCTTATTTTTACTCAGAAAGTATCCATTTTCGCTTAAAATGTTCAAACTTTACTGATAACATTATTTTGTCGAAATTTCGACTAAATGTTCATTGTTAAAGATTAAAAAAACAATGTATGCTGAAAAATGTGAGGGGGGTACCACCGTAAGTTAGCCTTTGTTGGGGGGGGGGGCGACGTTTTGAAAACCGCGGGCCTAAACTGTTAAATTAATATCAAATTTAGAATAATTTGTAATATCCTTGAAAAGATTTTCGGACTGCGATGACATTTTAATCTTAGTGAGTATAACTGGAGTGTGTTGAAAGTTTTAGCGTAAATTTCCGAATCTCAAATTGCTGATATGATTAGAGGTTTTACTACGCAATATTATTACATCTTACCCACGAGATCGGCAGTGTACGTAAAAACCAACAAACCCTCTCTTGTTTTATTATTACGTTTTTTTTTAAATTATGAGCTCAGTTCCTTGAAGCCCGACAGCCTTAGTGATACTGTTTTATTACAAGAAACGTTGACGCTTATTCTGTATTAAAGTATAATGCAATGCTCTGTTGATGATGATATGCAAAAATTCTAATATTCCATGTGTGCTGTCCGCATTCATTATCAGCAAATCATATTAAATAAAAAGAAAGAAAAACTTCCTTTCAAAGTAAAATGAAGGGGAGAAAAAGAAGAATCGTTGATGTCATCTAATAGCTGTCTAAACTGGTCATTTAATTTTCTTATTCTGTCTTTTTTAGTTGCATTATTAAGAGCCTTACGTAAAAAGTGCTGCGTTAACGAATAAAATTAAGAAAATGTGTTGAAGTAAAAGTAAACCCGAGACACACACACACACACACACACATTTTGTTTTTTACTCGGTGATGTGTCTTGTCTTGTGAAAATTCGTGTGATGCAATAAATGTGCAGTTTCAAATGATTCACTTAAATGCTCCCGATGAGATTTAGAAATAACTCAATTAACATTTTTTAAAAAAGTAAACAATATTTAAGTAGATATTTTGATTTGATTTTTTGCGATCTTGTTCAGCTTGTGAATTTCAAATTTTTTATAGTAATTAAAGGAAAATATCCCTTTTTTATAAGGTTTATTTGACATATTTTTTCTGTATGTGCAGCTACTTATCTGCTTTGCAAGCCCATAGCTTTATTTATATAGGCATATAGCAAAAGTAAAATGGACTTGACTAAAACCTTCCACCATATCTCCAAGAAACAACAATACAGTGGGTCGTTCTCGTGTGAAGACAGAAGTATAAGAATTTTTTTTTTTTTTGGAAATATTTACAATCACTGTGACTCTCATCAGAGATCACACACAGCAGATTTTAAATGTACAAAAAATAGCAGGATTTCTGTAAATAGCATAGCAAAAGGCTCAAAAATCGCTTTGGGTCCCCATCCTGCTACAGAAAACATGACCAAGCAGGAAAAGCGACTTCAAAGGTGGCTCTCCAAATGATCTCAATACGAGAAAAATAATATTTTAACTTATAGTGCTGCCAAAACCAAGTAAGAAAGAAAAAAAAAAAAACATTATTTCTAAATATCAATAATCCAAAAATAATTACCTAAAATAATAATATGTATGTTGTAATATTCAGAAATATTATTAAAATTAAACTACACTGTGCTACAGTAATTCGATGATATGAATTAACAATATAATATCACTAACTACAACAACTAATAATAATTAATGTACTAATAGAAACCACAGAACCATACATTTTTAAAAAAAATTAAAATAGAGAATAACTCTTTCCTCCCATCCCAACCTCTATACACAACCTAAGTGACCAATGTATGTATGTATGTATATGCGTGTATTTGTCTTTCTTGTTGGCAAATTTTCTTAAGTTGAAAAAATCTCAAATCGTTTACAACGAACGCTTATATGTTATTTAGAATTTTTATCCGTGTCGTACATAGTTCACACCAGACATAATTGTAAAAATTATTGATTATTTCGGCTTAGGTAAAAATCGTTAAATGTTATTATTTCAGCTTTTTATGGTGTAAAAAGATTCAAGAAATATGTATTCTTACGCAATTTGCTATAAGTCTCCAAAATGCTGTCATGACGTAATCACAGCGAAGTGCAAGTTCAAACTTCTTTACATACATAGTTAAAGAATTCATTCGTTTTATTATTATTTTAATATGAAAAACTCAAACTTTCAAATATCCCATTTCTGTTGCCTATGTGGTGCATAGCAAAATGTTTCTTTACTAGAGCAGTCGTATTCATCTCTTCTCTGCGATGTCTTAAAATAGCAATATCTGATATTAATTTAAACTGATAACGTGCTTGGAAGTTTTAAGAAAACCTCTTACTGTTTAAATCAACAAAAGAAAAGGCCTCGATTCATCCAAAATAATTTATGGCTGAACTATAATTGCTTAAAAAAAAAAAAAAAAAAAAAAACACCTTTATTTATTTATAAAACTGGGTGTGTGTCTGTGCTTCAGTGTTAACCCATGCATTTTTCACGTAAGTTATCTGAACAAATACTATTTTTTCTCTTTGGGTCTCTAGTCTCTACGTGCTTTGGACATAGGATATAAAGGGATAAGATGAAGGGCGGTACATCTTTTCTGTTTCTTTGGCTTTGCAACGAGGTGGTCTTCCTTTTGTGTGTATTGTTAGTGCCGATATTATGTCAAAGCGTGCCGACGCATGCTAAAGTACTTTGTAAGGTGGTGCACCTACCCGCCTTTTGCTAATTTCTTGTTAAGCCATTGACTCTAGGAGCTTTAGGTGCCGCGCTGGCTCCCCCGATACCGCGAAGTGACAACAGTATAAAAGCAAGTAATGGGTACTCAGTCATTGCAACTTCCATCTTCCATCAATATTAATCTACTTTATCGGAAGCCGCGCAAGTATGTAAATATCCTGCAGGCAAATGACCAACCGATCATAGAGGAACCGGCGATAGCTATAGAGATGTTTCCATGGATCATAGGTACAGGCTGTTCACCGCCGACAAAAAAGGCGACTTTTACTACTAATTTAAAGATAAGACTTTTTTGAAAAAAAATTGTCATTTTCATGTTAATTAAGTTTTTGGCTACTTGTAGCTTACTCCAGGCGTCTCATTTGAAAATAAGATTTTGGTTTATGTCACCTCCCTTTTCTTTTCAAAGTTGCGATGGATCGTTTATCAAACAGTCTAATCTGTTTTTTTTTTAATCGCACTATAAAAATGAAGGTACTATATGCTCTGTTATATAACGAAGCTTTTCAATTTCTTATTTTATTCATTCCTTCTTAAATGAATAAGTGACGTATGTTTATTTTTTAACTACAAAATTATGCAAAAATGCCCCTTTTTTTGGCTACTAAAATTAAGAAAATGACTACTAAACTGGCGACTTTTTAATGTCGGTCAGTTACCAGTGATACTATTTTTGCCTCCTGACTTTGGTGGATACCCTGTAGGTGAAGATTCAACTAATATTCGGTTTGACTGCCGAATTGATTTAAAAAAAATAATAATAAAAAAAAAAAAACTTTAAGCTATATTATTTTCACCAAGATAAATTATATTATTGATTATATATGCCTTTTATGCTGAAAATTTGCACAAAAATGTCAGACTTTTTGATTTTGAAAACTCAGCACGTCTGATTCTGTGTTGATATTTTTGAAACCTGCTTAAGTGTACTATTTTGTTTTTGTTGATTCAATGCAAAATATTTCGATTCCCCCTTCAATTTCGTCTTTCGCAGACATTTAGATTTGTTGACTTCGATCAGTTTAAAGTGCAGAATTTACTTTACACACGTACTTTCAGTTTTATTTAATCATGAAGCGTGTATTGATTATAAAGGGAACCACCTAAAAATCTTAAATAGTCATAATCCTACTAGTGTTCTAACAAATCGAGGGGTTGAGGCAGACGAAAATTGGGTCCGTTTTGCGGGCCCTTCACAAAATTTCAATCGATTAAATATTCACTACATTTTACCCAATATTTTAATCTGTTTTATCAATTATTTTAACAAAAAGTGACTTTAATTAAAAATTGGTATTAAATTTCACAAAAATAAGTGTTGAAATTCACAAAAAATAAGACCCTAGAAGAAATTCCAGGATAGATCCCTGAAATCTTTAAGAATCTATATCACCGGACTTTACATATATTTTTTCTAGATCCACGTATATGTATTTTTAAATAATATCAGGGTAACGCGGCTCTCAAAAATAACGAAAGATGGTAAACTAAAACTACTCGGTGTCTTAAAGTAATAATATATGTAATAACCCTGATTGTGTGTGTATACAAGATAATAAAAGCAAGGAATAGAAATAAAAATGATTTGGAAATGTGATTATAAACCATCACGTCTATTTAGACATACTAAAATTGTCTTTATCACAATTGTCATTATACTTATTTTGTGAATTTAAATCATTAAATCCTCGGTTGTTGATGTAAAGTTATTAGTATATCAAATTTTCAGGCTCCTCCCCCAAAATTCCTCCTAAATCTGGGTGGGTGGGGGGGTGAGAGAATTCGAAGGTAGTCCATGTGTTAGAAACAACTATTAAATTTTAAAAAGAGAAAAAACAAACGGGTTTTTAAAAATTATGTTATTGAAATGCTACGCAGCTGAAAAATGCCACCAAAATTTTGAGGAATTCGAATTTACAATCTGTTGAAATCCTATCTTCAAAAAAACTGGGTGGATTATCAATTTATAATGTTATCAGTCTAAAAGATTAACGCGTAATCAATTTCCGGGAGTGAAAAAGAAAGAAAAAAAAAACATTTCTGCTGTTAAAAAATCAGCTTTTGCTTGCAATTCTAAAGATATTCTTGATTTTAGCTTGCATTATCAACGCCATCAGTACCGTTTTATTGGAAATTGCTATAGTATGAACTCAAGTTTATTGTTTATTTACGATCTCTTTTTTTTACAAAATACTCAAAATGTCAGTTGAAAATATTTTTAGCTGATACTTAAATCTTATGTGGAGAGATTTGCGCTTGCTGTTATTCCGTAAATTAAAAAAATTACCAATAAGAAATCATGTGCCAATTGTTGCACTGTTTACTGTTATAATTATCCACACTCGTACTGTGTTATTTCAGAGCAGTATACATTTTCAAAAATGAAGAGCAGTAAAAAGAAATTGTAGCGTGATAGACTTGCTGTCCATTCTCAGTCGGCATAGATCAAAGATTTTGTTTGTCGGTGCCAGGGGTGGCAATATAGCCCCAGATGCCATACGTTGAATGCCCGTCGGTTGAAAAAACTGGATGAGTAGTTTGACCAGAAGCTACATTGTTGATTGGGGAGGAAAAATACAAATCAAAACTTGTGTTTTTCCCTTAGGTTTTAAGCGGCTTGTGATTGATAATTAATGACAAGTTGTGTTTGCATATTTTTAAATGTTCTCTTCAAATGTGTGATCATTAAACTCGTTTAATGGAGTTTGTTTCATTATTTGTGCGGTGTGAGTATTGTTAGACGGTCTGCCCATATCTCAATCTAAGTTATATGTTCAGTTCGAAGCGAACTGTTTAATTATTAATGCATATTTGAAATATGATTATGCATTAAATGAAATGTATATTCTTTATATTTCATATAAAGAATATACATTTCGTTATGAATACCGTTGAAACATAATAAATCTTCTTTTATTTTTAATGTGTCATTTGAAACTGTTGTCTTCGGAAAACTTTGCCAGCTGAAGTTAAGTTTGAAATTATGATCAATCGCCGACTTTTTGTTTTTCTTTTCACTGTAATTTGTTTAATAGCATCAAACATCAGTGTAGCACATATTATTGAAACGGTTTGCAATGGCAGATTTTACTTCAAAGTTTCAATCGTTGTTGTCAGTGTGTGATTCCTTTACAGATGAGATATTTCAAAAGCTTTTTGAGCTGTAATAGCACAAAATTGCCTTTGTGTTTAGAATTTCGCAAAAACTCTTGAAAGTGGGGAGACGGGAAAAGACTTGTTTTATAGTATGCGTATTAAACATTATCCTAATTTAACAAATGCAGCAGTTCGTGTTAATGATTCTCATGTATAAGTTTTAACCCTGATCTCAATCAGTATCCTGGTTTAATAATGTAATTTGACTTTAAAGTCCCCCCCCCCTGCTTTTTCGGTCTCTTTGAATTTCATTCATTTCCCAAGGACTAATTTTAAATACATTTTTCTTATTACCCGATTTATATTTTTCCTCCCTGCCAGAAATGGAGGTACATTAAATCGACTGCATTTCCTTTACTTCTTAATTCGATTGCCTTTTTTGCTCTCGTTTTCGAATTTTTTATCATAAAGAAAAAAGATTGCAATTTATGGAGGAACATTTTAAAAGTGACTATTGTAATTAGTTGAAAATCTGTTCACCAACTATATATGAAGGAGTTTGTTTCTAAAACAATTTTCCTAAAGATATTTGTAGTTTATTAAAAGTTCTTCAGTCTGCTCTTTTAAGAAGTTGTGCATTTTTTAAAGAAACAAATTACGCACCACTCAAAATAATTTAATTTTTTTTTTTTTTTTACAAGCTTTTACTATGCACTTTTACACGTGGTGAAAATACCAAGAGTTTGTGCTTGATTTTTTAAAAATCATTATTAAATTTGAATGAGATATATAAGTTTGCTGTATATTAAAGTACATAAAATTGGAAATAAAAGTATTTTAGAAAGGGGCATACTAATATGCACACATGTACACCACCTGCCGATTATTGGGGGCGGGAGCCAGAGAACAAAATTCATTCTCTTTTTCCTATCTTTATTTACAATTCAGATGAGTAACACAAAATATTGAGCAGTGGGAGGCGTCCCTTAAAGTTGCGACTCCCATGAACACACACACACAATTATATATAGTATATTTCCCAAGTTTTGAAAAAGTGCTTGTTTATCCAACTAATCCAAAAGCTCTGTAACGTCTGTAGTTTCCCCCCCCCCCCTTCCTTCACGAATTATCTTCAGTGGATTTTAAGTCACACAGTCACTCAAAATTACGTTGTTCGGAAAAGTCACATACAGTCAACTCCGGATATACAGAGGGTGTTTACACATTTTTAGAACGATTTCGAATAAAGAATTTTAAAAAGTAAATGTTTCAGAAAAAAATTTTTGGCAACAGTTTATTATTTGAAATAAGAAATATCGTATGCTACTTTTAAATTTATTCTTCTTTCAAAATGTCATATGTAAACAAGCTGTGGATTGAAGGATATGCTTTTGCGCTTTCCGAAGAGAAATATTCTTATTCCATAATTCAAAAACGTTGTGAAATGCATGGTATTAAAATTTCTAAGTGCAAAATAAGCAGCATTATTAATCGGCATGGTAAAAACCGTCAATCATTATTTCTACATGAAAAGAAGTCGCCAAACGAATATCCGAAAAAGGTACGTACTGTTTCAAATGTGTCTAAAGTGAAATCGCTGGTAACAAGAGAAAATCCGCCGACACAGAGATCAATTGCAGTCTTTAGATACATCTGTAGCAATAATAAATAAAATAATAAACCAAGATTTACAACTTAAAAAAGCTAAAAAAGCATAATGTTCACCAGCTTTTGCCAAGACATGTGGCTCAACACAAGTCATACTTCGAAAACTACCACTGCATTCCTTGAAAAAAACGAAGACCTATACAGGTATTGCATATATACCTTTTCAACATATTCCTGCGAAGTCCCTTGACGTTTCACCTATGGACTATTGTGCCTTTGGTCTGTTAAAAAGAGCTCTTTCTAAACGCAAACCCACCACGATAGATGGACTCTGGAAAGTAGTGGAAGAGGAATGGAAAACAATACCCCTGGAAATTTTACGAAAAGCTCTTCTATCATGGAAATCACGATGCAGACTTATCCTCCAGAAAAAAAGCTATCAGATCGAACATTAAAAAAAAAAAAAATCTTTACATTTTAAACATTAATTAAACGGCCCCAAAATCGTTCTAAAAATGTGTAAACACCCTCTGTAGTGAACTTTCGGCTATAGTGAACGCATTTCCGCATTTCCTTAGTCCCGATTCACATGCATTAGAAATTTACATAGCATTTTTCGGTTTTAGTGAACCACCACTTCGGTTATAGTGAACTTAAAAATTTCTGGTGTGTTCGAGTAGAGAGAAAAATAACCAAGCACCTGTTCCGAAATACAGGTGAATTGCCAGTGTATAGGCTAACTTACTTATACTAAACCATAGAATTTTACACCATAGGCGTAGAGTTATATGGGCCCGTGGGGCTCGAGCCCCCCCAATAAATTGTGAGTAGGGGCTGAGCCCACCCAATAATTTACCACTAAATACAGAAACTAATTTATACTAACAACAAAAAAAGTATTTCACTCCATTTACAAATGTTTAAAAAACCTTTACTTATAAAAATTTTCTTCTTTTGATTTGAATCATGATTTAGTATTCATTGGGACGACACGTAACACACAATGTTACGATAAGCTGCCCTCGCCAAGCTCCGGTTAATTAAAATCAGATTATGCAATGTAAAGTACTTCTGATGTGTCTAAAATGCACTATGTCATCGAAAATGTTTTTTTTTCTCCTTTGGATTTTTTACTTTGCTTCTATTTTTAACTTATAACATGGTAGGAAGATACTAACATGGATACTTACCTTACATAGGTGTAGAATTCTATGGACCCATTACACTTATATCTATGTACTAAACGAGGGGGAAGAATCGGGACGGGGTAATAATATTTTCAATGCTGTAATGCATCCTACCCTTTAAAAGCATTCATTAACAAAAGCAGGGTACTTTTGAAAGTGAACCGAAAGCTGAAATTTCGCTCTTGACTTTGCACGATTTCATTTTCCATTTTCAATGCAATATCACAGGTTAAAAGGACAGCACCTTTTGCCAGCTGAATGGAATGTGCAAGTTTTCCATAAATCTGATTAATTGTGTTTATTTTACTTAACAAATAGTTCCAGAACCATAAATGCGATCCATTATGCTTGATTTACTTAATAAACATTCAGTACTTGTGTAAAATTTTATATCGATTTATTGTTATCGGACAACGGAACATAGGTTTTAGTAAACGAAATTTGTGGGTCCCCAGAGGTTCACTATAACCGGAGTTGACTGTACTTATTGATTTGTCGTTTCTTTTTAAACTAACATTTTAAAAAAACCTTTTGTTTTATAAAAAAAAAAAAAAAATTCACTGTCTTAAGGTTTATTTGGCTTAAGGAAAGAGACAAAAGGTGAAAAAGAAAGAGGGGAAAAACGTCATGAAGTGGCTCATCGACGGAAGTGTGCAGCCATGTTTTAATACCGCAATCGAAGCGGTGTTTAAATCGCTGGCGTTCATCTTTTGCGTAGGCCGCCGTTAGAGATATTTGTGTCGTTTCCCAGAACAAGCCGAAAGAGGACCACCCGCTCTCTGAGCCATTCTAATTCCTAGGTCGTAGTCCTACATTTTGGTTGAACTCGCCGGTCCAAAAACAATCGCTTCCCCTTGGGGGCTTCGGGGGAGCAGTTAAAACTGTTTGCGTGTGTGACAAATCACTGATTTAGCGCGTCTCGTTAATAATAATAATAAAAAAAAAGTCGACTAGAGTTTGATTTGTGGACGGAAGTCGCTGCACCATTTTTCGTTATTTATTTCTTTTGAACGAAACGCTTTTTGGGATATATTGAACTGGATTTTGTGTCCCTAGGCCGTATGGACCGGGTGCGCCAACCGGCAAGTTTAACTGACCGCCTCTCCAGAGAACGATTATGTAACGGTAACGTACTTAGGTAAAATAGCGCCACTGGCAGACAGCAAAAACTGCTCTCTTTTTCCTAGTAAGAACAACACTGATCTCTTCTTTCGTGTGACCATTTTTAAAATTTCTAAAGAATAACCATTTACATGCCTGCCAAGGTTTACGGATTTTAATGTTAGTTTACTGGTGTACCGATAGCAAATAAATTTTATGGATTTTTTTTATCAATTTTCAACGTTATCATTTTTTTTTTCTAGTTAATCTTTTTCCATTCCTTTAGAAAATATGTATTTCTTCTTTAGTATTTATTTGAGCCTCTAATACTTGATTCACATTCAAAACTTAAGGTGGATTCAGATTTTTAATTCATTTTTTCCCCAGTAAATATTTCACCTTTTGTCTCGTTCCTTAAGCCAAACAACCCGAGACAGATTTTTTTTTCTTTTTCTTTCTTTTTTTTTTTCTTGGAAGTAAATATTTTCCCTTTAGCACTCTTCTTGAAAGCTCCGATACCATAAGAATGAAAAATTATTTATATTTAATTTTTAACCCACCCCACCTTCTCAGAAAAAAAAAAAAACTTCATTGAGTAGAGCAGATTGAGATATGAATGAAAATGTTGCACACACACACACACAAAAAAAAAAAAAAAGTTTAAAATATATTTTGACGACGAAGACAAAAAAGAAGTGAACTTGCTTTTAATAAGTAGTAACAAGAGAGCGAAGTGTTAGTAACAAAAAATAAATTTAGTTTTACTGGTGAGTAGTGGAATTTTACTGAAAAGGGCACATAATTTTACTGATGTTTTTTTCCAGGTTGGCTGGCATGCGCAGTTTTTATTGGTTTCTGTTGTGAGAGTTCATTACATGAATAAGAAAAATGACAGATTTACGTTATAAGAATTACGATTAAAATTAAATAATTTAATGTACTGACTTTAACCTGTTCGTACCCATCGTTGTTTCTCGACATGGATCTTTGAATGCTCTTGCTGCAGACTAGCGCATGTGCTCTCTCGTAAACGCAGACCCATAACAGGGGTATTCAAAGACCCATGCCAGGAAGCAACTATTGGAACAGACAGGAGAATCTCTGTTTTACATTCTTGCAATGGTGTGAGTGAACAGGTTAAACGTGTCAATTGCACAGTGAAAATCTGAACCCCTTTCAAGTGTCGCCCATGACACTTGCCATACCTACACATGCCAATCGGCAAGTTTAACTCATCGCCTGTCTAGAAAACGATAAAATAGTAATCAAATTAGGATACATTTCGAGTGTTCACCAAGCAGACAGAATTTAATATATTCTGAGACGAATAAATGTGTCATAATGTAAGACATTTTAAGTTTTTTACTAATAAATAAAAAATTTACTTGCGATATCTGTTGAATGCGACTGCCTAAACACATTTTTAAATGTCACCCTAAGTGCTTACACACTCATCAAAGAAAGTTTGTAATAATAAAAACAATAAAAGATCTCTTTTTTAATGGTCAAAATTGATAAAGAAAAGTTCTTCAGTTATATTAAAATAATTTATTAGAGTAATAATTTATTTAGAAAATAAGCTGTTACCTGGAAGAAGCAATGATCATTCCAGGTTTTTTTTTTTCCTCAGTCCTATTTGTGAATTGTTTTTTTGCTCAAAAAAGAAGTTTCATAATTCAGTATTAAAAATAAATAAATAAAAAATCGGTAGACATCAGTGAAAACATGTAGTATCTTTTGTGAAAGGGCTGTTTTTGTAAAATTGAATTTTGTGAAGGGCCCATTTTTCCGATATATTTTGTGAAGGGTGCATTTTTCCGATATGATTTCAACCTTGTACAAGCACAACATTTGATTGATTGCTATCATGTTGATGTAATGCTGATAACTTTCTCAGCTTCACAAACTGCCTAACTAAACACATATGTTTGATACTTGCTATTGGTTTTCATGTAATGTACACACAAGAGTTTACAGATGATAAGGCTTCTTAAAAATCAGGACACATTTAACCCATACACTGAACTTTTGTGGCTATTTCCTCGATAAATCCAAATCGTGCTAGTCCGAATTTTGAACATTTGTGGCAATAAATCCAAATTATTGTATTTCTTCAAATTTTCAGAAGTGAATTTTACCGATACCTAAATTCTACGTAAAAATGTTAGTTCTTTTTTTCCTACCCTTTGCTTTGATTTTTTGAAGATCAGTTGCTCTTGCATAAATATTTCTTTGCTGAAAATGTTGGTAGTTAATTGAGGTGATAAATTGATGAAATTCAGGGGTTTAATTCCAAAAATGAATCATTATTCTTACACAAAGTAGTACCTCTTCTGTTACTAATCGAATAAATATTTGGGTAAACTGTATAAAAATATGAATGAACAAACGAGAGAGCTACTTTTAATGCTTCTTCGATCTGTATTGATGCGTACATAATTTGGCAAGGCGCGGTTCCTGCGTTAGCTTCTTCCTTATGAATACCAATTTCGAATAGATTGTATTATTTCTTTTGGGCACCCAGGCGGAAGAATTTCTAAGAGCTCCCTTACTGCCTTTTAGAATCGATAAAATGTCGGAAACAGTTGCTTTTGTCCCGTGGTGGTTATTTTTAACGTAGTCAAAAATGATAAAGCATTAAGATAATTACTTAGTGGTGTCAGTTTGAGCGCATGGGCCTAAGTTTCTTCATTAAAATATATCCAAGGCATACATTCTGCGGCAGGGGAATGGGATTTATTTATTTGATTTACATATCGTTGCAGCGAGTGGTGACTTTTTAATTAAACAATGTTTGAAGCTGATTTATAGTATATAACCTTGTCCTCATAATTGTTTTAAACTGTTTTATAAATGAAATGATGGGCGTATTTTGCTTTTGCTGTTTGTTTTAAAAGTCATTGTCGGATTGTGGACTTGATAAGTGTCATCTGACACAGAGGTCTGTACAACTTTAATATTTTCTTTATGTGTCTGCTTTAAATTACGTAAAATCAGCTGTATTTATTCTTTGTACAAAGAACTCCAGCAAAGTAGTGAATGGGAATATTTTATCCAAAATATGAGAAAATGGAACCTTTTGACGAGTGCATTTATCTTTTATAAATTTTGATGCATTTTCAATTATACAAGAACAGGCTCATTAGGAATATCATTGCCGAAGTTATTTTCTGTGTTTGTAGTATTGTAGAAAAAATTCTAGTGAATTTTGGGCTAACTGTTCTTCAGAGCCTAAAAGCCTTTTTTTTTTGGGGGGGGGGGTGTTGTTTGTGTGTGGTGGGGAATTTATAGACATATTCACATACATTTAGGTGGTTAATAGAAACAGTTAATGAATTTTACTGTAACATATGCTTAAACATGGTCTTTCACCTACCTGATCAAAAATAGACCCTTCCATTTGAGTCGTTAATTAAAAATGTACGAAGACTTTCACCCTCTTTGATTTCGAAAAAAAAAAAAAAATCCTATAACGAATGTAATATTTTGCAAAAGCTAATTAACAGAGCTTTGTAAACTTGCTGATTTAAATATGTACTATTAAAGTTTGGCCAATAATATCTCCATAATACATCCGAATCATTAATGTTTTCAACAAAGTCTGAGAAGTTTTTGTGTGGGAATGTGGTAGGTAATGGGGGAAACTTAAGTCTGCCAAAAAAAAAATAAATAAATAAAATAAAATAAAATAAGGTGGGGAAGGGGAAGGAAGTTTTTTTTTTTTTTAAATTTGCTGCCTCTGGTGTCCCCGGTAAAGAGTGTCGTTGTTACTCCCAGAGGAAATGACTTTTAAGAAGAAAGCTATTAAATAAATTAAAAAAGAGTAGATGTTTTCCAGATTTAGGAGTGCTGGAATGTAAATAAAAAAGTTTAAGCATATTTTATTCAGTTCGTTAATGAAAAGGCTTTTGATAAATAATCTTGAATCATATTGGACATAATAGATTTGCAAAGTCTGCACCCCAAAACTTTTTGAGTTATTGTGTCGCTACTATCCCAGGCATTGATTAGAAGATATAAATCATGTATTATATATGGATTCATGCATACTGTAAAACTCGTAATTTGAATTACTACGTGAAATGTCGGCCTTCAAAAGTGTCATTATTTTTGCTGTGTCTCCAGTTTCACGCATCGTAAATCGTCGTTGGAAAAGTTTTGCCGAAGTATAGATGTTAATTTTACCTTGTTATTTTGGCCTCTAAAGCTTCCAAGTTGTCTTGTGCCTCGAGCAGTGTTTTCATTGAGAGTTTGAATTTACGATCGAAAACTAATCCGGCCTATAAAATTTATTAACAAATCTCGTTTTGTAAATTAGAAAAAATCTACTGCTGACAAATTGCAAGCTATTTGTAATATGTGACAGGGTTGTAAAAAAGCGGGGGGGGGGGTTATCAAAAAACCCGGGAATTAGGGTGAAAAAAACCCAGGTTTATTGGACAAAATATTTTTTTTTTTACTTGAACTTAAAAGTTTACACATTTAGAAATGCAAACTTCAAACCATAGACAAACATAAAATTAGGGTTTAACTCACAAAGGGAACATGGCACTTCGCTCAAAAGATTAATAAATAAATGAATGAGTGAATGAATATATTTGCTTCTAAAAACTTTCACTGTGTATTGTTTTGAATAAATTGTTATTAGCTTAGTAAATTTATAAATAATAGAAATTTAAGTGACATACCATTTAAATACATCAACAAATAACAGTATATACAATAGTACATATTAAAAATTTCAACCTCGCAGGAAAAACTTTATTTTTATGCTGAATTTTAAAACTAAGATTGATATGTTGGGGAGACATTTTATCAGTTTTTAAATTTGAATATAGGGTAGGAAAATTGACCTACATTTTCCTGCACCATCTTGCCGGAAAATATTTATATATGCCCAGAGATAAACATTTATACGCTCGAGAATAATTTTGCTTAACTTACAAAATAATGTCCATATTGTACATTAAAGCATTTGTGGCTGTTGATTTTTTCAATTTGAACTTCATTTGCTATCAGAAGATTCCTACAATATTTTACCTAACAGTAAGTAAACTAAAGTCTAAATCCCCCCCCCCACACACACACACACATATTATTTATACCTATGAAGGACATAAAGGAATAGAGGTATAAACATCCAAGCAAAATAAAGATTTCGGGAAAAAAAAAAAAAAAAAAAAAAAAAAAAACCACTCAAAATACTGGTGTTAAACGATAAAATAAATAAGTATCATTTTATATGAGATTTTTATACGAAGTTTTTATTTATTTAAAAAAAAATTGTTTGTTTACTGAAACTTCATGCCTCATTATTTATGTAAATTTTAAGTCACGTCTCTCCAGTCGTTCTTTATAACAACAATGACTTACCTGCTGCTAAAACTTTACACCTGTTCTATACTTAAGAGTTGCTCTGTTTGCTAAAGTTAGTGCGTCTTCAGAAAAATTCGAAGTTACACTTTCTAGGTTTTGCATGGTGTTTTATTTTTTACATATTTCCCCCAACATCGCCCAACTTTCTCTCAACAAAAAGAGGAGGGGGAGGCGATCCAAACAAAGCCTGCATTGTGCCTGCGGTAGTGGGGAAGGAACCGGTTCTTTTTTTTGGTTTTTTTTTTCCCTATTGGCACGTGCTCACTGGGCCAGACTGCTTGACGCCGAAAACTCCTTCCTTCCATGGTCGAGATTTCCCTCCTTATTTTTTCTTCTTCTTTTCCCAGTTTAATGTATCAAGGTCATTCCCGTTCAAAATTGCGTCGTGTAACTGTAATTGAATCACTTGGGGTAATTAGTTATTTAATTCCTGCCTTTCTGAAGTTGCTTGTTTCGTTTATTAATTATTAAATGGAGGAATGTTTCTAACTCTTGAGTTTCTTTGCTCTCCAATCAGGCACTTGGTTTTTCTCTCACTGTGATAGGTTTTCTAAAGCCGAAGTGTAGAAGTGTAAACTTTACAATATTATTAGGATTGAAATAAGGAGGGGAGCGGATGAAAGTTCTCATTGAGGAGATAACAGCTATGTATGTGTGTGTGTATATAGATAAATAACTCGCGGGGGGGGGGGGGGTTGAACATGTTGGAGATCTTTGTAATTTTGCTGGAGTAAATGAAGCAAGGTAACACTACTAGAGGATATTGTGATATAATACACTAAAGCCTATCTGAAATACATAAGCGTCTAAATTCCTTGGACCAGAATAAAATTCCTCACGTCACGGGTTGCAGCATCACTGATAGATTAATGCAATTTTGTGGGTGGGGGCGGTTAGTTGGAAGATTCACATACATCCATTTTATGGAAGTAAAATGGGATCTTTTTTTTTCTCGGGTGAGGGGGGGGGGTCGCCCCCTTTTAATCCATCCTTGTACAGCATTGGTTTAAATTGGCAATCAACAGGGGGATGGGGGTGGCAAATTTTTTCTATAATGTTAATAAAATTAATGTTAATTTTCTATAAGTCCACCTGATTGATTGTTTTAACTTTTATTAACTGTGTTGCATGTATAATTATAAAGTAGTAAGCATAATATTCAATAAAACTATTTAAAATGCAAAAATTAAATCTGGTTTGAATTGTCTTTCCAGCCTTCCTGTAATAAATAAACTGGATCGCGTTTTTTTTTTTTTTTTTTTTTTTTTTAAATCCACATCCCACATTTTAATCTAGGTCCGTGATTAAAAGTTGGCAAGCGTAGTTACAAGAGGGTTTTTAAGGGTTTTTAAATAACCCTTGTAAAAACAAATGTCACCAAACTGCAATATGTTTTGATACAAATGAGAGGATGATGCATAGTCTGCAATTTTGGCTATTTATTGGAAGGAAAAATTATTAAGGAAATCTTAGTCAAGTTAAAGAAAAAATTCTGCATTAGAATGTTTAAAATAATTTTTAGGAACTCTTATATGCCGTGGGAAAAAGAAAAACCGTAAATAGCATTAGTTACTATTCTTTTGTTTTAAACCAGTGTTTTAGTAATCTAACTTCATGTAAGGCGCGAATCCAAAAGGAGGGCGGTGAGGGCGATCGCCTTCTCCTGGGCGATGTCCAAAAATCTATTTTAATCTGTTAAAATATATTATGAAAGTGTAATGAAAATTAAGTAGCCTTTTTCTAAGGGGTGCATGGCGAGTACTACTCCCTGTCCTTTTTAATCATCGCTCATATGTAGATTTTATCAATAACATAATTAATTACATTAATTGGTATAATTGATTATATTAATTAATGATAAAATGATTTTGAACATTCTGCCCCCTTGTTTCAGGTACAAAATCGCCCCCTCCTTGTGTAATTTCTGGATCCGCCCGTGATGTAGACAGATTTTTAACCTAGAAAATCATATTTATATTGCTTTTAAAATGTTTCTGAATAAATCGATTTGTTTCTGTGACCTAAATTAATCTGATTCTGACAGTGAACCAAGAAATATTTATTCTTCACAATCAAAAAAGTAACAGACGGTGATTGTGTGCGTACTTAAATTTGCATGACAGTTTTTGTTACACATGATTGAAATTGATTCCAACGATGCGGAATCTCAATAAAGAAAATGCCGAATTACTTGACTGCTTGCTTAATTTTTGCAATCCGTGCCGTCGCGTGGTTGCCAAGATAATGCAAATCAGGAAATTTTTTCGCCCAACAAATCAGCTCTTTAAAAATGTTGCAATAGTTTAAAATTCGCTTATTTTATTCGCCTAATTTATATTTATTTATCGTTTTAACTAATACAACAATTATTATCATTTTTTGTAATTAAAATAGAATTTTTTTTCAAAAAAACCCTCAAAATTGCAAAATTACGTTACTCATTCAGCAAAAAGTGATTTTCAAGAGAAATACTTACCTCTATCCGATGCTGTTATAACTATTGTCATTACGTTTTTCGATTGTTGCTCCAACCCCCCTCCACCCAAAGTTAAATTTTGAATAAGTGATTATAGGGTGCTTAACTTCTTGTTACTCGGCCCTTTGGTATACTTACGTTACGTGTGCCATTTCTTCAGTAAAATCACCAACCAACAAACACTCACACACACATACACTCCATCTTACATAAGTAGAAAATTGAAAAAGAAAAAACGCCCTTTGAAAAATCAAAAATTTATTTTTTTGCTACATGCGCTTTAGTTTCGCACGGTGGAGAACTAAACTTTTCTCTTGTTATAACTGTTATCGCATACCAATTATTTTTCTCGATTTACATGTGGCATCTGCATGCGAAAGTGTACGGTCAGTCATAATTGGTAGACTGGAGTGTGTCAGAGTTGTTTTGTCTACAAATGAGGTCATTTTATGCTGCCATGTTTTGTTTCGCGGGGAAAATTCAGACGAGTGCACGAAAATTAAAGCACAAGGGCAGTCGTAGTTTTTAATTGTACCTACGATTCCTTTTTAATAGCACATGCTTCTTACTTGCCGTCCTTAACAAATGTAGATGAATTTTCTCGGTGTTATGTATGCCAACGCAAAAAATGTGTTAAATAGTACAACACTTGTTAATATATCTCTTTTATAAAAATGCTGATTTCCTTTTTAAACTATCATAAAATTTTCATATTGTAAAATAATTTAACCTTTTAGAATTGACATAGAATCTAGTGAGTATAACTTGATTCTTTTTTCAAAATTTACTTACTTCTCTTGTGTAAGGGAGGGAGAGAGAATTGCTTTCAATGAAATATATGGCTGCTGTATAACGAAGTTTTGTAGCTATTTTTCTTTTATGATAAGATCGGCATCGTTGTTTTTGGTATTAAATTAATATAACTTCACACTTTAACAGTTCTGGAAACGCTGCTGGTAACATCGTTATTGAGTTTCCGACAAAAATGTACTGAAATAAAAATAGCTACGTCTTTATTTATTTTTTAAGAAAAGTAAAAAAGGCCCTTTGAAAAGTTTTATCGAAGAGCTACAAACATAGATAAGGCAAATTTTGATGGTTATTCCAGAGACGGTGGTTACGAGAAATCGTGAAAATATCCACCTTTGCTGCTAATTATTGAGTTCATCGATTCAAAATTCCCACTTTTGAAGCTTTAATTTGACTAACAATACAAAATTAGCCGTGTGGTAATTATTTAATGTGAGATATTAAAACTTCAATCGGAAGTTTGTTACTTTTCGAAAAATATTTTTATCTAAACCGAATTTAGTGTGGTAGAGCTTTATTTTTCTATTAATCTTTATGTTTTTCCATACATTTTCTCCTTTAATACCTGATCAATCCATTAAACATTACTAATGAATTACTGGAGAAAAAACAAGATTCATCATTGTATAGTCTTTTCCTTACTTTCCCGCGTCTTTTGTATGATCAGCTGAATCGTAGAAAAACTGGGAAGAAAATGTCGCTTTCTATTCTCTACTTTTGCTGACGGGTCTCGGTCGCATTTAGGAAACGATCCCCAGCCAAACTTTCTACGACTGGCAGACTGCTTGACGCCTAGCGCCTTTGACCTTGGAGTCGGGGTTGAATCGTAAAATGGGCATTTCTGTTCTTTTCTTTCTCTCCGCTTCCATCTCCCCGTTTCCATCCCTAGCTTTGTTGCATTCCTTCATCTATTCCTCTGGAATTTTTAACATCTTCTCCCCTCCTGCCTTGCTTTCGTACACAACATGGTACACAAGTTGACAACAAAACAAGAAATAAAATCTCTTTAGGCGTTTACTGGAACTGGTCTTTATTTAGAGTTTGTGTTACTTTTCTTCTTTGTGTGTGTGTGTGTGCTTATAATTAGACATTTCAGCAAAAATATACCTCCCATTTGTTGATTTTCAAAAATTTACTAAGTAATTTGAACTCAAAAATTTACTAGGTATTATAACCAGACGTTATGAATTGCAAAGCAATACTGTGGATTAAATTGGCCGGACACTTTTTAAGATTGGATGACAATCGAGCCGCCAAAACTAGATCTTTTTGGCTAAACTATTTGGTGTCCGATAAAGAGGGAGACCAGTTTACGTGGATCAACTGTCTGGAAAACCACAGCCAAAAACAGGGCGACATGGAATGTATATCTGAGGAAGGCTAGGGCCCATCCCTAGGCTGTCACTTCAGTAAAGATATACAATTACCTCTAAATTGGTATGGCCAAATGAAATGATCTTCAGATCGCAAAACTAGTCTTGGCCAGTAGTTTGAAAAAACTATTTTTTATTCTCCCCTAGGGAACTACAACTGCTATTCGTAAAGTGTAACTAAAATTTACTGTTAGACTATGACAAATGTAGTTAACTACAACCACTTTTGAAATGTAGTCACTACCTGACTACTTTCAGGGAGACAAATTTTGCTAATTCAGTCTGCGTACGCATTAAAGATATTGATATGTTAATTTAGGAAAACTATTGCCCTAAATAACAACTACTGCTAAAACTAATGTTTTAGCAGCAACCTGCTTATGTTCAACATATAATTTAGAAATTCTTTTTTTAGCCTTTAAAGCACTATTTTTATTAACAACTAAGATGCATTTTAAATAGCATAAATATTTTGCAGATATTTTTCTTTTAAGTTTTCGTTATGCCCATCTTATTTATTTTTATTAAATTATTTGTAATCTTCATTGGTGCCCATTCATTCTGCTTCGTTCCTACCCTTGGTCTTGGTCACATAGTCTTTTAGTTATTCCAGCAAAAGCTTTCAAGTCATAAAGATCATAAAGTCTGTAGTTTAGATAAAACAGAACTTACTTGACATTCGTTGAACACACAAAGCAAACTGCGTCTTGGATTTAAAAAATAAATAAATAAAATAATAATAATAATCACGATGACAAGCGTACTACACTTATTAACGAAAAACTTATTTCATTTATGAAACTTTAAAAAAAAAGGGGGGCTAAGCATGGAATTCCATGGCAAAATGCACCAGAATGTATTGTAATTTTTGGTAGATTTTTTTAAAACTATAGGCCCGAGTACATCAATACAAGGACGCGACAGGTCATTCAAAGATCGATATCGGGAAGCAACGATGGGTATAGAAGGAAAAACCGCTGCCTTCTCGTTCTTGCAACGATGCGAGTGAACAGCTTGGTGCAACAAAAGAAGCATTTAATTTCACAGAAGAATGTGCTTCGCCTTCTAAAACGTCACTGGTTTAGCAAATGTTGGGCCAATCGAATTCAGCAGTAAACATTCCCTTCAGTAGGATATAGGGAGAGAAGGGGGGATAAAAAGTAAAAGCGGGTGCATCGGACGTCCCGAGCGCACAAAATTAATTCGCGCATCTGCCCCGCGTAACAAGTGTCACCATCTTTTAATTTCCGAGTGAGTGAACTAAAAACGGGCGCCGCCGCTGTCAAAAATCGAGGTGATGGCTAATTAATGAGCATTATTCGAGTGGGCGGAGGTAGGGGGGTAAGAAACCCTGTTCAAGAAAATGGGAAAAAAATAGTGTAGATCACAAAAGCTGCAAGTGAATGTTTGCTGTTTCTGCTAGAAGCATTTGAATATAAGTTTGTGATATAAAAACATGTCCGTGTTTTGAAAACATTTCGAAATGCTTCTATTTTCCGTTTTGAGTTAAGATGTAATTTAAGCTATTATTGTACAATATCAATCATATTTAATTGTTGCAAATAATTTTGTATTTGTTTCTCGTATTTTGGATAGCACAGTTTTAAAAATAAGCTTCAATAATAATGCTTACACACGTTGAAGTTACTGATTGTGCAGAAGAAACAAGTCTTGGTAAGAACTACCAAGTTTTTTTAAAAGCACTAGTTATATAATACCGTTTTCCGTACAGGAGAAAGTTATTTTTCTAAAACTCTTAAAAGTTTATTCTATCGGAGCAGATTTTCCGAAACTGCAAAATTGTTTCGTCAAAATAGCTAACCTAAACTTAAATAAACTCCACTTTTGAAAAAACACTCAAAATACTGCTGTTAAACGTTAAAATAAATAAAATACTTTGTGAAAAAATACACATAATATGTTACTTATAACAAGATACGATCCTTTCGACTGCAAATTTCTCCCTTCGTCTTACCTTCCCTAGCCCTTCGTCTCGCAGAATAGAGTTAATTCTCTCTGTTCTGTGAGACGAAGGGTTTTGACTGATGAAGACTTAAAAAATTTTCAGTCGAAACGATCGTATCTTGTTATAAATAACATTTTATGTGTGTTTTTTTTTTCTATTTATTTTAAACTTCACTTTTCTCTGTAGACTTTATCACGCCTTCTCCTACGTCCAAACTTCATATCTTCAATTCAGTTTCATTCAACTTGTTAGACTATTTCACTCAACTGGTTTGGGCTTGACTGGAAAAGGGATTGAGCGAATCTGTGATGTCACTGCAGCCCAGGGGTGGATCCAGAAATTACTCAAGGAGGGGGCGATTTTGTACCTGAAACAGGGGGTAGAATGCGCCAAATCATTTTATAATTAATTAACATAATCAATTGTACCAATTAATGTAATTCATTATATTATTGATAAAAATCTATATATGAGCGATGATTAAAAAGGACAAGGAGTAGTACCCGCCCTACACCCCTTAGGAAAAGGCTACTTAATTTTCATTATACTTTCATAATATATTTTAAAATACTATAACAGATTTTTCTGGGGGCAAGCAAATGGCAGCCTCTCCATTTGCTTGCCCGTGATTTGTCTGTGGGAGAAGTTGAACAACTTGCCCACAGACCAATCATGCCACAATCACAGACCACAACTTGCTCAATTTTTCCCCGACCGTTTTTTCATCCAACTGTTGTGGAAAACAGTTAATCGAAATTGTTGTCTGAATTGAAGATCGGATCGGAAACGTGTGATATGGGCTTTAAAGAGCTACTTAGTTTAGCGCTTCGCATATGGCGCAAAATACAAAGTTATGCACAATTTTGGATCAGTTTTTTCGGAGGGCTGTGTGTAAGAATTACTAATTATATTTTAATTCTATAAATGTTCTTTTTCATTTGATGAATAGTTATGTATCATTAGTATTTTTGGCTATATTGCTTTTACTTTTCATAGCTGCCTCAATCAATTTCAATCTTTTTGCATCCTTTAGATAACGTAGTTTTTCCTTTAAGTACTTTCTTATTCATATCCCTAATGCAGTTACAAAGTACACAAATGTTTATTTCGATTTATTTTTATTAATTTAACAATTTTTTGATGCATCTGAAAGTTTGTATGCTAAACTAAAAAATCATCACACAAATTCTGTGATTTAGAAAAAGAATGAATTTGCCTTAGTTTGATTTAGTATGAATGAATGAGAAAATAATCCGCTTAGTCTGTTTTTATTTTATTTTTTAAGTATTTCAGTTTTTAATTACGTTATTTTAAAATAAAATGAAACATTTTTGTTAATGCAGCTAAAGATGAAAGCATTTTTTCCTATAATTAATTTTTTTATCTGTGTAATCTCTGTATTTTAAGTTCTTGAAAAGCATGAATTTGTCTTGAGTGTTTTTTTTTTTTTGAGTCCTTTATTTATTTATTATTATTATTTTAATTATGTACAATCCCCGATACCAGCAAAATATTGTATTTTGTATCTCGGCGCTGTGTTCCTATTTCTATTTCTTTTTTTTTTCTGTCAGGTTGGCACTGGCAGCTATGAATAAAATAAGTGATGATTTTCTCCACCTGTAAAAATATTTTACTTGCGACTTTTTTTTTTTTTTTTTTTCATGATTTTAGCGTTTATTTCAGCGAAAATTTTTAATACAATTCTATTAACTCCGAATCAGTGGCGGATCCAGAATTTTTTTTTGGGAGGGGCTAAATTTTTTAAAAAGCTTATTTCACCCAATTAAAATGTACTATAAATCAAAATTTTAGTCTAGACCAATGTATTAGGCTTTTGGGAGGGGCTAAATAATAAAATATGATCATTTTAGCTATTTAAAGTGTATAATAAAGCAGAATGTTACCCTTGAGCAATCTCTTTTGGGGGGGGCTGAAGCCCCCTAGCCCCTCCCCTGGATCCGCTACTGCTCCGAATCCTTTGTAATGAATCCTCCCCGCACACACACACACACTCTATTTTACTTTTGGAGAAATGATGAGTGTCAGTCCTAGAGTTAATCCTTTTCGTACAATAGAAAGTGCATTTTTCCTCAAGGAGTTAAAATCTTTTTGGACTTCGTTATACCAATGCCTTCCATTGAAATTTGTGAAAAAAAAAATAGGAACCATCAAAAATGTGGCTTTTATCAACATTTTTAAACAGATATTTTTAATATTAAATTGCCTGTTATATATTTACATAGAATTAGCCAATTCATAAACAATACAAAAGGTTATGAACTTAACGTAATCCCCGATTTTTTTTCACTCGCATCAAAACTTCCCTCAATGCTGTGCGTAGTTGGTGGTAACCATCTATTCGGCATATTTTGAATTTTATTCAATTGCATTGCGACATAAGATTATATACACCCTTTTCTGCCGATGTTAAGAAACTTTTCGCGGTCCGCATTCTGAAATTGAAAAGAATTTATTTTACCGTTTGCTCTGTTCTTTCGATTATTTCTAAGCACTGTGTGACAAGGACTGGAAAACGGGGATGGGGAGGGGGAACAGTGTTGAGGCTGTATTGTTTTGATTCTTTTGGCGCTGCTTTCCGAAAAGTCTTGATGTTTATTTTGCTCTACACTTTTCTCAGTTAGAGGTAGGGTTACTTTTACATTTACCTTATGGACACCTGCTCAACCTCTGAATGACTTTTTTTTTTTCCCTTCTTTTTGAAAACGTATTAAATTTTATTTTTCTTTATTTGTATGCATGCTTTAATATTTATTTTGGCGTTGCAATGCAGTATTAAACCATCGTAAACCAATGTGTGGGAATTAATTCCGAATAAACGTGCGTGAATATTTTGTGAAATAAAGAATCTGTATACTTCAAAAAGTTTTGGGGAAAACAAATTTGATTCACTGATTTTCTTGAGGAAATCATTGGTTAACTTAGTGAGCTTTCTGATATTTGCATTGGCAAGAAATTTCCTTTATTTATGCTTTGATAATGTTTATATCCCCCCCCCCACACACACACACCCCAAAAAAGGCTAAAATAAACTTTTTATTCAAGGAATTTTAAATGTAATATTTCCATGGATATATTTGCTTTTTTTTTGCCTGAGGAGGACTGCTCTCATTACAGAATGCGTTGTTTAAACTACTTGCTTCCTTCCTTCAGGACTTTTGAAAATTAAATCCCTTGGAAACTGCTTTTTTTTTTACTCTATTTTTTATTTAATTAAAGTTTCAGGTTTTACTTTTGTACTTGCTTTATACAAAGTTTTCCAATGTATGTAATCTATCCTAAATACAATCTCTTATGAGTGGTTGTATTTTATTACAAACTTTCTCGAGCTCAATGTTTCTGATTGAAATAATTTTTACAAACTACAGTAAAGCACCTTTTGTACCTCTTTTAAGGGATCAATCTACAATGACTTATAAATGAAAAGGCATATAGCTAAAACATTGATAAAAACTTTCATATCATTACAGGTTTAACGTGACTAATGTTAAGTTATGTAAATATAATAATTTAATTTTTTTTCAGGTACTAGAGTACACTGAAAAAAATAAATTAAAAAATAAGTAAAACACTCATCGTAAAAGTGAAACAAACCACACCTTTACTGAACTATATTTTAAATACTGCATATCTTAATATAATGCACAGTGCATACAAATTATGATGTAATTTATGTACCATACAAACATTGAATAAAAGAAAATCTTTCATAGTCGTTTAATTGTCTTATTAAATAGAGTACTACAGATTGAACTATGAAATGTTTTTCCACTTGTTCTGACAAAGTTATTCAATATAGTCGAATGTATGTTTGGAGGAAGGGGAGTAAAGGTGCATAGCTCCTTACACCCTTTATTAGATGTTCTATCCACGAAAAATTTATTCCTAAATAGGAAAAATAATGACAGACTGAAAATTTTCAAAGTTTAAGGAAGCAAAATCAATGTATAACTGAAATTGTGCATATTATAAATGAAGTATTTATGCATTAAAATGAATACGAATGAATTGGGACTTCAAGAAATCGGCGTATAAATCTAAGTCATATAAATGAGAAATGTATAAACAGTGCTTTACTAGAAGAAATTATTAACTTAATTTAAATGTGCTTATTTATAACATTTTAAAATGCTAAATCTTAAATGTATTTTTCTGTGGACATAATATTAATTTAAAAATAAAAATTGTTTATTGCAGAATTATAGTACAGAAGCATATCAAAGAGAATCACCACCATTTTCTGTGTCAAAATCTGTGGTCTATCCTGATAATTACTACATGAATGGTGAGTCACTTATGTAATTATGTTGTTACAAACTAGCTGCAGTTGCCATATTTACAAAGCTAAAAGTTGATTTCTAATTCATCTACTACAAAATCGGTTCTTCAGTTTTAGCTTGCAACAATCAAATTTAACAATAAATAAATAAATTAAATATATATATATGTATATAAAAATACGCTAAGGAAAACCTTTGTGTCCCTCTTTTGTACGTATGGATGAGCTCGAAATTCAGCACAGTTAAAGTTTGTATGGAGGTGGTTGTGCAAATGTTAAGATTTTTGTGTAATTTGCTAATACACCGTAAAAAATTACCGAAGTAATTTAGCATTCAGTATTTCATGCCAAGTCAGGCAATGTTTCCATTGTTGTGTCAATTTTGAAATAACAACACTAAGTTTAGGCAGTACTATAGGGTTATAGCATTATAACAAAATTTGCAAAAAGTGAAATTATTCCCCAGTTTAGTGAAACACCAATGACTAAAATGTGCTTTAGCCCTGTGCTTAGCGACTTTTTTTTAGACAGTCGATAAGTGTGCGAATTGTTGTCAATTCTAAGGTTTTAAAGCTGTGGAAAAACGAACCAAACAGTGCAGGTTGCAATCCAAGACACACTTGACAGATATGTGCCCAGGGCCGCCCCTTGCGGTTGTGCAGGTTGTGTGTTGCACAAGGGCGCCTTGGTGCTAGGGGCGCCAAACGGAGGCAAGACTGACAAGAAACTTTGTAATCAAGCTAATGTTGTTAAGGTGCGATTTTAGTGCTTATATTTTCATATTATATCACCAAAAGTGGGACTTTAAGTCCTGAAAAGAGTTATTTTTAGTAGGGCCGTAGCTAGAGTTTTGGCGGGACTCAGGGGCTGCCGAACACGGTAAGCGAAATAAGCATAGTATCGGGGCGCCGTATTCGAAGTGCCGCCATTTCGAACTCAAAAACGGTAGAACTTGATCAAGGGGGGGCACCTTTTTTTACTTTTGCAGGGGGTCGACACGTACCCTAGGGCCACCACTGGCTGGATTGGTCCCCGTCGGGGGCTTAAGCAAAAAATTGAACACAAGATCAGCTGGATCACAAAAAGTGTAGGCAGAGTTTCACTGTTTTATGGGTTTTTTTTTTTTTTTTTTTTTTTTTTTTTTTTTAATCAAAATAGCACATCTGTAAGGAGAATAGGTAGGATTTTATTAAGTACAATAATTATGAGAGAATGAAAAATTATTAGTAAAGTAAAAAATATTTAGTTTTAACACCTGTTTTTTATGATATTAGTGAAAAATTTATTTAATTTTAATGTGCTTCTTTTTTGAGTACTTGATAATTTTAATGTGATAGTAAACATATTACATGTAATGCTACGAATATTTGTTTTTGTTTTCTATTTATTGATACTATAAACAAATGTTACTTACGTTATAGGCATATGTATGGAAATTTTAGCTATACATTTATATTAAAATTTAAAACAAATCTTAATTTTGGGAGACGGGGGGGGGGGGGGGGCGCCAAAAAAGTAGTTTGCACAAAGGCGCAATCGACCCTAGGAGCGGCCCTGTATGTGCCATTTGAACAATTTCTTCACAATATCCTGCCACACAGTATGCTACAGCAAATTTTCTCTGAAAATATTATTGAAGAAATACCTCAGCAAATAAGGAATGAAAATCATATTATTAATGAAGTGTATGGATATACAGTAGAACCTCGATTATTCGAAGTAATTGGGACCAAACCTACTTCGGATAATCGAGAATTCATCAATAATCATCTACAAAGGGCATTCCATAAGAACTGAAAGTAAAATCATAAAAAATCAAGAAATATATTTACAGCAAAAAATACATTATTCTTTTTCAAAATACCTTCTGTCAGATGATATGCAATGGGTCCCATCGTTCAACCCACTTTTCAAAACAAGTAGAGACAGGGCCGTACACAGGGGGGGGGGGGGGGGTTCTATGGGTCCGGACACCCCCCCCCCCCCCCCCCCCCCCCCCGAAATTATCACAATACCTATATATTTATATGTGCGTAAGCATATATTTATATATAATATGATGATATTCAATAAGTCAGACCCCCCTCAAATATCGAACCCCCTCCAAAATTATTTCCTGGGTACGGCCCTGAGTAGAGAAGCCGTTTTCTGGAAGCTGCTTCAAAGAACCCTCCTAATTCTGAAATAACTTCAGAATCTGTGTTAAATTTTCTGCCACAGAGCTTCTCCTTCAGCGTTGGAAACAGCCAGAAATTGCATGGTGCGAGATCTGGACTGTAAGGGGGACATGGCATGATTTTAATATTGTATTTACTAAGATATTGCCGAACAGAATTAGTGACATGCGGGCGAGCGTTATCGTGATGTAATGTCCAATTCCCAACCAGTTCTGTAGGGCAAATAAAACAGTTCTTTAAACAAGCACGGAACTAGGAAAATAAAATCGTCTGCTTCGTTTAGAATTTTGCATAAACGTACAGTTAACAGTTTGAAAAAATTGCCTACACTTCTATTTTTTAGTTTTGCGGTGTTGCCACTACATAAAAAAATAACTCTCAGTTTTTATGGAATGCCCTTTGTAGTTTAATATGTAGTAGCATCATTGAACTGTTGTTATGACTATTTTAACTCTATAAGAGAGTTACAACTCAAAATAAATTAAAATTATAAATGAAAATAAATTTATTTCTGAAACAAAAAATTACAATGGTTTAAATGGAAACTTCATCTGGTGTAAATTGGCCATCCTTTGCCGGGCAGCTCTATCCCGAAGTTTTCATAAAAGCATGAGTTCAGAGGTATCTTACAATCAGAGGGTGCAATAACATTCGATTGTTCTTGTACTCGGCAGTATGACCTTCCAAATTTCGAAATGGGGTGTGTTTTTGTTTAGAACAGGGATGTTTGAAAGTGGGAAGAGTACACTCATACCGAGAATTGAGCTTGCGAGAAGGAATTCTATAATAGGGAATTCCAAAATATTTATCTGCACTCTTAGTTTGGAAAGGACGGATTGCATACAAAAGAAATGTGGGGAAAAAAACTTTAAAAATGTATGTTTTTTAAGAGAAGTTTTGGAGGATAGTAGATAAAAAAAAGTGAAGAAATCGGCTTCGGTTAATCGAGGTTCAAATAAAAGAAGTTCTACTGTATTTCCGAAAACATACTCTCGGATAACATATTGAAGTCAGTTATAATAGAACCTAAAAATGATGATTGAACTTTTATAAGTGCAGACTTAATTGAATATTTGATAACACTACTATAAAATAATTTGCTATGATGACAGTGAAATCAATAACTATCCAGTAGTGTTTTCGAACCATTTGACCTTGAATTGTTTGGGGGGGTTTTCGGTTAGCCGGGAGCAAGTGAAAAATTGCCAATTGTGATCTGCACCAAATGCTTACAAACCTCAGGCAATTTCCAGTGCATAGTTGTTTATCCCTTTACATATTTTGGAATTTTAATTTAATTTCGTATTTTAATTCCACATGTTTTCCTCAATTCCACATTATGTAACTAATAAGCATACAAATTTCTTTTTAGTAAATTGACCTTTTTATATTTATTAAATTCTGTATATAAATACTATTTTGCATGCAGATTAAAATGTCCGACTTTGTTTTGGGGAACAACGGTGTTTCAGAAGTAGTTTTTAAACGTTTCCCAGAAAAAACAGTTGGCGTGATTTTGCGCCTGGTTAACTGAAAAATACCATAGTTTGCTATCCACATAAGTTAGTATTGAAAGTTAATTGCATCCTTTTACTAATCAGAAACTTAAAGAAAGCATTAGTCAATGGAACAAGAAAGTGCATCAAGTTTGTATTTCATAATGCTGTTGATTGTGGAGTTTGAACTGGAACCGCGGGCAATAAAAGAATCTTAATTACACTTATAAAATATTCTTGTACTATTTTACAATATCCTTTCAAAAAATTCAATTTCCAAATATACCAGCATTTGCAATGACAGTAAATAAGAATAATCATTCGAAAAAAGTGCAAATTTATTGATGCAGCAAGTAAAGTTCAATCACTCAACAGTTTAAGATTTTATGCTCCAAACATAAAGGGCTTTTAGCCGAGGACGGCTCCAGGCTGAATTTTTGGAGGGGGCCACTAGACTTTTTAGATTAGCCTAAATTGTTCAAAACACAAACTGAATGTGTAAAATCACATGGGAACGTGTGAAATCCTGGGTCAGTAGAGGGAGATTACCCCTATGACCCACTTGCTGGAGCTGCCTTTGCATTTAGCAAAATATAATAGCATTTTTACAAAAACACCATCTTCACAGAAAAGTGTGGTTGTAAAGTAAAATTGTATAAAAGTGGTCCCTATAGACAGAGGGCCTCTTAGCCAAGCAGTAGCGTAGCCAGAAAAAAATTTTAGGGGGGGTTTAGGCACTGATGTAACGGATAATCTACATTATGGATTGCATTATTCATGTCAATAATGGAACTCTGCTAAATTTTAGGGGGGGGGGTTCTGACACCCAACCCCCCCCCCTCGCTACGCCACTGTAGCTAAGGCGGTTTGATTAGTAGGTTTACTGTTTATGGAATTTTGACATACTCTGACAGAAGAACTTTACTCACACTCAAATTACAAAATTTAGTGCTTTATGGTTGAATTTCGACCACTGGCAGACAACTAGTATATGTAAATGGATGCCAGGTCTGGAGGATAAAGATGTTTTAAAATGTTAATTCTTTCACTGCTAATCCCTCAAATGTATACTTTTTTTTCACAATATATTAGATAAATAACCCAACTTTTAACTTAAACCATGGCATAAATCTTCTATTGTTTAGATAGAAAATTTGGCTATTTATTTTAATATTACTATTTATGCTAAACAGGGGGGGGGGGGGGGTTAGGGGGGTCATACCCCCCATGTGGAATTTTTTGTCATACAAAATGTATATTCTTCACTCCTTTATCACACACATGTATGCATATATGTGAGTTGCAGTAGTCGTAATCGCCCCCCCCCCCCCCATGAAAAATTTCTGGCTACGCCCCTGATGCTAAAATCTGATTTAAAAAAAAATCCTATCAAATTTCTTGATTGGCAGCTGAAATGAAGCCTTGAATTCTCTTCTACCCTTTTTCATTTTTGCAAATTAATGAGTTTACCTTGATTTCACATCTTTCAGAGAGTGTTCCAGATACGTGGTCTTCCAATAGTCTTTCTCCTAATTGTACATTTCCTCCATCATTGATGCCAAATGCACCAACTTTAAATCATGCAGCTCCTGGTTACTCGTCTGTATACTTGGCTTCTGATTTGCTGGTAATGTTATTTTAATCAACTCGCTATTCACATCATTGAAAAGTTGTCTTATGTGGCATTGGCCATTTGCTTATTTATTATTATTAATAATATATATATATATGTTTTTTTTCTTTTGTTTAATAGCAAACTGTTTCAGCAGATCAGACAAATAGCAGCTTTTCTTCCGCTCCATCAACGCCCATTAGTTCACCCCCTCCATTAACCTGTAAGTATATATCACATCCCCCCCTCCTTGAATATCTCATTTTAAAATAAGATCTTTGGTTTTGGAATGATTTACTATAATTTCTATCAGTACTGTTTAAAAAAAAGAAAAAGTTACTGTCAAATTAAGATTCCATGTCCAAGGACAATGTTTGCAATTTTGAAAAGACAGTGTTATTAAATGTAAGAAAGTGGCAAATTTTTGTATTGTTTAATGTAAATCTTTTAAATAAAAATTGATTTAATTCATATTATTTTAAATTACCAATTAAAAATTTAGTAATCGCAATACAATAAACACACACATATATGTACAGGGTGCCCCAAAAAGGTGATAACAGACTTTAATCCTTTATCTAGAGATAAGTGGGCAGTGTAAATTAAATATATGTTCAAAATATGGTCAGAAATGAGACTCAGTTAAGAAAAAATTCCTCTCGGTAATTTTCAAAAAGATACTTTTTTAATTTGTATATGACCCCCATACAAAAACATTCCCAGTGAGTAATATGTGCCTCATACACTAATGAAGTGACGTATCAAATTTTAGCCTTTCATCGTACAAAGTCACAGAGATATCTTAAAGGAAAATGATTGGTGGTGGGGACTATACAGGATTTTGAATATAAATGTTTATTCCTATAGTGGAAAAGATTTTCTTTTGTAATTTCTGTACAACCTTTGAAATGCGATCATTCAATGTGATTTTTTCCCTTTGAGAGCCAAACTGGTTTAAGTTAATGTTATGTTTTTCTTCATATCTCCGACACCCTTTAAGGTATAATTCTCAAATTTCGTATGTCACTTCATTGGTGTATGGGCTACATTTTATTAACTGAGAATTGTTTTGTACGGGGGTCATATACAAATTTAAAAAAGTGTAACTTTTTGAAAATTTATGAAAGGAATTAGTCGGAAATATAGTCTTATTTCCGACCTAATTTTGAACATTTTGTAAATTTACACTGCCCACTTATTTCTAACAGATAAAAAAGCCTGTTACCACCTCTTTGGGACAGGACACTCTGTTTATATTAAATATATTTTGCATAATTTAAATTCTTTTTTAACAGATGTATATTGCTGAGTCACAATAATAGTAATGTGCCCAAATAAACTTTTATTTTAAGTATGTGAATAACAAACATGCTTTTAATAATAATAAATTATTATGTTATATGCTTCAAACATTTTAAAAAGTATCATTAAAATAATTTTAACTCTTTGCAAGTTAAAAATATTAAAGGGAAAATAAAATCATGCAGGTGTTTCTAGAATTACAAGAGTTCAACAATGTTTCCGAGGATGTATGATTCAATTCTTTTTACAAATGCATACCTCAAATAAGCATTTAGTAGAAAATTGGCAATGTATTGTGCAGTTTATAAATATGTGTATATTAATTTTTTAGATGAATCTATTTAATGTTCTAATATTACTTTTTATTCTCACACTCTTTTTCTTCCCAACCTCACATGGATATAATAGATAGAAACTATTTATAAATCCCCCATCTTGGAAATGTTAAAAGTGTGCACAATTACAAAATGTTATCAAATTTTACATTACTTGCTTACATTGTTTAGATACAAATTTAATAAATATTCTCTGTTTTCAATTCTCGAAACACAGTGTATGATCAGTGATTGATCTAGGATTTTTTCAGAAGAGTAAAAATACTCCTTAACCTTTTTGGAGAGAGTATTTTCTTTTCCAAAGGAGTAATTAAAGCAATGAACAATTATGCTAAATATTCAAATACATAATTAAATTGCATTTGACACATAAATAATAACTGATTATACGTCTAGGTACATAAATGTCAGTTCAACAAAAACTAGTGCAATAATTGGATTTTTTAAATTTAAAATCAGCAATAATTATTTATCAAAATATACCTAATTTTATATGGAAAAGCAATGCGTAAAAATACGCATTCCAAAGTTTTTAAGGCGTATTCTGAATTTCTAAAGCGTGAAATACGCATCTAGAGGCATTATCGCAATCAGTGTATGATCCTTTTGAGTTCTTTTTTTTTTTTCCCCCCAACAAAATTATCAATGCGGTTTTGGCAGTAAAATGTGATAATTGGTATTGACCTATAATTATTGTAATGAATTATTCAGAGATTTTTCATTAACTTCTATTTATAGGCAGTTATCCTTATTTTGTTCATTAATTATAAAAAACAGTCCAAAGTGCTTCAGTGAACTTGTGGTAATGTATATAACTTAAATATCAACAAAATATTTGTTGTGCTGTACATTTTTACAATGTTTATTCACTATTTTGCCTAAATGTGTAATTATAATAATTCTATAAGTAGGATCTTCACATGGTGCCCGAGGAAGCGACATTACTCTGATATGAAAAAAATCGTCTATTCTAACAATGTGTACATGCTTTGAAGTGTGTATTGACTTTAATTCAGAATAACTTTAAGGAGTTTTCTATAAAGTCACTTGAAAAATTCTTAGGTATTTAAAAAAAAAAAAAATCAAAACCCACATATGAATGAATTTTCAATGATTTTGTCACACAATGAAAATCTAATTGTTTTTTATTCTGGAAAATTTAAAGGAAGGTGTTTTATTATGTTTAATTCCATTTTTACAAACATACACTACATTAAATTTTACATAATTTAAATTTCACCTACTAATTTAAATTTACCTACTTTCCAAAATGATTATTTTTTTTCCCCCTTCATTTTTTCCCTTGCTTTCCTCGAATATGGTATGAATTGCATATCATCTTGTGTAATTTAATTTCTAACATTAACTGTATTTAGTTTTCCAGTTATATCTCAAATTTTTAAGACATTATTTAACAACTAGCTGAATTTCCTTTAATATTGGCATGTATGCTTTTCGTTCCCTGTAAAAAAGGAAAGAAAAATATTTGGATCATTAGGTATTTTCCGGTATTTCTTAAACATTTAGAAAGATAAAGGTATTTCTAATTTGAAATTTTCGTGGTGAATTAGGATATTGCTAGGTTTGGGGGAGTGTTTGAGTCACTTTAAAGGGTAAAAGTTTTCTGTAACTATAAAAATGTGGGTGTTATTTTTATTTATTTATTTCCAGTTTTACTAGGGGGAAATGTTAAAATATATCAGTTGAACACATTTATGATGAAACTCCAACAGTCAAAGCTTACGTTTACAAAGCTTACGTGTTTTACATGAGAAAAACATGTGTGATTTTATGCAATTATTTGTGAGTTAAAAAAAAAAAAAGTATAATAGTAGATTTGACAATTTTTTTGCTGAGCTAATTTGGTAAGTGACTTTATATAATTTGATCTTGGTGGTAGTATGCATGTTCTTTTTAAATTAAAAACAACATTTTATGCTGTACTGATTCCATTTCTAATGCTTTCTTTTTTCAGCTGCTGTACCAAATTGGTCTCGAAGTAGTAATAATAATGCTAATAACCAGTTTACACCCCAACCTGCATCGTACACAGAGCTCACTAATTCTGTGGTAACTATATTTCTTTTTCACAGCATATACTATGCAGGCATTTTGTTCTGATCATTAATTAATGTTACACTAAAACTTCGTTTATAGACACTAAAACTTCGCACTACACTAAATACACTAAAACTTCGTTGTTGCTTCATCACAAACATGATTAACCTTTTGGGTAAATTTTGATGACTGGGACTTGTCATGCACTTGCTTTGCATAAGTTACAGGTGACCAATTCATTATTCAAACTAGGACAAAATGAAAGATCTGCATTCTTGTTCATGATTAGACTATGCAGCTATGTCAAGTACCATTACGTTTACTCACTTCATTTGAAAAACATCACACTCTAAAAATATTAGCAATTTGTAATTCCTTGAATATATTTATTTTCACTTTGTTTCTTTTATGAATTACAATTCTAATTAGTGATGTATATCATATTGTTCAAATTAAATCCATTCCAATTGCAAGAAATTTTTCAAATAAATCTGTACCCAAAGGGTTAATCCATGGGTCTCCAAACTTTTCAGCCCAAGGGCCACATTAATCTACGCCATTGGGCAGGATTTTGGGAGCTGACTACACAATTGAGGTCCAAATAAAAAGAAATCAAAACATAGATTTATTAAAGAAATATTATTTGTTTAATATTATTTTATCCAGTCTTTATTTAATACATCGATACACTACACATTAACACCTGTATTAGTGAATGGTGAAATTGTTTGCTGGGTACCAAAATAGCAGACATTTCGGGCTTTAGAATTGATGTACCTAACATCAACAGTTACCTGAAATTATCCTCAGGCAAGTTTGTTCTTCGACCATAGACAAGTTTTTCCTTTGTTATATCATCTCATTGACTGTGAACAGATGTAGAAAATGTAAGCAGTGATTAAGGTTTTTCAGTGCAGTAATCAGTTGGGGGGGGGATGCACTATTGCACACTTCTATTTTAATTCTGTAAAAAGGTAACGTCCACATAAGCGGTGGCTGATCTTGGCAGTATACACGTAAATTTCCATGATAATTTTTTTACGTAGATTAAAAAAAAAACTCTCCTAGGACCTTAGTTTGGAGGCCCTGGAGTGTTGTACCATTGTAATGTTAAAGTACTTCATTACTGTACTATGCAGGACTCAGAACTTCATCTATACATCATTTACTCCTACGGGGCAAATTTGTACATAAAGGCAGGAATAAAATATTTTCCCTCTGTTTTAATTTCCATATAAAGGCTGTTAAAAGCGATTAAAAAATCTGGCAACACTTGATGGAGAATAAACAAGGGGTAGTTCAGTTCAGGGTGCCTTCACTCTGCTGGTCTATCTTATAAAAACATCATTCTCAAATTTTTATGTTTTTGAGTACCCATCCAGGTTTCTTTCTGTGCTGCTATTCTTAGAAATCTAAAATATAAACTTGGACTTTAGCCAGTGGTGTACCCCAAAAATTCCGAACTTTCCCCCCCCCCCCTTTTGGACTAAAACTGGGTGATTGTAATCCTGTAACAGGCTCAAGCGATTATGGGATGCTTAGATTGCGACTATACTATGATTATCTAATCATAATCAACAAATTTTAATTTATTAGATTATGATTAGACTGGGGTTAAGCTTTCAGATTACAATTAAATTAGATTAATTGTAAAACTAAATTTCTATAGATTATGACTAGATTACGATTACACAAGAAACTGCAATAGGTTGTAATCTATTACGATTACACAAAGTCTGACTATGAACCCCTGCAATACAGGAGTTGGTAGTATATTCTATTAAAATAATGATAATTTAAAGTTTATCCCATGAAATATTATTGAACATATTTTCATTATTTCCCAGAACAGTGAAATGAAATAATATTTTGAAATTAGCATGAAAAAGTCTAAACAGTACGCAGTAGAAAACCCAGACTCTGTTGGTCTCACTACTCTCAGATCAGTTTGAGGTGATGAGAGATTGGTCTGAGGTGATGAGACCTGATTGGTCTGTCCGATAAAATCAGTTTGTGTGTGAAAAGGTGGGGGGATTTCAAATTAATAAACTGGTGGGCTCCGGAGTGCAAAATTCATAAGCTCTGGTGATTTTTCCCTGATAAGTCGATATTCACTCTGAAAAAAGAAGTACAGGAGCTGAGCTCCTATGCAAATTAAACCCTGGTTATCGTATAAAACTTGCGATACAGTGTCAGTGTCGAACACAATTCACATCTTATTATAAAGAGTAGTTGATTAGATTGCAATACAAATAGCTTCTTTCCTGTAATTCATGGATAATGCACCAAAGATGTGAAGGGGGTAAGAAAAAAAGGGAATTAGCTACCCTTCAGTCTAATGCTTTGCTAAGTTTCCTATAATGTTAATGGTGGTATACATATTATCACAAACTAGTATACAAAGAACAAGTTAATCTATTAGACTAAAAACAATCCTTGTGAATAATATTAAAAACAGCATTAGTAAAAATCAACAAACAACAAAATTAACATTTTAAAGAAAACAGTATTACTGCCAAACCCTCTGACATCTGAAGAAAAAAAAAACTTGATGCAATCATTAACCAAAATATACCTATACTGGGGGGAAAGGCAAACTTCCATCTCCACCAACTCATCAATCTTCTACAGCAATAGGAAAAACCACTGCAACAGTGATGCCATAACATAAACTTCTAGAACAATCCAAGTTTAGCTGTACTCTTGCTGCATGCCCAATAGGGGTGTGGGAAATAAATCTAATAGTTCATTTTGTATAAAGTGGGCACTTTAACATCAGCACACAATCCTGTCACTCGGTTTGTGTGGTGCTGCAAAGCACCAACACACAAGCCTTAAGATAATATAAAAGAAGGTATTCCAAACCTGCAATGCATGATGGGAAATGTGTCAAGCGGTCACACCACCTCGAGTGTGTCAGACAGACTAGCCTAATATTGCCAGCTGACACACTCGAGGCAAATTTAACTGACTTTTTTCTATTAACTGAAAACCACTTGCAATTAAGCAATATAAAACTCACTGTTATCAAACTCTTAAATTGTTGCAGAACATTTCTAATTTTAATTTCTTTTTAAACTTTTGTAGAATCCTGTTGTCATGGAAGAACGAATAGATGATGCTATTAATGTATTACGAAATCATGCTGAAGGTTCTATCCTTCAAACTTTACAGCCTGCTGTGCCTCTAGGCTCTTTGCCTAACAACAACATTGACTCATTACATTCCAGCTTGGTACAAGGAGGATCACCACCTGTTCTTAAAAATTATCCAGGCACTATTCCTCTACAAATGGTAAGTACATAAGGAAAGGGAAAATTTTGCAGTGCATTTTGTACTTAAAACATAAGTTATAAGAAAAGGAAATAAATTCTAATATCATCGAATCACATTCATTAAAACCACTGATTTCCAGACTCTTTTAATTCACTAGTTTCAGCAATTATGTTTTTTTTCCCTTATATTGGGAAATGATCTGGCATGCTTCTGTGAAGTGGCATATAGAATCGATATATGTATATATACATGTGTATATATATATATATATAATATATAATAGCTTACTTACGTAAAGTGAAATCCCAAGATAATCCAATGATAAAGTGAAAAAAATATAAAAAAATAAAAAAGTAGATAGCACATGGTGCCAATTAACGAGCTTATACCGGATAAGTGTTTAAATATAGCCTTTTAAGGCAATGAAAGAGTGGAAAAATTGAATATAAAGCGCCAAATTAGAACTGGTGTGCTTTTAAGCCTAATCACATGTAATCAGAAATAGACGGAAAATGGAATTAATATTGAAATGGTGTGCTCTATCATCAGGCGCCACCGCACACACATTTCAATTTAATCGAAAAAAACAATAATAGCTAGGTTTCTGCAAGTTACCTGACCAAAATTAGGGTCCTTTTGTAACTTGGGGGCGCGACCGTAGCTATTAGAAATAAACAACGAGGAAGTGGACCGACACGAAGATCAAAGCTCAGTAATGGAGGCAGTATTAGTGCATGTTGCCATCAGAGAAGGCTTAATGCAATCAAGAGACAAGTAATGCCATGGAGTGTGAATAAAAAATGATATATTAATAATACTTTGGAAGTATGGAAAGGAAAAGAATAAATAAATAAAAAAAAGTAATAATTAAATGAATAATTAAAAAGAATAAAAATGGTAATAATTAAATGAATAAATAAAAATGGTAATAATTAAATGCATAAATAATAAAATAAACTTTTTAAAATCTTCTCATAAGCTATATTTTGCTGCAAAATTTATGGTTTTGTATTTTTTGTCGTTACCACATTCCGTTACATGGGATGCACCGAATACCATATTTTGTCGAATACCGAATATTTGATTAAGAATTTATCAACCTTACAGTGATTAATCAAAGTAGATTTTTTAAAATATTTAATTTCAAATGGTGTGAAACTTCAGAAATTAAATTACTGCAAAATTTAATATCCTAATGTTTCCTTTATAAATCACCTTTTTCAATATTTGTGAAGTGATGATTTTTTTTAATCTGCATATTTTATGAAAAATTAGCAATTAATTGACTTTACATATAAGTTTTGTTGTTGTTGTTACTGTTTCATATTTAAATGAGTTAGTAATAGTTAGGTTAATCTAATGCGTCATAAGATTTAAGAAAAATTAAAAACCAACATGATTTTAATTTAACACGAGTATTTTCTCTTTGAATGTGATATTATTAAGTAACAATTTAAATAAATTTTGTAGTATTGTTCTATACTATAACTTTCATTCATAGTATAAAACAGGTATGTGCTGAAAGCAGAAAGTGCTTAAAAGTGTGGCATGTGTCGCAGAACAATCACAGTCTTTGCAGAACATTTAATCTTTTAAAAGAAGATATAAAGTGATACATTCTGCAGAATAATTAGAGAGAAGTGCCTTTCATGCTATCTCATCTCTCTTCACTTTTCATATCTATTTTGCATTTCACCGTGATCTGCCAGATTTGGACAAAATGCCTGCAGAACATTTGCAACTGTTTGAAGACATAATGCAGAACACCGAGTATAATTCTACTCCTGGGGGTATGGGCAACCTTTGAAAAGTAGTTTGCCAAACTATAGGATGTTAGCGAAGTCGGGGGCTGTATAATTGGAATTTTGAATGATTTATATGGGATTTGATATCTTCCACGGGCTGGATCAAAAGCCATGGCGAGCCACATCCAGTCCACAGGCCCTAGGCCAGCCATATGTAGTATAAAAAATGTCTTTGTTTATCAACTACTGAATATTTAAATTTGTTTACTAACTATTCGGTTTGTCTGCCGAATAGGCAGTATACCGAATACTACTGGGGTGGGGCCAGAGGGCCCGACCCCCCCCCCCCCAAAAAAAAAAAAAAATTAAACTGAAAAAAAAAAAAATTTTTTTAAATGAAAGTAGGCTTTTTGTTTCACTTTAAAAGGTGTTCAAGTTAATTTTATATACATATTTGTTGAACGAATGGCCCATTTCTAGTTTTTTTAAGGCCAATTTTTGAAAGAGGACAAATTCCTTCAGTTCTTCAGTTTAACTTTTTCATTTGGGCCTGCTGAATTGAAAATTTAGTCAAGCATAAGTCATAGCAAAAGCAAGTTTTTTTTTTTTTTTTTTTTAAATCCTTCATTTATTGAAAAATCCACTATTGTGCACTGTCTTGACTTTAGGCTTCCCCCTACTTTCGAACAGGATAGCCCTAAATTTCTTTGGACGATCCAAAGTATCTTGATTCACTTATTTTCTTTGAGGTGCGAATTAGTTCCAGATGTTTTAACACCAGTTTTCCTGAAGTAACACTGGAAAAAGGAAGGCCATTCAATGTCGAAAAAGCTGCTTTCTTGAAATTGCTGGACTATTCTATGCATTCAAACACATGTCCCCCTTTAGCTAGTTAAAATATCTGGACTCCTGATTCTAGTCTGATTCATTGAGAAAAATGATGGATTCTACGTTGTTCTTTTACCAGTGTAGCCAACTTTGGGTAAAGATCAGTAGCAATAAGAATTGCTAGCTGATCAGTTGCATTGCTAGATCTGTTTAAACTATGTGAAGTTTATTTTTGTACTGTCAACTTTTGGTTCAATGTATAGCAGTAATAATTGTAAGCCATTCGTAATTATTTGAAAAATGAAAAAATTTAAAACTGAAAAGCTTTTTTGTTGTAAGTTCATCTAAAACGGAAGAAAATGAAAACAGTGAGACTACTGCTACAACATCTGAAGAATTAGTTTGCCCGATTAGAGAGTCATCAGTGTTAGTGACACCGCCTGCCTGTTCGACATTGAAAGACAATGAAAGTAAAGGCAAGCTTCATGTTGAAACCTGACATTAGTGCCCGATATCCACACAACAAAAATTTCTGAGACGTTTGGCAATGATATTTTACTCCCACAACGAAATCCATGTCTGACTCTGAGAAAGTACAAGCATTACAAAATATTTGGATTCCTTCTGTAAATTAATTTTTTTTCTGAACTAAAATTTGTACCTAAAAAGGGGCGATTTCAGATATCATAGCTCCAAAAGTTTTTTTGGCTAGCCTACTCAAAAACTGAAAACAGCGCTTTTTGCAAATATTGCATTTTGTTACCTCCAACTGATTTAGTGGCCGGGGAAAGTACAAGCATTTCTTGTACTTTCATGCACATATACCAGTTTCTGGTTTGAAATTCTGAGTTGGTATATTTTATAGCTCTCACCACCTCTGTCAATCATGATGCTCTCGCAATGCCTCTGGTCTAGGGTTCTGGCATGTCGCGTGGCTGTCAATCTAATGGTTTGAAATTTTGGGTGGTTTTCTCCAGATGTAACATGCATAGGTGTTAGAACCCTTTAAAGAGTATTCCCTCTTTAGGCAGATAGCCCTTCAGTAGCATTGCCTAACCACAAAACAAAATCATAAGTTTCCCCTGATCATTGCAAGTGAAAATAATCATTATTGCAAAAAAAATTATCAAATTAAAAATCACATTATAGTCTTATCCTTTCCTTCTTAAAATCTTCTTTGCTTGTGTGAAGTGTGATAAGTAAGTACGTGTATAAATTAAGGAATCTCTTATTTCAAACTCTGTCACAGATAAAATATTACGCAAATAGTCTGGTACTCTCTCTGATCCCGATCCTTGCTCCCCCCCCTGATAGTTGTTCTGGCACTGACATTTAGTCAGTTGTGCTTGTAATTTCACTTTCTAATATTTTGCCAAGAGTCCCAAGTATAATGCTGTGTGTAATCTAAGATAACGACTTTGTTCTACCTCCATAAACCAAAACATTACTAAGTTATATTAGTAATGTTTTGGTTTATGGAGGTAGAACAATGTATGTATGTTTTTGCCTAAGTGTTTTACTTTATTTTGGTCTAACTGCAGTTTTTTCTTTTTTTGTGTGTGTGTGTGTTCTAATATATAAAATATTTATTTTACATCTGTTTCGTATGAATATCCTCCTACACCTTGCCCTACATGTACACTACTGTACATTTATATATATATAAGAAAGTGTGTATATCTGTACCTGCCACTATGGTTTACTGTGGTAATAAAACAGTTCTCTGTTTTAGCCTAGGTATATTTATAGTAAATAATAGTCTTGAAAATTCCACATGATCTGTATTTACATTCCATATGCTTTAGGAAAATAGTCTCCAAATTCGGGTATGCAAAGTGATACTTAGGGGTACTCATAATTATTTTTGTCTTATGAATATTCAATTAAAAAAATAAAATAAAAATTGAAGATTGCTGCTTTGGCAGTGAAATTTTATAAATTCTAAGTTTCTGAAGTCTCCAAAAAAGCTTTGATTCTATATATTAGAAATGTCAAGTTTATTCTTATCTATCGAATTATTTTAAGTTTAAATTATGAATGCAGTTATATTATTTTGATTGTTTAAAGTTTTGATTTCAGTTTTAAAAAATAATATTTATGTATCACATTGACTTGAAATTTGTTAGTGTTTAAAAATATTTAAAATTTAATTATTATTTTCAGCCACAAAATGGACTTCCAGAGAGCAGAAGAACAATAGTAGGACATTCAGGCGAAACTGTGCCAACTCCACAAAATTTTGGTATGTAACTTTGATTATAATATTTTCATGTCTATGTATATTTAAAAAAGTGTATGCATTATTTTATTTATTTATTTTTTTTGGGGGGAGGGGTTGGAAGGGGTCAGACAGATACAGCATGGTGTTTAAGTTTTTTTCAGCTGACTGGTTTCTATAGAAACCATTTTGCCTCGGCTCCGTCTTGTATTCACCATCTGCTCCTTGGAATGAAGAATGAAAAAAAATTTATGGACTGAACAAAAATATAAATAAATAAATATTATTTAAAATAATATTAAGTGAAATAATCATTTAAAGTAATCAACTTTTTAAATCAGTATGTTGAAAAATAAATTTATAGCCACATTTTTCTTTTTCTACAGCTCCAGTTACATCTTGTGGAAATGTAAAAGTTGAATCTTTAAACAAAGCCAAAGAAATCCCGCCTCTACAAGTTCCTGTAGCCATCATTCCTCCTTCTCAAGGTGCAACTCCTAGTTCGAATTCTTCAACTTCCAGGAAAGCCACATCCAGAGGAGTGAAAAGAAATAGATCCAGGTAAGCAAATTTCTGATAGCATGGGGCTTGTGGATTTTTAAATTGTTGCAGATATTTTTAATTTGAAGTTTTAAAATAAAGGGTTATTAAACATATTTTTTGTTCTTAGGTCTATGGAAGAAGATGATAATGAACCACCTGAGATTAAAGCTGAAAAGGACAAAGAAAGAAGGCAAGCAAATAATGCCAGAGAAAGGTAAATAAAAAAATCATTAATTTTATAAAAATAGGGTTATGGATTTTTTATCTTGTTTTAAAAGCACATCTCATCACAATTTTTCTATCTTCCAACAAGCAAAAAATGGAACAGGAAGTAAGATAAGATCTAAATGCATTTTAGAGCAAAATGTAAAGACTTTTGGAAAAGCAAGAATGAAACAGAACTGTTGGCTTTTTTGTGAAAACATATTGGAGGGGTGGGGGACTTTCTTGTTATAAGGATGATACTAATTTTCCTTCTAGTTTTCCCCCCAGAAAATCGAACAGCAATGGGAAAAACTAGACATAGGTTAAACATGAAAGGCCCCTTTTACCATTGGGTATCATGCAACTGTGATCGAGGAGATGGGGCTGTCGCAGTGCTTGTGCAAAGCCTCTCATTCTGCTCCAGGTCGATATAGAGAAAAAAGTACATTTGGAATAAGTGTTCAAAAGAGGATGTGATAGTGGCTGTCTAATATGCATGGGTATGCCTCGCATCTCATGCTCTGTTGTTGGATGACAGTGCAAAACCATACTTGGCAATGGCAACACAAAGCCACATTGAAAGTGAATGTCTTTCATCTGCCATACAATCCTAATCTTGCACCTAGCGACTTCCATCTATTTCCAATATTGAAGAAGAATTTCACAGAAAGGCTTTGAAAGTAATGTGCTTATGTCACACACACTCATACACAAGCTGTTCAATGCTTTTTCTGTATACAGAACCTTGATTTTTTTTCCCTGGGGCTTTTTGAAGCATATATAAAGTGGTATGACAACTCACTTGGTAATTCTGAGGAAGAATAAAGTTGTCTTATCTTTGATGTCTCATTATATTTTTTGTCTTGCATACACATATTTGTTCACAGTCGCCAGGAGAAACTTGTTTTCGAATTCACCCTCCTAGATTCAAATTCCTGCTTCCTTTATTCTGAGATGACATTTTTTTTTAATCATGTCTGATCTCATAAAGTATTAGAATCAAGTCTGCCTGTATTTATACAAATACAAATTTCTTTTTAACCTCATAATTCAAGACTTTTTAGAATTACTTTGTAAATTAGTAATAGCGTATTAGTTCAAATATAACACGACACTGAATTTAACACGAAACTGAAATTTTCTCATAAAGATATTTAGAAATCCTGTATTTAGACCTCGAATTAAGCGCAAGTCTCGGGTTTTTATCGAGAAATGATCAATAAAAAAATATTGTGTTATATTCGAGCTAATACAGTACTTTAAGGACATTGGTGGCTAGTTTTGAAATGAACTTTGCTGATGAAATTTAAATATTTCATTGTACTGAGAAATGTGGGATAATATTAGTTTAGAAGAATAACATTTTGCTAAAGATTCTTATTTATTTTGTGTGTATATATTTTATTTTATTTATTTTTTTTTTAAGAAATTTTGATCTTAGCTTTAAACCCTAAAAGGAAATGAATGAATTATTTATTCTTAGGATTAAAAAAAGGCCAACATTTTTTTTTTTAGGGGGGGGATAGGAGGTGTTGAAAAAACTTTCATCACTTTGCATGAGGTCAATTTCTTAGCTTTTTTAAAAGTTCATCTACACACCAAGGTTTAAGATACAGTCGCTTTTTGCGAAAGTATTCAGAAAAAATTTGGAACTGAAATATAAAAGAGAAACAGGGATAAAAGTAAAAACTTCCTTTATGGAATGGTTATAGAACGGCTTTAGGGATAATCTTTGATTACCACATTGAATTGAAATATAAAACCTGTGCGTCTAATTTTCAAGACCACTGCAAAAACAATAGAGGAAAAGGAGATCAGACACTATCTCCTGGAGAGAAAAATCGAATTGTCCTTTTAGCATTTTGCTTAAACTTTTTTTCTTATTTTAGCTTTTCTGCTAAAAAATTTTTGAACTCAGCTTAAACCCTGCTACACACCTGTAAATGGTGTTGCAGGTTAATTTGTATGATCAAATACATTTAATTAAACTTCATGTAGAGGCCTTTCACAAATATATTTTAATGTGCTATAGTATGATGTCCACGAAAAGCTGCTGTCTTTATATAAGTTATTTTAATTTACATTTTGTTTCACTGTAAGCTTCAAAAGTTGGACATAAAATGTCAGAAAGTCAGTGTTGTGTTAATTACTATAAAATGCTTATATTTTAATTGTTTAAGTGAAAAAGTAAATTTATAAAGGAACTGTTTTGATTATTGTCATTCCCTGATGTAAATGCATTATTAACCTCCATAACATTTTGATCATGGACTATAAATCCGAACTGTGAAGTTTTCAGGAGGGGTGTGGGTGGGGAGGAGATTACAGCATTATATTGCAAAGTTTTCTGAAGTGTGATCTATTTTTAACCCTTTGCAGTTGTGTGTCTACTCTAGGTAATCAAAGCTTTTTTAGCGTGCCTACTCTCAGCTTGACATGCATGTCTACTGTTTTACATTCATTCAATAAAAACTAATTTCGGCTAGCATAATAGCTCTGTAAAAGTTTTATACAACTGTAAAGAGTTAAAAAGTGGTTTGTTTGAGAATTTTTTCTGTTTCATACCTATTGCAAATGCATTATAAAACTTTCAAAGAAACATTATGGCCTTATCATGTTGCAAATATCACTGTTGAAAACTCTTGATTGGCCTGTATATATATACATATATTATTTGCATAAATATTTATCTGTGTAAATCTCGTGTAATTTGCTGTTAGGTACTTTATTGTATAAATTATTTTAAAGTTTTGAATCTATCTATTAACATTAGACCAATCAAATGAAAATTCTTCATAAAGTGTGTAGATTTTACTCTTATGTACTTATGTGAGGTAGTTTAAGAAATTTGTGTTTAGCATGGTTACATTTCTTTTTGATGCATTTTATGTATACATTTTTATTTCAGAATTCGTGTGAGAGATATAAATGAAGCATTCAAAGAGCTTGGCCGTTTATGTAGTTTACATTATTCCAAAACAGACAGACCTCCTTTGACAAAACTTAATATTTTATACCAAGCTGTTGAAGTCATAAATTCTCTGGAAAACCAAGTGAGGGGTATGTATTTTCTTATTCATTTGCTGAAAAGTGTTTATGCACTTATGCATTCAAAGATACTTTAAAATGTCTGCTTTAAGTTCTTTTACAATCTTTAAAAAGGATAAAGCACAGGATAAAAATCCAGAATCACCTAGCAATATGAAGTTATAAGTATTGTAACAATTAGAATAGAGTTCAAGCTTTGGGTTTTTACAAAGCTGTTAGCTATTTCCTATTCCAGTTTTCCTAGATTCTATTTTAAAATATTTCAAACTTGTTCTATAATTTTGAGAAGAAACACCAAACCTTATCATTACTAAACACATAAAATGAATAAAATGTGGTGTAATAACCAATTATCTACATGAGGGATCTAGGCCAAGGAAAAATTGTCCTCCATGGGGGATTTTCTAAGGAATCCTAACCTGTATTTATGCGAAGTTTTGGGGAAAACCACAGAAAACTCCAAACACTTAAGTCAGCGGACATAACCTGGTTTTGAACTAGGCACCTTCCGTCTGCCAGTTTAGAGCGCAAACACATTCATCCACTGGTCGGGCACACGTAAAATGAAATCTGATGATTTTTAATTAATGGGGTATGAGGAAATACTTTGTCTTGCGAAAGGAAATTAATACCATCGTATCTGTAGAGTATTTTACTATTTGTTTTGTGTAAACTGAGATGCAAAAAGTGATACATTCGAAAGTACCCTTTTTGGGTATGATTTGTTATTTATCTATCGTTAAATCGTTTTATGGGATGTATTAACACTAAACATACCAACATTTAATATATACCTATTTCTACCATAGCCTGTCAAATGACCCCTAATAGCACAGATGGTCACAAAAGAGTCGCTGTGACGTCACAGAGGGTCACAATTGTCACATACTACTCACATTGTGACTTGTGAGTGATGTGACTCTACTGTGTGGTCACTGTGAAGTTTATTTGTGACCAGTCACCAGGTGACGTCGCCGTGAAGTCACCATGTGACTAGTATGTGATCGGTCGCTAAGTGACTCCACTGTGAAGTCACCATGTGACTAGTATGTGATCGGTTTCTCAGTGACTCCACTGTGAAGTCGCCATGTGACTAGTATGTGATTGGTTGCTCCGTGACTTCACTGTGAAGTCACTGTGTGACTATTTTGTGACTATTGATTTTTTTGGACTTCAAAATGACGTCACACAGCCACTTTTTGCGACTTTGGAAACACTCATTTTTTCTAAAATTTTGTGGCAATTTCTTTCCTGAAACATTTAATAAATAAATCCGAAAATAGTAATTCAATAAAACCTCGCAGTTATGTAGTAATGGAATTTAGTTTAATTTATTAACTTTTAAATTATTTCGTTTAAACAAGACAATATTATTTATAAAAAAATATTATTCTTAAAAATATTAGAGTTAAGAGTTCTAATCACAATGGTGAAAACTGATAGTGTATGTAAGGTTTAAATTTCGGATTGGGGGGGGGGACTATCCGGTATTTTCAACCTTATTGTTACTAGAGTAAATACAAATGTCTCAAAATTGCTGTTTTTTAATAAATGCTTTAAGTTTTCAGATCCCCCCCCTTTAAATACGTCTCTGGTATGTTTAAAAGTTCCACTTCGAAAATTTTGAGATAAAACTATGGGTCTAAGTCAAAAATACTTTATTTATTTTATCTAATGCATTTTTTTCCAATTGTAATTTTATTTATTTTTATATGAAATCCCTTTTAGGCAAAATATAGCAAAAATATAAATCTTATCCCTCATACCTTAATATATATCAAACCTCACATGTCGCACATTACAAATCTATTTCATAACCAAATAAAAAATTTCAATAAATCATTAGTTTCTTTGGATGAATACCTAAATAAAACAGCACATTATCTCCTGAAAATAATTTATGTGGAAAAAGAAAGATTTCCAAGATTTTTAATTTATATTTATTAATTATGATATTTTTTATATTATTTATAAAATACTCACAGAATATAAAATTTATTTATAAAATAAATATATATATTTATATATAAAACTTATTTATAAAATACTCACAGAAAAATTTTAAATTTCCAAAAGAAGCCGTCAGAACTAGCTTTTGCAGCAATCAGTTTACTTTTAAAGGTTGCCGAGCAAGGTAATCACAGCGTTGCGGTAAGATGCTGGGCTATTAACCATTAGATCAGTGATTCCCAACCGGGGGCTCGTGACCCCCAAGTGGGTCTCCATGTCTTTTAGGGGGTCGCCGCAGACCGCTTTTGTAGGAAATTAATAGTAAACTATTTTGACGTTTCTTTGGCATGAGACATCATTTCTCCCTTTTCCTTTTGAAAGAAAAAATCCTTATTCTCGTCAGGGCTTTTGTATCAAAGCTACAAAAACTGACATCGGTGAATCTAGGAGTGTTAACTAATGCTTGAGAACCTATGCATTCAGACAGAAGAATCGGAAATAGGAATTGCAATTAATTTAAAGGGTGTAATTAGTAGTCACCTTGAAGCCCTTGAATCTGAAATTCAAAGATATTTCCCAGAGTTCGATGAACAAGAGGTTGCACTCGGGCGAAATCCATTTCACACATTTCTAGATTTCCCCGATCTTCCTGATGAAGTGCAGGGTGAATTTTTGAATTTGCAAAATAGATTTCTCCGCAAGTGATTTATACCAAGAAGAACCGTTAACTCAATTTGGTGTGCTGTGCGTTGCTCATATCCGATAATTTCTGAGCTTTCGTGTCAAATGTTAACGCCATTTGCATCCACACTTACCTGCATGAAGTGGGATTTTCAACTCTTTTGCAGATTAAGACAAAAGCCAGTCATAAATTAGATGTCTGACATGCGGTTGGCTTTAACCAATATTCAGAAAAGAATAGCCAAACTTGTCAGTCAAATTCAATTTCAATCATGCTTTTAATAACCAGTACCTGTTAAAAAGACATCAATTCTAAATTTCAAGATATATTTTTTCATTATTAATTTTTTTATTGGTCAAACATGGCGGATAGGGGGAGGGGGTCGCGAAAATTTTTGAAAAATCTAAAAGGGGTCGCGATTAAAAAAAGGTTGGGAACCACTGCATTAGATCCATGGTTCGATTCTGGACCTCAACTTTTTCTTGCCTGAGAGTTTGGTGCTGCCATCTGGTGTATATTTTCGGTAACTCTTTTTCCCCGAATGTTTTCGCTGTCGCAAAACTGTCCCATCGTGTCGCATCGTGACTTCTCTGAATGGTCGCAATGCAACTACACAGCGAGAGGACATAGGGACTCTGGCGTGACTTTGCTGCGGAGTCGCGACGACTGTTTGTAACTCTATTGTGACAGTACTGTGTGGTCACATTTCAGTCACAGGGGACTGTTGTGCTATTATTGACTGGTTGTGGTAAATAACGGTATACGACAAATATTACTCAAAAAACAACAAAATACAAATTAAAAAATAATAGGATATCAATTGCGTATAATCAATAGAAAAAGTCATGAAGTCAAATGTGCAAAAACGATAAGATTTTATGCGCATTTTTTATACAAAAGTTCATAATCGGTCATTTGACAGCTTATGGTAGTTTCAGTGTTAAAGTAACTGTTGTAAATCTTAATGTGCCTCACAAGTAACAACTGTCTATAATTTTAAGATTTTTTTTTTTTTTTAAGAACTTGTTTTTGTTTCCTCTCAGAAATTAAGTGATAACTATTGCATTTATTTAAGTGAAAGATTTTTCTGTAGGGGGGGAAAATCCTGAAATATTTACAGCTTTATTTCTTTTCTTTTGTAGAACGAAATCTTAATCCCAAAGTAGCTTGCCTTAAGAGAAGAGAAGATGAAAAAAATGAAGAAATACCTAAAGGACATATTCCCTCTGGGTTGCCACATATTTTAGATTATCAGCAAATGATGTCTCATCCATCACAACAGCCGGTAAATGATTTCTGAGTATGTTTGGTACCTTATTTAGTATATTGGATGTATTCTTTATGTTTTTAATTAGCAGCATAAAATGAGTATCTCTGTAGTACTTAAAAAGCTATTCAAGCTTGAATTCTCAACCCAAACACATTTTTGTGTGCTAAAACTATTTTTATAAACCCGATATCATAAGGTTTTGTTTGTACTGTTAAAATGTGCAGCTGCAGGAGAAAAAGGCAAACTTCCTTTTCTTTTGGCCATGGTTTATTGTATAGCAAAATTATATTCAGGGTTTTAATAATTAAACTTCCCTGCTAAACAGCATTCTACACATGAAATGGTTGAGCAAATTGTCACCAAATTTGCCATTTGAACTGTACATGAGATGTGCCCAAGGATTTTTGTTTTCTTCTTTTCTTTTCTTTTTTTTTTAAAGTTCCAAAAATCTCTACTAGGTGCACTTTCTATCATGAAATGAGCTCAAAAATTAACCAAAATTAGTTAATAAGTGCACAAATCTATTGAATAAATGTTGAAATTGTTTGTACATATAAAATTAGCCATTTACTTTCGTTGCTACTTTTTCTTCTTTTTTCATGTAAAGTACCAAATGGACTTTTCTTTTTTTAGCAATTCTTTGACCACATCCCATGTATAACCTATATACCAAATTTGGTTAAATTCATTCACTCGTTTAAGTTGGTGAACCCTGTTTACAGGGGAAGTTTAATTATATAACCACGCTGTATATGAAAATAAAGTGTAACAAATTAAGGTGTATGTTATTTGTAAATGATTGGTATATGCAAATTTGTTGAATGAAGGCCAAATAAAGGACATGCCCCCCCCCCCATAGCTGTGCAATTTTTATTATACTTGTTTTATTTTACAAGAAATTCAAGACAGCTTTTTTAAACGTAGGATTGTTATGGAGAAACATATCCCATGTAAAGAAGAATTTTTCTTTTTAATACTCCATGAACTCTTGTACAAAATAACCAGGATGAACTGACTCATCCATTCACAGTTTTTTATGGCAGTCTAAAATGTGACATCATAAACTAAAAATTGCATGCGATTCATAAGCTCTGCCACATATCGTATTTGCAGTTTATACAATTTTAAATAGCTCATTGAAATTACTCAGTTTGATCTTTTTCATAAGACCTGAGTATTTAATGAGCAGAAACGGGATTATTGTTTTATTTTGCAAAAACATCTTTCAAGTAATAAGTAGTATTGATAAATTTGTTTGGATAATATGAAATTAAGCACGATATATCCTGTTAATAAATATTTTGCAAAATTAAGTGTTTTTTATATTTCATCAATTTTCAATGAGCACCTTTGAACTAACTAAAGGATAAGTAAACCTATGTTAATATATCCCATCAGTAGCTTCAACAAAATAGACTATTTGAATTTTTTTTTTTTTAACTTTTCTTTGTATCATTAAAAAAGTTTCAGTTGCTCATAGCTAAAAATTAAAATATTTGCTAATAACTTAAAGAAAATTCTGTTTATTTTGAGTCAACTTAGTTTTTAAACTTAACATATATTTTATATTTTCAATGTAGGTTACTTCACATTCTCTTCCTGTGACACAACCTTGAAAATTTCTTCATTAAAAAAAGAAAGAAAAATGTTTCCTGTTGCAAGCATTATTTTAAAAAGTCCACTTGTTAAAATATATACCAAAGGATATACTTAAAGATGTGTATATGAAAACTATGTGCCATTGAAATATTATATGAGGAATGAACACATGTTCCCTTCAAACTGTTTTTATTGTGTAAAGAAATCAAGATGTTATGCAAGTTTTACAGATGTATCATCAATCTTAGGAAGCATTATCATTTTTCATACCTCTGTGCTTAAATCATAAAAAAATGTGACAAACTTGTTCAACTATGCATTGTTTAATATTGATTAGACTTTTCTTAGCACATTTAATGTTATGGGCATTGTAGATTCATATCTTTTGGTTATGAATCATTTGTTAAGATAAAATTCCTATAGTATTATTCGCATGTCAGAATCTTTCTTATATATTAATCTAATGACTAAATACTATTTTTACAAAAGGAAAACATTTCAGAAAATATGATTGATTTATTTTAAATGATATCTTTGTTTCTATGTTGTTGCGGTGAATTCAAATTTGCAGAAACTATAAATTTGCAATGCCTAAAATATTAAGTTGCTTTTTTTCTACTTTGCTGTACAATTATGGCAAAACATTGTTTTAATATTTTGACATAGTTTTATTTTTAAAATCTGTGGTGTAGCTATTATATATTTTCCTATTAATGGCCATATATTTTTGTGGAAATATTTTATGTATGCATTGTAGTAACTTTTAGATTGTTGCACTGTTGTTTATTTTTAATCTTTTTTTTTTTTTTTTTGGGGGGCGGGGATGAATATGCATTGTTTAACAATAATTTGTTGAACCTTAAATTACAATTCAAAATTTTTTAAATTGGTGTTCAGTTTGTTACAAATGTAATGAAATTACAAGTATGGCAATTTATTTAAAAGTATTTGTAATCATATATTTTTAAATTCAAATGCAGTGAAACTTCGTGGAATAAATCCATTTTTTATGATAAATCATTAAATGATCTGCAAGGAAGGCTTATTCATATGACTGAATTATTTTCAGCATATTGGTTTAACAAAAGTACTACATTACTCTATTATTAATCAATTCTTGTCAATTAATTATTACCCCATTTGCATCATTAGCATATATATATATATCCTCAATTTTCCTGGTGACTTAGCCTGGTGGCCCAGAGTCTTATGTGTACACTCAACTTAGTTGTTTTGGCTATTAGCAAACGAAATTTGGTGATAAAGAAATTCTTTTAGTGTTCCCTTTATAGTGCAAATAGGTTAATCATGTCTTGTCATTAACAATCTGAACAAGCATTGCAAACTCTCCTTGTTTTTAATCCCCATTTAAAATTAAATTGTATAAATATGTAAAATAAGTTCTGCTTGTGTGAAAGATATGTTTGTAGTCGTTTCTTTTACACATTTAATTATATTTATTGTGTTATATTCTTATTTATATATATTATATGAAATGTACAAACAAATTTTTCTGCGCTAAAATTCACATCATAAAAACCAATTTTAGCTTTGCAGTATTTATTTGTGAGTATTTGCTTTTCTATTGTATCTGAAGTTTCACTGTGTATTCGTAATTAATGTTAATTATTTTGCACATTAAGTGATTAAATCAGATTGTCATGTACTATAAAAATGAATATCCAATTTTAAAATACATTCATAGATGTTATTTTATTAATTATACTGTAGCACATTTATCTTTAAAAAAAAAACAAAAAAAAAACTTCCCTCGTTGTTCTTCTTTAATTGAAAAAGAAAAGCATGCATTGCATTTTAAATCTATAGTCAGCATTATTTTGCATTTATCTGTTGTATGTATATTAACATCATTTAATATAGACATGCTTTAATAATGTGTATGTAGCTTGTATATAATTCAAACTATACAATGAAGTATGCATTTTTAATTTTCTTTTCTTCTTTTTTTTATTCACAATATTAAATCATGCATACAGTGAAAATTGATCTGCAATGTTAAATGCTTATTTTCTGATATTTTTGTAATGTCTTTTTACAGTGTTTTATGGTATAGATAAATGTGTATAGAATATGTCTAGGATCTTTGAAACAGAGACTTCTAGCTCTTTCGTGTTTCTTCTTTTCTCATCAGTATTAATTACGTATAAGCCAGTGCTTGAAAGATATGCACATTTTGTTCACTTGTTTTTTGTGTGACTATTTCACTAATCACACTGTAGGTGTGAATAACCAGTTATTTTTTGGTGTTTGATTTATGTTATTTTAGCATTTCTACAGATTTTTAAAAAAATTAGTAGAAAATGAGAAGTCAGGGAAATGTAATGAAAGTCAATTCCCTATTAGATTACCCTATATATAAAGCAATATTTTGAAAAATTCCGGATTTTTTTAACTGGGTTGTACATATAGAAACTCCAGCATTCAACAGTTGTGAATATGCCCAGCCATTTTGGTGTAAATTTTACACCTGCAAATTAGAATTTTCTTTTAAAATATTTTTAATAAATATATACTAAATTAAGTTTAAAATTAGTTGGGAAATTTTCATATGTGTAATTTACTTGTAATTTAAAGAGTGCAGCATTAAAAGAGACAAAAGGAAAACTAAGATTTGGATATCTATTGTTACAAGGTTCCCGTGGTTCTTGAAAAGTTTGAGGTTTGCAAATGGCTACAAGTAACTTTTCACTGCCACTGAAAAACTTTGTACCAAAGACTATTATATTGCCTTTTCCTTCTTTTTAACACATTGTAAACTAAGTCACATTCAAGTCATATGCTATTGCATTCATTCCATTCTCATTATCGTTGCTGCTTGCTTGGAGTTCTCTATTGAGAAACTTTTAGGTTGGAATCTTTTTAAAACCAGATAGCACACTATAGAAAATTCAGTTTTAAAATAAACCAACCACATTACCCTGTTATTGATAAAATCAATTAACCTCATTTTCAAAATGCTTTATGAAATGTTTCAATGACAAATTCTAAAGTAAAAGAAAGTTTTAAAAATTTGTTAAATCTGCATACATATGTTAATTTATTTTCACCAAAAATTTTTAAAATTTATCTTGGGGAAATTAGTGGGAGCCTTGTGTTAAAACAGAAGGGCACTAAAAATCAAGTATTTGATTCTTGTGAATATTTTTGTTCTAAATATGAAATTATTATGCCACATTTTTGGGGGGGATGCTTAAGTCTACACAAAAGTACTCTATACTACCCTCTCGTTATATTGCACTTGTTGGAGACAAGAATAATGTGCGATACATCCGTGAGCACAATGTATCCAGTAGTAGGTGGGAGAAAGGGTGATATAAAATTTTACTTTTATAAATGCATGCACTTAATAAAATTAATAGTATATATATCATATGTTGTAATGAATTATAATCATTTAAACGATAAACGTAGCAGATTAATATAAATTTTTAAAATTTACGTACAGATACATATTTCCTACTGAAAAAGCTATCAAAAGTCATCTACTTTGATTTTTCTCTCACAACTTGCTTTCCAGTAAAGATCGGTGAACGAAAACTAATTCTTTGCACCTGACTTATGTGATTGGACTTGCGATTTTTAAATGAAGTATCAAAGCAAAAAAGAAGAAAAAATGCTGGGAGATAAAGAAATAGTAGGATATATCCGAATGCACAATATAATGAAGGATCTACTGTGATAACAAATTGTATTGTTTTCTTTCATGTTAAGCTGTGTAGTTTATTACTATGCATCACAAATCTTAAATCGGGCAGCTTTTTACACAGCTTACATAATATTGTGTGCTTTTCACAAAAGTTTTTACTATGCTTATGAAAAAAACTAATTTTATTCTAAGTAACTTGAACATAATCTTGCCAGCTGTTATTAAGCATGATATTGCTTATATGATAATTAATTCGGCATGAAAAAGTAGAGATTTCAATTATTTTAGTTTAAAATAAAGCAGATACTGCATATCTGTAAAATCTGAAATTCATTCAAAGGAAATTTTTAATTTTTTTCATCACATTTAATTTAGCGAACAATACAAAATTTTCTAATGAAAAAATTATGCAATTTTCAATGAGGCTTTTTGCCTGTGTTAGGCATAACACATACATTTTAAAGATATTCTACAAGTAATGTACTTAGTAATTTTTACGGCTATGAATAAATGTAGCTATAAACTTTTATTATATTTTTTATTAGATAAGTTAGTCAAAAATAATTTGTATAAATCTATTGTAATAATTGACATGACATAAGACATATTAGTTATGAAATTGCTTTTAAATACTAGTCTTTTTATGTTTTTTTTTTTTTTTTTTTTTTTTTGCAGGGGGGACTACAATTTTTTATTTTTATTATGTGTAGTTCAGTTTTGCCCAAATATTTTAATCTACCTCATTTGGCTGCTTTAAGCTAATTAAATGGCATTATTTCTAATTATCATTATAAACCTGTACTATATATTATAAATTAGAGGTGTACAAACTTTGGCCTGTGAGAGTTTAAATGTACCCCAGCCAAGCTTCCTTTAAACTTTTACTGTTGAAATTTTTACAAATTAGTCTTATTGACTTTCGTCTCTGTCACTTGCTCTTCTTTCTGAGCCAGAAAGACCTAGATGCTACTGAAATGTTTAAGTTTGTTCTCATACTAGTAGGCGGAGAGAAAAGTTCGCTTTAATTGATAGCGCAGCTCGTGTATTTCACAAATGCAGAATTGTAGTTGGGTTATGCTCTGATCTGAGTGTTTGAAAAATTGCTAGTAAAATTAAGTTTCAACCATCCCACTAATATTTTTTTTTCATAAAAGAAATGTTATCCAGAAAGTTTAGTATGATTATTTTATGTACTAAAATTAATACTCATTTTAAAAATATTTTCAACATTGTTATAATCAATGCAATTTTAAACCAAAATATTATTCAAGAACTTTTTTTTTGTTTGTTTGTTTCTTCATATTACTTTTGAACTAGTCTATGTTTGCCTTTTGCTTGGTTGACAAATTTCAATTTTCTTTAATTAAGTAAAAATGTTTTAAAAAATCTTTGTACAGAACTTACATGTAGAAACAGCACAATATCTACTATCTACATGCACTATTTTTTTATGTTTGTGTTTCTATATAAAGTTATTTATTTTAAATTTGATAATGACCCCAGAAGTGTTGTTTTATTATTTTCTTGGACTGTTTTTGAAAATACCAAATTAGCACTTCTGGAAGGAGAATTTTCCCCCTCCTTCTGTTCTTCATTTTTTATATATTTTTATGAGTTTTTATTAAAAAATTTAAATTTATTTCACTATTTTGCTTTCTTTACAAAAAAAAAAAAAAAAAACTGATTTTAAAGCAAGTAGTGCAGTAAAAATTGCTAACTCCAGCTTATAATGGAGCTGTTTCACTTTCCATCTAAACTGGGGATGTGGCCCTTGGCAGTCGATTCATTTCAGAGTGGCCCTTCTCTTATAAAGTTCGTGCACCCTTATTATACAGCATTATGCAAGTTACATTATATTATTAATCTGTGTATCTATATTTGTCATTACTGGCTTATGATTCATTGAAAAAATAATTATTTGAAGTCTCTGTTTTGAAGAAAGTTAATCCTAGCATATACAAATTCAGATGAATAAGCATTGGGCAGTGTTTCTGTTTTTGTCCATATGCTGTAAGTCTTAGTGCCAGATATCTTGGATACTTTAGAATTTCAGCTAGTTTTCATCATCCACAGCATGGGTAATTATGTGCCCAAAATTTTAATTACCCACTGTGCACAGTCTTGAAAATAAAAGTGCCATTTTTTTAGTCTGTCTTTTATTTATTTATTTATTTTATTATTATTACACAGACATTAGTACATCCAGGATTTTAACTTGGTGAGGGGGATGGGCTACAAACATAAATGAATTTGAATATATTGAATTTGTTAATAACGACAATTCCTTTATAGTGACCAGCTATTACGTATTATTCATTCACTTGCCCGTGGGACAGAAGTTCAATTAAAGCATCATTTGATTATGAGTGACAAAATTTGGTTACTTCTATGGCAGTATAATCACATATCTACAGGGTGTTTCATATCTAATCTTGGTTTTATTATGAAATTCTATTTTTCGGCTTTTGGCCAATGCAATTTTTGATCATTTATCTCTAAGATTGGCATAAAAAAAAAAGTCCTTGAAACTGAACGTAGCTTGGGAATATCTTCCATACTTGTCTAGAAACTGGCAAACCCTACAGTTTCTTAAGAGCAGAATTATAGTTATAATTCTCTCTGGCAAAGATTGTAAAACAGTTTTAGTTGGTAATTTTAATATAGATTTCAATCCAAAGAAGTGTTTTATGGAACAACGAAGACAATTATGGTACACTCGTGGATTATGATATACTTTAAAAACAGTATGTATAAAGGTGAAGTATTCTTAGAATACACCTGACGAAGATTATTAAACAGTTTCAGTAGGTGATTTTAAGACAGTGTTTTATAGAACAAGAAAGGCATGCACGACAACGCTCATAAATTATGATGCACAATCCAAACAGTATTTATAAAGACGAGGTGTAGCTAAAATATGCTTGGCAAAGATTGTAAAACAGTTTTAGTGGGCAATTTTAATGTAGATTTCAATTTCAAAAAAGTGTTTTATGGGACAAGGAAGAGATGCCACTCATGAAAAATTTTCCAATTTAATGGATTAAGGAAGAAAAATAAGGACAACACATCAATTGTGATACCCTTTTAATGTGTAGCACTTTAGTGCATATTTAAAAAATGAAAGGGTTTCAGATTTTTTTATAGAATATTACTATAATTTAACTTTAATGGAATATAAACTTTTATAGAATATTACTGTAATATGTTTAAAATTAGTTACATTTCAAAAGCAACAAAATGGCAGTATGTCGTATTGTGTCATGAATTTTTTTTTTTTTTTTTTTTTTTTTTTTTTCTGCACTCCAGTAAGCACCCTGCCAGTGATTAAATACATCTGCAAAGCCTTATACATTTTTGTGACTTAAGGATCAACTAAAAATTTTAGATTTTGATAAATAGTCTAGACTTTTATAAATAGTCAGTGTTTCCCAACCAACATTTCTCAGACCAATGGTGGTCCATATATGTGAAGTTTATTAAAAATAATAAGCAACAGATCTCTCACTAAAAATTATACTTGCAGGCATGAAAGAGTTCCTCTTTTAAGCGGAAATCCGCTTTTTTCAATGTCTTTGAGGCTGTTTCTAAGAATGCAAAACCGTCGAGAAATCGCGACCGAAAAATGTGGGGGGGGAGCGGAACGAACGAACGCCATTTTTCCTCCTTCACAGTAAACAGAGATGTGTTCCTAAGCCTACACATCGTATCTATCACCCTAAATTATTGGTGCAGCGGAATGGAGAAAGGCGTAACTTGTGCCAATCGGCCGAATGACGATCTCGCAGGTTGAAAGTAGGTCACGCCTTACTGTTGAAATCGCACAGGGAAATTGCCGAACTTGAATTACGGGATGACTGATAACGGCTGTTATGTGAACAAATTCTACTGCTAGTTTTATTTGTCGTGTGTTTGTTTGGAATTGTACCGCACACTCTGAAACGCATGTGGGAAATTGCATTCTTCGTTCATCAGTTTGTGAAGATGATCTTTTGTTAGTTAACCAAGATAACATTATAAATATGGATATTAATTTAAACATTGAGCATAAAGCTTGCTCAGTAGATGCGAACGAAAAAAATAAATTTAAATTCGAGTGGTTGAATAAATCAATTAAGGGCAAAAGTTATGGATCATGAAGAAGAAATAGAAATAAAAGTAGGGGATATATATATATGTATGCGATATAGATTTAGTAATAATTAGAGGTTATTTTATGAGAATTTAATGACATTACGTTTTACGACTCAACGTAAAAGTGTAGCAGTTAATGTTTCGTAGATGTATTAAATTAGTAACGTGTCTTCTGACCTTGAATTACAAGCCAAGAGCAAGCTCCGTTTAGTTTATTGTTTTGCATCAAAATTTGAAGTATTAGGTTGAATTAAAGTGTGTTTGGAGTTTAGCAAGAATATAATCTTTGATTACGTAATTATTATTGGGGGGGGGTCGGGATTGATTTTTACCCCTCTCGACACTGGTTTAGGGATGTCCTGATTTTAGGTTCAGAAAAAATGGTCACTTTAATAATAATAATAAATAAATGAATAAGATCAAACTGCAATAATGGAAAAAAAAAAGAAAGTTTTTGAAAACATTTTGATTTCAACACTTTTTAATGTATTTTTATCATGTATAGAAAATGGGGGGGAAATTTTGTACTATCGTTTTTAAGAATAGAGTGATATATTACTGGAAGAAATTACTGTATAAAAAAAGTTGTTTCAATCTGTAAGAATTAGGTTATCTTTTTTTCCACCATAAATTGACCCTTATAAGAATATAGTGTACTGGCTGGTGAGAAAATGTATACATGCATATATATATATATATATACATACATATGTATTATATATACACATGCGTATATATATATATGTATATAATTTTTTTTTCCCGTTAAATTTTGTATTCGGGTAGAGTTCAGCTTTTTTGATCAGCTTGCACTTTCATGCCTGTACTTGCATAATGTTACATTTAATAAGTAAATGACTAATATACTATTCTTTAAGTTAAAATTTTCATGAAAAACAAATTTTCTTCAGTTATTTTAGATCTTGAAAATTTTGATATGAAATTAAAAATATAAATCTTTAAAATTTAAAACTTTATTACAGAAAAGTATCGTTTTATTGTGGAATTTCTTAATGTAAAATGTCTGTAAACACATTTTTAAAATGCATTAAAAGTTAAATTAATATTGTACATTTTCAGCTAATTTATGTAAAAATGGAAAAAGAAAATTCTGCAATGCTTTTATATTATTTATCAAAACATGTAGATCCTTAAGTAACTTTGGAACAAGATACAGAAATACAATGAATGAACAATGGATGATTAAATCGATGAACATTTAATTTCCTCTAAGCTTTTGTTTTTGGACCATCCAGTGCTTCACACCCATAGTTTCTACAAAGACCTCTGTGATTTCTTCCAAACATTGATCCTTTGCTCAAACGACCTTTGATAGAGGCTGGAATCATTGGGTTTGACATGACATTCTGAAACACCCTGTAATTGCAGAAAATGTTATTCAAGGTTAATGATGCTTCATGGACATATTTAAATTTTAGATGGTTATTACCATAGCCAATTCCATTATACATAAAGTTTTAAATTTCAATTCAATTAAGGTAATAATTTTGATACATTGTGACGAGGATTTCAAGTTTAAAAGCAATAGTTAATAAGAGATTATAAATAGTCATTGGGTTGAACATGGACATTAACCTTTGGAATAACTGAAGGTGAAAGGAAGATGTCAACAATTTTGAGTGTGAGGGAGGGGGGCTGTAGCTTTTGTAGGTATTTAATATCCTTCTTAATTTTTTAAAAATCTAATGATTGTGTTCAGCTTTCCTTTGCCAACGTTTTTAAGCCAGTGGCTGTAAATTGGTTTCAAGTATATGGCTAAGTTCTATTTCAAAAGAATTTCTAACATCTTGCTGGTTGCTACAGTTAAGCTGGTTTTTTTTTTACGACAGTACTTTGAATTTCTTGCCTAAAATGAGAAAAAACTACGATGTCCGTAAATGTCCATTTATTTAGTTCTTAATTTTGTGTATCACTCACCAAGGAAAATCAGTAATTGTTATCCCTGTCTTTTGTACATCAATATGACTTCTAGCTAATTTTTTAAATGAAAAATAGCAATTTTGGCTTTAAAAACTTAATGGCCTTGCCATTAAGTTTCTTTCTTTATTTTCTTCATTTTTTCTTTAGATTAGATCTAAAAGAAAAAATTTACTCTTGAAACCTTGAAAATTCTTGTCATTTTGCTTGTCGAAAAATTCAGGAGCTGTGGGTTTTGGCAAATGTGAAAACTCGCACAGACTTAAAAATTTGAAAAAATATAACAATACTAATAGAAATTGAATTTAAAATCTTAATAGCTATGCATTGCTTATGCAAATTAAAACAAAATTGGTGGGAGAGTTTTCCCTCACAAATCATAATTTAATGTGAATGCTAACACAAGAGCAAGGACTTATTAAGGGGGGGGGGGTGTTGCTCCAAGGGGTCTAGACCCTCCCTGAAATTTTGATTTTTAACAAAATGATAATGGTGAAGTTTTAAAAATAAAGCACTCTGCCTTTTTCACTGTTTGGACTCCCTCCGAATTTTTTTTTCTGTATATGTCCCTGCACGCGGGAGATATTCCTTTCACATTGTAAATATTTTGCAATCTTAGTGCATTTGTTCTTATTCTAGTCATAACATTTCTGATTTGTTAGAAATACTTCTTCTGGTCATTTTGACTACTGAACAATAATCTGTTACAATTACAATTATTTTGGAACTTTTCATCATGAGGAGCCTTGCATTCCCGAAATTATGCTATTGAAAAGATCAAATGCACTCTCACAGAGTGGAAAATACAATGTGAAAGGAAATTTTCCTGTTCTGCAAAATCAGATACCCAATTCCTACATACTGGGAATACCTCCATTCTATTTGAAACATTTCCGAGAAATTATGTAGTTACAAAAATTGACTCGTATTCTTTCCCATTTCACAATTTTCAGTGATGCCGCTTACGCGCTATAACGCGTCAAATACGCAAAAAATCCATGATGGGACGCAAAAGAAAAGTTACAACGCGTCCCCCGGGACGCGTAATTTCCATCATGCAAAATTTTGGAAAAAAAAAAAAAAAATAGGTGAGAGAGGGTGCGTTCAGACTGCCAATTTTGGGTAAATCTCTAGTAAAACACAAACTGCTCGTGTTTTACTAGGGGAGATTGACATCGTGAACGGCTTTGTGGGCCCGTTTACATGCACACAAATGCGGAGTAACGCTTCCCCTACATGGGGGGGGAAATGCAGGGTAGAAAGATCCCTAGTCGAAAGGAGGCATAGGAGTGTTCGCTTTATCATGATGCATTGCGAGTTTTCTCCTATACTGTGCTTTTACCCGGGATATATATCGTGCTGTGCGCACACGTGGTTAAGCTGAAGAGAAAGGGGATTACTTTGACATTCTTCTCCTTTCTCCCTCACCCACCCCCTTTCTCACACTTCCGTTTTCATGTTAGAGGTTATTCCGTTAGAGATGGTGGACTATCGGAATTGAATAAAGTTTTTCCATTATTTATTTTTAATATTCGCTTGTGTAAATGTTAACAATGATTTGTTTTATATTAAATCTGACAATTATTATTTAGAAATGAAATCTATAAGCTATAGAAGCGGTACATATTTTAAACAATCTAGAAGAGAAAAGGGGGGGGGGGGGTGTTCCATATTTTACTGTTGTATATCCTTTCCTTCCTCAAATATATTCTAATTTTCCTTGTGATAAGTTTATTAATACATAGTAATTATTTTTTTAATTAATATAAGATACGGTATTTTATTGTAGTTTTAATAATTTAAGATGTTGCGGCTGTTCTGCGAGTACATTTTACTTTCTTAAACATTTCTACCGATGCAGCCTTTCTCCCGGTTTTTACTGTACATACAAAAGGGGATTTTATTAGGATTTATTAATTACTAGCTGAAGTACCCGTTCTTCGCACGGGAATGAATGGACTTTTTGATATTACGATTTGTGGTGATTACTGTTCATTGTAATAAACAGATATAGCAAAGTGGATATCGCGTTATATTGTGTCCAATAATCATGCATACCGAATTGCAAGGCAATCGTTTGTACGGTGCAGAAGGCTATGCGGCGTAGCGCAATCTAGTGGCGAGTTTTAGCAGAACGGATACGGCGAAAATATTTTTCGCATTCAGATATCGATGTATACGAATTTTCATGACTATCGGCTGGACAGTCCTGAAGTTCATGTGTTGACGCGACATCTAGTGGCAAGTTATAGGAAAATGGATAGCGCCAAACTCTTCCCCGTGTTCAAATATCTATGTATACCTATTTTCATAGCGATTATTTGCACAGTCAAGAAGTGATACACTGCAAAGCCATCTAGTGGTTCAATAAAGTAATGATTTGCTACAGCGCCGTCAAGTGGCGAGTTTTAGCAAAATGGATAACGCCAAAATATTCTCATTGTTCAAATAGCTATGTATACTGATTTTCATAGCGACCGTGTTCAACTATCTATGTATACCAATTTTCATAACGATCATTTGCACAGTCAAGAAGTGATACACTGCTGGGCCATCTAGTAGTTAATTAAAGTAATGATTTGCTACAGCGCCGCCAAGTGGCGAGTTATAGCAAAATGGATAACGCCAAAATATTCTCATTGTTCAAATAGCTATGTATACTGATTTTCATAGCGACCGTGTTCAACTATCTATGTATACCAATTTTCATAACGATCATTTGCACAGTCAAGAAGTGATACACTGCAGGGCCATCTAGTAGTTAATTAAAGTAATGATTTGCTACAGCGCCGTCAAGTGGCGAGTTATAGCAAAATGGATAACGCCAAAATATTCTCATTGTTCAAATAGCTATGTATACTGATTTTCATAGCGACCGTGTTCAACTATCTATGTATACCTATTTTCATAGCGATCAGTTGCACAGTCAAGAAGTGATACACTGCAGAGCGAGCAATCTAGTGAGTTAATTAAAGTCATGAATTTGCTACAGTGGCCGTCAAGTGGCGATTTTATAGCAAAATGGTTAACGATTGCCAGTAAAATATTCTCATTGTTTTTCAAATAAGCTTATGGCTGTACTGATTTTCATAAGCGACCGTTTGAATTTTTACCCCTCTCGACACTGGTTTAGGGATGTCCTGATTTTAGGTTCAGAAAAAATGGTCACTTTAATAATAATAATAAATAAATGAATAAGATCAAACTGCAATAATGGGAAAAAAAAAGAAAGTTTTTGAAAACATTTTGATTTTAACACTTTTTAATGTATTTTTATCATGTATAGAAAATGGGGGGGAAATTTTGTACTATCGTTTTTAAGAATGGAGTGATATATTACTGGAAGAAATTACTGTATAAAAAAAGTTGTTTCAATCTGTAAGAATTTGGTTACCTTTTTTTCCACCATAAATTGACCCTTATAAGAATATAGTGTACTGGCTGGTGAGAAAATGTATACATGCATATATATATATATATATACATACATATGTATTATATATACACATGCGTATATATATATATGTATATAATTTTTTTTTCCCGTTAAATTTTGTATTCGGGTAGAGTTCAGCTTTTTTGATCAGCTTGCACTTTCATGCCTGTACTTGCATAATGTTACATTTAATAAGTAAATGACTAATATACTATTCTTTAAGTTAAAATTTTCATGAAAAACAAATTTTCTTCAGTTATTTTAGATCTTGAAAATTTTGATATGAAATTAAAAATATAAATCTTTAAAATTTAAAACTTTATTACAGAAAAGTATCGTTTTATTATGGAATTTCTTAATGTAAAATGTCTGTAAACACATTTTTAAAATGCATTAAAAGTTAAATTAATATTGTACATTTTCAGCTAATTTATGTAAAAATGGAAAAAGAAAATTCTGCAATGCTTTTATATTTATCAAAACATGTAGATCCTTAAGTAACTTTGGAACAAGATACAGAAATACAATGAGTGAACAATGGATGATTAAATCGATGAACATTTAATTTCCTCTAAGCTTTTGTTTTTGGACCATCCAGTGCTTCACACCCATAGTTTCTACAAAGACCTCTGTGATTTCTTCCAAACATTGATCCTTTGCTCAAACGACCTTTGATAGAGGCTGGAATCATTGGGTTTGACATGACATTCTGAAACACCCTGTAATTGCAGAAAATGTTATTCAAGGTTAATGATGCTTCATGGACATATTTAAATTTTAGATGGTTATTACCATAGCCAATTCCATTATACATAAAGTTTTAAATTTCAATTCAATTAAGGTAATAATTTTGATACATTGTGACGAGGATTTCAAGTTTAAAAGCAATAGTTAATAAGAGATTATAAATAGTCATTGGGTTGAACATGGACATTAACCTTTGGAATAACTGAAGGTGAAAGGAAGATGTCAACAATTTTGAGTGTGAGGGAGGGGGGCTGTAGCTTTTGTAGGTATTTAATATCCTTCTTAATTTTTTAAAAATCTAATGATTGTGTTCAGCTTTCCTTTGCCAACGTTTTTAAGCCAGTGGCTGTAAATTGGTTTCAAGTATATGGCTAAGTTCTATTTCAAAAGAATTTCTAACATCTTGCTGGTTGCTACAGTTAAGCTGGTTTTTTTTTTACGACAGTACTTTGAATTTCTTGCCTAAAATGAGAAAAAACTACGATGTCCGTAAATGTCCATTTATTTAGTTCTTAATTTTGTGTATCACTCACCAAGGAAAATCAGTAATTGTTATCCCTGTCTTTTGTACATCAATATGACTTCTAGCTAATTTTTTAAATGAAAAATAGCAATTTTGGCTTTAAAAACTTAATGGCCTTGCCATTAAGTTTCTTTATTTTCTTCATTTTTTCTTTAGATTAGATCTAAAAGAAAAAATTTACTCTTGAAACCTTGAAAATTCTTGTCATTTTGCTTGTCGAAAAATTCAGGAGCTGTGGGTTTTGGCAAATGTGAAAACTCGCACAGACTTAAAAATTTGAAAAAATATAACAATACTAATAGAAATTGAATTTAAAATCTTAATAGCTATGCATTGCTTATGCAAATTAAAACAAAATTGGTGGGAGAGTTTTCCCTCACAAATCATAATTTAATGTGAATGCTAACACAAGAGCAAGGACTTATTAAGGGGGGGGTGTTGCTCCAAGGGGTCTAGACCCTCCCTGAAATTTTGATTTTTAACAAAATGATAATGGTGAAGTTTTAAAAATAAAGCACTCTGCCTTTTTCACTGTTTGGACTCCCTCCGAATTTTTTTTTCTGTATATGTCCCTGCACGCGGGAGATATTCCTTTCACATTGTAAATATTTTGCAATCTTAGTGCATTTGTTCTTATTCTAGTCATAACATTTCTGATTTGTTAGAAATACTTCTTCTGGTCATTTTGACTACTGAACAATAATCTGTTACAATTACAATTATTTTGGAACTTTTCATCATGAGGAGCCTTGCATTCCCGAAATTATGCTATTGAACAGATCAAATGCACTCTCACAGAGTGGAAAATACAATGTGAAAGGAAATTTTCCTGTTCTGCAAAATCAGATACCCAATTCCTACATACTGGGAATACCTCCATTCTATTTGAAACATTTCCGAGAAATTATGTAGTTACAAAAATTGACTCGTATTCTTTCCCATTTCACAATTTTGCTTATAAGATAAAATATTTATTACAGTAAAATGGTGAGAAATGGCAATTTCTTGAAGCAAGATTTGATTAAAATATTTTCAAGCACTTACTACATAGGCAATATCAAAAGTTTGAGCGACTATGCGTTCAGAGCTCTGAATATGTGTTCTGCTATAATGGCAAGTTTTAAATGTGCATGAACTTGAAAGTACTTGTGTAGTGATTAAATGCTTTGAGGCCTTTAATACTGTTTTATTATAACTTATATTTTATTTATTTATTTTTCTTAACGATATAAGAATAAATGGATTGAATTCTTGGACACTGATGCACTTTGCTTGGTTGGACCAAAAGCGGATGCAAAAGGTCTCGGACAAATATGAATATGATAAATAAAATGTGCTTTCTGATAGTGATGACATATTTCATGCTATTCTGAACTTATATTAAAATTTTGCATACTCCTGAAAAGTATTTCTGGATCCACTCTTGTTTTACTCAATTCTATAAGTTCATACGTAAGGCAAAAGCTATTTTTAGTGGCAGAAACTGGTCCTACTTTCCCATCATTATGCAGGGATGTGCCAGCTGCTCCAAATTGTGCCAAATCAATCCTGTTGTGCCAATCTGCTACTAAAAGATCGTTTTTGGACATTCCAAATTCAGCAAAACTGCTACATTTTTAATTTTACCATATATGTATGTTTAAACGTTTGTAAATCTCCCGAATTTTTACAAAAGTCATCACACATTCTAAGCATTCTAATTTCAATCTTTCTCTATTAATCTTAAATATGAATATTTTTTCTTTGGCATCCTTTTGTTTAAACCTCCAATGCCTTAAGAGTAAAACTTGACCTCTGTTTTAAATTTAATTTTATATAAATTTGTATATTTTCATTACCAAATTTTTTATTAGCTGCTGATGGTAGTTAATCCATTTGTGCACAGATATGTTTGAGACTTTCTTTGATTTTTGCTGATACCAGCAATAATAGATAAATTTCTGATGTCAACTTCTTGAGCAAGGGATGATATCTTTTAAAATCATTATGTATAAAAATTGAAATGTCAACATCCTACTGGGTCATGTTAAAATATTATGTGGAGTTGAGGTTCTATACCCGTGAATAAAGGCTAGGAAAAATAAATAATGCTTTCGACTGATAGCGAAAATGCCGTCCCAAAAAAGGGATGCTAGGCATAAATGGGTTAATATAGTTTAGTAAATATTGTATTTTTGATTTAAAATAGATATTTCGTATAGCAATGTATAAAATAACTGAATTTTTATTTATTTCATAAGCTTTTGACTCCCACCCCCCCAAAAAAAACTAAAAAAAAACTGGTTTTTAAAAAAAAATTAGAGTCTTTAAGAACCTCCTTAATTTTCATTTTTTTTTATTGCCATTCTTTGACTTTTCTCTTTCCCTCCAAAAATAAATTTTGTATTTAAAAATTGAAATTCTTATGCTCCAAAAGTGACTTTTTCTTGCTCCAAATTGCTCCACTGATCTGATTTTCTTGCTCCAAAATTTAATTTCAGCTGGCACATCCCTGATTATGATATCCTGATCCTATCTTTATTTATGACAGATCCAGAGAGAAGCACATGCCCCCTCCCCTTTCCTGACGAATTTAGACTATAAAAGATTGATGTATTTTGTAAATTTAAATACATTTATGAGAGAAAGGGGGACAAAGGTATTTGTTCCCCTTCCAGAGTCATTTTCTTTATCCGGCCCTACCTGTGTTAGACACTGTAAAGTAAGAAGATTAAAAGAAATATTTATGAAAATAGCACATTTCACTTACATTTTTGCAATACGTCTTTCTGAGGGATCCAGAGGTGACGTTTTGTCATTATACTCGCACGCTATTCTCTCTAAGCATTTGTTCCTCCTTTCTGTGAATTTTTGGCATTGGAGGAATGCTTCACCCATCTCTTGAGCGAAATCTGTCGATCCTGTCTGGGCAATAAAATCTTGAACTGCAAAGAACAGTTTTAGTCTTTTCTCCAGTTCAGCCATCTGTCTGGGATCACGAAGAGTTCTCTTTCTGCGCTTGCCACTGCCAGCAATCGTAGTGACAGACGCCATCCCCCCGTTTGCAATCCACGGCAACATAGACTGCGTTGCCAAAATAGGTCCAAATACAGCTAGAAGTATTAAAGGTGCCATCAGGAAGAAGAATGCCTTTGCTTCTTTACCTTTCTTCAGCGACTGTCCGACGTTTGCCAAGCCTGCTCCGTGACCTATCGTTCCACTACCAGAAAACATATCCCATCCTCCGAGATTAAGTCCACCATCGTAATCATGCTTTTTCAGCGTTGTAACGCTGTGTCCTGGTATCGAATGCATGGGATAATGATCCTGGTAAGAGGAAGATCTGTAATCGTGCCTACCTTCGTCGTGCTGCTGATACGGGAATCTCCTTTGGTGAGATCCTAAGTTAGCGAAGTGAGGATTCCTTTGAATAGGACTTCCTTGGTCGCTTCCTGTATAATATTTTGTTAGCAGTACTCTAACATTTGGAATGAATTCTTCCGATGCTCTAACATAAGGAGAGAATTCTGGCTCGGACGCCTCACCTATCCAAGAAGTCAGCTGTTCATTTGAAGAATTGACATTCTGAAGTTCTAAATCTGAAAAAAAGAAGAAAAAAAAATATTTATTTAAAGGCACTAGAGAATATTTCCCGCATGAAACGTCTTAAAAAAGAATCCGATGTTCTGACGAAGAACAAATGGCAGTGAAACATTAAAAATCTCCGTTGCTGCAAAAGTATGAAAAATACGAGAGTAATTCATGTATCATTCAGCGATGAAGAATCAAAAGTCCATTGATTTGCATGAATTCCTCGCAATCGCATACCTACTCTATTTTTAACGATCCGATTATTAATTAGCAGCTATTCACTGTTTAGGGGACTGATGTTGGAAATTTAAAATGCCTAAACAGAAAAACTTAGTAGATTCATAAGTCTTAAACTATAAGTGAACTAGTGAGACGTTGGCAGCAGGGGGGGGAGGAGACAGTTAGCTGTTACAGAACAAAAAGGAACTCAAATCTCTAAGGACCGTAGAAAAACATATCATATTGCTAAAACGAACTGATGTTATCGTAAATGTTGCAATCACAAACCTAATCAGTGGCAGATAATAATAATAAAAATAAAATACATGCCTGTCTGAAAATTTTACATAACCTTGCATGTCGGGCAATAGATTTTTCTTGTCCTGATGGACATCATCATTAGAAAGTCCAGAACTTATCACGTTATTGGAAGGCTCAGGACTTGACACAACATGCGAACAAACAAAACGATTCAACAAACCATATCAAACAAACAAAACCATTATTATAAACCCCAAAGCATTAGGGGCAAAGATCCTCATTCGGATCTTTACCCCATCGTACATGCGGATTCTTGCCCCATTTGATGAAGATATGAAAATTGCTTTCCTGCAGTTTTGGTCAAAAGTCGTATCACTATGTGAAACATAAGAACTATTTGAAACAAAAGTCGTTTCATATTTGAAACATAAAGTAATGAGATCATTATAAGGGTAGCTTCATCCACAAATAAAAACCTTAAAACATAAATATGTAAAATTGCGAGCAAAAAATAAGTTCAAAAATTTTTAAAAACTACATCATAATACGTATAAAAGTAATTTACCTCATAGCCCTTTAACGCGCAGTGTCCTCGCCGTGAGGACACCAAACTCTGACGTTTTGACTGTTGCCAGTCACGAAGAATAGATTTGATTTCTATAAAAATAGTTGCGAGTGACATAGCTCCACGAGAATCCTTTACTTTTTAGCACGTTCATTTCCCGTAAAAAATTGTCAGTTTTCATACTATCCCTTTGACGCGCAACCTTTCCCAATGCTGAAAAAAGAGCAGCCGTTGCCATCGCTCGACTTAACTACCAGCAAGATGGCGGACGATTGAAACGTTCATCGCGTGCCACAGATCTAGAGACCCTTTTTTGAGGACAGCTGGCTGTGCCGGACACAGCCAGGGCCCCCTGGCTCCCGGGCACAGCCAGCTGTCGTCAAAAAAGGGTCTCTAGATCTGTGGCACGCGATGAACGTTTCAATCGTCCGCCATCTTGCTGGTAGTTAGGTCGAGCGATGGCAACGGCTGCTCTTTTTTCAGCATTGGGAAAGGTTGCGCGTCAAAGGGATAGTAAGAAAACTGACAATCGCACATCCGTGACTCTGTGCAAAACCAGTGCCACTTAGGGAACTTGTGCAGTGTGGCTAATTTAGATTTCTAAATAATAAAAAAAACGCATTCTGATCTTTGCCCCGCGCGGACCTTTACCCCCGTCTACCCTATACAACAAATTACGAAGTTACGTAAAAGAAAAGGTGTCTCGTTGACATACAGTGCAAATTTTGCACGTTGTGTAAACGTGACAAAAGGGTACACAATTTTACAGTATCGGTTAAAATTTTCAAGAGATTAAATCTAAATAAATGCAAAATTTAAATGTTTATACCGGCCCCGTACAAAAAAGCTCCGGATAATAAAGTATGCCTCATACCTTAATTAGTTGATGTACAAAATTTCAGCCTTTCACCTTAATAAGGCTTAGAGATATAAAAATAAATATATGTTGACTTGAACCACTTTTCAATAGCTCTCGAAGAGAAAAAAAACATAATTTCAAAAATTAACGTTAATTGTAGCAGAAAACTGCAGCAAAATTTCGAATTATAGAAACAGCAACATAGCTTTTCTACTTCATTTACTACTTTTCACCTCGGAATCAATAAGACTTTAAAAATGCTTTGAAGGATATAATTTACAAGAAGAATGGCAATTTAATGCAGAATTTCAATAAGTTTAATTTAGAGCGCGTGAGTTTCTTGGAGTATCACCAGTATACGAATAAGAACTTTTAATTTTCTAGGCAAAGAGAAATCTAGGCATGTTTCCCAGAATATAAGTTACTACTAGCTACGAACGAAAAGTAATTTTGAAATTCAACGGATAAATATTCGAACTTTGCGAGTTGGTAAATTTTTAAAACTTATGAAAATTAAAAAGAAATGTCCTTACACAATTTTTTAATGGTTAATTTCATTCATATTTAATATACTGAGAAAAATTATTTTACTCACCAGAAAGTGTAGAACAACAAAGTCTCGACGATGCAAGCACTATAACTGTACATGCTAGAATATTTATCATAATTATCTGTTGAAACAAATTAAGAATTATAAACATGTGAAATGCTTTAAAAAGAAAAAGAAACACATTTATTAGATAAGAGAAAGAGATCCCATGAAATTATTTTGCAATAGGACGTGTATTGCACATCTAATAAGAACTAAAAAAAAAAAAATGTATTAAATGGTTACAACTAATAAAGAATTTAGTAAATAACACACACACACACATCTATTTAGTAAAATGTCTTTATAACATGCTACACTTTGACGAACGTTTCAGATTAACGAATAATATATATATACCAAAAGAAAATGGTGGGGTAAAATAATTCAGAGTTTCGACAAAATTTCAATATAAAGATTTTTTCAGTAATATGGATTTGATCTCCAGTCCCTTGAAATTCGTTATACTGTGGGTTTTATGGTATGTTATTTACATCAACCATTATTTTATCGTTTTTACTGCACAGTGGTTGAACGACTGTATTTGTTTATCTTAAGCAATTTGTGTGCTTTTTTTAAGATGTTAAACTTCTGAATTTTCAAGTGAAAAAATATGAATATGGACTTAATCTAATGTAAAATTTCACTCTGTTATTTGTATGAAATAGTTTAAAACAACTGATATATCTAATTAGTCTAATATCAGGTGCGTGGTATAAGAAAAAAATAAGAAGAACAAATCATGCCGAACGCATCGATTATAAAACACTTTCCAACACAATGCAAATGAAAAATCCTATTATAATTATAAAATTTCGAAGGAATTTTTTTTTCTTTCATGTACATAAATTATGACATCCACCCTGTACAATAGTATAGGTAACTTTTGTGTCTTCAGTTGTGGACGTAAGGTCTGAAAGGCTTAGAAAAATATTCTTTGACCTCTATAATTTTTGAAAAACTCTCTTTGTCATTTTTAGTACGTCTTATTTTCTCATTTGTTTATTTTAATTTTCTTTCTGACATTTCTTTAATTTAAAATAAATAAATGTTAGTAATAAATGTTTTAACTCTTTAACGAGGAATTTATTTCTCGTGCTAAAACATTTTTGGAATTGAAAATAACTTCAGAAAATCAATTCATTTAGCTTCATTTTCGGTTAAAAACTGAGTATAACAATTTATTAATAACAATTGCGTCTGCAAAAACAATTTTTTTTTTTTACATTTGTAGAGCGATGTCTTCCATTTAAACAAAAGTGAAATTCAAGGAAGTATTTATTTAAATGGAGCGGTATGGATATCTTAAAAACAAAAAATTTCTTCATTTTTAATTCAATATCTTTCATTTAAACAAAATTGAAAATTTAAAGTTAGTAATGCTTTCATTCTTCTTCTATTAGAGAAAAGTGGGCAATGTAAATTGAAAAAGTTTTCAAAATAAGGTAGGAAAAGACGTTAAGAAAAAATTTCTCTTGTTAATTTTCAAACAGTGGCACATTTTAAACTTGTGTACGACCCTCGTGCAAAAAAGTTCTCAGTTTGTAAAATGTATTGCATACACAAATGATGTGATGGACAAAATTTCAATCTTTCGTCATAAAACGTCACAGAGATGTCTTTAAGCAAAAATGATCGGGGACTATGCATGGTTTTGAATGTAAACGTTTATCGCTAGAGAAGGGGGAAAAAATCGCAATTTCTGTACGACCCCTGATATGCGATCGTTTGACGTGATTTTTTTTCCTTCGAGAGCCACTGAAAAATGAATTAAGTCAGCATATATATATCTGTTTCCATAACTCTGAAACTTTAAAAAATATAATTTTTAATGATGTATGAGACATATTTTACTGATTGGGAATGTTGTTGTACGGGGATCTTATACAAGTTTAAAAAGTGTAACTTTTAGAAAATTAACGAGAAGTGTTTTTTCGTTGCGTAATCTTTTATCCCTACGTTATTTTGAATATTTATTTTCAATTTGCATCGCCCACTTATCACTAATAGATAGAGAATTAAAGCGTGTAACCACTTTTTTTTTTTGGGGGGGGGGGTTACCCTATATATTTACATGTTTCGAACATGGATAGATTTCTCAATTAAAAGCCATACAAAACTGATACTTACCGAAAGGAAAAATACTTTTAAAACGGACAGGATTTAAAACTTCTCCTTGGTATGTTCCGTAGACGAATACTTATTCCATAGCGCGATCTACCTGACAAAAGTAATCCTACGTCACAAAATGGCACTTCACGAGACATTTCTCGGCTTATATATACCTCGCATAAAACAATACTTCACCCGACATTCCAAAAAGAACAAAGATCATACATAGCGTTTTTTCCATAGTTCGGCAAAGATGGTCATATATCGAAAAATTCCCTCCCCCTTGTTAATTGTGTTTGTGGTTCACTTAGCAAGCGGCAGGTGAGACGGAAATATTTTTGTAAATTTTTACTTTTGTGTTTTTGTGAGAAACACACGCATTCCGGGACGCTGCGTTTATCCATTGATGTGAGTATGGGCCAGCGGATAGCGAGGGTTTTGGGTAAAGTTTGTCTTTTAGAACAACTTGACGGGCGGTGATAATATTACACAATTTTTGTTTTCTTCTTTTCTTATACGGGGGAATAAGTAGGTTCCAATATTCGGTCTTTCCTTTTCACGGATGTGTTCCATTTTTCTCGATTTAGAAATTCGAAGACCCTGATTCGGTTGACACTTATGACACAGTTTACGAGATATGGAGGATTTTTGGAGACATTGGAAAAAATTATTAAGAATTGAAAATGTGATGAAACGGCCATTTCACGCAAAGATGTTTTAGTCAGTGGTGTAGTCGCGGGGGGACGCCGTCCCCATAAGCGTAAAGTTTTCAAAATTATTGGGGGGGCCGGGCCCCACAACCACATATATTCACGTCAGTGGCGTATATACATATATGTGAGTTGCAAAAGTCGTAACCCCCCCCCTCCATGAAAAATGTCTGGCTACGCCACTGATTCACGTACATATAACTTACTCATAGTTGCCAACTACTACGGAATATAATTAACCATTTTTTTCTACATGATTTTTCGGCTTAAAATATAGCAAAATTTTTGTGATACTCGCGCGAGCTGGTTACTATTTTGAAAAAAATAATTAAAAAATATACTGTTTACAAAAAGTCGTTAGTTATATTCCGTAGTAGTTGGCAGCTATGACTTACTATATATAAGTGTAAATTATTGGAGGCGCTCGATCTCTATGGGTCCATAGAATTCTACACCATGTAAGGTAAGTATCTTCCTACCATGTTTTAAGTTAAAAATAGAAACAAAGTAAAAAATCCAAAGGCGGAAAAAAATATTTTCGATGAGATAGTGCATTTTAGACACATCTGAACTTTTCTTTATTTCATACTTTACATTGCATAATCTGATTTTAATTAACCAGAGCCTGGCGAGGGCAGCTTATAGTAACATTTTGTGTTACAGGGCGTCACAATGAATACTAAATCATGATTGAAATCAAAAGAAGAAAATTTTTAAAAGTAAAAGTAAAGGTTTTTTTTTTAACATTTGTAAATGGCGTGAATGCTTTTTTTTATGTTAGTATAAATTAGTTTTCTGTATTTAGTGATAAATTATTGGGTGGGCTCAGCCCCTATTCACAATTTATTGGGGGGCTCGAGCCCCACGGGCCCATATAACTCCCCGCCTATGGCCGTCCCCCTACTTTTTCACTTCAGCCCATACGTCCCCCCACTTTTTATTCTCAGGGGGGACGCTCATTTACAAGGTCTTTTTAAAAATTCTGTGAAGAAATTAAAATTTTCGTTTTGTTCGCGCGAGAACAAGTATATGGGTATAAAAATCAAAAGGAAATTTTTGACTGTTTCAATAGACATTACAAATGGAATTGTAAGGGTTTCTTAACCCATTTGTGCCTAGATATTTTTGCGACTTTCTTCGATTTTTGCTAATACCAGTAGTAATAGATAAATTTCTGATGTCAACTTCTTGAACAAGGGATGATTGCTTTTAAAATCAGTATGCATAAAAATTGAAATGTCTACATTTTACTTCGTAATGTTAAAATATTTTGTGCAGTTGAGTCTCAATACTCGTAAATAAAGGCTAGGAAAAATAAAAAACGTTTTCGACTAATAGCGAAAATGCCGTCCCAAAAAAGGGACACTAGGCATAAATGGGTTAAACACTTAAGTAGTGAAAACATATCCACAGAGGCGCAGAGAGCCAAGTCGGGGCCCCGGGGATAAAAACTTTGGGGCCCCTTAACTATCCAGAAATCCTTTTGATGTCGTATCACATCAATCATTTATTCCTTACTAAAATTATTAATCATTTAAAGAAGCTTGAAATTAATTGTATTTGGAAAATAATTAATAGAATTAAAATTATTAATTTAAAAGAGTATTATACTTTAATAAACATACATGCTCTAAAAAATACCAACTTTTTTTTTTTTTTGAAGGCTTCGTCACCTCCATAGAGAAACTGTATTTGAAACGTTAACATTTTTGCATGGCATGTTTCCTCACTATTGAAAAAATTAATATTTTTATTAATACTTCCATGCAAGCAGGCAGACAAAAAATTTCAGAAGGCCAAAAGAGTGGAAATTTCAAAATTTCTAATAGAAAGTCTTGACCTTTAACATTTTGTTAAGGAAAATTCAAAATTCCGGAGGTTGGGTGGGCCCACAGTCTCTCCTCTGGCTATACCCTTTCTTCCACTATTTAACAAATGTGTCTCGGAAAAAAAAAATGATTTCTTGTTAAATAAATCTTTTCTACTTTTAGTCATGGCAAACCGTTGAATAACACCGACAATGTCTATTTTTCTTGCAAAAGAAGACTCAATCACTAAAACTCCTCGTTTCTGTTAAGTTGTTGGTTTATGCTCTAGCTGGCTTTTTGTAATTTCATTCAAAAATTAATTTGAAACATCCGGGGACATAATCTGAATTTGGACTTTTTTTACAAAATTGACAGCACTCAATTAAGTATCATATAAACAGCAAAAGCGGGGCCCCTTCACAAGCTGAGGCCCTGGGGATTTTTCCCCTGCTCCCCCTCCCTCTCTGCGCCACTGCATATCCATAAGAATAGAACAGATTATAATCTTCCCGAACGTACTCTTAGTAAAAAATGCCTTTCCGAATGGCCGAAAAAGTGATAAAAATCGGGATACTGAATAGTCACGTACCAATCCAATAGAAAATCTGTCACTTGACTTGACATTGGATTGTTGCCTCACCATGGCACAGTGGTTAAGCTACTGGAAATGGTAGACGGGCGAAGTGTGAAGGTCCCGGATTCGCGCGCGGGTCCCATTGCGCGTCTGTCGACTAACTGTTCGGGGTTTTCTGTGGTTCTCTCCGAAACTTCGCGTAAATACGGGTTAGGACCGCTTAGAAAGACCCCCCCCACCCCCGGAGGGCACCCGCCCCTTGTGTTGTCTTTCTGACGAGAATTTATAAGCGGAAATTCGAGCCAAGCACACAAAACCGCTATACGTGGTCACAATAACAACAACAACATTGGATTGGTGACCAGGCCCGGACTGGGTGGGTAGGGTGGGGCCCGCCCGTCTCAAGAGAAGGGGGGCCCGGGTTATTGTGTAACCGATAAATATTAGGATATGTTAACTTTCGGGGTATGGGGGGAGGAATGGTGTTATTATTAATTAATTATGATTGATAATTAATGCATTCATAAAATATTGATCTATTAATTAATATGCGTCATTCATATTAATGAATCCCTTGCTCATTCGGGAACCCTCTCTCAAAAATTTTTGAGAACTACATTTAAAATAAAGTGTTTGGAAGCCTTCTAGGGCGCAATTGCAGCTACAAAAATTTTGCAAGTGTCAAACTTCTTTTAAGTGCTATCAGTATAGCACTCTTTTTTTTATTTTCTTTCTTTTTTCTGTTTGGGAGCCCGCCCTCAGCAGGGAGGGCCCGCCGAGGGTGGGGGCCCACCCGTCTGCAGACAGTCGGACACACTGGCCAGTCCGGGCCTGTTGGTGACAAATGTAAATGGAAAAAATTAAGTAGCTCCCATCGCGCGTCCGTAACAGTTCGGAGTTTTCTCCGAAACTTAGCGTGAATACGGGTTAGAACCTCTTAGAAAGACCTCCATGGAGGGAACCCCCCCCCCCTTGTATTGTTCTTCTGACGAGGATTTATAAGAGGGCTTCGAGCCAAGCACCCAAATCCGATATACATGTTCGGACCAACAAATTAAGTAGCTTACACGGTTGATCAAAAAGACTTAGTTTAGATTATTAACAAGTCATCAATAATTTAACAATGAGTTCATTTTAATTAATTAATAAACAAATGACGGTTAAATTAGTTTTATTGGTTATTTAAGGAATAATTACATTTAATGAATCCGATAAGTTTAGGTTAAAAATGAGCGTCCTCCCACTTTTTTTCTTAGGACTACAACACTGGTTTTAGTACTTCTGTGACATAAATGGGCATTACTTGCACGAATTTGGAACAAACATTAGAAGGAAAATACAATGATCTCTCACGTGCACGGGACAGCGATCAAGGCCATTGGACAGGGGGAGGGGGATGTCTATATAAACTGCCAAGTAAATATCGGATTTTACCAACTTATTTCTTTTTTTAACCGACGAAAAACGGAGGAGGTTCTCAAGTCGACGCGTATATATATATATATATATATATATATGCATGATCACGCATAACTTTTTACAGAGTAATCCGATTTTGATAATTCTTTTTTTATTGGAAAGGGTATACCCCGAAGTTGGTCCCATATAGATTTGGAAAAAAAATTCCAGCCCCAAGGGTAGGAAAACAGAGGATGATTGATTTTTCACTCACTGATTGTAATGTATGAACACGCATAAAATATGACTTTTAAATAGCTATTTTTTTTTTAAATGCCAGCTCGTTTAGTGATCTTTTTCCTTTTCCTCGTGAAAATTAAATATTCCTTAAATTTTATAGTTTTCATAAAATAAAATAGAAGCTCTAACGAGGCATATAAGCTCTTGAATCGATATTTGTTAGATGCTATTACCAGAAGAGTTGATTTTTTTTAAATGGGCGGTAGAGGTCTGCACCGCACAAAAATTCGCGGCGGCGGGGTAACGACCTCAGAAACCCGGCGGCGGCGCGCCGCGGCGTGAAAAAAAATTATTGAAAAAGAGCATAATGAAAATGGACGTATGCGTACGAACACACACACGCCTATGTATTGACTGGCGTTAAAAGATTTTTTAAGACTATGAAAACTAGTCTTGAGTATGAGTTTCTGTTGCTGTGGGATTACGGCCAATTAGCTACATGTGGGCTCTAGAACGAGGTATGGAGTGTTCTCCGTGGGGGTCTTTCTAAGGGGTCCTAACAAGCATTTCGGAGGAAACGACGGAAAACTCCAAACGGTTAGGTCGGCGGATGCGACCTGGGTTTGAACCAGGCTCCTTCCGTCTCACATTTCAGAGCACTATACGCTCGGCCAGTGGTTGGGCTCCAGAGTATGAGCCTGTCGTTTCGGTGCACTTTTAAAACATTTCTACTGCAAAAGAAACAATAGATTTTATCAAACTCGCATAGGCTTATATTGCTTTTATATAGCACATTCACGATACATTTAGCTGTTAGTGTACAATTGATACATTTGCTTTTAAGCGGTTTTTCAAGCAATCAAACAAAGACGGCCCGAAGGGCGTGCAGGGCCCCAGGCGAAGCGCAAGAGCGGGGCCACTTCTCTATCATGTCTTATGAGATAGCAATAAAATAGCCCAGGAGCGGGGCCTCTATAAGCGCGGGCCTTAGGTGATCGCCTACATTCGCACCCCCCTTGGGCCGGCCCTGAATCAAATTACGCCAATTGATTCAAAAAATTTAAATGGTATCTAGTGTTATGAGTGTACTAACTAGTGTTAACCTTTTACAGACCGAATTCAGATCCAGCCATATTTTGAATTCGTTTTCTGCATATTTTGCCTTCTAGTGCGTTAATTAGAGGATATTAGTCATTTAAATGGGGGGACAAACTTTTACATTGGTTTCAAAAACGGAATTAGGATAGCTGCCAAACGTTCCGTTTTTATCGGAACATTTCTCACCATGAGGGATAGACTCCTGTGATTTTTTTCGGTTGTCCATTGGGAAATCACTGAAATTATTTTGGTTGCCTGCAAATGAAGTTCCTTGCCTATAAAATCTTCGC